>CM053026.1:248900285-249500285 GCA_028564925.1 Lithobates sylvaticus
TATTCAAAAAATTACATTAGAACAGATAAACAAGATGTGACTATGGGGGTAAGGAGAAAATGGAAAGATCAGGCAGGCAATAAAATAGCCAGAATCCGCAACATGTATGTACCCGAGCAAGATGAGGAAAATGTTCTGCAATTCAGAAATATCTGCTGAATTCAGTAGATCTCATCTTGATTGGTGAGAGGCATAACTTTGTAAACAAGCAACCTTGTCCAAAAATGTCATGAAGACAGATTAAGTTGGAAAGGGCAAGACCACAGCTTTATTTATAACTTTCAACATCATAATTTAACCAGTGCCAGTCATAGTCATACTGGGAGCATACGTTCACAGTAACTTGACATAGTCCGAAAGGCCTGTCATTACCATGAGTGTCATATAGATTTTAGACTTAACTTCTACTCAAGGGCATAGCCCTTTAAAATAACATTACTCACTGGCAAAGTCAAAACCTCAAATAAAGCTGTGACAACTATCCTTAAACAGGGCAAACAGGTGAGTAACTCTTTTGGAGCTCAAGTTCCTTAGGTCAGTTATGATTTGCCTTAGACTTCACCCTGTGCCTTGGTAGTCAATCGCCTTGGAGCTACTTTCCTTTTGCAGCCTATATTCACATCCACTTACTAAACCCAGCTTCCATCAGTCAAGGCTCCATTTGCCTATGGGCCCAAGGAGCCTTTGTTTTTTTTCAAATACATCCAGATTAATATGACGGGCTGAGAATCAAACAGGTGTCCGAGATGTATATACTCCATGAAAGCACATATTGAATTCACACATTCCACAGAACAGTGATAACATGCCATACGCCATCAGTCAGATCAGATCTCCCCTTGGCATCTGTTCACAGTAGTCAGAACAATGCAAGATTACTTCTGATTGGTTGCTGCGTATGATTGAACCATATGCAATGCTCTTTGTCTTATGAAGCAATCCCTGAAATACTTTCAAATTAGTAAAACTAGCTAACATTTTGTTAACAAAACTAGTAAAGCTGAGCTACTATAACTGTATCAGAATATTCAGAAAATAGACCCAGAGCTTGAACAATGATCATGATAAAAGTTGTTTGAGGTATTCTGATTGCTCAGAAAAGTTACACCAATATTCTAATGAAATTTCGGAGTGATACAACAGTCTTGCAGTATTTAAAGCCGCTCTATAAACAGGATATTTAAGAATACTTGGATCACTACCCTCCAGCACAAAAATAACTAAAGAAGCAATAGCGCTACAACTATCTCATTCACTGTAGTTAGACCAATGTGAAGTTTGTGGTATTTCAAACAGTTGAATAATGTATTTGTGCAGTGGTTGCTTTATTGGGTCATTGAAATAGCAATGAAGCTCGGTAACCAACCAACCCAAAATGAGAATTTGCTGTGAGCAATTTAAAGGGGGCAGGTAAGTGTAATTTGTGATTTCTTACTATGGATGAAGTTTATTATTGTTTGCAGTAAATAACTAACTATGTAACTCAGTGAAAATATGCAAGTAATGTGACTGATGTTTGGAGAAGTGACACCAGTGCTGTGACCATGACACTCACATTACTTGCACAAAGAGGGAATATTTTGATGCATGTCTAGCTTAGAGAATGTATTAAATTGGGGCATTATGGATGATTTTACCTTTAAATAGTACAAGGTATGTATTGTTAGATAGATATAGCTATGTTGTTTAAGTTGTAAATCAGAAATCACACATGATGGTGCATGTTACTCACATCATGATTTTCTATAGCATTATTTAAAGAATTACAGTCAAACAAAATCTCTTGTGCTCAAAAGTGGTGCGACAGCAAAGGAAATAGACTAGAATTTCTATGGCTCCCAGTAGATGCACAAGCCTTGATGCCCTTCAAGGGTCAGGGGACACCCAAAGGAAACACTGTAAAAGAATTAAAAGAGGGCACACCGAAGTGCGCATGCGCGGCCGGACGGAGCGGATGTCCACCTGATCTGCTCCGCTCATCCCCCGGCAACATCAGCCTTAACCAGCGGCCCCACACCTCGCCCGAACCCAGCGATAGCCTGACCCCCCCTGCGGAAGGGTCCAGGCACACTCCGGATGCCACAAAAACCGGGAAGCCAGCCTCAAACCGGCTCCCGGATCTCAACCCGCGCTACACCCCAGGAATCCAAGATGGCGACCGGCCATCACACACGAGGCGTGCAGGCCTCGGGGAAAGGGAAGCAACTACCTCCTCCTCAGAAGCAGGCCCCAAAGACCTATGAGGCTGAATACCCGGCATTATGTCCCACAAGGCCCTCTCCAAACAAAGGTGAGCTGATAACCACAGACTGCCTACCGCCCAGCCCCCCTGCACTATCTCCCTCACAGACTGCAGCCATGTCCCCCAGCTTGGAGTCACAGACATCCTCCCTCCTGGGCAGAGAGATAGCTGAAGCCATATACAGCCAGCCCAGCAGCCAGGAGTCTGTATCAGATGGTAATGCAGATTCCCCTGCTGCTCCCCCTGCACAGGGACAATATTCAGGAGACCCAATTTTATTAGCACGTTTTGCTGACCTGCTTCAAAGAGAACTATCTAAAGCTACCGATAAATTAGCTTCTGATATAAAACAAGATTTCCAGGAAATGGGTAGCAGATTGAGTAGTATTGAATCTAAAATGGATGACACGGTCCATAGAGTATCCCAAAACTCAAATATGATCAATGACTTACAAGATCGACTCGAAGATGCATAATCAAAGATCGATGACCTCGAAAATCGCGCAAGACGCTATAATTTTCCGTATCCGTGGTATACCGGAAAACATAAAAGATATTACCTCCATAACACAATCTCTGATGCAAGCTGCTGTACCTGACATCGACGAGATCCATATGGAAATTGATCGAATCCATAGAGCTTTGACTTCCCCCAAACCTGATGGCCCCCCCAGAGATGTGATTGTGAAGCCACACTTTTTCAAGATTAAAGAAGCAGTGATGCGTCATGCCTGTGAAAACCCAGACCTAGAAATAGATGGCATCAAGATCCAAGTATTAGCCGACATCTCACAGGCCACGATCCAAAAGAGGCGATCACTCAAACCCCTATTAGCGCCATTGATCCAACGCAACATCCGCTACAGATGGAACTACCCCTTTCGTCTCCAATTTTCTTTCAACAGCAAACCATACTCCTTCTCATCGTTCACTGAAGGTGAAATGATCCTACTGAAATTGGGATTCATATCCCATGACCCATCCTCGCGGAATCAATCTGGATCCAGAGAATCCCTCCCCCCTCTGCTTTCCCCCTTGTGGTCGTCAAAGTCGACCAAGAAGTTCACCTCTACATCCCGTGCACCCTAAAAGAATGGGCTTTTCTTCATTGAACTGACTCAAACCCGCCATGGTGTCTTCTCAGTGGTCCCTGGAGAAGGACATTAGGCGCCACACAGGGCGGTCGAACTTTGCTGAAGCAAAACACCTGTGCTTTATTTGGCTAGGAACACTTGAATCGGCCAATAAGTTTTTGCACTTTTTTCTGCATTTTTTTCCCTTTTTCTTTTGTTGCCCTACACATTATGTTATCTATCAAGCATATTTGGCTAAACGACCCCATCAACCTGTTGGGGCGAGATGCAGGGGCCAAAAATGTTTTCTAGATACCTTTATGCTTTTCTCATTTTTGATTACCAGTTTTTTTTATTGTTGCTGGGGGGATGACCATGTGCACTCCCTACCTGGAGGACTCTTCCCATTACTGTTTTTTGGCTAAGACTCCTTCACACCCAGGGTTTACCCCTGGGACACTTTAACTGAATACTGTCTGTAGGCTTTTTTAGTAACATGTTTAAAATATGTCACTCGGTACCAGGAGCCCCCTGGTCCGACCACTTGGTTTTATTATTAAATTTTTTCTTATTATTTTTTTCTTCTCCCTTTTCCGCTCTTTTTATCTCTACTACTGTTACTCTTTCAGCTGCTTCCAGACCTTCCCCCCCTCTCTCCTCCCCTAAACGTAATATTAATCCTTTCTACTGCTGTTCCTTCCCTAGGGCCACCTGGACAATTCCTCCACACATCCCGACTCCGAACTCAACAGATCGCAGGGTGAGTGCATATAATAGCTCTTGAATGTTTTCCATGTCTCCTGTAACATTGACACCTCATAACATCCGCCTGCTCTCCCATAATGTCCAAGGTTTTGGATCGCCGGCCAAGTGAATCAAAGCCTTCACACATTATAAATCCCTGGGAGCTGATATTGTAGCTCTCCAAGAGACACACTTCACATCCTCATTTACCCCCCGATACCTTCACGGGGAATACCCCCTTTGTTTTTTTGCGAATGCCTCAGAGAAGAAGAGGGGAGTTGCCCTCTGCTTCTCTAGACATATACCATTCACAGAGACTAAAACCATCAAAGATAAAGAAGGCCGTTATCTCCTAGTGAAGGGCAACTTAGGTGAAGTTCTAGTTACCATTCTAGTATACTACGCCCCCAATACAAACCAAACTGCCTTTTTTCAAGCTCTTTTAAAACTCCTGGGACCCGAACTAGAGGGTGTGGTAGTTTTAGCAGGCGACTCCAACCTAGCGTTGGATCTAATTAAAGACAAATTACACAATCCAGGTCTCCGATCTCCCCCCAGACAAAGTCGCAAATACACTACACCAATATGATCTGGTGGATGCTTGGCGAGAGCCCAATCCCACTGCTAGGGACTACTCCCATTATTCCAGGGCACATAGACACTACTCCCGCATAGATCACATATTTCTCCCCTCGGGGTGATACCAAAGTTGAGGTCAGCGAAAATATTTTCAACTCCATGGTCAGATCATGACCCGATTATGGTCCAATTAACAGGTCTTAGTAACAAACCTACAGGAAATCACTGGCGATTAAACGAATCTCTATTTAGTGACGAATCTCACTGTATAGAGATGTCAAGTCATATACAGACTTACTTTGAAAACAATATCCCGGGGGATACATCTCCTGCCACAAATTGGGCTGCACACAAGGCCACTATAAGGGGTTCATTTATTCAGCTGGCCTCCAGATTAAAGAAGGCTCGTACTGAACTGATTTCTGCCAAGACCAAAGAATTTGAATCTTTAACCAAACAGCATAAACGTTCCCCTTCACCCAACCTATTTAAGAAACTAGAACAATCCCGACTAGAACTAAACTTATGCCTTACTACAAGGGCTGAGAAACAGCAAAGATGGAAGAACCATAAATTCTTTACATGGCGGGATCGTCCAGGATCCCTATTGGCACGCAAGCTTACACCCAGACATTCCCATCATACACTCCCCAAAATAAGACTGTCTGGAGGACAACTTTCACAGAACCCCCAAAAAGTTCTCAATGAATTTTATGCCGACTTGTACAAGAAACCACAGATCGTGGTTCCCCCATCCATCAGGGAATTTCTGGGAACTCTCCCCCTTCCGGTCATCACCGATGATCATAGAGAACTAGTGGACCAACCATTTACAAGTGAGGAGGTCAACGACGCTATAAAATCTCTCTCACTCCACAAATCTCCGGGTCCGGATGGACTTCCCAACATTTACTATAAAAAGTTTTCTGCACAACTGGTCCCACACCTGACTCTTTACTTCAATTCCCTGAGGGATGGGGGAAAGGTCCCATCTGATGACAACAAGGCTTACATCAGCGTAATCCCCAAACCTAACAAAGACTCTACTGATGTATGCAATTATCGCCCAATATCACTAATCAACTGTGACCTAAGATCCTAACAAAGATTTTAGCTCTCCGAATTAATTCCTTTTTAGAACACTATATACATAAAGACCAATCGGGGTTTATCGCAGGACGTCAGACCTTGTATCAAATTCGTAGATCCATCGCCCTGATCTCAGCGGCACACTCCAATTGGGATAATCTCCCCGATCGGGAACTTCTGCTACTATCACTAGATCTTAATAAAGCTTTTGATAGCCTGAACTGGGACTATCTCTTCTTCACCCTTGAAACCATGGGATTTGGTTCTACATTTCTCTCACTAATGAAAACGCTTTACAGTTCTCCGATAGCTCAAATTTCAGAGGCCATAAATCAGCTACTTTCCCTGTCCAACGAGGTACTAGGCAAGGTTGCCCACTCTCCCTCTTACTATTTGCCCTGGCAATAGAGCCCCTGGCACTGGGCATCCGTTCCCACCCCAACATTCACGGGCTCCAATGTGGTAAACAAGAACACAAATGTGCATTATTTGCAGAAGATGTCCTCATGTATATTACCAAACCCCAGACCTCTCTTACAGAACTTCTATCCCTACTACATCGTTTCTCGTTACTTTCAGGCCTGACCTAAATACACAAAAAACCCTAGCACTTAATATCTCTTTACCCCCTTCTGAAGTACAGCTCCTCCAAAACTTATATAGCTTTAAGTGGGCGCCCCACTCCCTCCCATACTTAGGAGTACAGCTGACCCCTTCAATAGCTACATTATACAAAGCCAACTACCCCCCTTTGTTCAAAAAACTTAAAGAAGATCTTCGCGCTTGGTCTGAATATTCCCTTTCTTGGTTTGGCAGAATCAATTCAATAAAAATGACCTTTTTACACAGACTCCTATACTATTTCCGGACATTACCGGTGTCAATCCCAAGGGGAGACATGCAACACATACAAACGGAAGTCCTACGTTTTATATGGGGTAATAAAAAATCACGGATACGAAAGAAAACACTTTACACACCTAAACCTATGGGAGGACTTGGCCTCCCCAACCTACAAGCATACTATCACTCAGCGCAGATAGCCCAACTCGCCCACACAACAGCCAGAGGTTCGGCCCCCCTATGGGTTTACATAGAGGCACTGGTGTGCCACCCAACTGCTATAGGAGCCCTGATGTGGCTTCCCAACCGCAAACGTCCGCCTATAATGTGTCCCACATTGTCACATTCTCTGGCGGTTTGGGATAAGACACGACACAGAGCATCCCTTGCATCATATCACACACCTCTAGCACCTATATTCTGTAATCCAGAATTTCCCCCTGGCCTTACCCCACAACAGTTCCAATGGTGGCTTAATAAAGGACTTTTAAGAATTGGAGACTTCCTTAGTGGCAATCAAATACACTCAATTAAATATTTCAAAGATAGCTTTTCAATGCCATCCATTGAGACTTTTAGATACAATCAAATTTCCTCATTTGTCACTTCCAAACTTAAAAAGGGGGGTGGACCCATTACTCTTACCGCCCTAGAAATGACATGTCAAAATAGAAGCAATCAAAAAGGACAGATCTCTGCCATTTATTCTTCTCTTACCAAACCTGACACTAAATTGTCCTACATGACCCAATGGGAGAGTGACTTGAACCTCTCCCTTGAAATGTCGGATTGGCAGGATATTGCCCATCGACTGTCAATTTCTATTAATACTACCCTCATTGAAGCAAACTATAAGACATTGCTGCGGTGGTATTTAGTCCCTACAAGAATAGCAAAAATGCACCCCTCTTCCTCACCTAATTGCTTTCGACAGTGTGGACAGATGGGTACCATGCACCATGTTTGGTGGCAATGCCCATTAGTTGTCAGGTTCTGGATCAGAATATATAATTTGATTAACTCAGTTACAGGTGTCAATGTTCGTTGGTCCCCAGAAAGTGCACTCTTTCACAAATTGCCAGATGAGGTTCCCAAAAAATCACTGAAACTCATCACCTATATCTTTCTGGCGGCAAGAATAACGATTGCGAGAAACTGGAAACATTCACGCATACCTCTAGACCAAGTAAAAAGCAAACTCAATTGGATCATGATTAATGACAAACTTACTTATACTCTCCTTAACAAATCAGAGAAGTTCAACAAGATCTGGGATCCTTGGATCGAGCACATCTCCACCTAAAGAGGAACTCCAGGTGACCCTCCTCCTCTCTCCCCTCTTCCTCTCTCCCCCCCACTGTATTTTTCTCTCCTCTCCCGTCCTTCCCTCTGCTGCCCCTCTCTTCTCTCTTTATTACTTCTTGTTTTTTATTTCATGTTATCTGAAGGTATAACTTACATAACCTAGTCAATGATACATTTGAATAAAACGTTGCAGACAAGGCAGGACGCCTTATATAAGTAGGGACAGAAAACTAACCCTGGATCCTTACACAGGGGCAGTTAGTAGCCCTGAAATCTTCCTACTTTTTTTTCTTTCTTGGTACTGTAATGTCGAATGTTATTTCTATGCAAACAACAGAGAGTACCATACCCTACATAAGGGCGTGAGTAACTTCTATGAAGATGCTGTTTACATGTTTCTATTTTTTGATAGCTATTAAGCAATATGTAAATGCACTGCTGAAACGTTTATATGTTAAATTGATGGTAACTTGGTTACTTGTGGCTGATGCGTTTTGAGGGGGGAACCCCCTCTTTCTTTAGAGCCGTCTGTATTTTGCTGCATTGGCACATTGATATAGCAAATGGGTCTTATTTCAAAGCATACAATATGATCATAAAACCAAATAACATGAAATGAACAACAATGGCATCTGCAGATTTTTAGCTATTGTTATTCATTTCATGTTATCTGGTTTTATGATCATATTGTATGCTTTGAAATTCCAATATGTTTTGACACCTTAGCATTATCATTATTGTTTTTCATGTATGTGGCTTGTTCTCTGACCACTCCCATTTCCACCCACTAATGGGATGGGTTTTTAGATCATGTGATGAGACCCATTTGCTGTATCAATGTGCCAATGCAGCAATACAGATGGGCTCTAAGGAAGAGGGGATCCCCCCTTAAAACGCGTCAGAAATCTGGAAGGCTCTCCGGCATGCTGGACACGGTCCTGAAGGCCTGGTTGCTCTGTGTCCATAGTGGACTTTGATATGCTTTTTTTATTCACTTGTTTATGAGTATATTTCCTTCTTTTTGATTTCAATAAATACCACTTGGGTAATGCGCAAGGTTGGTGCGCCCTCTTTTCGTTCTTTTACATAATTATTTAAAGGCCTGATCCAAAACATGAAATTAAACCTTAATTAAACAAGTAAGGGAAGTCATCAGCTACCACAGGAACAAGTGTCCCCATTGGAAGATTTCCCCTTTATCTTTCTGGTGGCATCTCGAAATTAGGGATTTATCTATTACCTCTCAACTTCCCTAGATGACAAAGACCTTTTTAGCACAAATTATGTTAATGAGGAACTTCACCTTTTGTTAATCCCTGTATACCTTAAGGTGGGTTCTGCCCAGTTATGATACTCCCCCACCCAGTGGATCCAGCGTTGGGTACATATTTTCCAGTAACATCATCAGGAGCCTGCCTACTCTTCTGGGTTCAGATGCCAACTATCAACGATGTGCTGATAGACATGCCCCCCATCCTCCTTTAATGAATGGAATGATGTGCAGTGCTCCTGGTGCCTCTTGAGATAAGCATGTCACATATCCCAGGGGACACAGGGGGACTGCACATCATTTGCCTAGGCAAGGAGGTAGCATAGGGGACTGGCCAAACCTTCTAAAAAAAAAAAAATATATATGTTAACAAAAAAAAAGGAACATATATTTCTATAGCAGAGTAGGGGATGGATAAAGAGGAGGAAAGTTCCTTTTAATGGTGAAGATCCACTTTAAGGACACAGTACAAACATGTCCCAAGTTATGTAGATCATGAACATTTGATGTGCAAAAAATGATTTGTTAAACCCACAAGTGCTTTTTTTTTACTAATACAGTGCCTTTAAGAAGTATTTATACCCTTGAAATTTTCCACATTTTGTCATGTTACAACCAAAAATTTAAATATTTTTTGGGGGATTTTATGTGATAGACCAACACAAAGTGGCACACAATTGTGAATGGAAGGAAAATTATAAATGGATTTCAAAAATGTTCACAAATAAATATGCAAAAAGTGTGGGATGCATTTGTATTCAGCCTCCTCTTATACTTTGTAGAACCACCTTTCGCTGCAATAACAGCTGCAAGTCTTTTTGGTTAAGTCTCTACGTGCTTTGAATATCTAGAGAGGGAAATTTTTGCCCATTCTTCTTTGTAAAATAGCTCAAGCTCTGTCAGTTTGGATGGAGAGCGTCTGTGAACAGCAATTTTCAAGTGGAAAGGGTGGTAGTGTGGCTTTGTGACAAAATTAAGACAAGCACCAACATCCCTGAGTAAGCAATATATATACAAGGATTTTTTGAGGGGATTTTTTGGGTTTAGTGTGATATAACACTTATGGTAGTTAAATATTACATTTTATTATAGCATTCTATACTGTACATCAGTCCAAAAAGAGGGATGACTGAGAAGTAAAAAGGGATGGAGGGATTTGGTCCCAGAAGAGGGACATATGGGTGTCATGTTTACCCTCACTTTAGTTCCTGGCAAAACTGTTGATTAAGACAATTAGGGATTGTTTACACAGGCTGCAGCCCTTATGCCTCTCTGAAAAGCCATCTATAGTATAACTCTTTTTCAGAAGGCGATAGAGCAGTGGCTGCCAGGCATTTAGAAGGTGATACTGCCACCTTCTGAATTCTCTTATTATTAGCCAAATACGACAGAGCCTATAATTTTTATTATCTTTTAGATGGGTGGTTGAGGGATGGTAAAACTGAATCAATCACCTGTTTTTACCATGCCTCAGCTACCCGTGTGGACAAGGTCTGAAGCAGGCCATAAATTAGTCTTTTTTTTTTTCCATTCAGTCAGAGGGTTGATTCCCCATCCACACACTCCATGTAGATGGGGGAATTCATTCCTGTTAAGCTTTTGTATTCTTCCCTACCATCAGAATAGATTGGCTGGCTGTAGCCAGCAATGTTGATAGAACAGGGAAAACCTGATAGGCTGGTTGTACAGAAGTCAGTCGGTAGATCGACTTCTATACAACCAGTCTGCCCATACATGGATCGAAATATGTCCGGTTCAGCAGGGACCCACAGAGAGAGTGGATCTAGCAGGGACACAGATAGCAATATAAACTCAACAGTAGCTGTAACCTCTCACCACTAGGGAAACAAACATAAGTTCAACTTGAACATCGGGTGTTCTAAAACAAACATATGGGGCGTTCACAGGAAATTAGGGCGAGATCACAGTGCATTGCTGTATGTTGATTGGCCAAAGCATGCACCTGACCTGTATGCTTTGGCCAATCACAGCGCGCTCTGCAGAGAGAGCCATAATTGGCTCAGGGGGACTAAGTCCACGGATGCTATATAAGACTGCTTACATTAGTGGCCGTGTGTAGTGTTGTTGGCGTGGACAGAGAGATAGCTTGAGATAGATTAAGCAGGCAGGTTATTCAGTTAGTGGCAGTGTATTTGAGATTTTATATATATATATATATATATATATATATATATATATATATATATATATATACATATACACATATATACACACACATATACACACACACACACAGTATACTCTGCATTTAACATAGACTTTATATTCAGTGTTTACTCTATATACATTCAGTGCAGGCAGTGTATTATACAGTCTAGTATATATATATATATATATATATATATATATATATATATATATATATATATATATATATATATATATATATATATATATATATTTATACTCTGCATCCAGTGTAGCCTATATCTACAATGCATTCAGTGGTGTACTGTTTCTAATACACTTCAAGCGGTGTATTAATATATATATATATATATATATATATATATATATATATATATATATATATATATACACAGTGGTGTGAAAAAGTGTTTGCCCCCTTCCTCATTTCCTGTTCCTTTGCATGTTTGTCACACTTAAGTGTTTCGGAACATCAAACCAATTTAAACAATAGTCAAGGACAACACAAGTAAAAACACAAAATGCAATTTGTAAATGAAGGTGTTTATTATTAAAGGTGAAAAAAAATCCAAACCATCATGGCCCTGTGTGAAAAAGTGATTGCCCCCCTTGTTAAAACATACTATAACTGTGGTTGTCCACACCTGAGTTCAATTTCTCTAGCCACACCCAGGCCTGATTATTGCCACACCTGTTCACAATCAAGGCATCACTTAAATAGGAGCTGCTTGACACAGTAAGGTCCACCAGAAGATCCTTAAAAGCTACACATCATGCCGAGACCCAAAGAAATTCAGGAACAATTGAGAAAGAAAGTAATTGAGATCTATCAGTCTGGAAAGGGTTATAAAGCCATTTCCAAAGCTTTGGGAATCCAGCGAACCACAGTGAGAGCCATTATCCACAAATGGCGAAGACATGGAACAGTGGTGAACCTTCCCAGGAGTGGCCGGCCGCCCAAAATTACCCCAAGAGCGCAGCGACGACTCATCCAAGAGGTCACAAAAGACCCCACAACAACGTCCAAGGAACTGCAGGCCTCACTTGCCTCAGTTAAGGTCAGCGTTCATGCCTCCACCATCAGGAAAAGACTGGCAAAAATGGCCTGCATGGCAGAGTTCCAAGGAGAAAACCACTGCTGAGCAAAAAGAACATCAAAGCTCATCTCAATTTCTTTCTCCACAACACATCTTGATGATCCCCAAGACTTTTGGGACAACATTCTGTGGACCGATGAGACAAAAGTGGAACTCTTTGGAAGGTGTGTGTCCAAGTATATCTGGTGTAGAAGGAACACTGCATTTCAGAAAAAGAACATTATACCAACAGTAAAATATGGTGGTGGTAGTGTGATGGTCTGGGGCTGTTTTGCTGCTTCAGGACCTGGAAGACTTGCCGTGATAAAAGGAACTATGAATTCTGCTGTCTACCAAGAGATCCTGAAGGAGAATGTCCGACCATCTGTTCGTGTACTCAAGCTGAAACGAACTTGGGTTCTGCAGCAGGACAATGATCCTAAACACACCAGCAAGTCCACCACCGAATGGCTGAAGAAAAACAAAATGAAGACTTTGGAGTGGCCTAGCCAAAGTCCTGACCTGAATCCTATTGAGATGTTGTGGTATGACCTTAAAAAGGCCGTTCATGCTCGAAAACCCTCTAATGTAACTGAATTAGGACAATTCTGCAAAGATGAGTGGGCCAAAATTCCTCCAGGACGCTGTAAAAGCCTCATTGCACGTTATCGCAAACGCTTGGTTGCAGTTGTTGTTGCTAAGGGTGGCCCAACCAGTTATTAGGTTTAGGGGGCAATCACTTTTTCACACAGGGCCATGATGGTTTGGATTTTTTTTCACCTTTAATAATAAACACCTTCATTTACAAATTGCATTTTGTGTTTACTTGTGTTGTCCTTGACTATTGTTTAAATTGGTTTGATGTTCCGAAACACTTAAGTGTGACAAACATGCAAAGGAACAGGAAATGAGGAAGGGGGCAAACACTTTTTCACACCACTGTATACACACACACACACACACATACAGTCTATGTGCTACTTTAGAGGCAGACTAAGGAGACCCCCCCCCCCCCCCCCGGTCACAATATTTAAAGGAATATTTAGTTTTTATTAAAATCACTGTTCCTGAAAAAACTTTTTTTTGCATTGATATATGTCTCCTGGGGCAGGACCCAGGTCCCAAAACGCTTTCTATGGCAATAACTTGCATACAAGCCTTTAAAATTAGCACTTTTGATTTTTCACGTTCGCGTCTCATAGACTTTAACGGTGTTCGTGTGTTTACACAAATTTTTTGCATGTTCTGCCGTAAACCAAACCGGGGGGTGTTCGGCTCATCCCTACTCACCACTATATTCACATTTCAAAAGAAAAAGGTTTTGCCTTTAGCTACACTTCAGTTATAAGCAGTTCAGCTTTTATAAGCAATTTGTTTTTTTATTCAGCATAGCTGTAGTGCACAAGTCTCTTTTGCTGATAAGCTGGTCATCTGGACCACACACCCACTGTAGACTCCCTGCTGTCTCTTCCATATGGAATGTATCGAAGTGTCAGAACTAAAGAGGTTTAAACAACCGCAAATTAGCTTAAAACCTGTTTTAAATGTTTAGTGATAAATCAAGCAGCATTACTGTGATCACACACACATGGCACAGGAGCAGTAAAGATAAGCAGTTGATCTGCATTTTTCCCACCCTCTGACCACCTACCTGCAAGCAGACTTGGCATTCGCTCAGGTTTGTTTGCATTATCCCGATCGCAATGCGTTACTTTGTGGTACATTTTTAAGTCAATAGGACTTACACTTGACACTCAGTTGTGGTACGGTAATGAAAAATCCCAGCTGGAATTGAAAAAATAATCAGGCATTCAGGAGGCAGCAGTTTCACTTCCTGAATGCCTGCAAACTACCATTCAGCTGCCTCTAAAAAGTGATCGACCATGGTCTGTTTTTTCAGAGGAGCAGTAAAGTGTGCGTGAAAGAAGCCTTACTCCAATGTAACCCAACACTACCCAATAATCGCAAGAAATTATCTAATTAAAGTAGTTGTTAACCCTTTACAATCACTTTTGCCTACAGGTATATGTAAATAAGCTTATATTAGAAGACTGTATTCCTACTGAAAATAGAAAAACATTATATGTCTGATCACGGAAAAGCTTCCTCTTTACCCATGCAACCTATAAGCTTACACTGCCCCATCTGGCTCTGACTCCTGCTGTTTGTTATCCATCTGGTCAGAGAAAGATGAACCCACTTGTGAGTTTCTTATTATAAAATATAAAAATTAGTAAAACATTTTTACATTAATTAAGCTTTATTTTGTAAGCATATTGTAGTGAGAACCTTGACGCCAACTATCACATCCAGGGCATCTGTCAGCCTATTATTTATTTGTGCAGGCTGCAGGGCAAGGCTATATACCACCATTTGTGGCTCCTGGGCACTGAAATACATTGACTTCTTGGGCTGTATACCCAAATGCATCTGTGTGCATGAGCATTTTTTACAATTCCTATTGTGGGTTTAATACATACAAAGGTAGTGTACACATCTACAACACATAAATATTCTCCCACTCTACAAATTTTTTTTGTAATTCTTGTAATTGAAACACCCTTGTCAAACTTTATAAACAGAGAATTGACACTACTATTCACTATTTCAGCTTTGCAGCCTTCTGTGTCACCTACAGTGCAAACGAATGACAACCATCTAAACCTATAACTGGCCTTTGCAGCAAGGAGCACATGAAATTGCATTTCATAAAACAAAAAAACAAAATTTCCAGCTTACTTGCCAGCCAGCCTGTAACAAACCGAATTCACCCTAACAGTTCACATTAAAATCAAGGGTTTTAGTTTGCACACATTTGCAAATACTTGCATAAGCTGCAACAGGCACATCATGGCACCCCAGTGTACTGCAGTCCTAAGGCTCAGTTCACTGACTTGTGAGATCCCAAGTTGGATGACATGTGAAATTCAATGTTTACTATATGAGAGCTGTCTTAACTGATACTACACAAATCTGTCTGACTTTAGAAAAGGTTCCGGCACTACTACCCAACCTGGTCTGAATTTAATATTTAATTCCACAGAGTGTAAAAAGTCACATCAAAGTCATATAAAAGTTGGACTCCAAAGTTGCACTGAAAGGGCTAGTGTGAATTGAGCCTTACTCTATAATTTTGAGAGTCTCCTGAGTTGGAGCACATTCATAATAATGGATAAATTAAGGGATACCTTTGCTGGCATTGTACTATTGCTGGGTGTCCAGTGCATCCCTATACCTTTAAGGAGGGGTGTCCATTATTATACATGTGCAGAAACTCTCAAAATGATAGAGTTGTAATACAATACACTGCAATACACTGGGGTGCCATGATGTGGCCACTGCAGCTTACACATGTGTAGCGCTACCCCCAGTTAAGAGAGCCGCTGGTTTGTTTTGGGTCCCTGAGTACAGCTCCACCAACCCCCGGCAATTTGGCTCTACCCACTCTGGCACAGTTAGTAAAGGGGTACGTCCCTATGCACATAAAACTTAGCTTATACTCTAAGTATTGGTATGAACTCACAAGCAGACTGCTGAGATAAGAATAACTGGCTTTACTTTGGCAGTAAGGAAAAAAAGAATAGCAACATGCATTTGAACATATATCTCACAATACTTTAGCAGGTCCCTGCAATATGCACTTTAAACATGTACACAGGTATATGAATCTAACAATGGGGAAACGGAGCGCCAAGCGTGGCGACCGTCTGCTATGCACCCCTGAGGTGCAATAAATCTATCTGCGCCTACCTAACGGACCAGGCCTGATCCCTAGTAATAGAGCTCAGTCCTTGTACTAGTACAGTGTTCTTCACCGGCAATAAATCTGTAGAGGTGGTGCACATGTAGCTTTAAATGGTGTCATTTGTAATCCACAAAAAGTAACATTGCTGCTCTGAGGTAAATTGCGCCTAGGCAGTTCAATAGGCATAAAACTTGTGTGTCAATGCAGGATTGAGCCTACAGGCTCTCTCACCAATCCTTGGGGTACCGTCCTCCGATCCGGTCCCTCTAATGGCGGCTCTGGTCTCTTCAATGGCGGCGTCCGGTCTCCTCAGTCACAGCCCTGCACTCCGGTCATCAGCTCCGTCCGACCGAAAGTAAGGGGAAGTCTCCGCTCCGCTGCTGTGGACTCTGAGGGGTGAGAGTCTCACTCCATCGGCTGCAAGGCCCAGGCTTCAGGCCTTCAGCTCCGGTCCGCACAGGTGTCTCTGCTGGCTGCAGTCTCCGCGTCACATGCTCTGTCAGCAGAGGCAGGCCAGTCCTGTCAGGCCTCAGAAGAGGAAGTGTCCCAAGAGGAAGAGGCGGTCTCCGCTCTTCCCTTTTATAACCTCCCCCAGCAGCCTCCCGGGCGGAAGTCAACAGCCCGGGGGCCTGGGGAATCATGGGAGATGTAGTCTCTACCAGAAAAAAGGGTAGAACCCCGCTACACACTCCCCCCACTTTGAATCTTTGGTTCCCAAAGATAGTGTTCAAACTACAAACTTTCTCGGGAACAACATTTTCACATAATTTGGACAGAGGAGCTTCCCACCAATTGGCATGAGATGGGGAGCTGTCCTGTCTACAGGTCACTTCAGTGTGGGCGACCTGTTTAACTGTGCCAGAGAGTGAGCTGGGGTTGCCCTCCACTAAATGAACAGCGGAAGGGTCAGGGCTCTCAGCACTTCTCCTTGCTGTGTTAACAGAGTCCTCTGAACTTTCTCCCATCTTGGGGTAAGTTAGCTTCTTGGGAGGCTTCACACTCCTGCGAGCTCTCTGTTCTCTTGGAACTTCTTCAGGAACACATTCTGGCAACATCTCTGGTTCTGGAACATCTTCTTCTTGTTCTGGGTAGAGACCAGGGATATCTTCCCAGCACTCAGGCACATCACTGAATGGCACAAACTCTGTGGCTTCTGGGTTCAATGTGTTATCTTCCACATCTTCAGTAGGTGGAAGATCTATGGCAGAATTTCCTGGAGTTGAGGAAGGCCATAGCCATTCAAGTTCTCCTCTTTCTTCCTCTGGTTGGGGGTCCTCACCACCCCTAACTTGGGAGGTCTGGGACCTAGTATTAGGCCTGGGGTATCCAGAATGGAAACAGATTCAGGTACATCTCTTACTGGAGGCATTCTGACTGCTTCAGTGAGTGGGAGCAAATGATTCCTATGCCAGGTCTTCAAAGGCCCCAATCTTCCTTCTGGCTTCAACTTGTAGACAGGCAATCCTGGAAGTTTTCTACAGATGATATATGGTTCTGATCTCCATCTATCAGCAATCTTGTGTTTTCCAGGGATCCCTAGGTTCCGTAACAGTACACGGTCCCCAGGCTGTAGGTCCTGTACTCTAACTTTCAAATCAAAGTTCCTCTTATTTCGGGCCCCCCTCTGGTCAGAGGCCGCTTGAGCTTTTTCATAAGCTATCTTCAGACTGCGCCTCAGTCTGTCCACATATCCTTTGTGGGAGGCAGCTGAGGCATGGTCCAAAGAAATTCCAAAGGCCAAATCCACTGGCAATCTTGCTTCTCTCCCAAACATAAGTCGGTAAGGGGAGAAACCTGTCACATCACTTGTGGTGCAATTGTAGGCATGCACTAGAGCTGAAATGTGTTGGCTCCAGTGTTGCTTCTTCTCGGTCTCTAAAGTTCCCAACATGTTCAATAGGGTCCTGTTGAACCTTTCAGGCTGGGCATCACCTTGAGGGTGATATGGTGTAGTCCTAGTCTTCTCTACTCCCAGAGAATCTAGTAGCTTCCTGATCAGGCGACTCTCAAAGTCCCTTCCTTGGTCTGAATGGATTCTCTGTGGCAGTCCATAGTGAACAAAGTACTTCTCCAGAAGTACCTTGGCTACTGTAGAGGCCTTCTGGTCCTTGGTTGGGAAAGCCTGAGCATAACGAGTGAAATGGTCGGTTACCACCAGAACATTTCCCAATCCGCTCAAATCGGGTTCAAGGCAGAGAAAATCAATGCATACCAGATCCATTGGGCCTTCACTCTGTAGGTGGCCCATTGGGGCAGCTTGATGGGGTAAAGTCTTTCTCTGAATGCATCTTGCACAGGAATGGCAATACTCCTCCACTTCGGCCCTCATGCAGGGCCAATAAAACCGGTCTCTGACAAGTTGGAAGGTTCTCTCTGCTCCCAAGTGACCATGCTGGTCATGTAAGGCAATCAGCACAGTCTCTCGATGCTTCTCTGGGAGAAACAACTGCCACTTGTCTTCTGGTCCATCAGAGGGGCCCCTTCGGTAGACTACCCCCTGATGCACCTGTAACTTGTCCAACTCTCTCCTCAGTAGGCGAGCTTCTTTAGAAGGGTGAAGGCGAAGTCCCTCTGGACTCTTGTCTTCCAGGGCTTCCAGGACCAATCTCCCCATGGGATCTTCCAATTGGTCACACCTTAGCTCCTTCTTGGACAGCTTTGGTAAGCACTCTTCTGCTAGTTGAGTTACCCCACAGTAACACTTTGGGACTCCCACTGTGGTAACTCCTATTTCTTCAGCTCTGGATCCTCCTCTGGCTTGAAGTTCAGCCCCTTGACAAAGGGCTCGCACTCCATCTGGTGCCACTTGGGTCCAGTCTTCCCAGTCATCGACCATGACATGGGATCTTCGGGACAGGGCATCTGCATCCCTATTTCCAGCCCCTGGTCTGTACTTGAGACTGAAATTGAATCCAGACAACGCCGCCAACCATCTGTGTCCAGTTGCATCCAGCTTGGCGGTGGTGAATAGATAGGTCAAGGGGTTGTTATCTGTCTTTACAGTAAACTCGGCCCCATACAGATAGTCTCTCAATTTGTCAACAACTGCCCACTTGAGGGCTAAGAACTCCAACTTGTGGGTGGGATAGTTCTTCTCGGAGGGGGTCAGGCTCCGGCTCACATAAGCCACTGGTCGTAGCTGGTCTTCATACTCCTGGTAGAGTACTCCACCTAGGCCCTCATGGCTGGCATCAACATGTAGCTCATAGGGTCTAGTGGGATCAGCGTAGGCCAAAACTGGGGCTGTGGTGAGACTTCTCTTCAAGGTTCTGAAAGCCTCTTCACACCTTGAATTCCACTGGTCTTGGACCGACTCACTGGACCTCCTAGGCCCCATTCCATCCTCCTCTCCTTCTGTCTTCAGCAGCTCGTTGAGGGGTTTGGCAATGCGGGCAAATCCATCCACAAACCTGCGGTAGTAGGAGCAGAACCCCAAGAAAGATCGAAGTTCTGTAACTGTTGTGGGCCTTGGCCACGAAGTAACTGCCTCCAACTTCTCAGGGTCTGTAGCCACTCCCTTTTCAGACACTATGTGTCCCAGATAGTTCACAGAAGACTGATAGAACCGACACTTCTCTGGAGAAAGTTTAAGTCCCTCTTCACTGAGCCTCTTCAGTACTTTCTCCAATCTGGCTTCATGTTCTTCCAAAGTCTTTCCAAAGACAATGACATCGTCCAGGTACACAAGGACTTCTATGAGGTTCATGTCTCCAACTGTCCTTTCCATTAGGCGTTGAAACGTAGCAGGAGCTCCAGATAGGCCCTGGGGCATCCTGTTGAACTCAAAGAATCCCACTGGGGTTATGAAGGCAGTCTTTTCTCTATCTTCTGGATGCATGGGGATCTGGTAATACCCACTCTTGAGGTCCATCACACTGAACCACTTAGCTCCAGATAAACTCTGTAAGGCATCTTCTATCCTTGGCGTGGTGTACTGGTCAGGAATGGTCCTCCTGTTGAGAGTTCTGTAGTCAATGCACAGTCTCAATGACCCATTCTTCTTTCTGACTACCACAATTGGGGAGGCATAGGGGCTCCTGGATTCCCTAATCACTCCCGTCTTCTTCAGTTCCGCAAGCTGCTCCCTCAGATCCTCCAGATCTGCTAGCGGGACTCGCCTCACTCTCTCTCGGAATGGCTTGTCCTCTTGCATGCGGATTCGGTGGGTGGCACTCCTCGCACACCCCACATCAAACTCATCTTTGGAGAAAATCTTCTCCCATCTGGTCAGCTGGGCCTTGGCTCTCTCTTTCCAAGCTCCAGGTAGGTTAGGGTTTTCCATGGAGAGTTTCTTCCAAACATCTTCTCCTTCACCCGTCCCCTTCACTTCTGACCAGCCAACTGGGACAGCAGGACTCACCTGTCCCAGAAGCATCCTGGCAGGGATCTCCACGGGCTGCTCTGTGGGGTTCCTCACACTGACAGGGACTCTTCCTCTTGCTTTCTTCAGGTCCTTCAATGAGATTACTTCTGGTATCACTTCCAGACCTGAGTGACCCTCCATTGGGTCAGGTTCCAACATCACAAAGGGGCCGGGCTGCTCCCAGGTAAGTTTTACCGTGGCTCTCATGCAGGTCACCTCTCCAGGTTGTAACACTGCTCCTTCTTTTCCAAGCCTCCATACCCTTCCTATCCCCTCACTTGGGGTCTTCTGCTCTAGGACCAACCGCTGATAGGCTGCCTTCAGCATGGGATGGATCTTGGGAGTTGAAAGATTCTCTTTCTTCACCAGGGGGGTCAGAAGCCTTCTGACTAGGTCCGTGTTCGTCCCTATGATCAGGGAAGTCTTGCTGGTTCCTGGTGGGCGGGGACACACCACTGCTAAGGTGTCGAACACTTCAGACTTCCCAGCTACGGATGGGTCAAACGTCAACCGTATGGGTAGGTAGCCATCATAGGGGAAACTCTGGGTTCCCAATCCCCTTATCTCCAGCTCTTCTATCTTCTGTATTGGCAGATGACTCAGGTATCTGTCATAGAAGTCCCTGTACAACAGGGTCACTTGTGCTCCAGTGTCTAGAAGGGCCTTCGTGTACACTCCTTCCACTTGGATGGGTACAGTAGGAGATGGACCAACTAGCTCCTCTGGGTAGGGCCTAGTTGATGCTGTCCTCTTCTTTGGACTCTTTGCTTTGCCAGCACTTGATTTGCACTTGCTCCTTTCTTGAGCCTGGTATGCATTGACTTTCTCCCTCTTAGTGGGAGTATGAACCCGTTGAGGGATATTGTTATCTCTCACTTTGAAGAGTTCACGCTTGGGGGTGCTGTGTCTCTCCGGAGGGGTCTTGCCCCCTTTCTCTGGAGTGCACCTTGGTTGAGGATCCCTGGGCCCCTTCTGAGGGGTTTGGTCTCCTCGCTTTCTCTTCTTGTTGTGCTTCTTGGAGCTCACTGAAGGTGATGGGCACCCGGTTGACTCCTTCACCGGGGCCCTTTGGCGTTTCCCGCCGGCTGGCGACTTTCTGTTTTCTTCTTCTTGGGACTGGCACATACAGCTGCAATATGACCAATTCCTCCACAATTAAAGCAAATCATCTCACTGTGGTCAAGAGGGGATGCTGGTGCTGGAACAGCTGGAAACAATTCCCTCCTGGCTGTTTCTTTCTTGGGACTGGGCGTCTCTTTCGCCACTAGAGATGTCAGTATCTCCATCATCTGGGACATCTGCAACTTCAGGGCATCTACCTCTGTGTCTCTTTCAGGGGTTAAGGCCGACCTGACCGTGGCCACTGTAGACTTTGTAGACCCCATCACCTGCTTCTCCCTCTTCTCTTCCAACATGGCCTCTTCTTCTCTGACCATTCGGATGAGGTCAGGGTAGTCCAGGCTCTTCCCATCCTGCCGGGTGCGTAGAATTAGTGCGACAGGGTCCAAGGGTTGGGCTCCCCTCATCACCTGCTGGGCACGGGCTTCATCTACCTTCCCTGGATCTATCCCCTTCTTCAGGATAATCCTATGCAGGATCTTGTCTATGCGTCCCATGTACTCTGACAGCTTCTCCCCTGTCTTCTGGTAACAGTGTTCCAGTTGATAGGTAAGTTCTGTGACTTTTTCTGTCCCACCAAACACACCTTCCAGGATGTCTATGTAGTCCTGGGCAGTGCAATCCTTTTTGCTCGTCTTCAGATTGCGTATGGCCTCTAAGGCAGGTCCTTTTAGGCTTTCAACAATCCTTTGTTTCTTTCGGCCCTCTGAGACCTCCCATTCTTCTAGGGCCTGCGTGGCACCATCTAGCCACTCTTCAAATCCCTCTTCTCCCGAGGGTACAGGTGTCCTCCCTGAAAACATCCGGAGTTTCCTGTATCCCGACATTGGGTAATCCCCGGGGTCTCTTCTGCACTGGGTTACAATTTCCCCTAGGACAGCACACAGTTCTGCACTAAGAGTAGTGTGTGTGGGTGCGGGACTTTCCGCGCCCTTCTGCTCCTCCTTCTTTGGGGATAGAATGGCTTTCATAGGAGAGTAGTCTCCCTTCCGCGGCAGCGCATGCAGCAATTGGTAGTGCTGACCATTTGGTGCCTGTATGCTCTGGCTCCTGAACTGCTCTGGAGTCTCTTCCTTCCACTCTATTAAGGCGTATGTGTACCCAGCATCATTTCTCATGTCCATTATCCATGACTTCTGGCATGGGGATAATGACATTATGAGCTGCTTCACTGCCTCTCTCTGCCACATCCCTGGCAGTTCAATAACTGCTGCTGCGGCTGGGTCAGCGGCCCATGTTGCGGACCACCGTCCCACTTCTATTGGGTCCATGCCGGTACCTTCTGGCGGCTTTTCCCGCTGACTCAGGATCCCGGATTACGAGCCCCCACGTGTAGCGCTACCCCCAGTTAAGAGAGCCGCTGGTTTGTTTTGGGTCCCTGAGTACAGCTCCACCAACCCCCGGCAATTTGGCTCTACCCACTCTGGCACAGTTAGTAAAGGGGTACGTCCCTATGCACATAAAACTTA
The DNA here is from genome assembly GCA_028564925.1 of Lithobates sylvaticus. Lineage (NCBI taxonomy): Eukaryota > Metazoa > Chordata > Amphibia > Anura > Ranidae > Lithobates > Lithobates sylvaticus. The sequence goes on from CM053026.1 coordinate 248,923,372, forward strand.
GCTTATACTCTAAGTATTGGTATGAACTCACAAGCAGACTGCTGAGATAAGAATAACTGGCTTTACTTTGGCAGTAAGGAAAAAAGAATAGCAACATGCATTTGAACATATATCTCACAATACTTTAGCAGGTCCCTGCAATATGCACTTTAAACATGTACACAGGTATATGAATCTAACAATGGGGAAACGGAGCGCCAAGCGTGGCGACCGTCTGCTATGCACCCCTGAGGTGCAATAAATCTATCTGCGCCTACCTAACGGACCAGGCCTGATCCCTAGTAATAGAGCTCAGTCCTTGTACTAGTACAGTGTTCTTCACCGGCAATAAATCTGTAGAGGTGGTGCACATGTAGCTTTAAATGGTGTCATTTGTAATCCACAAAAAGTAACATTGCTGCTCTGAGGTAAATTGCGCCTAGGCAGTTCAATAGGCATAAAACTTGTGTGTCAATGCAGGATTGAGCCTACAGGCTCTCTCACCAATCCTTGGGGTACCGTCCTCCGATCCGGTCCCTCTAATGGCGGCTCTGGTCTCTTCAATGGCGGCGTCCGGTCTCCTCAGTCACAGCCCTGCACTCCGGTCATCAGCTCCGTCCGACCGAAAGTAAGGGGAAGTCTCCGCTCCGCTGCTGTGGACTCTGAGGGGTGAGAGTCTCACTCCATCGGCTGCAAGGCCCAGGCTTCAGGCCTTCAGCTCCGGTCCGCACAGGTGTCTCTGCTGGCTGCAGTCTCCGCGTCACACGCTCTGTCAGCAGAGGCAGGCCAGTCCTGTCAGGCCTCAGAAGAGGAAGTGTCCCAAGAGGAAGAGGCGGTCTCCGCTCTTCCCTTTTATAACCTCCCCCAGCAGCCTCCCGGGCGGAAGTCAACAGCCCGGGGGCCTGGGGAATCATGGGAGATGTAGTCTCTACCAGAAAAAAGGGTAGAACCCCGCTACACATGTATTTGCAAATGTGTGCAAACTAAATCCCTTGGATTTAACGTGAACTGTCATACAGGGGCAATTCTGATTGTTGCAGGCTGGCTGATAAGTGAGCTGGGAACTGTTTTTTTTTTTTTGACACACGTCCCTTCCATGTACTTCTTGCTGCAAAGTCAATGTAATAGGTTGGGGTGGTTGCCATTTGTTTGTACTGTTGGTCAATTGGTGAGGGGGAGTACTGGGTACTTTCACTACCATTGTACTACCTGCCCTTAATCTTTCCATTATTATACATGTGCTCCAACTCAGTAGACTCTCAGAATTATAGAGTTAGGACTGCAGTACACTGGGGTGCCATGATGTGGCCGCTGCAGCTTACGCATGTATTTGCAAATGTGTGCAAACGAAACCCCTTGGTTTTAACGTGAACTATTAGACAGAGTCAATTCGGTGTGTGTTGCAGGCTGGCCGGTTAAGTGAGCTAGGAATTTTGGTTTGTTGTTTTTTCTGTGTCACCTCCCTGCCTTCAATATCCTTACTGGACCATGAAATATATATATAATAATATATATTTTTTTATCTCTTGGAGACTGCAGCAGTGATGACTACGTACATAAAAATAAATAAATCCAGAAATAAATGGGGTTGTCTATAAGGAGAAACAGTTCATCTACATTTAGTTCTCTCCTACTAAACTCTGTGTTCAGAAAGTCAAGTGCATTGCCTTTGCCTACCACAATCTATCAACTGCTTAAGGGTAGTATACAAAACGTCTAAATTAGCAGTGGTTGCTTTGCTGTTCATCTGCTCAAGAATATGGAGAGAAGGACAGAAGTTTTTGCTGCCTGCTAAGGGCACAATAGGCACATGTTTAGTGGATAGTACTTTATTTCTCTAGGATACACAGAAATTACACCTCACACATACTAGGAACACTCCATGCAGAGATCTTGGAAGTTCTAGACCTCTATTGAGTAGCCTTTGCAGTACAAGGTTTACTTGGGTGCTCCATCCAAAACTAATGATTCAGTGGAGCTGTGTTTTAGGCAATTTCTCAAACATATACGTCATGAAACTGAATATTATCGGATGACAACCATTTTTAAAACATGTTTAGAAAACATTTGAAAAAAAAAAAAGATTTTGTGTTTGTTCCAGACTTTAACTAAAAATTTGTTTTTTTTTTTATTACTGAGCTCTTCAAAACATGGCAGTTGTCAGTGGAGGATTTGGAGGATAGGACATCAATAACCTGAAGGTGGACACACTCTGGCCTAAACCCTTCTGATATCTATCCTAGCATCAGCTGATATTCTCTAAGTACCAGATAACTTGAAAATGCCCATCTCTAATCCTAACTCCAGCCTAATTCTACTTTATTTCTATTTTAATTTAAATTTTAGTTAATTTTATATTGTGTTATTCTATAATATTTCATTTTATTTTATATATCGCATATATTTACTGTATGTTATTTCATGTCATTGTACCCGAAACCCATTTCTAATCTAATCCCCTACAGCATACGTCAATATCGTTTCTCTAATGAGTATTATTTTCTGCATATGTTGAACCCAACTGTTCTTGTTACCTGATACATATGGTTACAATGTTTCCTGGGACTATCTCTCCCTTGTTGTTCCTTCTATACGATTGTACACTCTGTATATATCTTGGAAAATTCTCAAAAAAAAATTATGTGAAAAAAAAAAAAAACATGGCAGTTGCCTGGCAGGTTCTCCATCTTTATGTCGTTCTGAGTCCCTGACCAGGAAAATGAATGCAGTCAGTAAAAAGAGGATGACATTAGAACTTTGCATTTTTGTTTGTTTATTGACTCAGAAGGTATTGATGACGTTAGATCAGCATAGCAGCTAAGAAACTAGAATTTTCATTTGTATAAACCAGTCATTGCAGCCTTTAGATTTCTCTAAGGACAAATATTATTAAAATTTGTACCATCCAGGATTTTAACAGAGACATTTGTACGCATGAGGCTGCCGTGTCCTTGTATGTTCTGTGACAACGTGCTGCTGCTTGTTATTGATCCTTAACGGCTGCTTAGCAGCACACAGACCAAGACAATCAAGCTGTACTAGGGCAATAAAATAAAAACATCACTGTAATCTGCCTTGTGCTGCTCTCGTTTACCTGTAGTATGCATGTAAAACAATAAAATAAATGCCAACATAGATACATTTTAAAGCGATTGAATAAATGGAGCAACTGATCCAGATTACAATGATCTCTCCCTTCTAGCACTGCCAGTGACCATGCTAGTTCAAAAAAGATATACGTAGTCTATAGTTACACTTGTTGAACCAAGGTATACTGTATTGGTATCATTGTCAGATGCTGAAGCAAAGGGCTGCTTTCTTCTGGTGATGTCTCTAAAGACCACAGCACATTTATCATGTTACACATGCATTGGGGGAAGTTTATTAAAACTGAAATGCGCAAAATCTTGTGCAGCTTTGCATAGAAACCAATCAGCTTCCAGGTTTTATTGTCAAAGCTTATTCAAACAAGCTGAAATTTGAAGCTGATTGGCTACCATGCACAGCTGTACCAGATTCTGAGTGTTCCACTTTTAGTAAATCTACCCCATTGTCTGTTTCCATTTAATAATTGCGTAGCTGACTCCATAGCTTAGAGGATGCTCTATGTAGTTAGTCACACCCTTCTACTTCATGCTTTAGCCTCCATTCACCACATGTACTGCATTCAGCTGGAACTGTGATTTTGTTGACGTATTTGATGTTCATCCGTGAAGAAAAAAGTGTGAAAAAAAAGAAAACTAATGCAGCCACCACCACCTAAGGACAGGTTTACATATGTTTTAACAACTTCAACCCAGGTAAGCCTATTGTGCAAGGAGTTGGGCTTTACTTATTTGTTTTTGAACAATCAGAACTCCATTGTACGGTCAACTTTCAATACAGGAATTGTATTATGCAGTTGATCAAAGAAAAAATAAATTCTGCTGCATACGCCATATCTGGCGCCAACACCATTTATCCAATGTTTTGCACTCCTTACCTAAACCCAACACTTCTTAAGAAAATTGCTGCCCTTTGAGGTGGTTTGTCAGGCCACTGGTGCCATGAGACATTCCCTTATTTAGTCCTATCAATTACTTATAACCTAAATGGTAATAAGACCTAGAGCTCACATTCATGGAAGATCAGAAGGATAGATTATCGTTTGCCTACAAAGCCTCTGGAATAAATATCAAGAGCTCTAATACAAGATCATGACCAGATGTTACAGGACGCCATCTATCCTCACCAAACTCTAACCAGCACCTGGAAACAGTCAACTCCCCCGACATTGCAACAATGGTTTTCCAGGGTGAATGATATTCAGATCATGGAGGACCTTACTGCATCCCTCAGAGACAGGACTGCAGAGAAAACCAAAAGTTGGTACTACTGAGAAGAATTCAAATACTTGTTCAACTATCAACAAATGATGTAGGAGCCAAGAATATTTCTTAGCCCTCCTCTTCACTTTACCCCTTCTTCTCGGGCACATACACATGTGAGTATTTATGAGAGTGCGTCTTGGTCTGTCTGAAGTTCCCCCCATCACCACTACCCCTACACACACACTTTTTTTACCAACTATGGCTACTGAGATTGAAGCCTCCCCACCCTTCTCCTTTTTCCTTCTCCAAGGTCCCACCTGCCCACTCCATGCTGCTGGGGTTCTCCCCGAGTCCTTACTTCTAAAACATGAGTAGTTCTACTGAATATTATACACCAGTGCTCTTAGCTGTTACTCATTATTTTGCTGGCCATTGCACTATGTACGATTGAATTCTGTAACTTAGGCTTACCCTATGCCTTTTGACACATAGATTGTAGTTGTGTTGGTTTGTATATCACTGTATACACTGTGGCTTATGCCTGTTTTTTCTTGGTCTGGCGAAACTCTCTTTTAAATAAAGAATGTTAAAAAAAAAAAAAAAAGAATAAAACAGGGACATTTCGAAAGACAAACATATTTACAAATACCCAAAGCCTGGAAATTCAGGGAACAGCTGTGCTTTGGAGGTTTATAAGGGAGTAAAAGCACACCTGTCACTGAATGTGGAAAAGCACATGCTCGGGAAATCCACACTGTGGGCCTAATTTAAGGACTCACATTTCAGTGAGAGTTAACTTGTGTTCATGTTTTCTCACTAGCAGATAGTGTTCTATAGAGTCATGTATGTCATTGGTGACTATATTTTATGAATCATGTTTTGGATGGAGCATAATGTGCTAATGTGAAAATTGTTTCATGAATTTCCAGCTTGATCTTTTTATAAAAAAAAAAAAAACATAAAATAGAAATATGTTGTTTTATGTTATTGAGCATTAAATAACGGCAAAATATAAATTTTCTGGATTTCTAGATAAATGAAAAATCTATGGCTCACTTCACTGATTTCAGCTAGATTTTTCATATTCCGCATGACCAGTGGCGGAATTATAGGAGTCGCCGAGATCGCCAAGGCAACCGGGCCCCTTGCTGCAGGGGGTCCTTTGATAGGAGGGGAGGCTGAGAGGAGGGGAGGCTCCTCCTCACATACCTAAAGTGAAAGCAGTGTGTGCTGTGCTGTGCTCTTTGTCTCCCCCTACAGTGCAGTACCCGGCAGGAAGAAGGTAAATGTCTGCCGTTTTTTTATAAGACTATCTACTGTATGTGTGTTTATATGTGCATGCATGTGTGTGTGGGGGGGGGGGGGTGCATGTGTGTGGGGGTGTGCATGCATGTGTGTGTGTGTGAGGGGTGGTGTGCATGTGTGTGCATGCATGTGTGGGGGTGTTCATGCATGCATGTGTGTGTGTGGGGGGGGTGTGCATGTGTGTGGGGGTGTGCATGCATGTGTGTGTGGGGGGAGGTGCATGCATGTGTCTTTGTGGGGGGGTGCATGCATGTGTGTGTGGGGGGTGTGCATGCATGTGTGTGTCGGGGGGGGGAATGCATATGTGTGGGGGTGTGCATGCATATGTGTCGGTGTGCGTGCGGGCGGTGGGGATTCACAGTGGCAGCATTTGGCACACCGGCTGCAATTGATGGGCACAGTGGCAGCATTTGATGGGCACAGTGGTGGCATTTGATGGGCACAGTGGTGGCATTTGATGGGCACAGTAGCGACATTTGATGGGCACAGTAGCGACATTTGATGGTACAGTGGTGGCGTTTGATGGTACAGTGGCTGCAATTGATGGGCACAGTGGCAGCATTTGATGGCACAGTGGTGGCGTTTGATGGTACAGTGGCTGCAATTGATGGGCACAGTGGCAGCATTTGATGGCACAGTGGTGGCATTTGATGGTACAGTGGCTGCAATTGATGTTTTTATTTCTGAATTTTTCAGTTTGCTTGCGCCCCCCTAAAGATTTTGAGCACCAGCTGTCACTGGTTTATATATATATATATATATATATATATATGTGTGTGTGTGTGTGTGTGTGTGTGTGTGTGTGTGTTTTTATATAACAATGAAGAAATCGGTTCCTTTATATGCAGCCACCCACTTGTGACTGGGCCCTGTTGTTCCAACATCGGGCTCGGAGTAAAGAGCTTTGTCCGGAGGTCGGGGGGGGGGGCCTTCCATGGTTTCTTGCATCGGGGCCCTGAGGGTTCTAGTTACGCCACTGCGCATGACCCACATGTTTAATTAAACATCTAAAACAGGGCCAGTAAAAGGGCGAACTTAATAGACGCATACAATTATACTGTATAACTCTAGTTCTGTGTCCATCACGTTCAACTTCACACAGTTCCTTCAGTAAACCTGTCAAGCAAACATATCTTTCCCTCAAGCTGTGCCATTCCCCATGCTACATATGATCCTTCTACCATGCCACATAAGCCAGCTCATTTACCAGAGACGTATGACCACACAAGAGTAGGTAGGTTTGTTTACACTCTGGTGTTTTTACCCATATTTCCAAAAAAGCTGAGCGCAGATGACTACGGCGCATGCGTGCCGTTTCTAATAGGGGACATGTCGTGACTGGCGGCTCCTGCGTGCATGCACAGGAATGACATCAGGTGACTCCGGCCAGTCACAGAGCTGGAGTTCGTGGCCCCAGAAGGAAGATGGGTGAAGATGGACGCTCACTGCTAGTGGGGACAGCAGTGACATTGCAGGCTTCGTTTTCAGGTAAGTGACACATAATAGGCTACTATGCGATGCAAGGAAATAAAGAGGAAGTAAAACCCACCAGGGTTTACTTCTTCTGTAAAAGACAATTATACCAAGCTATAGTTGTCCTTTAGTATGATTTATTTAAGTATATTATTCCTCACATATACCGTAAGTTCAAATTTGAGGATTGTAAAGTACTGAAAATAAATAATATATTCAGTTTATAACTAGAACAAGGCCAGTTTTATACTGCTGTGCTGCAGTTTGGCCAAAGCACAAGTATACCCACAATTTTCTTGCATTTTACCCATGGTTTAGCTACAGTCCCAAAGACTTTCTTCTAGGTAGCACATTTTATGAAAGTGCATCAAAAGTCCTGCACGTTGGTGCGCTTTTAGAAACTGCAACAGAAATGTACAACCAAATAGAAAGTCTATGAGACCTTTTAGATTGTAAGCTCTAACGAGCAGGGCCTTATGATTCCTCCTGTATTGAATTGTATTGTAACTGTACTTTTTGTCCTAAAGCTGTAAAGTGCTCTGCAAACTGTTGGCACAATATAAATCCTGTATAATAATAATAAGACTGGCCAAAACTTTGGGCAAAGTGCCAAAATATTTTTATTTGTTTTGGCTAGAGAAGCTTTGGGTTAGAGCCTCTGTGTCCCATTTGGAGGAATTTGCCCTCACTTCCTGTAAGGATGTTCTTATTGCTGTCTTCCCATCCCAGTGACCACAGCTCACAAGGACAGGACAAGTGCGGAAAACTATACCCAAGAAGGCCAAAGACAAAGATCTGACAGATTATGATTCTTCCCTTCTCTATAAAAAATAACAGAAGCAAGGCATACACTTGAAGCTTATATAGTAGTGCTTTACTGCAACAATCCTAATTGGCTCATTTTAAAAAACAGGATATGGCATCCCTAGTGCCCAATACTGATGGCATGGTAAGCAAGACAACCCCCCCCCCCCTGTATATTCCTGTAAAACTCACATTAACCAAACTGCAAAAACAGTATTGCTTTATAACAGGCATCTGTAGTGTCAATAGGCCAGTCTAAGCCCAGAGACTACTAACAAAACAAAGTTGCCAGCAAATACCTGCCTGAGCACCAATCAATGAATCAAGCAAAATGTGTTGCAGAATTGATTGACTGCATTAAGCCATCTTCAGATTGTGTTACGTAAGCATCCCTTGAAGAATCGTGTATCCCTGTACTGCCTCTTTGTTATCTTCAACTATTCCCAGAAAATCGATCAATGTGAAAGTGATGTGGTGGAGGACAGCAAGCAAATGAAAAACAACTCAACACTTAATATATTAACTTCAGTTTTAGTTCTGGCTTAGGATGTAATTGCTTATAATCAAGGCACTATTTCACTGGAGAAAGCTAATGTCTGATTATAGTGGCTTGTGAAAAAAGACAATTGTGTGGGTCTTTGTTCATTAAATAGACAGGTCTACCTATACTGTAGTTTTAGGATATAGACATATTTTCATATCTTTCATGACATTTAAATCCAATATCTGTTGTTTTTAGGTATCCAGGCTAGGGCAGATGGACTGATTTCAGAGGTTTAACTATTTGTTGCCAATCACTTTCTCAGCAGCACATTAACAGAGATAAGTTGCCTGCCAACAAGTGGTTAAACCTCTCTGTATAACCCTAGCCTTTAGGTGCCCATAGACATCAGATGAAAGTCTCAACCCAATCTTGTTTTGTCCAGATCAGATGTGCCCTGGCACAGAGTTCGTTTACCGATCCTTTTAGCCACTGTGCCCTATATAAGAACCCATGCAACTTAGTTACATAGTTGGTAAAGAGATATGTCCATCCAGTTCAACCTGAGTGTGTGTGTTTGTTACTACTATTTGTCATATGCCTGTAGAGTGGGAGGGGGGTTTACTAAAAACTGTTGCACCTGTGCATAGTAACCAATAAGCTTCTAACTTCAGATTGTTCAATTAAGCTTTAACAATAAAACCTAGAAGCCGATTGGTTACTATGCGCAGCTGCACCAGATATTGTGTACACCAGTTTTAGTAAATCTCCCCCATTGTGCTTGCTGAGAAACACATCCAGTAGTTTTTTTATTTTATTTATCTACTGTATAATCCCTGCAGACACCACTGACTGTGGAAGGGAGTTCCACATCCTTATTACTAGGGTTGCACCGATACCAATACTAGTATTGGTATCGGTCCCGATACCGGGCATTTTCATGAGTACTTGTACTCGAGCAAATGCTCCAATGCTTGGCCTGATACTTGGGCAGCCCCTGGGAGGATCGATGTGGCAGTGGGGGGGGGGGGGGTTACAAGCACTGATCTCCCTTTGTAGCTTTTCTGACAGCCCCTTCTAATCCTCTCCCTCCTGCAGCTGTCATAGAGATTGGTGCTTGTAACTGCCCACACCGCCGCACCAATCCCCCTCGGCTGTCCCCCTCTGTGTCCTCCTCTGGGTCCCCCTGAATCCTCACCAGCTCTCCAGGTCCTCCTCCTGTCCCCCCTGTCCTGGATCTTTCAGGATGGAGGGTGGAGGAAGGTGCCGGTAAATCTGTTATTTACCGGCACCCTCCTTTACCGAATGCACAGAGTTAGTGATCACTGACGATGTCCATTCCTAACTGAAACATTTGTAACCTGTGTTTACGATGCTTCAGTTTATAAATGGAGAGGAGCCGCTGTCTCCTGTCCATTCATCTTCAGTGCAGCTGAGGCTGCAGAGAAAGGGACTGGGGAATCTGTGTCCTCAGTCCCTTTCCCCAAAAGGGGAGATATGAGGGGTCTAAATCTAGACCCCTGATATCACACCAAAGCCCCCCCCCCCAACAGGGCAGAATTAAAAAAAAAATTCAAATGTTAAATTGTAAAAAATGTAAAAAATTTAAAAACACTGACAACGTCCACTCCTGAAAAATAAAGGGGGCATTGTAAAATAAATAACAAAAAAAATATAAAAATTTCAAAAAAGAATGAAAAAAAAAAATTGTAAAAAAAAAAACTGGCATATGTGCCACTGTCACACGACATTAAAAAAAGTATCGGCAACGGCGAGTACTTGAAAAAAGTATTGTTACTTTTACTCGGTCTTAAAAAGTGGTATTGGTGCAACCCTACTTGTTGCTAACTGTAAAGAATGCCTTATGCAGTTTATAATTGAACCGCTTCTCATCCAACTTCATTGATTGGCCATGTGTCTTCTAAAGTGATCTGAGACTGCCTAGTTTTGTTTTCGCTATGGTAGGATCACCATTTATATATTTGTATATTGCAGTATATCGTTTATCGTATCTAGTCGTTCCTCGTAACTGAGGTCCTCCAGCCCCCTTATCAACTTTGTTGCCCTTCTCTGGGCTCTCTCCAATTCCAGCACATCCTTACTGAAGAGCAGTAGTTTTATCTTGAATTAAGTGTGCCATCTTCTGTATGTGATTTTAAACGTAGAGTTATTTCATTTAAATTTTTACAGTGTTTCTTTTATATTTATTGTCTGTACATTCGCATATGCATTGCGGGACTGTATGCATTATATGTACTATATGCACTGTTGGAGCCTGATCTCACTTCCATCGTATGATATAGGAGCTTAGGAAAATACGACCCCACAGGAAGTAGCCGAATATCCTAGATTGTAGCCTTGTTATCACGGGTTCTGGTGTGTTAGGCTGTGAGACAAGTAGCGGCTCTGAGTAATTCCATAGTAAGGCACACAATCAGAGTGGGGCTTGACTCTGAATAACATCAGAGTGGCATTTGAAATCACAGCGAGGCTTGGCTATTGTGATGAACTGTATGGGGTAGGAGGGGACAACGAGGCTCAGACAGATACAAGGACTATATACAAGCGATGACAGGGGAAGATGCCCACGCCCCGGAAGAAGACCGTGTGGTGATGAAACCGGTTGGGCTGAGGTGTCATTTCCTGTCATTATATTCTAAAGGGGACTGAGAGCTCCTAGTCCTCAAGAGACTTTTGCTTTTGATCACTAAAAACTGGTGATATCCAGGAAGGAGGACAGTCCAGGATTTTGTACATAGGAAGGAAGTTGTCCTCATTCAATGTAACCCTTTTGCCCCATACAAGTTATTACCCCTAATAAAACAACAAAACCAAGCTCAGAAACAAATTTCTTGTGCCCAGATGCAAGTGGTAAAAATGCTTGTTGTCGGGCTGTGCAGGAATAGGGGAGTGAGCTACCAGCAGCCCCTGCGGGGGTTGTGCTACACATATACAGTATTTGAAGATTGTAGTTTATGGTTATTGTGGTGTTGACTTTTATTGCTTAATTGTACACTATTTTTATTTTTTATGCATGCACAATAAAACTATTTTCTATGAATGTGATCACACAAGTATATTAAATAGGTTTAAAAATCCTAATGACAATTGACTTTCATAACCGTTAAGTGCTCCCTGCCGGTTGTTTGTTGACACCTACCCAGCCTCAACGCTGTGTCCTGGCCGGGGCCGACTAGGCCTAGGGCAGCACTTTGCATTGGGGCAGCATGGAAAGAGTCACCGTCGGCTTGCGCTACACTGTTAGTGTAGTGTCAGTCTTATGGGGCATACTGGGCTGAGAGGCAAATTAGTTTAGCGCCCCCATAAAGCGACCACACTGCTTCCAGTATGTGGGCGGCCGGCATTCCTGCAACTGTGGGGGGGGGGCGCTTCTAATTTTGACTGTCCTGGAACACAAACCTCCCTCACTGTGCTATGTTTTATGCTGTACCATTGGCATGGCTATATCTTCTTAGTCCTCTCCATAAAAGTATCAGAAATGTGTGCTTAAAGCAGAACTATAGGCAACAATATATTTTTTTTCCATTTTGGATAGAGTAAGGGAGGGTTATAGCCTCTGTCAGTTTATTTTTTACCATCCCTGTCCCATTGCAGAGATTTCCCTTCACTTCCTGCCCCATAGCCAAAGAGGAAGTGAGAGGAAATCTATGCAAATTAAAGGAATCCATTGTCCACCCCCCCCCCCCAGGCCCTCTAAATTAGTGTCCCCACTCAAAAATTTCAGGGCAGGTCTTAAACAGGAAGGGGTGGGTCAATTAGGGGGTGCATGAGTTTAGTCAGGCCTAGGGCAGTACAAAACCTGCCCTGCCTGATAATGCCTAGATTTGTTGCATCATTATTGAAGGTCAGACAATGTGTGACAGGCATAAGCAATGTAATGTAATACATTCCAAATTGATTTAAAGTGGGCATATCCTTAAAATTAACACTTCAAATTCATCATTAGGGCTCATGCCAATATCTTTAAATCAATCACATTATTATTTTAATTGAAAAAAGTATCACTTGCTAGAATACTTCCAAGCATTCTCATATGACCTAAAGGTTAAGAAACCTAGATCAATCACATGATCTCTGGCTACTAGCAGCATTGTGTGTATTTTACGTCACTAGAGCCCATAGAAAGTATGTTTTCAATCACAGAGACCTTATCTCGTAGACTTGTAGTAAGACAAGACCAGTAAGGCACAACATCACGCAGTACTACTAAGCAGGACCTACATATGTAATCAGTAAATAGGACTGTACCAAAGTGCAAATGTAATTGCAAATTATACATACATATTTTTTCAAACATTAATACCTATTGATAATCTTAATTTCCTTTACATGTAAAACCTAAAAGCACTGCTGCTATCATCTTTATTATTTTTAGGTCAAACAATTGTGTGGTAACACACAGTATGGACTGTACATATTGGGTACACTGGGATATCATGCAAAATGAATGGCACCCCAACGCACTAAAGCAATGCATCTGTGTTACAGTGGGACGCAGAGCTCGCTCATGCACAATGGTGGGCTGCATTTCCAGAAAAGGGTCAGGTGTGTTTTCTTGTGAGCTGAACACATAGGACCTCTTAGTCAGGCATGCCTGATGAAGAGGTTCTGCATGGCCTTGAAACAGTGCGCCTGCACTTATTGTGATGTGATTACTTTACATAAATGTTTAGACTATTGATCCATGGTGTACGGGTGACATTTGTTCTTATTTATGCTGATAACAGTCAACCCACTGTCAGTTGCTACAGCACCCCCTTTTTCCAGGTCTCGTCCAGGAAAGTGTGTGATGGAAATATATTGAAGAATGCATATACCATGCAAACTAACATCTGCACCTTAACTTACTGCACTGATGTGAACCCAGCCTTAATGTTAATGCTATGCATACTAGCTCATTATGCCTTTGCCTTGCAGGTTCCGTTTTTTTTTTGGAGGAGGCTTTACTTCCTCTTTAACTACCTGAGATCCGCGCTATAGCCGAATGACGGCTACAGCGCGGATCTAATGTGCCGGGACGACGTCTATTGACGTCGTCCCGGCCACTAGCTGCCTGCGCGCCCCCTGAAGGGCGCGCGCGGCGCGCTCTGTGATCAGCGAGTCTGTGAGACTCGCTGGATCACAGATCCGGGTAAGGGGTCGAGCCAGACCCTTACCACGTGATCAGCTGTCAGCGAATGACAGCTGATCATGTGATAATAACAGAGCCGGTAACCGGCTTTTTTTCCTCCTCGCGCTGACAGCGCAAGGAGAAAAAAGCCGATCACCGGCGGCAGTGAGAGGGACAACAGTCCCTTTCACTGCAATGTGCCCAATCCATGGTGCCCACCTTTGCCCCATTAAAGTGCCGCCTACCAGTGCCCACACTGCCATCTGTCAGTGCCCACAGTGCCATCTCTCAGTGCCCACAGTGCCATCTCTCAGTGCCCACAGTGCCAGTGCTGCACATCAGTGTCACCTGCCAGTGCTCATCTGTGTCACCTACCAGTGCTCATCTGTGTCACCTACCAGTGCCCATCAGTGCCACCCATTAGTGCCCATCAGTGTCATCCATCAGTGCCCATCAGTGCCACCCATCCGTGCTACCCATCCGTGCCACCCATCCGTGCCATCTTTGCTGTCCCCATCAGTACCGACTATCAGTGCCCACCAGTGCAGCCTATCAGTGCCCACCTGTGCCGCCTCATCAGCGCATATCAATGAAGCAGAAAAATTACCTGTTTGCAAAATTTTATAACAAACTATTAAACATGATTTTTTTTTTTTTTTTTTAATTTTCCATCTTTTAAACCCCAGCTGTGATTAAATACCACCAAAAGAAAGCTCTATTTGTGGGAAAAAAATGATAAAAATTTCATTTGGGTACAGTGTTGTATGACCGCGCAATTGTCATTCAAAGTGCGTCAGCGCCAAAAGCTGAAAATTGGTCTGGTCACGGGGGGGGTTTAAGTGCAAAGTAATCAGGTAGTTAATGAAGTAGCACAGACACACCCTTGGAAAGCAGCATTGTCAGTCTAATGAGAGAGCAGTGTTAGATGGACTAGCAGTGGGCGGAACTTTCACTGCTATGCCCATTGTGTGTTGGCAGAGGGGTTAGCTTTCACTGCTATGTCCAGTGGGGGGGGGGCTAACTTCACTGCCATGCCCTGTAGAGGGGTTAACTTTCACTGCCATGACCAGTGGGGGCTTAACCTTTACTTCTCTGACCACTAGTGCAGGAAGGAGAGATGGGGGTTACCTTTCACTGCCATGACAGCCAATGCAGGGGGGGGGGGGTAACTTTTACTGCCATGACCACCAATGCAGGAAGAGGGAATAGGTGAATTAACTTTCTCTGCTATGACCAATAATGGATGGGGGGTTAATTTCACTTCCACTAATGACCGATGTGTGCGTGTGTGGGGGTGAGGTTTATTAGTACTGACACTAATGTTAAGGGTTATTATTGCATCCACTGACTTCAATGCTGGAGGTTATTATTGCGTCCGCTGACACCAATGTTGGGGGTTATTACTGGGCCCACTTACAACAATGTTGCATCCACCCACACTGATTCTGGGGGTTATTATTCCATTCACTGATGTTGGGTGTTGTTATTCCGTCCACTGATGCTGGGGGTTATTATTGCGTCCACTGACACCAATGCTGGGGGAATTTATTGAATCCACTAACACTGATGTTGGGAGCTATTATTGCATCCACTGACACCCATGCTGGGGGTTATTACTGCATCCACTGACACTGATGCTGGATGTTATTATTGCTTCCACTGATACCAATGTCGGAGGTTATTTTTGTGACCACTGACACTGATGCTGGGGGCTATTATTGCGTCCATTGATGCCAATGTTGGAGGATATTATTGCATCCACTGACATGTGTTGTGGGTTATTATTGCACCCACTGACACTGATGCTGATGCTGGGGGTCTTTATTGTGCCCACTGATGCCAATGTTAGGGGGTTATTATTGCGTCCACGGATACCAATGTTCAGGGAGTTATTATTGCATTCACTGACACCCATGTAGAGGTTATTATTGCATACACTAGCATCAATGTTGGGGGTTATTGTACTTCAGCTTCTTCAAGGAGCATTGCAATAAACTGCAAAAAATTCAGCAAGAACAAAATTGTAGGGCTTTGAGGTGTTAGAATGTGCTGCTAATATGCGGCCCTCTGGAGGTGTCCTCTATCATTTTTAAGTTGACCACCACTGCAGGACAGCTGCAGGACAGCTTGTTCTGGTGAAAAACAACAGACTTACTGGCAGGATCACCAGGTGAAAATATAGGGAAGAAAGCCTAAAAAAGAAAACAAATGCAACCACCATCAAGAGTTGGTTAGCTGCAATATAATAAAAATTTTGCTTTTGGGTTTACTAACCCTTTAAAAATTACATTTACACCTATGCATTTCAGAGCAAGCATTGTTGAAAAAAATGCTGCTGCTGCATCTTTGCTACAGTTTCCAGCATAACACATTGCATTGGAATCAATGGAACTGTACATAAAAATCATCTAAAAGGCACCACAATCACATCACATAGAAATGCAATGGTGTGAATGTAACCTTAAATGTGCAGCCACTTAATACTGTCTGCAACAATTGGCTACAGGCAAACTTGGAACTGTTTTAACTGCTGTGCCTTCTAATTCTCGGCTCTCTAAATATAGTGTCTGAAATGTGTCTCAGTGCAGGAGCCTGACAAATAAATGCTGACAACATCAAGCAAATATCTATGATTTAAGCATAGCAATTAAACAAAAAGTGCAGCCATTTTCAGGAAGTGAAACAATACCAATATTACCAAGATCACCTTGGGGAAAAAAAATATTTTATAACAATTTATAAAAAAGATAATTGAAAGAACTTTTTTTTTTTTTTAACTGTGCGCTGATTTTAGCTGATTGTTTTTTACACAAAACATTTAACAGGTATAAAAGAATCATATTATAAATTAAGTATTCCCGCGCTGTATCAAAGAGACTACAACTAAATAACTGCTGCAAAGCACTGAGAGGTCATACCATAACCACAAGGTAAAGTAACAATGAATAAAATAATCACGAAATTGTGAGTTTACCAGTACTATAAGCAGTACAACAGTCATCAAATACCTAAAACTAAAAGCATTTCCTATAAAGAAAAATAATAGTAAGAACTACCAAGACCTGCCACCAACAAGTGCCCCCTAGTCTTCGATCCCTGACAAACACATGTACCATGTGACAACGTGTCTCTTTGATATAAACCTTCCTTGTCTTGGGTCTTTTGACAAGCACATTTTATTAATTTTCTTTTTTTCAATTAGCCTAGTGTGGACAAGTAATGACAACGCATCATGCAACATTCTCTCCTTGCCAGGGAAACCCACATTTAACACTAGGCATTAGAAAGTGTTGGGTCCTTGCTGAAGCCTAGCTTCTTGTTGTAGGCCCTTCCTCCAAGAAATGGAAATTCTGGGGTTACAGTTCCTCAGCTACGTTTTGGGGAAATGTTGTAATTGATCTTCCTAACACACAATGAAATTAGAGCAAGTTAGAAGATAAAATGACTCTACCTCTTTACAAATGTCGTAGTCTTGGCTCAGCAGCAGTTTATTATCCTCAAAAACAAGGATCCTAAAGGAGGGCAGCAGCAATAGGTCCTACAAAGCAGAAGGAGCAGGCAGCGGGAGAGTGACTAAGTTAGGATCTCTGGGACTCTTTACAGCTTCATCCTCCCCCTTTTCTTTCCAGATATCAGAAGTGTGATAGGGACAGCTGAGTGGACACAAGTCATTGCTATAAATATACTCACCAGCTTATGGTCTATGGGGGGGGGAGGGAAAGAAGATATTTTGACAGGACTTGTTGCTGTGAGATAAGTTTAACAGATCCTGTTCTTTAGAACATTGTCAAAGGAAAACAATGTTCAAATGTTGCTCAGTGTGGATATTACTGTCCGCTAAACTGTGCATGACCAATGAGATTATACGTCTTGTATCAGAAAAAACATAATCACAGTCCCAGGGTTTATTATTTATGGCACCCATTATCACTTGGATAGTAGTAACCTCAGACCATCCGCCTTAATTATAAACCTTTCTACCTATATAATAGACTAATGCCCTGTGCACACGATAGGATTTTCCGACAACAAAATCCATGTTTTTTTTCCGACGGATGTTGGCTCAAACTTGTCTTGCATACACACGGTTTACACAAATCTTGTCGGAAATTCCAAACGTCAAGAACGCAGTGACGTACAACACGTACAACAAGCCGAGAAAAATGAAGTTCAATAGCCAGTTCAAGAGCCAGCGGCTCTTCTGCTTAATTCCGAGCATGCGTGGAACTTTGTGCGTCGTAAATTGTGTACACACGATCGGAATTTACGAGAATGGATTTTGTTGTCGGAAAATTTGAGATCCATATCTCAAATTTTGTGTGTCGGAAATTCCGATGGAGCCTACACACAGTCGGAATTTCGGACAACAAGCTCCCATCGAACATTTTCCATTGGAAAATCCTATCGTGTGTATGGGGCATAAGACTACATGTTTTCACATCTTCAGATATCATTTATTTTATTATACTCATTAAGCTGGATTTATTAGTTTGAAGTTGTGCATTATTTGTAACAGCATGATGGTACATAAAGGATAAGTAATTTGCATTTGCTCTGCATGCTGCAGAATAACATAATAACATAATGAAAAATGCTTATAACATAAAATTATTCAGAACTCTTTGTAATTTAGTGATCAACCGAGAAACAGTAATGCCCTGTACACACAATATGATTTACCGACAACAAAATCCATGGGATTTTTTCCGACGGATGTTGGCTCAAACTTGTCTTGCATACACACGGTCGCACAAAGTTGGTCGGAAATTCCGAACGTCAAGAACATGGTGACGTACAACACCTACGACGAGCCGAGAAAAATTAAGTTCAATAGCCAGTGCTGCTCTTCTGCTTGATTCCGAGCATGCATGGCACTTTGTACACACAATCGGAATTTCCGACAACAGATTTTGTTGTCGGAAAATTTGAGAACCAGATCTCAAATTTTGTGTGATGGAAATTCCTATGGAAAATGTGTGATGGAGCCTACACACGGTCGGAATTTCCGACAACAAGGTCCTATCACACATTTTCCATCGGAAAATCCTATCGTGTTTACAGGGCAAAAGACTTTTGCCATGCAGGCTTCTTTCTAAAAAGAAATGTGTCTACTGAAAGAATTGTATGATTAGAACAATTAGACCCCTTTCACACTGCAGCGCTGCTAAAGCAGCGCTAAAGTGCTGGTCGTTTTTGCGTTGCTTTAGCGGCGCTTTTCGGGCGCTAGCGGGGTGGATTTGTTATGGTCACGTGATAACGTGACCTTAAAAAAAGGAAGAAAGGCACGTTTTGCAGTGCTTTCAAATCACTTTTAAGGCACTTTGAAAGCGCTGCCAATTAATTTCAATGGGCAGGAGCCTTTTGGGAGCACTATTTATAGCGCTCCCAAGCTGCCCCAAACATTGACTTTTCTTAACGTCCCGCAAGTGTGAAAGCACTCATTGCAAAAAATGGGAGCCAGTTTTCAGGCGCTAAAACACCTGAAAACTGCCTCAGTGTGAAAGTACCCTTAAACCCCCCATTAAAGTGTAACTCCACTTTCGTGGGGGAAAAAGATAGCAAATAAAAAAAATTATAATATAGCGTATACAATTGCGATACAAGTCATATTGATTGAATGTTATCAAACATTTCCTTTTCAATCTGCAGCTCTGTAATTTTCTGTAAATGCAATATGGATACCTGGAGGTGTTCTGTACACCGAACGTGTACAGAACGCCCACAACCCCCCCCCCCCCCCCCCCCCCCCCCCCCCCCCCCCCCACCCAGAAACATAATTTCCTGCTTGTGCGATTGGCTTACTGATTTTCCCAGAAGTCTACACTAAGATACAGGTCAGATATCAGGCATTCACTGCAACAAAAATGTTATTTTCGTTGAGGTACCCCCAATAGAAAATCACGTCTAAAGGGATCCAGACCAAGCAGATTTCCTCATAAGGGCCCTGCAGGTGCAGCAGTTTATAGTTATGAAACCTCTCCAATTAGTTTGACTTTCTACATGGACACAGAGAAACACACAGGGATTTGTTCAGAATAGCAAAAGGTAGGAATCTGCAACAAAGTTTGTTAAAATACTTGCAATGTACATTGAACACCCAGAGGGGAATGTTTTTTTTCTCAACAAAAGTGGAGTTACTCTTTAAGGCTATGATTGGATTATTACTGTAGTACAGTAGGTCATTGGAAACAAGTTCATATCGGGACTTATTAAACATATTACCAATATCTCCTTGTATATCCCAGCATTAAAAATAGCTTTGATTTCAAACAAGTATAAGGTGTGCTAATTAAAGGTAATATACTGTAGGATAGAAATATTGTGGTTCTACTGCTGTCTTGTTTTTTTAAGGTGCATGCTTTTGGGGATGTAATCATAATCCTTGCTTTAACTCCTAAAGTTTCACTAACCTGGATACGGGTATGACATACCAGGTAGTAAAGTAAGGATGAAAATGACAGCCCTGGAACCTGCACCTTCAATAACAAGTCAGCAATAGCCACTTACATGTTAATTTCTGGACAGGATCGTTTTAAAATGATATTACATTTTTTTACGATTGTGAGATTAGCACAGTGCCACCCCAGTGTAATTAGCCATAACAGCACGGGGATGAAATAATAATTAATTTATGAAAAATATGTTATGCAAACCAAATGATAGCTTGGAGGGAAATGCTCAGGCAGTACTTCAGTTAATGTTATGTATTTGTTCATTAAGTGCTGGCATAGCTGGATGAAATGATTATGTTGTGAAATCTGAGATGCAGCATTTGTGGAGGTCAGTCATCGTCATGTCTGCTTAGCCTCGTGTTTCTTAACAAAGTAAGGAAAATGGACAGATTACCAAATGCAGGTTGAATTTTTATATTAACTCTCTGGGTTGTGATGCTAGACACCACAGCAGAGTCCCCTTTATAGGATTAAGGATCAAGCATACTTTAAGAGCCGATCCGCCCTATATGCTCACAACGCAAGCTGCGAAGGGCCCCACAAATTACTCGAAGGCCCTGCCTCCCCCTCGTCTCATAGCACGTCAATTAATGTTTACAACATCCAGTGGCGGAATTTTAGGGGTCGCTGCAGTCGCATTTGCGACTGGGCCCTTCCATTATTCCGCTGTGGGGGGGGGCCCAAGACCCAGTATCCCCCCCTGCACCTCTGGCTGGCCGTTTAGAGTGCAGTGGGGAGAGGTGGGAGGAGGTGGAAGGCGGCAATCGGCAGCTCTATGGTACCTGTGTGGGCGGCGGGATCTCCCTGGGGCTTGTAGTACTCTCTTGAGTGTCAGTGTATACAGTGGAGAGGAGAAGGGAGGGCCCTCTGACCCGGGCAGGTATCAGTTTCACTTTCACTCTGCTTGAACACTGTTGCTGATGCCCGGGTCAGAGGCCCCTCTCCTCTCCGCTGTATACATTTGGAGATAGAACTAGTAGCCCCAGGGAGATCCCCCTGCCTGTGGACACCATAGAGCTGCTGATTGTCGCCTCCCACCTCCACCAGCCAGGTACAGGGGAACCTCTGCAAGGGGGGGAGTCCGCTGTTTGGGGACCCTGATGTAAGAGGGGGGGCTTTCTGGGGACACTAATGTAAGGAAGGGGCCCTCTGGGGACACTGATGTAAGAGGGGGTCCTCTGGGGACACCGATGTAAGTGGAGGCTCTCTGGGGACACTAATGTAAGAGGGGGGCTCTCTGGGGACCCTGTGTAAGGAGGGGCTCTCTGGGGACACTAATGCAAGAGGGAAGGCTCGCTGGGGACACTAATGTAAGGGGAGGCTCTCTTGGGACCCTGATGTAAGGGGGGGGGGGCTTTCTGGGGACCCTGGTGTAAAGGCGGCTCTCTGGGGACCCTAATGTAGGGGGAGGCTCTCTGGGGACTCTGATGTAGGGGGAGACTCTTTGAGGACACTGATTTAAGGGGGGCTCTCTGGGGACCCTGATGTAAGTGTCAGGTGTAACTGTGTGGCAATGACAAATGGTTTACATAGCTCACAGCATCACAGGTCAGGTAGAGTGCCTCTTAGCAGAATTTTGCTTAGGGCCCCAGGGACAGGGTCGATCCTGGGAAGGTGCGCTGGGTGCATCGCACCCAGGCGCTACAGAGATAGGGGCGCCAAAGTGGCAGAGTTCTCCCCTCCCTGCTTCCAGGGCCGGACTGGCCGGAAATTTCTCCGTAGGCCGCCTGCCCTGGGGCCGCTTTGATCTGTGGCTGCAGGCTGCAGCGCTCCCCTCCAGGCTCCCACCTCCTCCTCTTGTTTGCCACACTCAGCGGGAGTGCTGTGTGTCATGGAGCTGGTTCTGTGTGTGTTGTCGGTGGCGCTGGAACAAGGTCCTGCCCCCTAGACTGACTCGTGTGATAGTAGATTGAATCAGTGTTCCGCCTATCACAAGAGCCAGCCTAGGGGGGGGCGGGACCTTGTTACAGCGCGGCCGACAACACACACAGACCCAGCTCCGTGACACACAGCGGGAGTTGTCCGCTGTGTGTGTGATCCAGGGCAGGCTATGGTGAGTCTGCGATTATGGGCACAGTGAGGCCCCATTGATGGGCCCAGTTAGGCTGCGATTATGGGCACAGTGAGGCTGCAATTATGGGCACAGTGAGGCTGCATTGATGGGCACAGTGGGGCTGCAATTATGGGCACAGTGAGCCTGTGATTATGGGCACAGTGAAGCTGCATTTATGGGCACATTGAAGCTGCGATTATGGGCACAGTGAGGCTGCATTGATGGGCACAGTGAGGCTGCGATTATGGGCACAGTGAGGCTGCGATTATGGGCACAGTGAGGCTGCGATTATGGGCACAGTGAGGCTGCAATTATGGGCACAGTGGTGTGCTGCATTTGATGGGCACTGGTAAGACTGCATTGATCTCTTGTCTGCAGTCTCTGACCATCTTTGGTATGATGTCCTCAGTCTCTAGTCAGGAGTGGGAGTGCCACCAGGATGGGGGTAATGGGAAAAGTCAGACGTGTGTGGACTGTGGAGATGAGACTATAGGATAAAAGCAGAAACACCAAGCCCGAGACGACTAACTGAGCAATGCACGATGCACCTGAGAGGAGGTCAGTGACAGCCCGCCAGGCCAGTCTGAGGGGTGGGGGGGGTCACTGATGTAAGGGGTGTGAATACAATAATGTAAAGGGACACTGATATAAAGGTTTCCCATATATCAGTAACCCCCCCCCCCCCCCTTACCTTAGTGTATTGTTTTTGCGGAAGGTGGTCCCTGGTCACCAGAGTCACCCCCCCCCCCCCCATGTTCCCAGAGTCCCTTGATGAATTTGCTTTATATATATATAGCCCTATGTGCTTTCATATCTGTCTTCTCTATATATAATACACTCTTCAAATGTGCTTTAAAATACATGGTTTTCCCTTTCATGAACAAGAAATAAATGAGGTTATGATGTTGGGCTGGTATGATAATGCCATGGGGCTGGTATGACATTTTTTCCAGGGCTGGTTTTTATTCCCAGTCTGGTCCTGTCTCCTTCTCTTCTTGTGTGTGTATGTCCAGAACACCAGTGTGAGCAAAAGGCAACCCATCCAGCCTGGCAGTGTTCGGGGGGAGGGGCTGCTCCTCTTCCTGAGACGAGGGTTCTTTTTAGTGGCTGCTGATGTGCAGGGCCGGACTGGCCTACCGTGATACCGGGAAATTTCCCGGTAGGCCGCCTCCCCTGGGGCCACTTTGATCTGTGTCTGTGTGTGTTGTCGGTGGCGCTGTAACAAGGTCCCACCCCCCTAGACCGGCTCGTGTGATAGTAAATGGAACACCGATTGACATGTATCATAGGAGCTGCGAGCTGGTCTAGGAGGCGGTACTTACAGTGTTACAGTGGCCGCCCAGGATATTCAAATACAAGCTCAGTGACAGCAGGAGATTGTCGCCGGTCTGTGTGATCCAGGGACATTGGAAGGCTGCAATTGGTGGGCACTGGTAGGTTGCATTTGGTGGGCACTGGTCGGCTGCATTTGGTAGGCACTGGTAGGCTGCATTTGATGCATTGAGCTCTTGTATCATGTCTGCAATCTCTGACCATCTCCTGTACTATGTCTGCAGTCTCTGGCCCTCTCCTGTACTATGTCTGCAGTCCCTGACTGTCTCCTGTACTATGTCTGCAGTCCCTGACTGTCTCCTGTACTATGTCTGCAGTCTCTGACCATCTCTTGTATCATGTCTGCAGACTCTGACTATCTCCTGTACTAAGTCTGCAGTCTCTGACCGTTGCCATAGAAACATGTGTAAAGGGGAGGAGTTAGTAATATGACCACGCCCATGTGGGGCGCCAGAAATATTTCTGCACCCAGGCGCCTGTGACCCTAGGATCAGCCCTGCCCAGGGAGGTCAGGATCGGCACTGCATACTTTAGTTGTCAGGAGAACCTTCAAAGTCAGTACCTGTGTGTAACAGCAAAGGATATTCCAGGGGAAGTAATGTCTCACCAGGCCCAATAAAAGTTCTATGATTTAGTGTTAGGGTTGGAAATGCTGGGAGTGTTAGTGCTAGGGTCAGAATTGAATTTACAGGAAGGGTTAGCGTTGGGGTTTTGGGATTGGTAGCATGAGGATTTGATTCATAGGAAGGGTTGGTGTAAGGCCCCATGCACGAGACGCCGGTGCAAACTCTGCTGAACACATGTTTTAAAAAGCAGAAACCTGCGTTTAAAAACGCATGTTTTTCCGCGTTTTCATGGCGCGTTTGGCCGCGTTTTACCGCATTTGCGTCTATAAGCATTTGTAAAGATAACATCATATAGACCCTCCCCAAGCTCAGAAAGCATGTATTATTAACTAGTTCTGCCATTTTGATCACTGTGAGCAGCAGCAGCAGAGAGAGCAGTTGTACACTTGCATTTGCCTCTCTTTCTGTGTTTTTTTTTTTTGGAAAAAAGGACATTGCTATGCTTTGGTCAGATTAGGTGGAGTCACTGATTAGATTAGAAATTGGATGAAGGGTTGGGGCAAAGAAGTGGAAGCATTCCTCATTGTCTAAGCTACCTAAAAAACTATTTTTTTTTTATGGCATTGCATTAGTGAGTATATATGCTCTATGAACTATCTAAAGTAATTACGACATTTTAAACCAATTTTTTTTTTGTATTTTTTATGGTTTACCATCATATTTCTGAGTTTCCTGGTCCAAAAAATTGGGTTCCTTTAAAAACGCTTATAAACGCAAATGCGGCTAAACGCGGGTGCCACGTTTAGCTGCGTTTAGCCACGTTTGGCATCTGAAATGTGGAAAAGCAAAGTGTCTGAACCCATTTTTTTGAGTTAAGGTTACAGGGAGGGCAAGTTTGAAGGTTAGGATTTTGATTACAGGGATGGCTGTGAGGCTAAAGCAAGCCATAAGCTATGTGAATTTCTTTCCTGCAACCCGTGCACGATTCCCCCATCAACACAGGCAGTGCTGACAGGGGAATCAGCAATTCCAGCTGAATCACCAAAGACAGTAATTATCGCTAGCAGCTATAACAGGCGATTGCGATAATCGAAAGCGAATCCCGCAGGCTGGTTGTGCCCAAGTTGATCAATCGATCATCTTGGTACATTCAGCATGCCCAAATGTTGGCTGGTTCAGCCTTAGGTTAGAGAAATGATTAGTGTAAAATGGGTCTTATGATACAACACCAAAAACTGCCAGGTAAAAGTCACTGGATAAAATAAGCCTGTGATGAGGGTCTTGCACAATTTACATAGCACATTGATGTATATTGCTTTAATTTTTATTTTTAATTCATGACTATGAGACGGCTTTGTGTCTAATTAAAGATGCATGCCTTCAGACAGTGTGTGCTTAAAGTGATTGTAAGAGCTCCAGGATTACTGTCCAGGTCTTTCCAACTACTTGCCACCCAGGCTGGACTAATCATTCTGGGAAAAGACCCAGAGCTCTGTGTGCTCCCAGAATATATGCAGTCTCCCAGCATGCCATCAGAGTCTGCCTCTCTTGGATAGGCCAGGGCTGCATCAATTCATGCTGCCATCTCTATAGCTACACACCTATCATCCAGAAACTTCTAAAGTCACCTGGATACAGAGGGAACTATCAGGCAGACTGACAGCAGCAGAGCACACAGAACAGACCTAGCTAAATGATCACAGCTCACTACCCAACATTGCAGCCTCACTGACTACAGTGTTGCAGCTAAATTTACCAAAAATGTATCAAAAACACACACTAACACTTACCTAACCATCCTAGCACCTAAAAGGATACGACATGATTGTAAACCTATATTTTTTAAATAACAAACATGTTATGTTAAACCAGCTCTGTGCAATGTTTGCACAGAGCAGCCCCAATCCTCCTCTTCTCGGGTCCCCCACCGCTGCTCCTGGCTCCTCCTTTTGTCGGTGTGCCACCATAGGAAGCCCCTTCTTATTGTGACACACCTGCGGGCTTGATCCTCAGCCATACTGTTTGTGTCTATTCAAACAGACAGTGCGGCTTGGTCCAACCCCCCTGCTCCCTTGTCACAGGATTTGATTGACAACAGTAGGAGACAATGGCCGCTGCAATCAATCGGTCCTGTGAGGAGGGAGAGAGCAAAGAGAGTCGCTGCTCTTGGGCACAATAGATTGAGAATAATCAGGTAAGTATAAGGGTGGGCTGGGGAGGAAGCTGCACACAGAAGGTTTTTTACCCTAATGCATACAATGCATTAGGGTAAAAAACGTTCTACATTTACAACCACTTTAAAAGAGAAGTGCGAGATTTCAAAATAATAAACAAGCATACTCACCTAGGAGGATGCAGCATTGGTCTAATGCTGCATCTGTCCACCGCCACCTCCAAGACCAAGTACTGAGCGATTAAAGACCACGGATTGCTCAGTTCTCAGCCCAGTGATCAGAGTAGTCACTGGCTCTCTGCTCAGCACCTCCAGCACTCAGGCCGGCCGGCTCAGACTCTCTGCATCTAAGAGGCTAAGTCAGCTGCCACATAGGCAACTGGGTGAATCCCGGGCATTAAAGTCCGAAGTCCGGATCCTACCAGAGTCTGGATTGGCAGAGTAACATTAGCTGACAGCAGACTTTACTTCAGCTGTCGGCTGAATCTGGGTCACAGGAGTGCAGAACTAAGTGCTCTCCTGTGACCCACAAGAGAAGTAAGGTTAAAAGAGCTTTGGTCCTACTTCTCTTTTAATTCATATATGTGGATGTTTGATTCATAATAGTTCCAAATAGCCATTGCCAGTATAAAGTAAGTATTTTGCTGGACTTTAACCACTTGTCGCCCCTCATATAGCTGAATGATGGCAGCAAAGTGGTTTCAATATCCTGACTGGGCGTCATATGACACCCTCAGGACATTAAGCCGATGCGCGCCCTGGGGGGGGCACGCATTGCGGCGATCGTTGTTGTGGTGTGTCAGTCTGACACCCTGCAACACCGATCTAGGTAAAGAGTCTCTGACGGAGACTCTTTACCACGTGATCAGCCGTGTTAAATCATGGCTGATCACGATGTAAATAGTTAGAGCCGGTAATCGGCTTTTCCTCACTCGCGTCTGACAGACGCGAGTAGAGGAGAGCCGATCGGCGGCTCTCCTGACAGGGGGGGGGGGGGTCTGTGCTGTTGTTTATCAGCGCAGCCCCCCCCCCCCCCGGATCCTGCCCAGGACCACCAGGGACGCCGCCACACTGGACCACCAGGTATGCCCCCCCTAGACCCCCAGGGAAATGCACATCTGTGCCCAGGCAGCTGCCAATCAATGCCCAGGCAGCTGCCAATCAGTGCCCACTGACAATGTCTACCACTGCCAGTGCCACCAGGGATGCCCATCAGTGCTGTGTATCAGTGCCCAGCAGTGCCGCCTATCAGTGCCGCCTATCTGTGACACCTATAAGTACCCATCTTTTCATACTTTCATCAGTGCCCACCTGTGCCACCCATGAGTGCCCACCAGTGCCGCCTGTCAATGCCCATCAGTGCTGCATATCAGTGCCACCACATCAGTGCCGCATATCAGTGCCCATTGTCAGTGCCCGCTCATGGGTGCCACCTCATCGGTCCCGCCTTATCAGTGCCCGTCAATGCTGCCTTATCAGTGCCCATCAGTGAAAGAGAAAACATACTTATTTACAACATTTTATAACAGAAACAAAAGCAAAACTTTTATTTTTTTCAAAATATTCGGTCTTTTTTTATGTCCTAAGGAGGAGTAGACTCAATTGAATTCAGGAGTCCAAGCTTGGGTCAAGGAATGGAGTACAGAGCCAGAGGGGCAACAGGGGCTGAAGGCATCAGAGTCACCACTGGAAAATCAAATAAGCTGCGCTGAACCAATAAAGCGTCAAATGGAGGACGTGTTGAGCATCCACCTAAACACCCAGTCACGTCTGCCACTCTAATGATGGCAAGGCAAAAAGTGTAACACAACCTCTCAGTAATTCATTCAATTAAGAAGATGAACATAAAGTCCAAACATAAGTGTGTACAAATAAAAAAGTGAGAGTGCTAACAATGTCTAATATATTAATACAGATGAAATATAACAAAAATTAATTAATTGAATAAAAAATAAAAAAATTAAAATATGAGTGGTAACTCTGATAAACACCCGTGCATCAAAATTAAATGTCCAAATAAACACCAAAGTCCATCTGTTTGAAAGATAGAATTCAGAAGTATATATGAATGGAAAGTGAAGTATCCAATTTTCTAATCTGTGTGCCGACCACCACCAAATGTGTAGGTTTGCTCCTTACCAGAGGTCAATGATTCCCCCGTCACAGAGGATCACAGAAAGCCGACACACTACGGCAAAATACTGTGACCATCAGTAGACTCCTGCCTAATAGGAGAGGACCACTGGCTACAACTGCTGGGCACTAGCTTGTGAGGGAGAACCCATTTGTAAACCTACTTGGAAACACCTGGATTTCGGAGAGTGCCTACTATGGTGAGAAGCTTCTTGGCCATTGACCTTTCTTGTTTCCTGGTTTTGTGAAATAGTTCTGCCCCAGTGGGGTTGCCTACTTCCTCTTTATTTTGGAACATTCTAGTGCTCCTTTGGATTACAAAGACTGTACTAGAGAACACCCCCACCACCTGTAAGGAAGGAAAAGAGGGATTGTCTCAGCAGGATTGAAAGAGAGAGATCACAGCAGCTTCTATCCCATACTTGAACTTGACGTTTACTGAATAAGAGCATCAATCAGCGTTGATTTGCATTGATAATATTTAAAGGCTAAGGTCACCTTTTGTAAGAATTAATACATGCGCATGATTTTTCATGTAAAAAAATATGCATTTATTATTTATTTTTTATTTTTTTACACTGTATACTGCAAAGTATTGCACATGCGATAGGTGGATCGCCAGTGCAATGCCAGGCTCCTGCAGACACTCAGTACAGCTGTCTACCCGTATTTCCATACAGGCAGACAGTTATTAAAGTGCTCACCAGAGCCCTCGCAGTTCATTGAGAACTACAAGCTGTCTGCTGCAGTGGAAGTTTGGGACTTGTAGTTTAATTATTCACAGAACTATGCAAATGAATAATATAATAAGGGCAGTGATCTACAGACCGGAAGTGAAGTGTGTGCGCCTTGGATGTGCGTCCCAGGACAAACAAACAAACAGGATACTGAATTGCTGTTCTATGCAGCAGGGAGGATCAGTCCCGGAGGAATTCGCACAGAAACAGGCATAGTGACACACACGTTTTTAATGCATATGATTAACCATTTCATGGTACGCATTCTGTATTAGGGGGGGAGGTTTTTTCTGCATCTAAATAATAAAAAGCTTTTAAAACAATATCACACTATTGCAATACCCCTTTGTTTTTGCGAGGAATTATGTGTACATGATCCAGCCAAGCACTGCAGAGGAGACAGAACGTGGGAGGAACGCTAATGCATAAGTGATTTATTGAAAGGCTTATTTTGACCAGTGGTCTGGTGAGTGTATCCCCAAAGGGGAGTTTTATTCCACACGTGGTGAAGGATTTATTGAAGTATACGGTGGGAGCTGTCACTACTTTTATCCAAGGAAGCACTACGCGGAAATATCTCTTTAAAGCTAGACTGTATTCTTTACCATATGGTCCTGGGTGATAACAAGGACTAACGCGCTGCTGCAATAGTATACAGACTGAGCCAATAGCATTTCTTGTTCATAATATACAATATTGCCATATTTCATATGCAAATGAATAACCTGGCTGTGTGAGTGGAGCCCGCACAGCCATGTTGTTATTAAATTGTGACAATGGATGCCGCGATCGGGGAGGGTGTGGCGCTGGTGCATTAGTAACATGTTATATGTTACACACTAAATATGGGTAACATGTTATTAAAGGCAAACTTATCCTTTAAACACTCATCCACGCAAACCCATGCACTTTAGCCTGGAATAATGCAGGTGAAGTGTACAAGTTAGGACAATGTTTCTCAACTCCAGTCCCCAGGTACCCCTCAATAGGTCATGTTGGATTTCCCTGAGATAAAACGGCTGTGGTAATTACTCAGGTAGTGAAACTGATCAAATCACCTGTGCAAAATAATGTAAAGCCTGAAAACATGACCTGTTGGGGGTTCTTGAGGACTGGAGTTGAGAAACATTGAGTTAGGAGACTCCGCAAGATGTGTCTATTACCTGATAAGACCTGTAGAGGCACTATAATCATCGATCTTCCAGTGCAGATGGATGGACAAACTGATCCTCCAATGCAGATGGATGCACAAACATGTGTCCCTTTCTTTCCTCATCAAGATCTACAAACAGGTAACTTAACGATAGATAGGATAGATGTCCCCAACCTGGAAGAGAAGGCATCAACGTATAAAATCCAACATACCAGTGACATACAAAGCTGCTGAAGCTGGGCACTTGGCCGGTTAGCAGAGACTGAGAGGTGGAGAGCTTGACTGCTGTGTGATCTTAGCAAGTGCAGGTTCCTCTTGCCTGCTCATCCCCAGAGGCACATAAGTGCCCAGGACAAGGTTCGCTGGGTGCCAGGGCTGGTTAGAGGTTGTGCTTACTTTACCATTGTTTAGCAGTTCAGTCAGGGCCATCTTTAACGCAGGGCAAAAGGGGCAGCTGCCCAGGGTCCAGTCATTGTTTGGGGGCCCAAAACAGCTGCCCCTAGAGCCTGCGTTGCCCATACTTGCCAACTGTCACGGATTTCTGCCTGTCCCCCATGTTCCTGCTCTGGAAATCAGAGCTGCAGTCGGGACAGATTACAGCCATTACTTCCATTGCTCATCGCATCGCTGTATCTCAGTAGGGAGGGATTGTTTCCCACACAGGGACTGGATTCTCCGCCCCCTCTACCTCCCCCTACCTCGCTCCTCCAGCAGTTTTTCAGGCACGGCCATTGTCTTGCAGGAATACAGTGACATCCCCGAGATGGAGCCTCCTGGCCTATGCTGTTTGAGTGGGCTGGATGGGGATGCGCCTGACTTCCAAGATTGCACCCGCCTGGAAGTTATCTAAAATTTTAAAACTAAAATTATCTTGCCATACCTCGTGTAGCTTGCAGGCACCTCTTTGCTAAGCCTGCTGGATTACTGCAGTTTAGCATGGAAGTGCTGCCTGTTAGCTGACAAATGGAAAGCACTATGAGAAATTGGGCTTAATGATTGTCACCGTCTCCAGGTTTTCACTGCCCCTGGTGTATACCTTCCTTACCCTCCCTGGTGTATGCCCTCCTGACCCTCCCTGGTGTATTCCCTCCTGACCCTCCCTGGTGTATTCCCTCCTAACCCTCCCTGGTGTATTCCCTCCTGACCCTCCCTGGTGTATGCCCTCCTGACCCTCCCTGGTGTATGCCCTCCTGACCCTCCCTGGTGTATGCCCTCATGACCCTCCCTGGTGTATTCGCTCCTGACCCTCCCTGGTGTATTCGCTCCTGACCCTCCCTGGTGTATGCCCTCCTGACCCTCCCTGGTGTATACCCTCCTGACCCCTCCCTGGTGAATACCCTCCTGATCCTCCCTGGTTTATATCCTCCTGACCCTCCCTGGTGTATACCCTCCCCACCCCTCCCTGTTGTATACCCTCCTGACCCCTCCCTGGTGTGTGCCCTCCCAACCCCTCCCTGGTGTATGCCCTTCTCAACCCTCCCTGGTGTATGCCCTGCTGACCCCTCCCTGGTGTATACCCTCTTGACCCCTTCCTGGTGTATGTCCTTTTGAACCCTCCCTGGTGTATACCCCCTTGACCCCTCCCTGATGTGTGCCCTCCTGACCCTCTGTGGTGTACATCCTCCTGACCCCTCCCTGGTGTATACCCTCCTGACCCCTCCTTGGTGTATACCCTCCTGACCCTCCTGACCCTCCCTGGTGTATATCCTCCTGACCCCTCCAATGTGTTATAAAAGGGTAGAATAATTGATTTACCTCAGGAATGTATGCTGGCTTTGTTAACTGATGCGGCTTGGTTCTCAAATTTCAATTCATAAACACTCATAATATGCTTTTTTTAGTCAGCTCTATAAGTAGTGGTATTTTACCAACACTGTTGCTATTACATTACCGTCAGTGTTATTTTATCATCCTATATGATACAACCGATGTAACAATCAAATCACACAGTCTGTGAAGGTTCTCAATTATCCATATGTCTAGTCCTGTTTTTCTCAGTCCACCCGTAACATAGTTTTATCACCTTGTCATCTGGCCGATAAGGGCTTGTTTACAACTGCTTTGCTTTCTGAAGAAAGGGGAGAAAAGCAAAACTACACTAAAAAATTGGACTTTTGAGGCACAACTAATATTTAAAAACATAATTTATTTTATATCAATGATCATTTTCCATATTAATCCATAAAACACCATATAGTACAAATGTTAAAACATCAAAGTGTGCTAAAGCAAGGTGTTGCATCAAAGATTCGTGATTCCTTTTGACCCAATGCGTTTCATGGACTTGATCCACTTCCTCAGGTGCCATCAAAATGCTTATTCACATAGTAATCTAAACAAAAACAGTCAAAATTATTATTCAATATTCTTCATCCCAGTATGTAAGTTATTAGGGTGACACCCCTGGGTACACAAGGATTGTTGAGAAAAAAGCCTATAGGTCAGAACCAACAGAAAGACCCAGACAGAGGGCCCACAGAAAGTTTACTGTGTGAATAAGCACTTCCACGGCTCCTGAGGAAGTGGACCAAGTCCATGAAACATGTTCAGCCAATAGGAAACAACCATATTTGATGCAACACATTTCTCCATCACACTTTGATGTTTGAACATTTGTATGTTTTTTAGTTCTGCCTCAAAAGTCCCATTTCATCGTAGTTTTCCTTTTCTCCCCTTTCCCCGCCTTTTTTGTTTACTACTAGTTATCAATTCACATGGGTTATCACTCTTCAAAATAACACCAGCTTCAGGGTGGTGATAACTGGGAGCTTCAAAGCGGTCTATGGAGGAGAGAAGGAAAAGGAGCAATTTGGAGGTGTGATAAAACACTTCATGAGATAATATACCAGTTTAGGGTGTAGGGTTCAACATATTAATAGTCACTTCACATGAAAAAATGAAGATTACACATCACGCTTGACATTGTGTTTGAATTGAACATTTTCAGGAGAAAATGATCATGACATACAAAGTTTAGTAGTTTTATAACAACTCATCCGTCTTTGTGAATACATATCACTGTAAGCAGGGTTCAATAAGCTAATTGCAGTAAGGAAGGTACTACCGCCCTCCAGTGTCTGATATTGATTCTCACTCATAAAATAAGCAGGTAAAAATTGTACATATCTTTACCAGTTCATATTTTGTATATGCTATGGTAGATAAAGAAAGAACTCTACGCCAATATGCAAAAAAAGTATATAGAAATTCAAATAAATTGCCAGCAGCAGTGTGAATGTGAGCCACCTGGCACCACAATGAGCTTGAAAGAAAGACTGAACACTGCGCTCAGCTATGCAGTATAACAAGTGCAAAAAAAAATATGATTCACAGTGATATGATAACAGTCCCAGTCCCACTTCAATGTGAGGTAAAGTGCTTGTGTGTTGATCAAAAACCAGTGCTCCAATTCGGTGTGCAGACACAGTTGTCACACATGGATGTGCACTCACCCTTATGAGTTAACCATCTATCGCTAGAGTGGTCACTTGCACTTTGTGGGGATAATGAGACCTCTGGATGGTGTAATCCAGGTCAGCTATACTCAGACTAATCCTCCATAGGTGGGGAGAGAGAAACAAATGAGGGATTCTCCCATAGTGTAAAACCGTTGGTTTATTTTTAAAAAAAGTAAGTTAAAAAACATATACACTCACATTTTTAGGTGCATAAGCCTGGCACCCAGTGTGATCAGCATGTATGATGCTAGGGATCGCCAGCCAGTCTCCATTATAGATGTCGCCCAACCCATATATTTTTTTCCATTTTTTTTCCTATATTTTGTCCTATTTTTTTCTATTTTTTCCAATCTTAATTTAATTTTATTTCAATTATAATTCCAATATTACATTTTATAGTCATATATTTCAACACATTCCCAAACCAGCTTCATAACATGTCAGTACCAATCAATATGGAGGCATTTTATATGTAATTTGTCAGTTTGGGCAATGCATGCACCAATGTGGTTTAACCACAAGATGGAGCCTTAAGTTATCTATAATAGCAGCCTCACTTGTAATTACTATTAGTTTGCCACTGGGTGGCGACGGAGGTGGTTGTTAGTCATGTCCAACTTGTAATTACCATTAGGTTGCCACTGGGTGGCGACATAACCATTTACTACAATGATACATGTTAGATTTAAATGTTGTTTTATTTTGTTTGTTTTTTAAATAAAAAAAATTCTATGCAATTAAAGTTAATATGGAAAAGCACCCATGTGTACAGCATGTGTGGACATTAAGTAGTACCACACAACATGTTATAATTAAGGCTTTTGCCTGTGTGGGTATATAAGCCCACATTTAAGATGACAGATTTAGAACTTCCTGATGACGGCTGTTCCTATTGGCTGAAACGCGTCGAGGTTTGATTGCGTCATCCTGACCACATATTCGCCCAAAATTACTATCTCAGGGAACCGAGCCTCACCACAGACCAGCGGCATCTAAAATCGAGACTGGACGGTGATCCCTAGCATCATACATGCTGATCACACCAGGGGCACCTAAAAAATGTGAGTGTATATCTTTTTTAACTTCAATTTTTTTACA
Organism: Lithobates sylvaticus; assembly: GCA_028564925.1. Lineage (NCBI taxonomy): Eukaryota > Metazoa > Chordata > Amphibia > Anura > Ranidae > Lithobates > Lithobates sylvaticus. The sequence continues at coordinate 248,958,010 of CM053026.1, forward strand.
AATAAACCAACGGTTTTACACTATGGGGGAATCCCTCTGTTGTTTCTCTCTCCCTACCTATAGAGGACTAGTCTGAGTATAGCTAACCTGGATTACACCATCCAGGGGTCTCATTATCCCCACGAAGTGCAAGTGACCACTCTAGCGATAGATGGGTGAGTGCACATCCATGTGGGGGCAACTGTGTCTGCACACCGAATTGGAGCACTGGTTTTTGATCAACGCACAAGCACTTTACCTCACATTTAAGTGAGACTGGGACTGTTATCATATCACTGTTATTATATCACTGTGAACCATATTTTTTTTGCACTTGTTACACTGCATAGCTGAGCGCGGTGTTCATTCTTTCTTTCTATGGTAAATAGATGCCAAAAGAAAAAAACTGCAGAATGTTCAATATGAACCAAGGTTCATAAAAAGTATAATCTATTTAAATCTATAAGAGCAATTAGTAGAGCCATTAATTAAATTACTTATTTTTATTTTATTTTTATAAACTAGCAGCCCCATTCAGAAGAGTAATTAGTAGCTCTATTTATACGTGTAATTAGTAAAGCTTGCAATATAAATTTTCCCCACTAGATGGCAAAATTATATTTTTTCTGTAATATATTGAAAACCAGGATGTTAGAATCCTGTAATGTTATTTACAGCTTTTAGAGTTTATTTTACTTCTATACTAGATTAATGTTATTTTTAATAATGTAGTCCTGTGAATTGCACTGGGATCCATATAAGTCTGAGGGCTTTATACAGAGTTACCACTTTATCAGAGGGTAAGGGGTTAACGTGGATAGATCCCTGATAGTTTTTAATTTGTTTGGTGACTTCTGGGCTGACTGCAGCATTATTGGACACTTTTATATTAGTTAAGATAGAGGACTATGTAACAACTAAGGGCAGTGCAGTATTTAAAATCGGCCAGATGTCTGTCACCCCCTTGGGAAGAAGTCCATTGGACGAAACGCATCGGAAGTGACGTCAGATACCAGAAGTGAAACAAGCATGTACTGGAAGTGCCACAGTGGCCATCTTTATTGAGGTTTATAGGCATTTTACAAGCTTGTGTTTGTAAGTAGGTCTTTGCACAATAAAATGTTGGATTTTAACTTACTATGGTTCCTTTTCTAATGTTTTGCATATGAGAATCCAAACATTGAAGGCTGGAGGACCAGGAGGATTATTGATGATACAATTTTTTTTATGAACAGCGCTTATTGTATAGTATTTTGGTAAGGTGCATGGTGTGACCATATGTGTTGATCAGTTGGCTGGAGACACTGGGAGTTATTTACGAAAGGCAAATCCCCTTTGCACTACAAGTGCAAACTACAAGTGCAAAGTGCACTTGAAATTGCACTGAAAGTGCAGTCGCTGTAGATCCGAGGGGGACATGCAAGGAAAAAAAAAAAACAGCATTTTAGCTCGCACATGATTGGATGATAAAATCAGCAGAGCTTCCCCTCATTTCATATCTACCCCTCAGATTTACAGCTACTGCAGTTCTAAGTGCACTTTCAGTGCAATTTCAAGGGCACTTTGCACTTGTAGTGCAATGTGGATTTTCCTTTCGTAAACAACCCCCACTGTTTCACATTTAATTATAGCACTTGAGCATGCATGATAATGTGAGTGACATGACACTTAGTGCACAATTTATAATTAAAGCAGTAACACATTATTTTATATTTTTTTCCCTCTTTTGGAGTTTTTATGCATCTTTCTGGATGTATGAGCGAGGAATCCTCAGCAGTGACAATTAATTGAAGGTGCATTATTGATCTTATATTTGCTTGCCACACCAATTTTGGAGAGAGGGGAGGAAGAATCCTTCTGGAGGGGAGAAAAAGACACATTGGAGTATTATGGAAGGCCCTGTTTGAGAATTATGAGGGCAAGGCCCCTTTCACACGGTCGGACCGTTCAGATCCGCCTGTCAGTTTTGACGGCGGATCTGAACGGGCGCTCCATGTTAGCCTATGGAGCGTCGGATGTCAGCGGAGACATGTCCGCTGACATCCGACCCGGTCCGATCCGCCAAAAGCAGACGGATGGCCCTACGTCCAGATCCGTCGCTGGCGGATCGGATCGGGTGAGATCTGATGAAAAACGGACACACTGTCCGTTTTCATCCTATCTCTCCATAGAGACCAGCGGCGCTCGCAAGCCCCTCCCCGCTCAGTGAGCGGAGAGAGGCTCGTCATCCACCGGCTCAGCGGAGATCAACGGAGAGATCTCCCGCTGAGCCGACGGCCAGAGGTGGGCTCCGTGCAAGCGGAGTCCGCCTCGTGTGAAAGGGGCCTTAGGGTATATCTATATAAACACGTGGATTCAATGGAAATCATTTCATGATTTTGATGTAAGCACAATATAAACGCATTATTTTAAATACACCAAATGGATTAGACATTCTACACTATGGGGGTCATTAACTATAGTGCTGCGGCACTAATTAACGCTAAACCGGTATTCACTATAGCGCTTGTGGAAAAAATACTCCCAAATAGAATTGACTATAACTCCCTGAAAACAAATAGGGCCCAAACCCTTACTCTGCTAAAACCTGGAGAAGTGCACATGGAAATAATGTTTAAAGCATGATATAATTGCCTAAATGGTAGTGAAATATGCGGTATATTATTTAAAGATAATCTGCTTTTAAACTGTTTGAAAAAAAAAAGATTTCTACACTGAAATATCTTTAAAAGTCTGAGAAGAGATAAATTCCCCGTCTCTGTACAACTAGGTGTCAACACAACTGAGCATGCTCAGACCTGCAAACTACTCTCATTTTAACTCCCATGGCTTTTTTACAGGGCGCTATAGTAAATACCAAAATTAGCGCTGGGCTAAAATGTGTTTTTGAGAGTGAAAATCCTCGCTTTAGTCCAATGCAAGTTTCAGCTATTGATTCTAATGGTACAATTGTAACTTCCCCAAATAAATATTTTATAATGTTGAGATGAGATGTATCTTTCTCTGAAATAAATTTTCCTTGCAACAATGTTGCTTCTTCTTCATCCATTTTGTTTTTAAGAATACTAGAATGTGGAATGTTTTGATGTTTTGGTAAAATACATTTTTCTCTGTCACTTTCACTTGTTAGGCCCCTTTTACACGAGGCAGACTCCGCTTCCACGGAGTCCGCCTCTGTCCGCCGGCTCAGCGGGAGTTCTCTCCGTTGATCTCCGCTGAACCGGCGGATGACTGGTCCCTCTCTGCTCACTGAGCGGGGAGGGGCTTGTCGAGCGCCGCTGGTCTTTATGGAGAGATCGGATGTAAAACGGACAGCAACGGATCTGGACGTAGGGCCATCCGTCTGCTTTTGGCGGATCGGACCGGGTCGGATGTCAGCGGACATGTCTCCACTGACATCCGTCGTTCCATAGACCAGCATGGAGCGCCCGTTCAGGTCCGCCATCAAAACTGACAGGCGGACCTGAACGGTCCATCATTGTGAAAGGGGCCTTACTCTCCATCTCACAACAATCTTTGGTGTCTTTACAAACCACAAACAATACCATTGCTGATGCAAATTTAAAATGAGTCACAATTTTGTGCATTTGTATTATTTCCAAATAATCAGAACCACCAAATATCATAAACTGAGAAGAAAAACTAATGTAATTCCACCACCTGTATGTCCAACGAGATGCAGTATATGCGTATTTATGTGTTGGAGGTTTCCACATGTGGCAGCTCCATGGCTTAGAGGTTTGAAATTCTTCTTAGTATCTCTGAGGGTCTGGGTTTGAATCCCAAGCATTCCGCTTCATGTAGAGAAGTTGTCTCATCTTTCTATGTTGTTAAACATAACTCCTGACTCAGGTTCTAAAATTATAAATTATGTCTAAATGTAGTATTTATGTGTAGGAGGGTTCCACCACCATTGTAAATCTTGCCAGATACACTATCTAGCCAAAAGTATTGAGACACCTGCCTTTACACACACACATGAACTTTAATGGCAGCCCAGTCTTAGTCCGTAGGGTTAAAATTTAATTTGGCCCACCCTTTGCAGCTATAACAACTTCTGGGAAGGCCGGGAAGGCTGTCCACAAGGTTTAGTGTGTCTATGGGAATGTTTGACCATTCTTCCAGAAGCACATTTGTGTGGCCAGGCATGAATGTTGGATGAGAAGGCCTGGCTCACATTGCTCTAATTTAGCCAAAAGGTGATCTATTGGGTTGAGGTCAGGACTCTGTGCAGGCCAGTCAAGTTCCTCCACCCCAAACTCCCTCATCCATGTTTTTATGGACCTTGCTTTGTGCACTGGTGTGCAGTCATGTTGGAACAGGAAGGGGCCATCCCCAAATTGTTTCCACAAAGTTGGGAGCATGAAATTGTTCCTATAGACACACTCCCAAACCTTGTGGACAGCCTTCCCAGAAAAGTTGAAGCTGTTATAGCTGCATAGGGTGGGCCAAATCAATATTGAACCCTACGGACTAAGACTTCGATGCCATTACCAGGGCTCAAAATTTCAAGTCCTGAGCTACTAGCCAGGCCTCAAGGGTTGCTCGCCCCCAATTGCCCTGCCCCACCCCTAATTCTGCCCTCATAAATTATCTCATGAAATAACACTTAATATTTATTTTTATAACTTAATTCTGTATAATACACTTAACAACAACTGTATCCGTGCCCACCAACAGTGGTGGGACAAGGTATTTCAGTGCCCAGGGCGAAGATGCCAAAATGCCCCCCCCCCCCCCCCCCGGTCGCAGAGCACAGGGGTCGGAGCTAGTAGACGCATTTGAGGCAAAAACACATGTGATGGTTGCAGAGTGCACCACTGATACTATTTACATTGCTTTTATGACGGCTTGGTCCGCGGTCAATAATGAGTAACCTGGCTGCCCAGGGGTGATTTCTGAAGATTGTAAATGGTGCTCTAGAACTATGATCTGCGGGCTGCAGCACTGATCATTTTATTCTGACAGTATTTTGTTTTGAGTGGATGTAGGAATATGTTCAGCTTGCTGGAAAAAAATAGCATGTACTAGGGTGGCACTGATACCGGTATCGTTGCTGATACTAAGCATTTGCAAGAGTACTTGTACTAGTGCAAATGCTCCAATATCTAAAACCAATACTCTCTGTGCGATTTGAGCTCATACAAAATGAATGGGCTCAAATCGCACTGTAAAGAATCACATGTGATTTGAACAGGAATGTGGTGCGATTCCTGTCTGAATCACATGCAGTTTCCCACACACCGCTCCTGTGTGAATCCAATCTTGTCACAATGACTTCAGTCTGGGTTCACATGTTATTCTTTACAGTGCGATTTGAGCCCACTCATTTTGTATAAGCTCAAACCGCACCACAAAGGTATTGGCAACTGGTATCAGCGAGTACTTGAGCTATTGTTGGTACAAAACAGGTATTGGTGCAACCCTAGCGTGTACCCAGCTTTAGACAATGTGTCAGGGTGTTTAACCTCCTTAGCGGTATTCCTGAGTCTGGCTCGGGTTGAGTTTTTTCTGCCAGGAGCGGTAACCCAGAGCCAGACTCGGGCTTGCGTTGCAGGATACAGGGGGGAAGTTACTTACCTTTTCCCCTGGATCCTGCGATGTCTCCCCGCTGTGTGAGCGAGTCGTCCGCTCGCTCGATTCACACAGTGCCCGCGTGCTGCCAATCTCCGTTCCCTGCGACGTTCCGACGCATGGGAGCGGAGATCGGCGCCAAATTCAAAAAGTTTAAAAACACACAACACATACAGTACTGTAATCTTACAGATTACAGTACTGTATAAAAAAAAATACACATCCCCTTTGTCCCTAGTGGTCTGCCCAGTGCCCTGCATGTCATTTTATATAATAGATAGATTTTTTTTCTGCCTGGAAACTGGAGATTGTCCATAGCAATTTTTATGTCAAAAGTGGTTTTAGACCAGCTAGAAAACACCGATAAAAAATTAGAATCACAATTTATCACCAAACAATAAATTTAATGACAGTGACTATTCTGCAACTGAGCAAATTTCAGTGTTTTTGATTAGATTACATGATTATTGAATCATTTTTATATATATTTTTATTATATTATAATTTATGATTTTGTGTTTCAAACTTTATCATAACCGGGATGTCTACTAGACTCTGGTTCGGACAGATTTAAGTGAGTTATTCATAAGAATTGCATGCCTACAATATAAAACCGCCAAATTTCCATGCAAAATAATTGTACCGCTTTCAGCACTAAATTCCAGACAGAATCATACCGCCAGGGAGGTTAATGAACTCAAAGACAAAGCTCCTGGGCAAACAAATCTGCATAGGTGAGAATAAAGATAACAGGGAAAACATGTGTCACTGTTAGGTGAATGGGCCCTTACTAAAAATAGAATCTTAAATAACAGGTGTCTCCACAGCAATTAGCAGTGATATGAAGCCTGGAAGTGTGTTACTGTTTCCTGTTGGCTGAGTAGAGGAGGTCTCAGCAGCACAGAGACAGGAGAGAACATCAGGAATAGGCTCCAAGATCTCTACAGCAGGGAGAGATAACTGGAGGCTGGGGTGGGGGGTGATCTCCCACAGGCATTGGGACAGTGTGAGAGATAAAGCAGGAGTCATAGAAATGAGTGGAGAGGGGGGAGAGAAGCCGCTGTCCAGGAGAGGGAGAGTTGTATAGATGTAGACAGAATCAGTAAAGTGCTGATACCCTCCCAACTGCACGTGCCCTGCCTGCTCCACTCCACTGTACTAGTCTTTCAGAAACAGTACACTGTGCAGGCAGGGGGCGGGGCGGGTGGAGTGCTAAGATCTACATGTAGGGACAAATCCGCTCTCTGCCTGTGTTATGTGCTGCAGAATGGGAAGGCTTGTACCCAGCAAACTGCGCCCTCTTCTCACATTAACTCATCACGCCCAGGGCACATGCCCCTACCGCCCACCCCTAGTACCGGCCCTGCCCACCAATGCAGGCTGCATATGTCCACCAATGCAGTCTTGTGCCCACTAATTCAGCACACACACTAATTACAGGCAAACAGATCACAGGTGAGGATGTTTACCTTTAATAGCCATTCAAACCCCTTTGTGTCGAATTGTGTGCATGTTATCGGGCCAAAATCACCAGGGTATGTAAACTTATGAACAGGGTAATTTGGGTAGTTTCTGTACAAATTAATGGAACTCGCCCTTGTAGCTAGTACATTTTTTTACCCAATGGTATGCATTGGCTAATGCCCTTATATAATATGCTCTTAAAGCAAACCCATCTCTCCTCTGTGTTCTTTGATCCCAATTTATGCCTTCTAGCAAGGTTTGTAGTTTAGGGAAGTTGGCTCTTTTGAAATTCAGTGTCTTTGTATTCCCCTTATGTTTCCTATTTGTGTGATTTATACTGAAGCCAATTGACCTGTGATCACTGTTACCTAAATTGCCCTGTATTTCCACATCTGTGATCAGGTTTGTATTGTTGGTAATCAGTAGATCCAGTAACGCTTTATTTCTAGTTGGTGCGTCTACCATCTGACCCATTAAATTGTCCTGCAAGATATTTAGGAACTGGCGAGCCTTAAATGAATGCGCAGTTCCCTCCGCCCAGTCTATGGCTGGATAATTAATATCCCCCATTATGATAACACTTCCCATCCTTGCTGCTAATCCAAATTGTGATAGGAGATCCGTCTCCCCTTTCCCCCCTCAGGTTAGGGGGCCTATAGCATACTCCCAGTATTATTTTCCCCTTAGCTTCATTCCTTTGGAGCTCTATCCATAAGGATTCCACCTCCTCCCTAGCTCCCTTAGTGATGTCATCTCTCACATTCACTTGTACATTATTCTTGATATATAGGCATACCCCTCCCCCTTTTTTACCCTCTCTATCCTTGAGATAAAGGGTATACCCTTGAATGTTTGCCAGCATGAGAGCTTTTGAACCAGGTCTCTGAAATTCCCACAAAATCCAAATCCTCCTCGTACAACAGGAGGATCTCTAGTTCACCCATCTTGTCAGCCAGGCTCCTGGCATTGGTGAACATGCCACGTAGTTTAGACCGGTCACATATTATCCTCTTATTGGGTGTTCCGAGATTGCAACTAGGACTTGCTACTATACTTACCTTGGGTTTATGTGCTTTGGTCAACCTACCACTAATGCCCCCAATACTGCACTCTGGAATATGTTCCGCACTGACTATCTCTACCTCTGGACCCTCCCCCCCATCACCTAGTTTAAAAACCCCTCTAACTTTTTGCCCATCTTCATTCTCAGCTGATCTGCACCCTCCTCTTTTAGGGGCAGTCTGTGCCTTTTATAGTACTGGTTATCGACTGAGAAGTCGGCCAGTCCTCCAGGAACCCAAACCCCTCCTTACTACACCAGCTCTTTAGCCACTTATTTACTTCCCTAACCTCCATCTGCCTTTCTGGTGTGGCTCGATGTACCGGTAGTATTCATGAGAATACTACCTTGGAGGTCCTTTTCCTCAATTTAGCTCCCAGTCCCTAAAATCGTTCTTTAGGACTCTCCATCTGCCTCTGACTTTGTCATTGGTGCCAACGGGCACCATGACAGCTGGATCTTCCCCAGCCCCTCCCAGTAATCTGTCCACCAGATCCTAATGTGCCGAACCCGAGCGCCCGGTAGACAACATACTGTTCAGTGCTTCAGGTCTTTGTTACAGATTGGCCTCTCTGTCCTTCTAAGAATGAAGTCCCCTACCACCAGAATCTGTCTTTCTTTTCCCTTTGCTTCCCCCCCACTCTTACTGGAGGAATTCTTCCCCCGGCAGCTAGGAGAGTCCCTCAGCTCCAGCAGTGCTGGTCCCTCACTGGTTTCATCAATGTCACTCAATGAAGCGTATTTATTGGGATGCTCCAGCCCTGGATCGGCCTCCCTGGCACTTCTCCCTTCCTGACTGTCACCCATCTACTCTTTGCTAGTGCCTGCAGCTCTTTGTCTCCTCGCAGACCACTCCCCAGAACTACGTGCACTCGCAGATCACGCCCCAGAACTACATGCACTCACAGAACTACGTGCACTCGCAGACAACTTGCTTCTACTACGTGCACTCGCAGAACTACGTGTACTCGCAGAACTAAGTGCACTCGCAGAACTAAGTGCACTCGCAGAACTATGTGCACTCGCAGAACACACGCAGGACTACGTGCACTCGCAGACCACTCGCAGAACTACGCACACTCGCAGACCACTTGCAAACCACTCGCAGAACTACGTGCACTAGCAGACCACTCGCAAACCACTCGCAGAACTACGCGCACTCGCAGACCACTCGCAAACCACTCGCAGAACTACGTGCACTAGCAGGACTACGTGCACTCGCAGACCACTCGCAAAACTACGTGCACTCGCAGAACTACCTGCACTCGCAGAACTACCTGCACTCGCAGACCACTCGCTTCTACTACATGCACTTGCAGAACTATGTGCACTCGCAGAACAGCCGCAGAACTACATGCACCACAGGACTACGTGCACTCGCAGAACTACGTGCACTCGCAGACCACTCCCCAGAACTACGTGCACTCACAGAACACTCGCAGAACTATGTGGACTCGCAGACCTACGTGCACTCACAATACACAAGTATACAGTACACAAGTACTAACGATCCACACACACTACTCAGACAACACTGAGGTACTTAAACTACACAGGTATTATGACCCCTGTTATAACCTCCTGTTTTAAACTCTGTTTAACTCACCACTTAGACCAGTTCCACTGACTCAGAGCAGAGTAGATGGGTAACAGTCAGGAAGAGTAGAAGGGAAAGTATCAGGGGGGGGGCTGGTCCTGGGCTGGAACATCCCAATAAATATGCCCTGTTGGTCAGCGACCAGCATTGCTGGAGCAGAGTGATGCCCCTATCTGCCAGGGGAAAAACTCCTCCATTGAGGGTGGGAGCCAGGCTAAGGGTAAGGAAAGACAGATTCTGGTGGTAGGGGGACTCAATTATTAGAAGGACGGAGAGGGCTAGCTGTCAAAAAAGATCATAAGCGCCGAACTGTATGTTGTTTACCGGGCCCTCGGGTTCAGCATATCATGGAACTGGTGGACACATTATTGGGTGGGACTGGGGAGGACCCAACTGTCATGGTACATGTTGGCATCAATGACAAAGTTAGAGGAAGATGGAGTGTCCTTAATCATTTAAGGACCAGGCCTCTTTTTTTAGATGTGTTGTTTATAAGTTAAAAACAGTTTTTTGATGGAAAATTACTTAGAACCCCCAAACATCATACATTTTTTTCTAACACCCTAGAGAATAAAATGGCGTTTTTTGCAATACTTTGTCACACCGTAGTTGCGCAGCGGTCTTACAGGCGCACTTTTTTGGGAAAAAATACACTTTTGGAATTAAAAAATAAGACAACAATAAAGTTAGCCCAATTTTTTTTTTATATTGTGAAAGATAATTTTACGCTGAGTAAATTGATACCAAACATGTCCCGCTTCAAATTTGCACCCACTCGTGAAATGGCGACAAACTTTTACCCTTAAAAATCTCTATAGGCGACGTTTAAACAAATTCTACAGGTTGCATGTTTTGAGTTACAGAGGAGGGCTAGAATTATTGCTCTCACTCTACTGAACGCGGCGATACCTCACATGTGTGGTTTGAACACCATTTTCATATACGGGCGCTACTCACGTATGCGTTTGATTCTAATGTAAACATCCCTGACAGGACCTCTTAAATATGAGATTTGAGGTCAAAAAGACCTCAGATCTCATATTTACACTAAAATGCAATAAAAAAATTAATAATTGTATTTAAAAAAAAATTTATTAAAAAAAAAAATGGCCCTTTAAGAGCTATGGGCGGAAGTGATGTTTTGACATCGCTTCTGCCCTGCAATGTCATGGAGACGGGTGGGGGCCATCTTCCCCTCACTCGTCTCCATGCCCAGCCAGAAGAAGGACCGGGTCGCCTCCGCCGCTGCCGACGGCTCTGGTAAGCGGCGGAGGGCACCGGAGCGCAGCAGGGGGGGACCCTTTCCCGCCGCCAATAAAAGTGATCTTGCGGTGAATCCACCGCAGAGACCACTTTTATCTTGTAGTGGACCGCCGGCCGAACACGAGGATACCGGGGTTATAGCAGCTAGTTGCTGCCATAACAACGATATCCGCCCTCAAATTAAGGACATATATTGGCGTTCGGTGGTCTGGAAGTGGCTAAGAACAATTTCAGGAACTTATGTCGCGTACACACGAGCAAAATTTCAGTCCGAAAAATCTTGGATGGTTTTTCCGACAGAATTCCGCTCAAGCTTGTCTTGCATACACACGGTCACATAAAAGTTCTCTGAACGTCAAGAACGCGGTGACGTACAACACTACGATGAGCCGAGAAAATGAAGTTCAATGCTTCCGAGCATGCGTCAAATTGTTTCCGAGCATGTATGATTTTTTTGCGCGTCCGAATTGCATACAGATGATTGCATTTTCGGATAGGAACTTCTCCCGACCGAAAAATAGAGAACATGCTCTCAAAGACCGATGGAGCATACACACGGTTGCATTTTCAGACAAAAAGCTCTCATCTGAGTTTTGCTGGCGGCATTTCCGATCGCGTATACGCGGCATTAGATGTTAAATTGAGGAGTAGAACCTCCAGGGTAGTATTCTCAGAACCTCGGTACCTTGAGTCACGCCAGAGAGGCAGCAGGAGATTAGGGAAATTAACAAGTGGCTGAGGAGCTGGTGTAGAAAGGAGGGGTTTGGTTGCCTGGACTGACTTTCTCAGTCGCTTACCGGCTCTTTAGCAGGGACAGTCTGCACCTAAATGGGGAGGGTGACAGCTCGGCTGGGAGAGAAGATAGCCGAAAAGTTAGAGGGGCTTTTAAACTAGATGAGGGTGGGGGGGGGGGGTCCAGATGTAGAGCTAGTCAGCGTGGAAGAAGGTTCAGCTTGTAATATTGGAGACATTAGCGGTAGGGTGACTAGAATACCAAAACCAAAGGTAAGTAAGTTGGCAAATCCAAATTGCAGCCTCATAAGAACTAACAAGGAAATAGTATGCGACCAGACAAAATTACGAGGCTTGTACACCAATGCTAGAAGTCTGGCTAACAAGATGGGAGAACTGGAGCTGCTAATGTACAAGAAGGATTTTTTATTTTTTGGGAATTTCAGAGACTTTGACAGCTCTCACGATTGGCTGGCAACCATTCAGGGGTATTCCCTATATTGCAGAGATAGGGAGGGTAAAAAAGGGAGAGGGGTATGCCTGTATATTAAGAATGATGTGCAAGTGATTGTGAGGGACGATATCACTAATGGAGCTAGGGAGGAGGTTGAATCCTTATGGGTAGCGCTTCAAAGGGAGGAAACTAAGGAGAAAGTAATACTGGGCATATACTATAGGCCCCCTAACTAGAGGGGAGAGGGGAGGCAGACGACCTATCACAGTTTGGAATAACGGAAAGTATGGTAAAATTTCATTATAATGGGGGATTTTAATTATCCAGATATAGACTGGGCCAGTCCCAGAGAGGGACTCTGGCGCTCACTAGAAGCTCCAAAAGGCCAACTTAAATTGGAAATATGGAGGTGGTAAACCTAATTACATATAACGTAAGAGGGTTAAACACAAAAAAGAAAAGATACAAATTAAACAATGAACTCCAATACCTAGAAGCAGATATAGTCTGTCTACAAGAGACACATATAACACATACCTCAGGGATTAAATTGGCATCCCACCAATTCCCGATATGGTATTATGGAGATACTCCGTCCCCCCATTCAAGAGGGATAGCAGTTGGCTTCAGTAAGAGGGTAAAATTTGAGGTCAAGGAGCTTCTCGTGGACCCAGAGGGAAGGTTTTTGTTCCTAAAGGGTGAACTGTATAAAATGAAATGTACGGTTGTCAATGTGTATGCACCGAATAAAAACCCTGATAGATTTCTTGGGAACATTCTAAGAAAACTGGAGGGCTTTAAGGAGGGTAAACTGATTGTGGCAGGTGACCTGAACTGGAGTATGGACCCTAGGGTGGATACCTCAGGAGGGGGTAACAGTACAACGAAACAAAGGCGGGAAGAACTCACAAAAGCACTAGGACAATGGCAATTACAGGATACTTGGAGGATCACACATTTAAAAGAACGGGACTACACCTGTTTCTCATCGGTCCATGGTTCCTTCTCAAGGATAGACTACGTCTTCATTGAGCATCAGTTGGTGCAAACGCTTAAAAAGGCAGAAATAAAACCTAGGACGTTATCAGACCATGCCCCGGTGATGATACAGCTGGAGATGAGAGGGGACCCTGGACCGAGGACAAACTGGAGGTTAAATGATTCCCTGATACAAGAAGAAGAGATAACTAGTAAGATAGAGCAGGAACTTGTGAATTTTTTTAGGGACAACGAGACGCCAGGAATGCCCTTGCCGGTAATATGGGAAACACATAAAGTTGTAATAAGGGGGATTTTAATAGGAATCGGGGCAGGGAAAAAAAGAGAAAGGGGGAAAAGGAAAAACGAGTTATATATTAAAATAAAGGACTTGGAGCAAAGTACAAGGCCCCAGGGGATCCCAGACAGACAAGAACTGGCAATGGAGAAGAGAGAGTTAGAAGAACTGGTAGAACAGGAGAGGAAAGCGGCATATCACATAATAGAGAAAGAAACATATCAATGGGGAAATAGAGCAGGCAAATGGATGGCGAGAAGGGTGAAAGAAAAGCAGAACAAGACCTTCATAGCAAGGGTCAGAGATGCAAAAGGGAACACACAAATCTCCTCCCCTGATATAGCACACACTTTCCATTCCTACTACAGCAGCTTATATAATATTGGGGGCGAGAAAGAAGAGATGGAGGATCTAGAAGCCCCCATCACGTTAGAGGAAGTTGAGAGAGCAATTAAAAATACCGCCCTCGGGGGAAGCCCAGGCCCCGACGGCTTCCCTATCCTGTATTATAAAAAGTTTAGTAAGCAACTGGCACCGAAATTACGGGATTATTTCAATGCGATAGGGACTGGAGAGAATTTCAGAGAGGAGACACTTTTGGCACATCTTACATTAATTTTAAAAGAGGGGAAAGACCCTATGGCAGTGGAGAGCTACAGACCAATCTCATTATTAAACTCAGATTTAAAGCTCTTTGCTAAAATAATAGCTGAAAGGTTGAAACCACATCTCCCAAGGTGGATCCACAACGACCAGGTGGGGTTTGTCCAGGGGAGGGAAGGAAGGGATAATTCATTAAAATCCATAATGTTGATACAGGAAGCTACACGGAGGGGTACCCCCACAGTCCTCCTGTCAATAGATGCCGAAAAGGCCTTTGACAGGGTGGACTGGGGGTTCCTGTTTGAAACGTTAAGACACCTGGGATTAGGTGAGAAAATGATAAGATGGATTGAATCCCTCTACTGCCACCCGAGGGCTAGAATAAGAGTCAATGGGACCCTGTCCTGCCCCCTTGAATTGTTCAACGGGACAAGACAGGGTTGCCCACTCTCCCCATTGCTATTTATAATAACGCTAGAACCCCTATTAGCAGCAATTCGCAAAAACCAAGACATCCAAGGAATCTGGGCAGGAGGAGGGGAGCACAAGGCGTCCGCATATGCGGACGATGTGTTTCTCTACATATCCAGACCGAGAATATCAATACCCATGGTGCTTAAGGAGCTAAAACGGTATGGCAAGCTGTCCAATTTTAAAGTAAATATGACAAAATCAGAGATATTAAATTTAAACTTATCAAAGGAAGAGCAGAGCGCCATCCAAGCTAAACTACCATTTAAGTGGTGTAAGAAAGAATTGGGATATTTGGGAATAAATTTAACAGCCCAAGTGGGAGACCTTTTCGAAAGTAACTATATTCCCCTATTAAATAAAATTAAAGAGCAATTAAACAGGATGCAATACAAAGTTCTATCATGGACAGGGAAGATAAACGCAGTGAAAATGTTTATATTACCGGTATTTATCTACACCAGTCAGATGATCCCAATCTCCATCCCACAAAGTTACTTTAGGAAATTAAAATCTATGATAACACAATTTATTTGGGCACGAAAACGGGCGCGAATTGCGTTCAACATAATGACGAGAGAAAAGGACAGAGGGGGCCTAGCAGCACCAGATTTTAAAAAATACCATGAAGCTATTGTGATCTCGAGAGTAATAGACTGGGTGCACAATAAGGAGGACAAGAGTTGGGTTAAGTTAGAAATGAGTTTAAGCCGAACAAACACGGGGAAAATTATATGGATACCGCCACAATTTCGAGAGTTAGGACCAAACACAAATTTACTCACAAAAAATTCACTAAAGGTCTGGGATGTAATACAGAAGAGGCACAAATGGGACTATAACTCCCCATTAATTTCACTATTAGACACAAACTTCTTCCCACCCGGAAAGGAGGAGCACTTATATTATAGCAGGTGGGCCAATAATGATAATTTGAGATTGCAGGAGGTGATGGAAGGAAATAGACTGTACACATATAGAGAAATCACACGGGAATGGGGACAGAAACCACTAGATAGATGGAGATACACTCAATTACAACACTTTGTCGGAAGTCTGCCACAGCCACTACGAGGGAAGAATCACAAGAGACCGTTAGAGAAACTATTCGAGTCCCCACAAAGCTTAGAGAAAAGGATTTCAAAAACATACAAAATACTGCTGCGAGAGGCAGATCACGAATATCCAGCTTATCTAGAAAAGTGGGAAAAGGAGATAGGCCCCCTAAGAAGTGATGAACATAGGGAAAAGATATTAAGGTTAGTACATTCGACAGCAAAAGACACGCAAACAAGGGAAATGTCGTACAAACTCTTAGCGAGGTGGTATGTAACCCCACAGAGAGCAAATGTATATAGCGAAGACAACCCCCCAACATGCTGGAGAGGGTGTTCGGAAGTTGGAACGTTCCCACACATGTGGTGGGAGTGTCCCAAAATACAAACCTTCTGGGATCAAGTATTGGAATTAATTGACCTCATAACGGGGGTAAGGGTCAATAAACAACCATGGGTGTGTTTGTTCAATGATACAGAGATGGGAGTGGGGGAGTACCTGAAAACTTTAACCCCCCATTTACTGAATGCTGTGAAGGCTTTGATCCCCCGCTGGTGGAAATGCCCGAACGCCCCCTCCATGAAAGCATGGATGGAGAAAGTGGAGCAGACATGTACTATAGAAGAGTCGATTCATAAGTTAGAAGACACAGAGGGGAAACATCGAAAGAAATGGAAACAATGGAGAGAGTTCAGGACAACTGATAGATATTTGCTGGAGAAAGATACATGAAAGGAATAGAAGGAAGCGAGCGAGAGCGAGACGGGGTAGGCCTTCCCCCCCTTTTTTTTTTCCCTTTCGCCACTTAGGGGAGTCGGGTAGAGGGTGGGACAGGGTATGGGAGGGTAGAATTGTAGTATTTATAATGTTGTGTAATGACTGTAAATGTAAAATCTCAGTGTAATATTTTTAAAATATGAAAATAAAGAATATATAAAAAAAAAAGAATGATGTGCAAGTGATTGTGAGGGACGATATCACTAATGGAGCTAGGGAGGAGGTTGAATCCTTATGGGTAGCGCTTCAAAGGGAGGAAACTAAGGAGAAAGTAATACTGGGCGTATACTATAGGCCCCCTAACTAGAGGGGAGAGGGGAGGCAGACGACCTATCACAGTTTGGAATAACGGCAAGTATGGTAAAATTTCATTATAATGGGGGATTTTAATTATCCAGATATAGACTGGGCAGAAGGAACCGCGCATTAGTCTAAGGCTCGCCATTTCCTAAAGGTCTTGCAGGACATTTCATGGGTCAGATGGTGAAAGCACCAACAAGAAGAAAACACAACACTAGACCTACTGATTACTAACAATACAGACCTGATCGCAGATGTAGAAATATGAGGCAACTTAGGAAACAGCAACCACAGGTTAATTAGTTTCAGTGTAAATCACTAAACAGGAAACACAAGGGTAACGCAAAGACACTGAATTTCAAAAGAGTCAACTTCCCTAAACTGTGCTCTTTGCTAGACAATATTAAATGGGATAATATCCTAGGAATAGGGATGAGTCCGATGTTCGAGTCGAACGCAAGTTCGACTTGAACATCGGGTGTTCGCCTAATAGCAAACAATTTGGGGTGCTCGTGGCAAATTCGAAAGCCGCGGAACACCCTTTAAAAGTCTATGGGAGAAATCAAAAGTGCTAATTTTAAAGGCTTATATGCATGGCATTGCCAGGAGGGGGGGGGGGGCACTCTCTCGCCCCCCCTCTTTTCCTGCAGCCTGCCAGGTTGCATGCTCGGATAAGGGTCTGGTATGGATCCTGAGGGGGACCCCCATGGCATTTTTTTTTTATTTTGGCATGTGGGTTCCCCTTAATATCCATACCAGACCTGAAGGGCCTGGTATGGAATTTGGGGGGACCTCCCCACGCAATTTATTTTTAAAAATTTTGGTTCGGGGGTTCCCCTTAATATTCATACCAGACCCAAAGGGCCTGGTAATGGACTGTGGGGAAATCCCATGCCGTTTTTTTCAATGACTTTTATGTGTATTGCCGGGACCGACAATTCATTATAGCCACGAGTACTTTTAAATTACTTTTTTTTCCTTTAGAAATGTCATTTTGTGCAGGGACTGTTGTAAATACAGGAAACATGCGCCCATTTACAGGCATACTATAGACACCCCCCATGTACTAAATTTAAAGGAATATTTCACTTTTATTGTTTCACTTTAAGCATTATTAAAATCACTGCTCCCGAAAAAACGTTCGTTTTTAAAACTTTTTTTTTGCATTGATACATGTCCCCTGGTGCAGGACCCAGGTCCCCAAACACTTTATGACAATAACTTGCATATAAGACTTTAAAATTAGCACTTTTGATTATTCATGTTCGTGTCCCATAGACTTTAACGTTGTTTGCTTGTTCGAACTAATTTTTTGCCTGTTCACATGTTCTGCTGCGAGCCGAACCGAGGGTGTTCGGCTCATCCCTACCTAGGAACAAAGAAAATGGAGGAAAAATGTGAGTGCTTTAAGAGCGTATTAAATAAAAGGTATTGGTCAGTGTATTCCAATGGCAAATACATTTAAAATAGGTAAAACAAATCATGGGTTGCTAAACTCCAACGTAAAGATGCATATAAAAGCAAAAGAAGAGGCCTCCAAAAATTACAGGGCTGAGGGGTCATTGTCATTTTTTAAATATTGGTACTACGTTGGCTTTTCTCCAATCAGCTGGTACCATTCCAGTCAGGAAACTGTCTACAAAATTTAGGAACAATGGTCTGGCATTTGTATTCAGCCCCCTTTACCGTTATGCCGCGTACACACGATCGGAATTCTCGTCGGAAAAAGCTCTGATGGTTTTGCCGACGGAATTCCTGCTCAAGCTGTCTTGCCTACACACGGCCACACCAAATTCCGATCGTTTAGAACGTGGTGACGTACAACACATACGACGGAACTAGAAAAAGGAAGTTCAATAGCCAGTAGCCAATAGCTTCCATCTCGTAGTTGAATCTGAGCATGCGTGATTTTTGGCGTTTCGGAATTGCATACAAACGATAGGAATTTCCGATAGAAAGTTTTTCCGTCGGGAAAATTGAGAACATGCCATAAATTTTTGGCGGGCGGAAATTCAGACAGCTAAATTCTGATGTAGCCTACACACGGTCGCATTTTCCGATGAAGAGCTCTCATCAGTCTTTTTCTGGTCGGAATTTCGATCGTGTGTACGCAGCATTAGAGAACCTTAGCATCATGAAGGCCAGGGAACACATTAGACAGGTCAGTGATAAAGTTGTGGACAAGTTTAAAACAGGGTTAGGTTATAAAAAAATATCCCAAGCTTTGGGCATCTCACAGATGGCCTGCTTCAAACCTTGCACACACGGCAGTTGAGCCACAGTTTTACTGTTCCTCAACCAACCACCTAAAAGATAGCAAAAATGGCACACCCTGTTGTGTTTGGCAAATAAGGAAAGAGTATTCAGGAGGTGGCAGTATCACCTCCTAAATGTCTGGCAGCCACTTCTCTATCGCCTTCTGAAAACAGATCTACTACAGATGGCTTTTCAGAGAGGCACAAGGGCTGCAGCCTGTGTAAAGGATCCCTAATTCAGTGTTTCTCAACTCCAGTCCTCGAAGGTGCACCAACAGGTCATGTTTTCAGGCTCTCCATTATTTTGCACAGGTGATTTGATCAGTTTCACTGCCTTAGTATTTACCACAGACGTTTCATCTGAGGGAAACATGAGCTGTTGGGGCGCCTTGAGGACTGGAGTTGAGAAACACACCCCTTTTTCACCTCACTCTGTCCCTGTGACAATTGGATTTAGAAAATTTTTGTTGTCGTGGAATCAAGGATTGGTAAAAAAAAAAAAAAAAAAAAAAGCTTCACTGGATACACCTTTTTCCCATAATAACTCTTACAGGAGTGGATTTCCCATCCTAGGGGTAGATTTCCTCCCACTTTCTGTTGTCTCATTTACAGACAGGGTAAAAATTGGCCGATTTTTACAAATTGTACATTTACAGGTGGTTGCCATGGTTTGTACATAATTGTACATTTACAGGTGGTTGGCAACCCTGTACCCCCCCCCCCCCTTCTGGTAATAACACATATTCCCCTGGCTATTAGGCAGTGCTCTCCTCCTCCTCCTCCTCTTGCCTCACTGTCCCCACCATTATCAGCTACACAGCAGCACAGTGCCACACTTCCCCTTCCCGGGCTGCTCTCAGTCCTCCACTCCGGTCCTTGTACACATGGCTCACAACACAGCTGCCTTCTCCCTAGCCAATGAGAGCAGAGGGGGGGGGGGGGTGGACTGGGGAGAAGGCAAAGTGGAAGCTGAGTACTGGATTACAGAGCTTGGCTTTGGGACACAAGACGGATCGGAGCTGGACTCTGTCTCCAGGATTTTGTGGGGGAAATGCAGCATGGTAATATAACAGCAGGGAGCCTCCATTCAGAGGTATGAGTTGTATGTAGGTGGAATGTTCCTAACTAGAACACTAGTCTACCCATGCAGGGGCTACAACTGGCAACATAAAAAAAAAAACATAGATTTGTACAAATAGCATAAGCGAAGGGGGGTCTCCTGTTCAAACAATCACATTAAACCTAAACAAATCATATATGAATTTCAGGGGAAAACTCAAAATTTTGGCAAAGTACCCAGGACTCCTATCAACGACCCTGTGTAAGTGGTCCTGGACGCCATTAACAATTAAAGAGGCTAAAAAGCCCTGCAAATGAAAAGAGACAAAAAGCAAAGACAAAGAAGAAAGTGGGGGGTAGGGACACGCCATTGCCTGAAACATTTGTTAAAGTCAACACACGCTTGTTAGAGGAAGGTCAGGGAAGGTAAATGTGTGGGGAGGGGCAGGGACCCGGGATTGCCTGAAACATAGTTACATTTAGTTACATAGTAGGTGGGGTTGAAAAAAGACACAAGCCCATCCTATGTGTGTGATTATATGTCAGTATTACATTGTATATCCCTGTATGTTGTGGTCGTTCAGGTGCTTATCTAATAGTTTTTTGAAACTATCGATGCTCCCCACTGAGACCACCGCCTGTGGAAGGAAATTCCACATCCTTGCCGCTCTTACAGTAAAGAACCCTCTACGTAGTTTAACCACTTGACCACTGGGCACTTAAACACCCTTAATAACCAGACCAATTTTCAGCTTTCGGTGCTCTCACATTTTGAATGACAATTACTCAGTCATACAACACTGTACCCATATGAAATTTTTGTCCTTTTTTTCACACAAATAGAGCTTTCTTTTGGTGGTATTTAATCACCATTGGGTTTTTTATTTTTTGCGCTATAAAAGAAAAAAGACTGAAAATTCGGTAAAAAAATGAATTTTTCTTCGTTTCTGTTATAAAATTTAGCAAATTTTGTCATTTTTCTTGATAAATTTTGGCCAAAATTTATACTGCTACATATCCTTGGTAAAAATAAGTACAAATTGGGGTATATTATTTGGTCTTTGTGAAAGTTATAGAGTCCACAAGCTATGGTGCCAATATCTGAAAATTGATCACACCTGAAGTACTGACGGCCCATCTCATTCCTTGAGACCCTAACATGCCAGGGAAGTACAAATACCCCCCAAAATGACCCCTTTTTGGAAAGAAGACATTCCAAGGTATTTGGAAAGAGGCATGGTGAGTTTTTTGAAGTTGTAATTTTTTCCCACAATTCTTTGCAAAATCAAGATTTTTTTTTCTTTTTTTTTTTTTTTTCACAAAATTGTCATATTAGCAGGTTATTTCTCACACACAGCATATGCATACCACAAATTACACCCCAAAAAACACATTCTGCTATTACTCCCGAGTATGGCGATACCACGTGTGAGACTTTTACACAGCGTGGCCACATACAGAGGCCCAACATGCAGGGAGCACCATCAGGTGTTCTGGAGCACCCAGGACAATTCTGACATTTCTCTCCTACATGTAAAAATCATCATTTATTTGCTAGAAAATTACATAGAACCCCAAAACATTATATATGTTTTTTTAGAAAAGACCCTAGAGAATACAATGGCGGTCGTTGCAACTTTTTATCTAGCACGGTACTTGCGCAGCAATTTTTCGAACGCGTTTTTTTGGGGAAAAAAAAGTTTTGTGCTTTACAAAAAACAAAACTGTAAATTTAGCCCAATGTTTTTGCATAATGTGAAAGATGAAGTTACGCCGAGTAAATAGATACCTAACATGTCACCCTTCAAAATTGCACACGCTCGTGGAATGGCGCCAAACTTCGCTACTTAAAAATCCCCATAGGCGGCGCTTTAAAACTTTTTACTGGTTACATGTTTTGAGTTACAGAGAAGGTCTAGGGCCAAAATTATTGTTCTCACTATAACGTTCGCAGCGATACCTCACATGTGTGGTTTGAACATCGTTTTCATATGTGGGCGGGACTTACGTATGCATTCGCTTCTGCATGCGAGCGCACGGGGACAGGGGCGCTTTAAATTATTTTTATTTTTTTTATTGTTCATTTTACTTTATTTATTTTAGTTTGACACTTTTTTCCCCCCAAAAATTTTTGTTGATCACTTTTATTCCTATTACAAGGAATGTAAACATCCCTTGTAATAGGAATATGGCATGACAGGTCCTCTTTACAGTGAGATATGGGGTCAATAAGACCCCACATCTCACCTATAGGCTGGAAAGCCTGAAATAAAATAAAAAACGATCCTGGCTTTGATCGTAGCGAGCACTGCAGGGAATCGCAGGGTATCGCAGAATATCGCAGGGTATGGCTGGGTATGGCTGGGTATGGCAGAGTATGGCAGAGTATGGCAGAGTATGGCAGAGTATGGCAGAGTATGGCAGGGTATGGCAGGGTATCGCAGGGTATGGCAGAGTATGGCAGAGTATCGCAGAGTATCGCAGGGTATGGCAGGGTATGGCAGAGTATCGCTGGGTATGGCAGAGTATCGCTGGGTATGGCAGAGTATCGCTGGGTATGGCAGAGTATCGCTGGGTATGGCAGAGTATCGCAGGGTATGGCAGAGTATCGCAGGGTATGGCAGAGTATCGCAGGGTATGGCAGGGTATCGCAGGGTATGGCAGGGTATCGCAGGGTATCGCAGAGTATGGCAGAGTATGGCAGGGTATGGCAGAGTATGGCAGGGTATGGCAGAGTATGGCAGGGTATGGCAGGGTATGGCAGGGTATGGCAGGTATGGCAGAGTATGGCAGGGTATGGCAGGGTATGGCAGGGTATGGCAGGGTATGGCAGAGTATCGCAGGGTATGGCAGAGTATCGGCAGAGTATGGCAGAGTATCGCAGGGTATGGCAGAGTATCGCAGGGTATGGCAGAGTATCGCAGGTAATGGCAGAGTATCGCTGGGTATCGCAGGTAATGGCAGAGTATCGCAGGTAATGGCAGAGTATCGGCAGAGTATGGCAGAGTATCGCAGGTAATGGCAGAGTATCGCAGGTAATGGCAGAGTATCGCAGGTAATGGCAGAGTATCGCAGGGTATCGCAGGTAATGGCAGAGTATCGCAGGTAATGGCAGAGTATCGCAGGTAATGGCAGAGTATCGGCAGAGTATGGCAGAGTATCGCAGGTAATGGCAGAGTATCGCAGGTAATGGCAGAGTATCGCAGGTAATGGCAGAGTATGGCAGAGTATCGCAGGTAATGGCAGAGTATGGCAGAGTATCGCAGGGAATGGCAGAGTATCGCAGGGAATGGCAGATTACTGCTGGGTATCCATCCATCCATGCTCAGCCATCCCTCCATACCCTGCAATACCCAGCAATACACTGCAGGCTATTGCTGTGTATTGCAGGGTAAGGAGGGATGGCTGAGCATGGATGGATGGATCGGTGGTGGCAGAGCAGGCTGTGGGCACTACAGATCCCGCCCACAGCACTGCTGCCACCGATCCCTCCCCCTCTCCTCTCATACTGTACCGATCGGTACAGAGAGAGGAGGGGAGAACAACCGGCGTCATCAAATGACGCCGGTTTGCTTACATGTGATCGCTCCGTCATTTGACGGAGCGATCACGTGGTAAACGGCCGCGATGAGCGGCCGTTTACCGTGATCCGTGATCCGCCGGGTCCTCTGGACCCGGCGATCACGGATGTTCTCGAGTGCGCGCCCCAGGGGGCGCGCAAGAGGGGAATTCCGGGAGGACGTCATATGACGCCCTCCCAGAGTTAAGCAACCGCCCTGTAGCCGTCATTCGGCTATGGGCCGGTTGTAAAGTGGTTAAGGTTAAACCTCTTTTTTTCCAATTTTAATAAGTGGCCACGTGTCTTGTTAATCCCCCTTCCGCAAAAAAAGTTGTATCCCTATCGTGGGGTCACCAGTACGGTATTTATAAATTTAAATCATATCCCTCTCAAGCGTCTCTTCTCCAGAGAGAATAAGTTCAGTGCTCACAACCTTTCCTCATAACTAATATCCTCCAGACACTTTATTAGCTTTGTTGTCCTTTGTACTCGCTCCATTTCCAGTACATCCTTCCTGAGGACTGGTGCCCAGAACTGGACAGCATACTCTACGTGTGGCCGGACCAGAGTCTTGTAGAGCGGGAGAATTATTGTTTTATCTCTGGAGTTGATCCCCTTTTTAATGCATGCCAATATTCTGTTTGCTTTGTTAGCAGCAGCTTGCCATTACATGCCATTGCTGAGCCTATCATCTACTAGGACCCCCAGGTCCTTTTCCAGGTGGTTCGTGCTGGATTTGCTGGAGCTGGAGAGAGACCAGAGAAGGACAACAAAGCTAATAAAGGGACTGAAGGACCTCAGCTATGGGGAACGACTACAAGCATTGAACTTATTCTCTCTAGAGAGGAGACGCTTGAGAGGGAATATTATATCGATGTACAAATACCGTACTGGTGACCCTAGCATAGGGAAACAACTTTTTCGTGAAAGGGAATTTAAAAAGACACACAGCCATTCCCTAAAATTAGAAGAGAAGTGGTTTAACCTTAAACTGTGTAGGGGGTTCTTTACTATCAGAGCGGTAAGAATGTGGAATTCTCTTCCACAAGCAGTGGTATCAGCAGGGAGCATTGATAATTTCATAAAACTATTAGATGGGCACCTTAATGACCACAAAATACAGGGGTATACAACGTACTATTGACAAATGTCTAGTACAGTGGAACCTTGGTTAACGAGTAACACAGTTAACGAGTGTTTTGAAAGACGAACAACTTTTTTTTTTTTAATTCTGACTCGGTTTGCAAGTGTTGTCTCGCAAAACAGGCAGAATTCAAGCTAATGGGGTGTGCAGTACCACATTTGGCCAGAGATGCGGGGGAGCCAGTGACACTCTGAACAGTTTCGGAGCCATTTGGAAATACTCGGAATCACTCAGAAACACTCGGAAATACTTCGTTCCTAAGTGTTTCCGAGGCTTTCCGAGTTCAGCCGAGCTGTCCCAGAGTATTTCGGAGGCTCTCTGGCACCCCCCCCCCCATCTCTGGCCACATGCGGTATTGCATGCAATAGAAGTCAATGCCTTCTATGGGGAAACTTGCTTTGATATGCGAGTGCTTTGGATTACAAGCATTCTCCTGGAATGGATTATGCTCGTAATCCAAGGTTCCACTGTATCCTTAACCACTTCCCGACCGCCCCATGTAGATATACGTCGGCAGAATGGCACGTACAGGCAGAATCACGTACCTGTACGTGCCATTCTTCAGGCGGTTGGGGGGTCCGATCGGACCCCCCCTCCGCCGGCGGGGACGGTCGGGATGGCTCGAGAAGCGATGCGGGACGAGGGGACGGCCAGTCGTTTCTGGCCACCCCCTCGCGATCGCTCTGGCCAATGAGATGCTTCCCCTTCCTGTGTATTGTAAACACAGGCAAGGGGAAGTGATGTCACGCTCCTCGTGTCGGTCTTTCTGACCGGGACGCCGAGCGGAGAAGACATCAGGTTAGTGCACAAACACTACACTGACACCAGTCACACATAGGCACATATTTCACCCCTCTGTCACCCCCCAGATCACCCCCTGCCCCCCCAGTCACAGTGTCACTGATTGCAGTGATCATTTATTTTACTGATCACTGCATTTAGTGTCAGTGTGACTGCAATAACTGTCAGGGCAGTTAGTTTTAGGCCCCTTTAGGTCTAAGGTAGCCCCCTACCCCCCCCCCAATAAAGGTTTAACCCCTTGATTGCCCCCTAGGTAACCCTTTCACCCCCTTTTGCCAGTGTCACTAAGCGATCGTTTTTCTGATCGCTCTATTAGTGTCACTGGTGCCGCTAGGTAGCCAGTTTTTTTTTTAGGTAACCGCCAGGTTTATATAGGATTATAAATAGGTTTATAGGTCAGGTACCCCCATATTACAACCTAAAAAAAGGTTTTAACCCCTTGATTGCCCCTAGAGTTAACTCTTTCACCAGTGATCACAGTATAAGTGTCACTGGTGACGCTGGTTAGCCAGTTAGTTATTTAGTTATTTAGGTTCCCCGTCAGGTTTTTATATATCGTCAGGTACCCCCATATATTACCTAATAAAGGTTTTAACCCCCTGATTGCCCCTAGTCAACCCTTTCACCAGTGATCACCGTATAACTGTTACGGGTGACGCTGGTTAGTTAGTTTGTTTTTTTATACTGTCAGGGCACCCGCCATTTATTACCCAACTATCGGTTTAACCCCCTGATCGCCCGGCGGGTGATATCAATTAGGTTTTAGGGTCAAATAAGGTCTGCGTCGCCCCAGGTTAGTGCCAGTACCGCAAACACCCACGCGCAAAGCATACACCTCCCTTAGTGGTATAGTATCTGAACAGATCAATATCTGATCTGATCAGATCTATACTAGCGTCCCAGCAGTTTAGGGTTCCAAAAAACGCATTGTTAGCGGGATCAGCCCAGATACCTGCTAGCACCTGCGTTTTCCCCCTCCGCCCAGCCCAGCCCACCCAAGTGCAGTATCGATCGATCACTGTCACTTCCAAAACACTAAGCACACATAACTGCAGCGTTCGCAGAGTCAGGCCTGATCCCTGCGATCGCTAACAGTTTTTTTTTGGTAGCGTTTTGATTCAGTTGCCAGCAGCCTAGGAGCTTTTTTTCCTGTGAATCTCACTAGTGTACTACTAAATTTAGAGCCCAAAATGGCAAATCGCAAGTACACTAGTGAACAGGCCTACTTGTTTCTGAGTATGTCAGATAGTGAAGAGGAGGTCACTCATCTGTCACAATCAGGCTCAGAATACGATCCAGTAGACGACAGCGGCTCCATGACAGATAGCTCTGGCGACGAAGGTGTGGTCCCTGCTAAGGTCAGGCGTAGCCGATCCCGATCTTCTGATGTTGTTGAGGTGCAGGAACCGCAGGTCTCTCGTATGGAGCAGAGAAGTACTAGCGCCGCTATTCCTTCTGGTGAACTGGCAAGCACCAGCGGCCTAGTACACCCTGGACGTAGTCAAACCAGCACTGCAGTAACACTTGGTGACGTGGCGAGTCCCATAAGTGCAGTTCAAGCTGGCGAGGTGGCAAGCACAAGTAGTGTCCCGCTGCCACCAAGAAGAAGACAAAGGCAGGTCTGTCGATCACATAGTGTCCTTCCTGCAGAATTCGCCAATCCTGATTGGGTGCCCACCACTTCTGCAGAACCCGTACTTCCCCCATTCACTGGCCAACCCGGTATTCAGGTGGAAACAGCTGATTTTAAGCCATCCGATTTTTATTCGCTGTTTTTCACGGAAGATCTCTATAGATCTATTGTGGACCAAAGTAATATATACGCTGGTCAACACATCGCCGCTAATCCCCAAGTGCCTTCCCTTGCCAGAGATTGGAAACCAATTACGGTTTCCGAATTTAAGACCTTTCTGGGCCTTTCCCTCAACATGGGCATACACAAATTCCCGACTCTGAGGTCTTATTGGTCCACCTCACCGCACCACCATATGCCCGTGTTCTCTGCCTCCATGTCCAGGGCACGATACGAGATGATTTTGCGGTTCATGCACTTCAGTGACAATGAACTTTGTCGTCCTCGTGGAGACCCTGAATTTGATCGGCTCTACAAAATTCGGCCCCTCATAAACCACTTCAACCAATGTTTTGCAGCCTTGTTTACGCCCAATCAAGTTGTCTGCGTTGACGAGTCCCTGATTAAGTTTTCTGGCCGCTTGTCTTTCAAACAGTTCCTTCCCAGCAAGCGTGCCAGATACGGGTCAAGCTCTACAAGCTCTGTGACAGGGCAACAGGCTATACGTGGAGCTTTTCGGTTTATGAGGGAAAAGATAGTCACGTAGAGCCGGAGAACTGTCCAGATTACATAGGGAGCGCTGGCAAGATAGTGTGGAATTTGGTGTCACCCTTATTCGGAAAGGGGTACCACTTGTACGTGGACAATTATTACACGAGCGTGCCACTGTTTAGTCACTTGTTTGATCATCAGATTGGAGCATGTGGCACCGTGCGACCTAATCGCCGGGGCTTTCCCCAGCGGCTTGTAGATTCCCCTCTTAGGCTGGGGGAGAGAGCCTGCTTCAAGTGTAATAATTTGCTCGCTGTGAAGTGGAGGGATAATAGGAATGTTTTCGTTCTTACCTCCCTTCATGCAGACACGACAGTCCAAATTCGTACGGCGGCTGGTGTTGTGACGAAACCCCTCTGTGTCCACGAATACAACCTTAATATGGGGGGGGTGGACCTCAACGACCAGTTGTTGGCGCCGTACCTAGTTGTCCGTAAGGCTAGACGCTGGTACAAAAAAGTGTCTATTTATTTATTCCAATTGGCTTTGCTGAATGCTCATGTGCTATACGGAGCTTCAGGCGGGACGTTACCCTTCCTTGAATTCCAGGGAGCGGTTGTCATGGAACTCCTGTATCCAGGCGGTTCCACACCTCAACATCCCCTACCAAATACAGTAAGCCGGCTGCATGAGAGGCATTATCCTCATGTCCTCCAGAGTACCCCTACCCAACGAGCCCCCCAAAGAAGATGTCGTGTCTGTAGCAAGCGCGGATTTAGGCGTGACACCCGTTATTATTGTCCACTCTGTCCTGACAATCCTGGTCTCTGCGTTGGTGAATGCTTTGAACGCTACCACTCACTAGTGAGGTTTTAGCGTAGGGTACAGCATTTCACAGGCTAGGATACACTTTCACAGGGTCTCAAGAATGCCATCGCATTTTGAGACCCGACCGTTGCAGTTAAAATTATAGTTATAGTTTAAAAAAAAGTGTAAAAAATAAAAATAAAAAAAAAAAGTACAAAAAAAAAAAACCCCCAAAAAAAATATAAAATAAAAAACCAAAAATAGTTGTCGTTTTATTGTTCTCTCTCTATTGTTGCTCTTTTTTACTCTATTCTATTCTGCAATGTTTTATTATGTTTTATCATGCTTGCTTTTCAGGTTACCGTACGCGGCTAGGCTCCCAAAAGTCCCACACATGTGGTATCCCCATACTCGGGAGAAGCAGCAAAATGTATTTTGGGGTGCATCTCCACATATAACCATGGCATGTGTGAGCAATATATCATTTAGTGACAACTTTATGAAAAAAAATTTTTTTTTTTTTTTTTTTTTGTCTTTATTCAATCCCTTGGGACTAAAAAAAAAAATATTCAATGGGCTCAACATGCCTCTCAGCAAATAGCTTGGGGTGTCTACTTTCCAAAATGGGGTCATTTGGGGGGTTTGTACTTCCCTGCCATTTTAGCACCTCAAGAAATGAGATAGGCAGTCATAAATTAAAAGCGGTGTAAATTCCAGAAAATGTACTCTAGTTTGTAGACGCTATAACTTTTGCGCAAACCAATAAATATACGCTTATTGGCATTTTTTTTACTAATGACATGTGGCTGAATACATTTTGGCCCAAATGTTTGACTAAAATTGAGTTTATTGGATTTTTCTTATAACAAAAAGTAGAAAATATCTTTTTTTTTCAAAATTTGCGGTCTTTTTCCGTTTATAGCGCAAAAAATTAAAATCACAGAGGCAATCAAATACCATCAAAAGAAAGCTCTATTTGTGGGAAGAAAAGGACGCAAATTTCGTTTGGTTACAACATTGCATGACCGCGCAATTACCAGTTAAAGCAGTGCAGTGCGAAATTGAAAAAAGACCTCTGGTCCTTTGGCTGCCAAATGGTCCGGGGCTGAAGTGGTTAATGACACGCACATTAAATTCCTTAAGATTCGGGAACCATGGTTGACATTTACTTTCCCTGACCTTCCTAACAAGCGCGTGTTGACTTTAACAGATGTTTCAGGCAATCGCGTGTCCCTACCCCCCACTTTCTTCTTTGTCTTTGGTCTCTTTTCATTTGTGGGTATTTTTTGCCTCTTTAATTGTTTAATGATGTCCAGGACCAATTACACAGGCTTGTTGATATACGAGTCCTGGGTACTTTGGCAAAATTTGGGGTTTTCCCCTGAAATTCATACATGTTTTGTTTAGGTTTAATGTGCTTGTTTGAAAAGGAGTCTCCCCTTCGCTTATGCTATGTGTATGAATATGTTTTTTTTTTGTTTTTTTTTATGTTGCCAGCCGTAGCCCCTGCATGATTGAACTAGGTGCTTTCTTTGTATTACTGCACATTTTCTGACATATTTGCAATAAAAATTATTGAACCAGAAACTCACAGACTGCATACCTGTCCACCGTACAGGGGAACTTTCCAACTTTACAGGCCCAAGTGACAGGGGCTCTTGAATTTAAAAACTGGCACTCCTGAACCCACAGGGTACATAAAATCGACTTTCTGTTGCTACATAGTGTAGAAAAATGATAAATGTTTTTCCCATTTTTTTTTTACAAATAAATATCTGAAAAAGTGTGGCATGCATTTGTATTCAGCCCCCTGAGTCAATACTTTGTAGAACCACCTTTCACTGCAATTACAGCTGCAAGTCTTTTTGGGGATGTCTCTACCAGCTTTGTATATCTAGAAGGTGACATTTTTTCCCATTCTTCTCTGCAAAATAGCTCAAGCTCTATTAGATTGGATGGGGAGTGTCTGTGAACAGCAATTTTCAAGTCTTGCCACATATTCTCAATTTGATTTAGGTCTGGGCCATTCTAACACATGAAAATGCTTTGATCTAAACCATTCCATTGTAGCTCTGGCTGTATGTTTAGGGTCGTTGTCCTGCTGGAAGGTGAACCTTCACCCCAGTCTTAAGTCTTTTGCAGACTCTAACATGTTTTCATCTAAGATTGCCCTGTATTTGGCTCCATCCATCTTCCATCAACTCTGACCAGCTTCCCTGTCCCTTCTGAAGAAAAGCATCCCACAACATGATGCTGCCACCACCATGTTTAACGGTGGGGGTGGTGTGTTCAGGGTGATGTGCAGTGTTAGTTTCCCACCGCACATAGCTTTTGCTTTAAGGCAAAAAAGTTCAATTTTGGTCTCATCTGACTAGAGCACCTTCTTCCACATGTTTGCTGTGTCCCTCACATGGCTTCTCACAAACTGCAAACGGGACTTCTTATGGCTTTCTCTCAACAATGTCTTTCTTCTTGCCACTCTTCCATAAAGACCAGATTTGTGGAGTGCACAACTAATAGTTGTCCTGTGGACAGATTCTCACACCTGAGCTGTGGATCTCTGAAGCTCCTCCAGAGTTACCATGGGCCTCTTGGCTGCTTCTCTGATTAATTCTCTCCTTGCATGGCCTGTCAGTTTAAGTGGACGGTCATGTCTTGGCAGGTTTTCACTTGTGCCCTACTCTTTCCATTTTAGGATGATGGATTGAACAGTGATCCGTGAGATGTTCAAAGCTTGGGATATTATTTTTAACTTAACCCAGATTTAAACCTCTGCACATCTTTATCCCTGACCTGTCTGATGTGTCCCTTGGCCTTCATGATGCTGTTTGTTCACTAAGGTTCTCTAACAACTGTCTGTATCAGAGTAAAGGGGGCTACAAATGCATGCCACACATTTATTTGAACAGCTGTATTTATACTAAGATTAAATTACACACAGGTGCACTTTTTCACTAATCAGGTGACTTCTGAAGGCACTTAGTTCCAATAGATTTTGTTCTGTATTTAATTTTTTACTAATTAGGTGACTTCTGAAGGCACTTAGTTCCAATAGATTTTAGTTCGGGTATCAGAGGGGCTGAATACAAATGCATGCCACACTTTTTCAGATTTTTATTTGTATTTTTTCAACGCACTGTATTCTTCAAAATAAGGAATGCAATAATTAAGAAGCTGGATGAAAGGCCGTCATGTGATCAGGAGGCCAATCACCGAGCCCTCCTGCCAAGCTGGATGAAAGGTTTAGTGTGGTATAACACTAGTGGTATTTAAATATTACATTTTATTATAGAATTCTATACATCAGTCCAAAAAGAGGGATGACTGAGAAGGAAAAGGGGACAAACTGATTTGGTCCCAGAAGAGGGACAGTCGGCATCATGTTTGCCCTCACTTTAGTTCTTGGCAACACTGTTGATTAAGACAATTAGGGATCCTTTACACTGAAAAGCCAACTGTAGTAGATCTCTCTTCAGAAGGCGATAGAGCAGTGGCTGCCAGGCATTTAGGAGGTGATACGGCCACCTCCTGAATGCTCTTTCCTTATTTGCCAAACACGACAGGACGTTTCATTTTTGCTATTGTTTAGGTAGGTGGTTGAGGGACATTAAGACACTGGCTCAACTGCCTGTTTTTACCATGCCTTAGCCACCTGTGTGGACAAGGTCTGAAGCAGGCCATCCGTGAGATGTTCAAAGCCTGGGATATTTTTTTATAACCTAACCCTGCTTTAAACTTCTCCACAACTTTATCTCTGACCTGTCTGGTGTGTTCCTTGGCCTTCATGATGCTGAGGTTCTCTAACAAACCTCTGAGGGCTTCACAGAACAACTGTATTTATACTGAGATTACATTACACACAAGTGGACAACCATTTACTAATTAGGGGTCTTCTAAAGTCAATTGGTTCCACTAGATTTTAGTTAGGGCTATCAGAGTAAAGAGGGCTGAATACAAATGCACGTCACACTTTTCAGATATTTATTTGTAAAAAAATGTTAAAACCACTTATTATTTTCCTTCCACCTCACAATTATGTGCCACTTTGTGTTGGTCTATCACATAAAATCCCAATAAAATAATTTTTTGGGGGTTTTAACATGACAAAATGTGGAAAATTTCAAGGGATATGAAAACTGTTTCAAAGAACTGTGTGTGTAATATATATATAGATGTAGCGGTGACACCTTTTCAAGGTGTCTGCTACGTGTAAATTTAGTTATTTTTGTCTCTCAGAACAGTAAAGGGGTTCTAAGAGCTAATTGGATAGGGTAGCTTTGGCATCAGTTTGGCTGGGCTGAGTTGGGGTTCTGCCTGATCATGTGTGCAGTAAGGTACACATGACAGGCTCAGAACCAGGCTCTGGGGAAGGGTACTTAAGATGCTGGAGTCACGTGTTCAGGGTTCGTTAGTCCATAGCTGCCTGTTCCTGGATCTGGACCGGGGTAGCCCCGCGAGGGGTCCCGGTCACGGTAGCGTGTGCCGCCCCGCAACATGGTTGGTTTGACAAGCCCCACAGACCCGCTTGGTCTGGGGCAAGGATCTATCTGTTCCAGAGTCTCGGAACCGGCTGGTCCGAGGCGCAGTAACTGAGGGAGGATTCAAGGCGTCCGGGTGCGCTCTCAACTTGGAGGGGCACTGCAGCTTGTGTAAGCGACCGGGGGAGGGCCAACAAGCTGGCATCCTGAGAAGTGCCTGGTTGCTGGGTTGTCAAGGGCACTAGAGAATCGACGCTTCCCCAATACTGCCAAGGAGACAAATAATGTTCCAGGTACTGAGGAAAGGTTCCTGTTTTGTTTCTGAGTGCCACTTTGATTCAAGGTCAGAGACTTTGCAAATTCCGTAACTCAAGTGCTGACTGACCTAATCTCTGGCTAGAGATTTGTT
Source organism: Lithobates sylvaticus (assembly GCA_028564925.1). NCBI lineage: Eukaryota > Metazoa > Chordata > Amphibia > Anura > Ranidae > Lithobates > Lithobates sylvaticus. The sequence goes on from CM053026.1 coordinate 248,991,412, forward strand.
CAGCTTTGAGGCACCCAGCTGCGAGTGGCTACTCTCTGGGTTGGCGAATAGAGACTTTCATATACTTAGCAGTTCAAGGTGCCTGAGTTTTCTTCACCCTTACCCTCTGTTCCCACATGAGTCTGTCTGTTGGATGTTACCCCTGCAAATAAAAACCTTTCAAAAGGACCTTTATGGTGTCAACGTGCAAAGTCGTTGGGTACTAACTCTGGGAACCCCTAGACCTGGAGGAACAAGCCAAGCGGAGGTAATCGGTAAGCCCAAAAGTCAAGACCACCCCATTGAGGGTTATGGCCGATACATATACATATAGACACACACATACACACACACACGCAGGCAATCCCCTAGTTAGGAACATTTCACCTACATACAACTCATACCCTATGAATGGAGGCTCCCTGCTGTCATATTAGCATGCTGCATTTCCCCCACAAAATCCCGGAGACAGAGTCCAGCTCTGTAATCCAGTACTCAGCTTCCATTTTGCCCCCCCCCCCCCCCCCCCCCCTCTGCTTTCATTGGCTAGGGAGAAGGCAGCTGTGTTTTGAGCCATGTGTACAAGGAGCGGAAAGGAGGACTGAGAGCAGCCCAGGAAGGGGAAATGTGGCACTGTGCTGCTGTGTAGCTGATAATGGTGAGGACAGTGAGCTCAGCTGCCTGCCAGATTGAGTGAGGCAAGAGGAGGAGGAGGAGAGTGCTGCCTAATACCCAGGTGGAATATGTGTTATTACCAGAAGGGGGGGGGGGGTACAGGGTTGCCAACCACCTGTAAATGTATAGAAAATTTGTAAAAATCGGCCAATTTTTACCCTGTCTGTAAATGAGACAACAGAAAGTGGGAGGAAATCTACCCCTAGGATGGGAAATTCACTCCTTTAAGAGTTATTATGGGGAAAAAGGCGTCTCCACTGAAGCTTTTTTTATTTTTTACCAATCCTTGATTTCACGACAACCCAAAATGTTCAAAATCCAATTGTCACAGGGACAAAGTGAGGTGAAATCTTCTGACCAGGGGCACAGACAGGAAAACAAAATGTTAAAGGGGGGTAACTCTTCCCTATGCTATCCAAAACGTAAAAAAACGTTAAAACACTTTAAAAATGGAACTGTTCCAACTTACATACAAATTTAACTCAATAAACCTACAGAACCTTGTTCTCTTTGTTCATAACCCAGGGACTGCCGGTAAATCTGTTTTAAATAGAAATAAAAATGCAACCTAACATTACACGTGATGCATAACTCCTCATTTGGAGGCCTTCGTTTGGAACCAAATCCTTCTGTCCTTCTTACCTTTTCCATTATTGCTATTTGAGGTCCAATGTACAGCATTTAGTAAACAGAATACATTAAGTGTTTTACTGCACTAAATTAGTCATCCAACTAATTGTTGGATTTGTTATTTTGAAAAGCCAGGGAAAAGAAAACAGTGCTAAATTCCACCCCCCCCCCCAAAAAAAAACAGTTGCTTTAACCACTTAAGCCCCGGACCATTTGGCTGGCCAAAGACCAGAGCACTTTTTGCGATTTGGCACTGCACCGCTTTAACAATTGCGCGGTCATGCGACGTGGCTCCCAAACAAAATTTACGTCCTTTTTTTACCACAAATAGAGCTTTCTTTTGGTGGTATTTGATCACCTCTGCGGTTTTAATTTTTTGCGCTATAAACAAAAAAATAGCGAAATTTTGAAAAAAAAAAACACATTATTTTTAACTTTTTGCTATAATAAATATCCCCCAAAAAAATATATAAAAAAATAATTTTTTCCTCAGTTTAGGCCGATACGTATTCTTCTACATATTTTTGGTAAAAAAAAATAAAAATAAATCAATAAGTGTTTATTGATTGGTTTGCGCAAAAGTTATAGCGTTTACAAAATAGGGTAGTTTTATGGCATTTATATTAATAATTTTTTTTTTACTAGTAATGGTGGCGATCAGCGATTTTTATCGTGAATGCGACATTATGGATGGACAGATTGGACACTTTTGGTGCTATTTTGGGACCATTCACATTTATACAGCGATCAGTGCGATTAAAAATGCATTGATTACTGTGTAAATGTGACTGGCAGTGAAGGGGTTAATCACTAGGTGTCACTGTAGGAGTTAAGTGTGTCCTAGGGAGTGATTCTAACTGTGTGGGGTTGGGGCTACGTGTGACACATCACTGATCACCGCTCCCGATTACAGGAAGCTGGGATCAGTGACAGTGTCACTAGGAAGAATGGGGAAATGCTTGTTTACAATAGCATTTCCCCGTTCTTCCTCTCCGTGAGGCGATCGTAGGTATCCCCGCTGACATTTAGTCCGCGGGACCCACCATTCTACTCACGGTGCTTGCGCGCTGCCATCGGCGTGTACGCGATGGCACAGCGGCAAATTTAAAGGGACGTACAGGTATGCCCATTTGCACAGCCGTGCCATTCTGTTGACGTATATCTACATGCAGCGGTCGGCAATCGGTTAACCAATCATTGTGTGTATATCAATTACTTATGGTCTGTGTGGGGTGTATGTACTCTGCATGCAGTATTTCTTGTTACCAAGTGTCCCTCTTCCCTACCTCAGAAAGATAGCAGATATTTGCATAATGATATTTGGTTGAAAACTGGAAATCTAAAAGTAAAGGCAAAACTTTTTTTTTTTTTTCATTTTGGATTGAATAAGAGAGGGCTATAACCCTGTTTTTGTTGTTGCAATTTGTGTCCCATTGGGGAGATTTCCATTCACTTCCTGTCCCATAGCCAAATAGCCAAAACAGGAGGTGAAAGGAAGCTCATCCAAAATGAGGGAACCTCTGGTTGTCGCCAGGATCACCTGAACTAATGCCCTCATTGGAAGATTTCACCTATATTACTATTGTGGGGACAAATCAAAAGTTCAGATCTTCTTTAATTTTCAGTTACAACAAAAAAGAGAAATAGAGAGGGTACATCTCCTAATGACGAGTGTGTGTGTGTGTGTGTGTTTGTATTTGCAGTCTTCTCTACACCCTTTAAAAAGGTAGAAAAGTGTTAAAATCTTTCTTCATCTGCCAGGTGCACAAAAGAAGGGGGCAGAGAGACTGCAGTAACAGTGTGTGAGAGCTGATTAGAGGAAAGGCACCCCCCCCCCTCCACACAGCTGGAGAACTGTGTTCTGAATAGACAAGCTGTCTGTTGAGAACTTAGACGAGACTCATGCTGATAACAGAGGAACGAAGCACCAGAGAGAAACAACACTTGGAGCTTTGGCGAGAGATAAGTAAACACTACAGATGTGTGCTTTGCTCAGATTCCATGACTGAGGTTTACAACCACTTTAACAATGTGAGTGGTCATCCTAAAGCTAGGTTCACTTGTGAATTTTTCATGGGCTCCCATTAAAATCTATGGGGCCAAAAACAATCATTGTCGCACCCAAAGAGAGCCTCTACTTTTTTCCCCAAGAGGGTGTGAATGGGCCCAAAGAAAATAATGGTGGTCCTCTTGTCGCTTATTGTCAGGCATCGGCCAGCATGCACATAATCACACAGGTGTGAACGGGAATAAAATGTTGTCATCAGCCAGTCATTAAAGAATAGAAGACTATGAAGAGTACACAGGGGTCTTTATTGAAATAGATTTATATGAGCAATTGATCAGCACATAGAAGCAGCATTGCTGTTTCAGAATAGTTCTGGGACAAAAAAATAAAAAAAAAAGTGATTTTTAACCATTTGTGGCACATCACAGAGATAATCAAGGCAATTAATTACACAGTGAGTGGGAGGTATACTTGGAACGTGCAGTATTGTACTGGCTTGCAATCTAAATACAGTGTCTCCTTCATACAACAAATATGAAAAGAACAAATCTTTAAAAGAAAATAATTCTCATAAATATCCAAAAATATTTACATCTTTACAGGATCGTAAACATACAAGTTATTAATATAGTTTCATATAATTTGGTACTGTAACACAAAACTAAATGCATCTTGTTTCGTGGAGTATGTGGATGGGAATAAGGATATTTTGGGCAACTGGTTCAGACAACAAAAAATACACACAATCAACAAGACAAAATAATACCAAATGTACAGGCATTCCTTCAGAGCTGAACATTTTTTTGAACAGCTTATATTTAATGTACAAAACAAGTTTAATTTAGACAGATTACTGTATATTATTTTATACTAGCTAGATTTAAATAATTGAGAAAATGCTGTGATTATGTGGGGGGTGACTTTTCTTCTGTCCAGAAAACATGGTGGCTGTAAGTCTACCCATGGCCAAAGCAGATGACCACTCCTGAGAGGAAACCAGGCAAAGAACAGCTTCTAGTTATTTACCAAGATTACTTACAACTTGTATCAACTTTGGCCTTGCCTAACTTTGGCTAAGCATTTGTTTTCTACAGAAGTGTTAGAGCCTGTGTCTTTATTACTGCCTATGTCGCAGGGAGATTTCCTCTCTTCGACACCAGCTTAAAAAATGATACCTGGGGTCACCAGGACATGAAGACACAGACAGCAGTACAATCCTTGCAGAGATTATGACCCTTTCCATTCCTGCTAAAGGTTTATGTTGCTGCTTCTATGTCCATTTGAGATTTCCCATCACTGCCTGTCCTTTTTATGTCACTGGCTGGAGTTGGGCTTTACAGTGAATGTCCAACTGTGATATGCTGACACAGTAAAGAGAAACAGCTTATACAATACACATGGAGCAGAATCTGACAAACATGTCAAGTTTAATGCTTTGCCACTACCATGACAGATGGATAGAAAATTGTGTAAACTGGCACTCAGTGGTCACTGTATTAGGTACACCAACTCATAATTCAAATTACTAAACCGCAAATAATGTGCCTGCAGCTTGTATACACCCTTCAAAGTAGTTTAACTGTTACTTGATCAGACGTAAGGAAGGGGAACTTGAGCTGGGCTTAGAAAGCTGCTCAAAGTCGGGGATTACATTCCTACTATCCACAGGGAAAGGCGTACAGGCTGCCAAAATGCCCAATCAAAGCGATGCATCCATCAAGTGAAAGACACTGCTCTCCCAACCAACCATCATAGCATTGGAATCAAGATTGGCTTCAGCCTGCAAATCACCACCAAAAGGCCACACCCCGTTGCGTTTCGCCCTGCCCACCAGGGCTTAATCGTAGACTCTATGAAACATGTCAGGGGCGTGGCCTTTGGCAGAGACTTGCAGGCTGAAGCCAATCTCGATTCCTATGCTATGATGGCTAGTTGGTAGAGCCATGCTTCTTTCACTTGATGTAATAAAGGGGAAGATGCATTATACAAGAAGTTCTGACCATTGACTGATGGGTTGTGCCAGAAGTGGCTGAAGCTTCTCAGAAGCTGCTGACCTCCTGGGAATTTAAGACAGGCTTTACAGTTTTTATAGTTTATAGTTAACCTTACAGTTTAACCTGCAGGGAAAAAAATAAAAACAAGTAATGTCTAAATTTAAAATATTTGTGAGAAGGAAGACTCTTTATTGCAGAAGAGACAAGAGACATGGAAATGCAATGTTTTTTCTGCAATAAAATAAAATGACCAGTCTTCTTTAAAATGTACCCTAAACTGCACATGCACAGCTCAGTTTTATATTCCGGCACGTGCCTGTGTTTATGGATGACCGGGTTACATCTTTCTGCAGTGGCCAATCAAGATGGCTGAAAACTGGCACCAAGAAAAAGTCAGGGACAAAAGGCCATTAAGGGGTTTCATGGGCGTCAAACCATTAGAGCATAGGTTAGTATTGCAGACTTTAGTTCTATTTGACAGTTAAAAAAAACTGTTACATTCCTGGGATACCGGGAATACTGTCACATTTACTTTCAACCCAACTGGCAAACCAACAAGTGGCTGGAGTCATAACTGACACATGTGCAGCACCATGGCAGTTGCACATCAGAGGTTAAGATGGCAGCCTCCTTGGCTGAAAAGAATAGGAGGGTTTAGGTAAGAAGCGGTTGTGTTAAAAAATTTTATGAAATACCCTACTCAAATAACCAGTCACTGGAGTAAAAAAAGGCCATATTTGAACACAAAACATGTCAAACCTTGAAGATGGACTATAGCAGAAGACCAAGATAATTTCCACTGCTACCAGAAAACAGGAAAATGAGGGTACAGTGGAGGATTCTAAAAATATTGCTGTCAGACAAAACTGAATTTCTACACAGACATGCAGAGGGCAGGTCAGAATTTGGGGCATTCACAGCATGAATCTATGGATCCATCCTGTCTCGGGACAACAGTGGAGGAGTTATAATGACATGGGTGTGCGGAATGGGTTTTGGCACAAATTAGAACCATTTATGCCAACTGAGCATAATTTAAAATGCCACAGCGTACTCAAGCATTGTTGTGCACCATTTACAACCCTTTATCGGTGTGTGTCTTCTATAGTGGCCACAGAATGTATAGTGTGAAAAGGCAAATAGCAAACATGGTCCAATTACAGAGAAGGGTGAAAGGTTTGGCTTGCAGAACATTGTATGTCATTCAAGAAATCTATTTGATAATAGAATAGAGTTATGTCACGTAGACGCACCTCAAACACAAAACTGTACTCATTTTTCAGGTTAAGTTGAAGTGACTTTTTAAGTAGAAATCCTAACAGAGTTCACATTACTGTAATGCCCCGTACACATGATCGGATTTTCCGACAAAAAATGTTGGATGTGAGCTTGTTGGCGGAAAGTCCTTCACTGGAAAGATAAGCACTGGATGCCTTCTCTGGTTGTTATAAAAAGAAACAGTTAACTTGTCCACTACGTATAAAATGTATTTGCATTTATATTGTACTGTAGAGCTGAGCAAATACTTTTAAGTTCAGTGGGTAGTAGGATATTAAAAAATGTATAAAAATCTAATGTCTGGAGAGCTTGATTTGAATTGGGTATTCACCTAGATGCTGACATATAATCCCAGTTAAGGCTAATCTGCACGCACCCATTTTCATCTCTTGATTTAACAGATGATTTTTAATATCTTGGGCTAAATTCACACTTATATACTTTCAAGCACTTTAATGGATGGAATATGCTATTATGTTAAAAAAGCATTAAATGTGCACATCTAAATCCGCATTCATTTCAATTTGCACACCTCACGTGGGTTCACTTGTAAGTGCATAAAGCTTTATTGATGGCCATTCCCGTCTGTAACCAGTTTGGAAAACCGAGCACCAAGAGAGACAACCTTAGGGATGTCGTTTTATAACAATGGGGCAAGGGGAGGCATTGCTGTTTTTTTCCTTTTAAAGTTGCACTTATTCTTTTCATAGTGAAAATACACTTAAGCTGGGTTCACACTGGTGCGAACACAGACATCACATGTGATTCGCACTGCATTGCTGTGCAGATCACATGCAGTGTTTGCGCCAAACAAATACAGCCATACAAACTGCACGGCTGAAATTGCATTTGCACCAAAATGGTGCAGGACCCTTTTTTTTTAGTCCGCACTGAAATCGGATTGCATGAGTGTTCACACCCATGCGATCCAACTCCTGTACTATTTGACAGTTCGCACCGCGATCTGTGAACCGATGTGTCATTACCTTTCTATTGTTCGCACAGGGCAGTGTGAACTGCCTGCGAGTGACATGCGTTGCGGGAACCAGCACTGGAATCGCGCTGGTTCCTGCATTTGTGAACCAAGCCTAAAACAAAAAAAACTAAAAAAACTTAGCGGCATATTTATAAAGCAGTTAATCTGCACAAATCCTCCTGCTGGTCTGTTTTAAATACCAGTAATTGTTCAATAACTACCAGTGAATGTTTGGTAAACATAACCTTCAATGCTTTTTAAATAGGTATTTAAAGGTACTATAAAAAAAAAAAAAAGTACAAAATGCAAAGAAAAAAGTGTGTCTAATCTAGCCTCCTAATTTATGTCAGGGTGGTTATGTAGGTATCATAAAATCAACATAATCTAGAAATAAGTGCATGCAACACTGAACTGAATATTTTTTTTATCTTTTTATGTGGTTTTACCCTCTCTGGAAAGAATGTAAATTTTATTTTTTATACAGAATTGTTGTTTATTGGCACTGCAAAAACCTCATCTAACTATGAATATTTAGTATTTATCGACTAATATTTTGATGTAAAATAGGTAATGTGATGTTTAGTCACATTACCTATTTTACATCAAAAATAGGTAATGGCAATTGTGTTTCCCCACATAAAACACAAATTTTACGGTCATAAAAAAAAGCAGCAGAGTTGTTTCTTGCGGCAAATCATGAAGCATAAAATCCCCCTGCCAAATAGCCCTAATTATAAATGTTTTCCTGTTTCTACATACCCTCAGTCAATGTTTGGGAGTATGATTTAGTAGAAAGTTTAATATATTTTTACATTGGGAAAGCCCTTCTACAAAAAGTGTACATAGGTGGTTATATACAAGTTCATTATATCTGCAGCTTCAACAGCTAAGTAAAGAAGAGACAAAAAATGCACACAAGTGAAAAAACTAGCAGGTGCGCTGATCAACAGTTTGCTATAGTCCTCCAGCTGGCTATTGGTGATAATTAGACAAGTCAAAGGGTGTTGCTGCTCTCTATGGATCCTCTGGGTGGCAGGAACAGATCTAGACAAAAAACAAAAGAGAGTGCAAAGCCGCCCTAGTGTAACTCAGCTTTAATATAGAAAGTTAAAAATGCTACAATGGTTAAACTCACATTGTGTTTAGATAGATACAGCATAAGGATTCCACTTTGGCCGCACTCCTGAAACCACCTCAAGATCCCAACAGGGAAGAGGGAGTTGTGGACGTTCAACCTAGCTGCCCAGATCCTGGCAGCAAATTCTGAGGCTATCCACCACCACATCATAATGCGCATGCGCCCAGTCCATCTAGCGCTGCTCTCCGAGGACACACAAACAGGATACAGGGGGGGAAGAGAGTGAGGACATCACACACAGTTGCCATGCCTCCAAAACGCATCGTCATGGCAACTGTGTGATGTCCTTACTCTCTTCTCCCCTGTATCCTGCTTGTGTAGGTTCATGTGTCCTCGGAGAGCAGCGCTGGCTGGACCGGGTGCATGCGCATTAGGATCTCCATGTCGAGCGTGGTGGTGGATAGCCTCAGATGTGCTGCCAGGATCTGGGTAGCTAGTTTGAACGTCCACAGCTCCCCATCCCCTGTCCGGATCTTGAGGTGGTTTCAGGAGTGTGGCTACAGTGGAATCCTTATGCTGTATCTATCTTCACACATTGTGAGTTTGACCATTGTAGTGTTTTTAACTTTACCATATTAAAGCCGAGTTACACTAGGGCGGCTTTGCGCGCTCCTCTTTTACATAAAGAGTTGATCCAAGGCCGCCTAATGAATTGCTGATCTCTATGCGAAGAGCTACATTGGAACACTAATATGACTTTGGAAACAGTCCTATTGAGGTACATTTGAAATCATAAGTCAAATAATACAGCAAGAGCATTTCACATAGGCCTCTGGGAGACCTACAGGCAGTTAGATCCACTCCCTTCAAAAGGCAGCAAATTAAATTATGAGCCAAGTGTCATGGATGCACCGAAAGGAGCCAGAGTAAACTTAGCCCAGTAATGCCACTCTGCTGCACACCATCCATGCCAGAACCTCTCTATTAAGAATCTTTCATACTATGCTAATGGAATGTTGAATGCAGAGAAAGTGTAACAAGTATATATTTAAATGTCTTCTCTCAAAATAATGATATTATTTAGGTGAAGGGCAGTGTAAGCAAAGTATCCTTATCAGTGCTATAACTGTACACTCAAACAGCCCCCATTACCCTCCACCCAAACAAAAATATATTCTGAGGTAAATGGTACAGTAACAGGAGTCACAGTGGTTACTGGCCCCAAGAGAACCACATGGAAATCTGTTGCAAAACAAAATACCTAGGTGACAAGCTTCAGATCAAAGCCAACATAATTGTCAGCGACTGTTTCAGACCACTGGTGCCAAACACAGTACTGTACAACTGAATAGAATGGGACTAGTGTGTAGCATGGCAATCAATAAAATGGCAGCTGCCACCTTCTTATAAAGGTATTTTGCTTTTGGACAGATATCCTTTAAGCACATTCGTAAGTTATATAGATATATAGCTATGCTTTTCATAGTAAACCTTGAAATATTAATTACTGGACAAACTGCAAACAATGTTAAAATCACAAGTATTCATGACTAAGGAACATAAGTATAGTATGCGACTGTAGCAGCATTAGATGTCATATACATATTTAAACTCATAATGCCATAGGCCACATATAAATGTACACTCTGTACAATAATCTGTATATACACAATAGAACCTTTCTAATGTCAACCTGTAAGAATTATTACATTTTATATAATGTAACCATACATATACATCTCTTACATAGTGTGGAATGGATAACTGTCTCTCAGTTATTGTTCTATCATAACAATTTCTACATCCAATGATGGCAATAGTGGAAACAAACAATTAATTGTACAGCAGTTACATCTAATGTGTAATCTTTTGCATCCTATCCATAAATAAAATGGCAACAACCTAAAAATGACATTCCAAATAAAATATCTATAAAGCTATTCTTTGCTCAGCCAAGTTCTTAAAAATGTATTTTTCGACTTTGCGCTAACTGAAATCTATTAAAAGATAAATTAATCTGTACAAATACCAATTATTCAGCATATATATATATATATATATATATATATATATATATTTACTAATAGTCTAAGCGTAATGCTTCTAAGAGTTTCAGTGATATATCTAGGAGTTTCAGTGATATATTTGGTACAGAAAACTGGAGAAAGGAAAGTGATTGGGTTTCCCATAGCATACTAGAAAACGATAACAGCTAGGAACTTAAGGTGTCACTATGGGTATCAGTTATTTTGTTCCCGCCTAGTCTTGCTCTTCAGATCTTTTTTTTTTGTCAAAAAACCGTACTAATGAAAAGAAAAATTGGACGTTGTGGTCACATCAGACAAAAATTTTCCATATCAAGTTTTTGTCTGCCGAAAATTCATAATCGGCTGTCAAAAGCAGCAAACTAATGATCATAAAATTAGCAGATCGGACAAAATTTATCTTCAGATTGTCTGACCGTGTGTACAGGCCTTTAAGGTTTGACCTCATATTATATGGTTTTGGTAAATCTTAAGACAAAAATCTGCAGAAAACCTAGTGTGTACGGGGCTTAAATCTCTAATGTCCATCCAAAAAAGGATATTTCCATTTTTTGTAGATGTAAGAAAGTTAAACAACCTAAAAATTTCTCAAACTTCTCAACATTGCTGGTGTGAGGTCTACATTTGAAATTCCTTTGTCTGAATACTTTGTGGCCACTGTTTGGGAGGGTTGGGGGAACTACATGATGCAATAGGAAGTGCTAAAATACAGTGGTGGGGGGAAAACACCCAAATATGTCAGATGAACACAGAGTTGAGTATTATGGAAAGGAGATCTTGCCATTGACAAAATATAAATTTAGGATGGATTGGATCTTTACTCTGAATTGGGTTTTTATCAAAAAAAAAAAAGATCATCACATAATAAATGTTGATCATAGAAACCATATTTTTAATTTTACTCTTCAATACTTCATAAGAAGAATGAAAGTAAGAATATGATTGGCTGTTCTGGGCAAAACCTACTGTCTACAGCAATTTCTTCTTTAAACGTGCAGTTTTCTCTTAGGCTGGCTATAGACTTGTCAAAATGTGGTTGGTTTAGCAGGAACCAGACTAATTTCAATCCATCTATGGGCAGACTCATTGTTATGAAGTTGCTCTATCAGTACAACTAGCCTGTTGGGTTTTTCTTGTGCGATCACTTCCGGTGGCTATAGCCGCCAAAAATGACCATTGTATTCTGATGGCGGGTAAAACTCCCGCTGTTAGAATACGATAGCGCAGCGGGACGGACTGACTGTGGGACAATACTGTGTTGATGGGAGAATAGAGAATTTTCTTCCCTTAAACCCTTGGTTGAAGGAAAGAAAATTGCATGATTCATGGCTTGCTTTACTATGCTATACAGAGTTGTTAGACAATGCTCTTCTATTAGACAAACTACGGTTGATTTTCTAAAGGCAAGAAAGCTTTACCTTGCAAGGAATTTCCCCTTAGCTTAGTGAATGTTGTCAAAATTCACTTTGCAATCAAATGCAAAGAAAATAATAAAAAAAAATGCATTTTTGCTAGCACACAATTGAACAATGGAAGTCAGGTTCACCTCATTCACTAAGCTAAGGTAAAGCTCTATTGCAAAGTAAAAAGCCTATTTATCTTTAGTAAATCAATCTGTCGCATATTGTCCTATTTAATCTAATACGCATAAAGTGCTACAGAAAAATAGCAAAATACTTCCTTCACTTTCTTTGGATGCATGTTTGAATGAAACTCCTGTAAATACAAATATGAACCAATCCACACAATTTGTATACTGGAATGGTTTTAATAATAAAGTGGGTATTGCACATAGCAACCAAGCACATCACAGTCATCTGTCCTTTGGTGCAAGCTAGGAACCATATAGGCTTATAACCATACACTGGATTAGGTAGCATGGCCCCACATATTTTCTTACTCCAGTTTATAAACAAGAATGGTTGTTAGTTTTTTTTAGAGGTGATTTACTAAAGGCAAATAGGGCTAGGCTATTCACTTTGCAAGAAATGTTTTCCTTGGCTTAGAAAATTAGGCGAAGCTCTGCAGACTTCCATCAGCCAATCATGTGCAAGCAAAAAAATACTGTTTTTAATTTTCATTGCATGTGAATAGGGTATTCTTTGCAAACTGAATTTTCACCACATTCACAAAGCTAAGGGAAAATTCCCTTGCAAAATAAACAGCCTATTTGCCTTTGGAAAATCAACCGCTTAATGTCCATTTTCAATATAGGGCACTCCTATTGCACCCGTTCAGTGTGCTTTCCTTGCATTGTTAAGAAGGGCAAACTTTGTGGTCCTAATGGTAAAGTCCTTTAGAATGTAAATGTATGATCCATATATACGTGTGTGTGTGTGTGTGTGTGTGTATGTATGTATATGTATATATGTATATATATATATATATATATATATATATATATACACATATACACACATATATACATACACACACACAGACACACAGACATATGTTAATAAAACTCAATAGCCACATAGGTAAACTTGTACAATTTAAGTAATGCAATATGTTTAAATGTTGCAGATGTATGAATCTTCACAGTAATATTTGCTGTACTATACCTCTTTTGACAAAATGCTTTTACACCTGTCATACTACATAGAATTAACTTATTTACAATGGACCATTCAGGTTGATGTGAAGCTGCTTAGTAGAAGCAGAGCAATTTGTATAGAGCAACTGACTGCACAGTTCATCTAGAACAAGATGATTCTGTCCAACTATAGAAATTAAGATGGAAATAACCAAAAAACAAAACGGTAAACTGAACATGATGTTCTGTGTTCAATGGCGTTTATTTATGAAAAACAGAATAAAGCGGATAGTTCTACTTAAAATGAAATTGCCAGCACACCTTAAATAACCAACTATACAGATAAGAAACAATTCTGTGGAATGTCAGCAACATCAAAGAAATGCATGGATTTAATAAATAATATAAAATGAACTCCTGTTAAAATATAACTCTTGGTCTATTCCTACATAACTACCTTCATTTACCAAAGTACAGCCGAGTCCATAACAATTGAGTTCAAACAGGATGAATGAACATGTGCACAGTTTTGCTGAAGAGAAAGTAATATTTACCTTGCCATGGCTGAAATATGTACATCAATATGCAACACAGATGCCACAAACGAAAGAGGAGTTGCATGGGTACAAGTGTCAAGACACAGAAGCATTGGCTAATTCAGATTGAGGAAGCAATAATACAATGCATGACTGCTCCTTCCATCAGGATACATTACAACAATATTCTCTGTTCTCTTAATGATAAAGGAAAGAATGGAACAGCTAAATTTTTTCCAGTATAATATGGTTAATACAAGTGATCAAGACCACATCCCTGGTCTCCCTGCACTGTGATCTACCTTCCTGGAGAGCCCTGCACCAATACACAGGGACATTCATACATGTGCAGCTCGATAAAGGCAAACGTAATGGTCCTGCATCTAACATTCTTGATTATTTTTGCTGTAGGTAATTTACATTGATCTAGATGATCTGTTCAATCAGGTTGGACATGTTCCTACAGGGCCATGTGCTAATGTTCTTGACTTCTCTGAGAACACAAACAGTAAGCTACTAGCAGACTTATTATATAACACACAAATTTAAAGTGATCATTTAAAAGCACATAAGCACGCCAAATGCATGGACACCAGAACTGAAATTTGTGTCTACTAAGTACTGTACTGCGTTCAGTGTACATCAATGTCCTAATTCATTGCCTGCACAGGCATCATCATGAAGCATTTAATATAAGCACACATAGATGTCAAGATTGTCACTTCATAGCTCATATACATTTTATGATGCCAAGAAGGACGATTGCTCTTAAATGCTGGTTCTTTGCTAATTTGGGCAATTCTGGAGGATGTTTCGTGTTTAAAGAGGTCTAATTATAGAGTTTCTTTTTATGTAAAATATTCTTCTAAGCTTTCAAAAAGTCTGCAATCCTGGATTAGCAGTATAGCTTGAGCTGGAGGAAAGCTTTCTTATATTATATGCATATGCATATATAAGATGTACAGTTTTCTAAAAGAACAGTGGAGTAAGTTTTAGCTAACATGCAATTATAAAATATTAAATTAATGTTGACATAGCTGCAGCAAGTGTCTTAGGGGAGTTGGAGACTATAAAATCTACAGTAAGCTAAAGGAACTTGAGATAAAAAAAAAATCACCAAATATTATATGAAGTATGAGCATCACATGGGTATGAGGTGACTGTACTACACCAGCAAAGTAGACATCTTACCATCCAATATTGGGTGAAACTTTCCTTTCAAGGGTTTCAAAAAATAGTTTTCCTTTAGAAATGTGCTTTTTTTTCCCACTGTACAACCTTCAATATTGTGCTTTGCCAAAGACCTGACCACTAGACTAACCCATATGTTTATTTCTTTAGACATCTAAGGAAATTTATACTGATAAGTCAACCGTTTACCTGCAACACTTGCTGAAACTAAAGCAAATAAATAAGTATATTTTATCAGTAGCAAATACTAAAAAAAAAATTGTGAAAGAAAGGTGCCTCAACTCCTGTGGGGTTGCACCTTTTTTCTATTCACTTAGCTTTGGTGTACTTCCTGCAGTACAATTTATTCGTAGAAGTGTGGAACCTGACAAAACCGGTCAATGTAATCCTTAAATAATTTATACATGAGTACATATCTAGAGAGAATAAGGATGAGCTAGCAGGGGGGAAATATAATATTCTTCTGGACCACAAGGTGTTTCAAGGTCAGACACCACTAGAACACAGTATACATGAGTGACATTGTATGAATCGAGAAGAATACATGCAGTTTTCAGTGACATGCTGAGCTTAACTTGAATGTTGTCTCTCATAACAACCAGTGGTGATACAGCTTAAATCATCTGCACTGTAAAGCAAGTAATTGCTTCCAAAGATTGATCTCACAAACAAGCAAATGGTCACAAAATAAATTCAAAGTAGGGTTCAATGATATTTGTCAAATGAACCCATTGTTTTGCCAAGGGGTGAATCTGATATACATTGAAAACAGTGAAAAAAATGTGCACACAAAGCCAATTCTATTAAATTGGAAACAGGTTTTCTAACAAGTATTGGTAGGCTCATAACCTATGAAGTATGATAACCATGTTACCAAATAATTTGCTGTTTCTATAACAAATAAAAGTGCAACAATAAAACAAGTTTCCTTAGTCGACTAGTAATATCATTTGTATGTATGCATGTTAATAATTTTACAGTCTGTGGAAAGGTCTATAAATCACATAAAAATAATATGATATGTTTGATAAGTTCTATAATGACAGTAATAGGATGCTTTTTATCCATTTCTCTCTTAGCGATATGGTATTTTGTTTAGGTGGTCAGACTTTTATTACTTACATATGATGGAGCCATACTGAGCACAGCACTATGGAATTTTACCAAGACTAGTTATTAATAGAAACTGTTCACAATAAGGTGCTATGTGAAGTGATACATTTTATGAATGATATTATTTTATTGCTATGCAGTACTGGTCCTACACATCAGTGTCCAGTCAGTAACAGTCATTGCACCTCCCTCCGCCATAACTATGGCTTCTACTAACACTTAAAGCACAATAAGAAAATAGTTCTACAATGATGAGTAACCTAGGACAAACTAACCTAGGTTGTGGAGCCAATTACAGAAATTGTGTCTATGAACTTACTAACTGTATTATGCTATAACATATCTCCCCTCCTTATTAGTTTTAAAATATTAAAATGGTTTATCTGGATTTCAAAACATATCTTGTTCTGGCATTTGACTGGGTCTCTTTAGAGTTTTTCTAAGGTAAAAAAAAAAAATGATCTTGTTACCATTTGCTGCTTTTTTTTTTTTAGAATCCAACCACTGTTGACAACATCAAGGAATGCACGTTAAAGTAAAATTTATACACAATGAATCTCATTGTTCCCTTTAAAAGTGCAGCAACAATTACTCGCATGTTTATACCAAACACTGCATGTGATTTTAATACACATATAGAGATTCATACTTCACAGTATTTTATCCAACCAATAACCATTTGACTCCTGCTATAACATCACATTCATTAGACTCCCTTCCCCAGTGGTTCATTAAATTGCTTACACAAGGGCGGGTACCACTGAAAGTAATTAAATCTAGAAGATAAAGTAATGCTGAGTCACAGGCCTCCCAAGGAACTCCTTACTATGAATGTAAATATAAAATGTAAGATGAGGATGAAAATTACAGCAGTGTTTTCTCTCACGCTATTGTAACAAATGTTTTAAATTAATTATTTACAGATACACTTAGACGTCTATGTTATATATAGTGAATCTGTTTCTAGGAAGTATTCAAGTCCATTGGCACTTTGCACTTTACTGACAAAATAAAAAGGCTAGACGCTAGGGGCTGCCATGCAGTTGCAATGCCAAGTCACTATTCGAGCAAGGTCTCATTATAGCAACACTGTATATAGCAGGAAGTAACAATAGAGCTGTCCAATTGTTTTGTCCTGCCTAATTCAGAATATTAACTCGAAGTGACAATGGTCATAGCTCTGCATCCTTTTTGACACCTAATAGAATGACAGCATAGAGGTCCCAACATTAGACATATGGAAAACAAGGACAGCAACTTCAGATAGTAAAGACCGATTTAGGACTACAGCATGACGCGTACCAAGATTATCCAATGTTCTCACCTGTTTTTCACTTCAACAATAATCTTATTTTATAAACAAAATAAAAATAAGTGCATTTGACCTGAAAAGGAAAAATCCTGTATTTATAATAGCTGTAAACGTATCTGAAGAATGAACTTGATTAAAACTGTGCTAAACTGGCTAAAAGACCACTGGACAAAGCTGCCATGCACTCCAGTTTACCAATAATTACTCTACTATGATATTTCTACCCTCATACACAGCAAGACAGTGGCAGCCACTATTTTGGTGAACACATAGAAATGGGTGAATATTCTTAGTATGTACATCTTGTAACCACAGGACAGGTAAAAGTCATTGAAGTGCATAACAGTATCATCACACTGCTAGTTCAAAGTCAACAGTGCAAGTTGGGAGGACAAAAGGAAAAGGGGCAATTATGGCAACACTCAGGAAAGCTATCATCTTGCGAACATTCTTAAAACTTGGCAATGCCTTCAGAAAACATCCAGGGATATGTTGAAATTTAGACATAAAAATCAACGTAAAAGCAACTACTGCAAAAAAAAAAAAAATTCATATTCTTGTCTGGCATACACCAAAGCATGCATATGCCATGATTTAAAAAAAAAAAAAAAAAAAAAAAAGGTCTGATGCCTTGCTTCTTCAGCATTAAGATACAGGTCATTCAGGGTAAGCCGATGCAATAGAATGATGAGCTATCACTAAATTTGGCAACTTTCACAACTCTTCTGTTAGTGAAAATTCATCTTTTCTTTGCTTCGAGCTGTGTGACCTCTTCTAGACTTCAGGCGGCAAGACCAGTCTTCAGTAGACTAGACAATGTGTGATGCAGGCTCCCAAACTTTCTCCTATGTACACCTTGCTTTTGAGGGCCATACAAGTAACTAACATCAATGCTGTAGACCTTGGGCAAGGTGGTTTAAGTAGTTATGCCTAAGAATTCTTGGTCCAGTCCTGCCACTTAAAGGCCATTGCTATTTCTGTGACTGAGCGGTGGTTTAGAGATCTCTACAACTGCAGATCGGGACTTGTTCAGAAACTTTGGAGCCCGACGTAATAGCCTCTGTGCCTCAGTAAATGCTTCAGTCAGTTCTTTCTTCCACTGTACAAACTCTGGATCACTCTACAAAAGCATAGTAAAAAGAAATGAATACTAATACACAACTTGTAAAAACATTTAAAGAGCAAGCAGATGCGTATTTAAAACAAAAGAAAAACTTTGATCAGCCTTTCAAACTCCCATGTATCAAGAGTTTCAAAAAATATATATTTTTTTTTTAATCTTAAGAATCTACATTGGGATTTATGCTTCAAAACTAGAAAAATCAATAACTTGAGTAGGTAAAGATAAAGTAATGCGGCGTACACACGGTCGGAATTTCCGATGGAAACAGTCCAATGGGAGCTTTTCATCGGATTTTCCGACCGTGTGTATGCCCAATGGTCTTTTTCTGTCGGAATTTCCGACGGACTTTGAATTGAGAACCTGTTCTCAATTTTTCAGACGGAAAACCTTTCTATCGGATTTTCCGATCGTGTGTATGCAATTCCGACACGCAAAATTCCGACGCATGCTCGGAAACAATTCGACGCATGCTCGGAAGCATTAAACTTCCCTTTTATAGTGCTGTCGAACGTGTTTTATGCCGCTGTGTTATTGACCGCCGGAATTTGGTGTGATCGTGTGTAGGCAACACAGCTTGAGCAGAATTCCGTCGGAAAAACCGTCAGAGTCTTTTCCGACGAGAATTCAGATCGTGTGTACGCAGCATTAGAGTTGTATTAACTACCACAGGGAAAACCTATTCTCCTTTTAGCCACTGTGGTTCTTGTTTTTGCATTTAGAATATATTTGAGAATAAAAAAAAAAAAAACTTTAAAAACTGCTTATTGCAGCCATAGTTTAAAAATGTAGTGTCCCTTTTTTTAGGACTTAAACTCCAAGACTGAAGTACAAATATGGAAGAAATAACTATGCAATCTAAGGCTAGGTTCACACCTATGCGAATTGGATGCAGGGAGGGGAACCCCCATCCAATTTGCAATAGCAGGAGATTTTGACCGACTCTTTATCGAGCCGGTTCACATATCTCCGCCGCGGCTCCGGTGCGAATTATCACTTTTCATACACAAGCTCCTATCGTTTTGGTGTCACACAGATCTAAAAAGACTATAGGCATCTTGCACTTGAGTACATTTATCTCTCATTACCAGACCCTGTCTTTTCTGTCTGCTACTACCACCACATTTCCCTTTATTTTTACCTGCATATTTGTTGTACAGTATACTCTATATCAAGAACTAATATATTTTCATAAAGATACTCAGGGATAATATTTTTACAAACCGATTTGTATAGTTCTATCAGTGATTTGTATTGTATACAATTACACAATTACTTCTATAGTTGGCCTCTACTGTACATGAGCTTCTTTATATTTTAATGCTAAATAATGCAATATGTATTGCATTTGGTTTTCTTTAACAAAAAATAAAAATAAAAAAAATGTAAAACCTTAAAAATAACCCTACACATTCACAAAAGATTGACTGTAATACACAAATATATATATTTTTTTCAATAACAATCATGTCATACTTACCTCCACTGTGCAGCTGCACTGTTACCTCCTTAATGCATAGGATGCATTAAGGTGAAAAAGCACGAGGGTTTACAACCCCTTTAATATGGTTTAAAGTGGTATTAACCCAAAAATAAAGATTTTTAATATTACAGCTTACCTGCTAATCTGGCCAAGTTATGCTGGCTATACACTATACAAATTTTTTTTAAAAAAAAACTAACATTCAGTCAAGAGCGCAAACGATAGTGGCATCATGTAATGACTGATAAATCGTTCAGTGGACATAAATGATTGCACTATGTATATGTAAAAAAAAACGAACAAAAAAATGCAAAACAGTTCGGACGGGAAAAACATTAACCTTTCAATTTATCGTTAGTTCGGCAGAAAATTTCCAAACTTGTCTTTTGTTTTTTTTTCGGCTCAAAAACGTCCCAACGATTATCGATTTTGTGCCCATTAACTGGCCGAAAAACAAACAAACTGTCTAAATGACCGAATTTCGGCAGATTTTTCGTATAGTGTATGGCCAGCAGTCTTATTTTTCAACTTCCTTTAACAGACTAAGCTGTCTACCAAAAATTGCATTTAGAGGATTGAGACACCATTTAACACTGACAGACATGCTTACAGTGGTCAGCTTGTATTCATTTATGTACAACCTTTATCCCAAAAGCAAACAACTGTTAAAAATTCATTTAAATCTGCTAGTCCATCTTAGGCAGGCCATAGACGGTGCAAATTTCTTTCCTGCAACCATGGGTTGCAGGAAAGAAAGAAATTTGCATGATTCCCCATCAACACAGACAGTGCTGACAGGGGAGTCCCACCTGACGAGCAATTGTCTCCTCAGAAAAGACAGTGATTATTGCTAGTGGCTAAAACAGCAGCCAGCAATAATAGCAAGAAAATGTGGCAGGCTGGTTGCACCAAAGATGATCGATTAACTTGGTACATTCAGCCTGCGCACACACGGTTTGAATCTCGGCCAGTTCAGCATTCAAACTTTCTATGGCTGGCCTAACACTACCCTCTACTCAGATTGATAATGTTACCATCCAAAGGTGACTCCTCCAGTGGAGTGGAGATGTGTTACTGGCTAGATCATCAGGTGAAAATAAAGAGAGAAATAGCCTAGAAAAAAATAAATAACGCAGCCACCACATTTAAAGATTGGGAAGTTGCAATATATTACACTTCTGTTTTTGGGTTTAATACTGCTTTTATTAAACTTTTTTTATATTATACAATTCTATTTGCAGCAAACACACATTTTCCAGTCTTTTCAAACGTAACTGTTCAGCGGTTAATGTGAACAGCTCGCTGCTCTTTGTAAAGAGCTGCAGAAAAGTGTGAGTGCTATACAAATGAAAAAATCAAAATCCTAACTTTAGATGGCTTGATTTGATGAATAGTGAACACAATATAATGAAGATTAAAAATATTAAGAAAGGGTAACTTGAGCTCATTTCGGATTCCCAGATAACAGTGATTTACCTCACACTGCAGAACAAACTGTTTTGCTCCTTTGATCCTTAACAGGATACATTTCTTGTCCTTGATCTGAGTATCTTCCACAGACACTATCTGTTCCATTGTCAATAGATTTTGCTGCATGATAGGAGAAAAAAATACAGATATTTGGGAATTAGATTAAACACTTCAAACCCCTTATTAGACAACACTTATATATATATATATATAAAAAAAACACTATACGTAAAAGGAATACAATTCATATTACACCTCTTTGGAAAATTAAAACTAAACACCACTAGCTAGTATGGCAAGACAGATAGGTGTAATTGAGACTATCCTAATACGCTCACATATTTCTAATGCTACTGCTGGAGAACACGCTATGCAATTACCTAATTCAATCCATCAAAATGAATCTTTAACCAGCTGTGAACAATGGGCATGCTACACATACCACATGGTGCGTGTAGTACACCTTTGTTCTTCTGCCCCACTTTAGGGTCCCTCTTCACAGAAATTCCCAGCTGTTAAAAAGACAGCTGGAAGGTGCTACATAAATACAGCAGCTGCATTAGTTCCTGCTGTCAAAAAATGGTCACTGTTCAGAAGTGGGATAGAGATACTTAGTAACCGTGTTACTTTTCTATCTACTGTTTTATTCATCTGCAGGTCAAACGGAATGAGAGCATATGGTGTAAGTTAAAGCAAACTGACCAAAAAGAAAAAAAGTTTGTTTTTAAACACCTCAATAGCTTTTAGTATACAGTAACCAGTCCTAATAACGCCATTGTATCCCCATTATTATTTTATTGCCATTTTTTATTTTTTTTTGTCATTTCTATATTTGTAATTTTTTTTTTATGTTAAATCATTTTTTTAATTGTGACAAAAAAAAAAAACGTGAAAAATTAAAAAAGGGTCTTTATTTTACAATGTTTTACTGTTTTGTACCATACAAAAAAAAAAAAACATAATTTTAGTGTCAGTTTAAACAGGACAAGTTAGGCTCGGTACACACATATGCATTTTGAACTGCATCAAATTTGCATAACGTGAACCAGACTGGTTTTCAATGGAGTCTGTTCACATATATATATGCGGGCCGGTTGCGGTGTGGTAAAAAAAGGGTCCTGTGTGTTTTGTCTTGATCTAAGTGTCAAATTCGCACCTGAATCGCTGAATGGAAACCACAGAATGGAAACTGGCCCTGCATATATGTAAACCCTGACTTACAGAATACATTTTTTTTTTTTTTAGGCCATCATGTCTTTTGTCTATGGATTGCAATAAAATGTATATATATTTGCAAGACAAGATCACAAAGAAAAAAATATATACATTATCTTAAATAGGAGTTCCAGCCTGTACAAAAAAAATAAATAAAAGTCAGCAGCTACAAATACTGTAGCTGCTGACTTTTAATATAAGGACACTCACCTGTCCAAGGCATCCCGCGATGTAGGCACCCCAAGTCAATCCCGCCCATTGGCTTTGAGTGAAGGCGCCGGCATCTTCACCAAGGGAAACAGTAAGTGAAGCCTTGCGGCTTCACAGTCTGTTTTCTACTGCCCATGCGCAAGTAACACTGCACTTTCTGAATGGTCTCGCTGTCTTCTGGATCCTGTGTGTCTCCCAGAAGGCAGCGTGGGGGAAGAAGGAGGGGCCGTAAATGTGGCCGTGGAGCTTCCCCTTTTGCCTGGAGCTCCACTTTAATTAATGACAAAAGTTTTGGCAAATAAATAGGCCAATAGCAAAAATGTAAATATTGCTTTGGTCCATGGGGGTTTAGAGGTGTGAGAGCTGAACTGGTTAAATCATCAGATTTCAGGGGATTGGCTGGTTATCAATGGTGACTGTACTTTTGACATCATCACTGCTCCTTGCATTATTTTATCAATAAAGTAAACATATTTTCAAAAAAAGTGTTTTCTGGGAAGTAATTATGCATTTCTAAAAGCTATTCATTTTGATGATTATTTAATTTACCAATTCATGCTAAAAGCCCTGAATCATTACCATGGAGAGTTGTGATAAGCAGCAGGACCATTTCAGATAAGCATTATACTTCAAGCTACATTAGGGATTCTAATGTAAAAAGGGATTTCTGGAACCAGGTCACAGCTAAACTATAACAATATCTACAGGAATGCGGATTGTTACCACCTTACCAATTGATGTTTTTTTTTAGAAATACGCCAGGGTTCCTAAATGAGAAACAACATCATCAACAAATTTTCTATATGTACGCTGCACCATGGTGTGCTTGGGTAACAACCATTCCCTTTGCTAATACATGCATCCGCTGTAAGTGCTCTATAAACTGTATGTAGCACCGGCTACATACAGTGTACAGTGCTGTGTTCTCAGACATCCCAAGTCTCCCGCGGGCTCCTGGACACCCGCGACTCGCAAGAGCAGGGCGATCTCCCGGCTGGGTCTGTCACTCAGCCACAGACAGAGCAGCCTGAGCGGCCGAATGAAGTACGGCCACGCTGTCTGTGGCTGAGTGACAGACAGATGCAAGGCGCTGTGAGCTGAGGCAGAGGGGGAGACAGCCCATACTGCTGTCCCCAGCCTGCTTGGGCTGCTGCATGGGTACTTTTTTTTTTTTTTTTTTTTTAAGGTCGGGTCAGTCAGGCCAATTCAGCAGGGAAGGGAAGGTGGGGATGGGTGGAGGCAGAGAGAGTGCACAGTGATCGCTTGTGCGACAAGTACATGACAGTCCTGGTCTCTTCTATAT
Organism: Lithobates sylvaticus; assembly: GCA_028564925.1. Classification (NCBI taxonomy): domain Eukaryota; kingdom Metazoa; phylum Chordata; class Amphibia; order Anura; family Ranidae; genus Lithobates; species Lithobates sylvaticus. The sequence goes on from CM053026.1 coordinate 249,015,564, forward strand.
CAATCCGCCGGGCAGACCGGGACTGTCATGTACTTGTCGCACAGGAGATTTTTGTGTGGTAGCACCCGAAAGTAAAGTAAGAGTCTGCTTGACTGGGGAAAGTTTTAATTGCTACAGCCTGCAGATCACAGGCGCTCAGTATTCTCTCTGCCTCCACCCACCCCCTTCCTCCTGGGGAATTCTCTGACTGGGATGGCTCACCAGCCCCATTGCAGCCAGACCCCAGTCTCCAGGACCAGCAGCTTGGCTCCAGCAGCCAGACCCTTGACCCCAGGACCAGCAGCCCAGCAGCCAGACCCTTGGCCCCAGCAGCCCAGCTCCAGCAGCCAGACCCCTGGCCCCAGCAACCAGACCCCTGGCCCCAGAAACCAGACCCCTGGCCCCAGAAACCAGACCCCTGGCCCCAGAAACCAGACCCCTGGCCCCAGAAACCAGACCCCTGGCCCCAGAAACCAGACCCCTGGCCCCAGAAACCAGACCCCTGGCCCCAGAAACCAGACCCCTGGCCCCAGAAACCAGACCCCTGGCCCCAGAAACCAGACCCCTGGCCCCAGAAACCAGACCCCTGGCCCCAGAAACCAGACCCTTGGCCCCAGAAACCAGACCCCTGGCCCCAGAAACCAGACCCCTGGCCCCAGCAACCAGACCCCTGGCCCCAGAAAGCAGACCCCTGGCCCCAGAAAGCAGACCCCTGACCCCAGAAACCAGACCCCTGGCCCCAGAAACCAGACCCCTGGCCCCAGAAACCAGACCCTTGGCCCCAGAAACCAGACCCTTGCAGCAAGGACCCAGCAGCCAGACCCCAGGACCAGCAGCCCAGCTTCAGCAGCCGGACCCTTGGCCCCAGGACCAGCAGCCCAGCTCCAGCAGCCGGACCCTTGGCCCCAGGACCAGCAGCACAGCTCCAGCAGCCAGACCCTTGGTCCCAGGACCAGCAGCCCAGCTCCAGCAGCCAGACCCTTGGCCCCAGGACCAGCAGCCCAGCTCCAGCAGCCAGACCCTTGGCCCCAGGACCAGCAGCCCAGCTCCAGCAGCCAGACCCTTGGCCCCAGGACCAGCAGCCAGACCCTTGGCCCCAGGACCAGCAGCCCAGCTCCAGCAGCCAGACCCTTGGCCCCAGCAGCCCAGCTCCAGCAGCCAGACCCTTGGCCCCAGCAGCCCAGCACCAGCAGCCAGACCCCTGGCCCCAGCAACCAGACCCCTGGCCCCAGCAGCCAGACCCTTGGCCCCAGCAGCCAGACCCTTGGCCCCAGCAGCCCAGCTCCAGCAGCCAGACCCTTGGCCCCAGCAGCCCAGCTCCAGAAGCCAGACCCCTGGCCCCAGCAGCCCAGCTCCAGCAGCCAGACCCTTGGCCCCAGGACCAGCAGCCCAGCTCCAGCAGCCAGACCCTTGGCCCCAGGACCAGCAGCCCAGCTCCAGCAGCCAGACCCTTGGCCCCAGCAGCCCAGCTCCAACGGCCAGACCCTTGGCCCCAGCAGCCCAGCTCCAGCGGCCAGACCCTTGGCCCCAGCAGCCCAGCTCCAGCGGCCAGACCCTTGGCCCCAGCAGCCCAGCTCCAGCGGCCAGACCCTTGGCCCCAGCAGCCCAGCTCCAGCGGCCAGACCCCTGGCCCAGGCAGCCCAGCACCAGCGGCCAGACCCCTGGCCCCAGCAACCAGACCCCTGGCCCCAGCAGCCAGACCCTTGGCCCCAGCAGCCAGACCCTTGGCCCCAGCAGCCAGACCCTTGGCCCCAGCAGCCAGACCCTTGGCCCCAGCAGCCAGACCCTTGGCCCCAGCAGCCCAGCTCCTTGGCCCCAGCAGCCCAGCTCCAGCAGCCAGACGCTTGGCCCCAGCAGCCTAGCTCCAGCAGCCAGACCCCTGGCCCCAGCAGCCCAGCACCAGCAGCCAGTCCCCAGCAGCCAGACCCCTTGCCCCAGCAGCCAGACCCCTGGCCCCAGCAGCCAGACCCCTGGCCCCAGCAGCCAGACCCCTGGCCCCAGCAGCCAGACCCCTGGCCCCAGCAGCCAGACCCCTGGCCCCAGCAGCCAGACCCTTGGCCCCAGCAGCCAGACCCTTGGCCCCAGCAGCCAGACCCTTGGCCCCAGCAGCCAGACCCTTGGCCCCAGCAGCAAGACCCTTGGCCCCAGCAGCCAGACCCTTGGCCCCAGCAGCCAGACCCTTGGCCCCAGCAGCCAGACCCTTGGCCCCAGCAGCCCAGCTCCAGCAGCCAGACCCTTGGCCCCAGCAGCCCAGCTCCAGCAGCCAGACCCCTGGCCCCAGCAGCTCAGCACCAGCAGACAGTCCCCTGGCCCCAGCAGCCAGACCCCTTGCCCCAGCAGCCAGACCCCTGGCCCCAGCAGCCAGACCCCTGGCCCCAGCAGCCAGACCCCTGGCCCCAGCAGCCAGACCCCTGGCCCCAGCAGTCAGACCCTTGGCCCCAGCAGCCAGACCCTTGGCCCCAGCAGCCAGACCCTTGGCCCCAGCAGCCAGACCCTTGGCCCCAGCAGCCAGACCCTTGGCCCCAGCAGCCAGACCCTTGGCCCCAGCAGCCAGACCCTTGGCCCCAGCAGCAAGACCCTTGGCCCCAGCAGCAAGACCCCTGGCCCCAGCAGCAAGACCCTTGGCCCCAGCAGCAAGACCCTTGGCCCCAGCAGCAAGACCCTTGGCCCCAGCAGCCCAGCTTCAGCAGCCAGACCCCTGGCCCCAGCAGCCGGACCCCTGGCCCCAGCAGCCGGACCCCTGGCCCCAGCACCCGGACCCCTGGCCCCAGCAGCCGGACCCCAGGCCCCAGCTGCCGGACCCCAGGCCCCAGCAGCCGGACCCCAGGCCCCAGCAGCCGGACCCCAGGCCCCAGCAGTCAGACCCCAGGCCCCAGCAGTCAGACCCCAGGCCCCAGCAGTCAGACCCCAGGCCCCAGCAGTCAGACCCCAGGCCCCAGCAGTCAGACCCCAGGCCCCAGCAGTCAGACCCCAGGCCCCAGCAGTCAGACCCCAGGCCCCAGCAGTCAGACCCCAGGCCCCAGCAGTCAGACCCCAGCAGCCAGACCCCTGGCCCCAGCAGCCAGACCCCAGGCCCCCAGCAGCCAGACCCCAGGCCCCAGCAGCCAGACCCCAGGCCCCAGCAGCCAGACCCCAGGCCCCAGCAGCCCAGCTCCAGTGGCCAGACCCTTGCAGCCAGACCCCCAGGATCAGCAGCCCAGCCCCAGCAGCTGTGTGATAAGACTGCATTTCATGGGCACTGGTAAGGCTGCATTTCATGGGCACTGGTAAGGCTGCATTTCATGGGCACTGGTAAGGCTGCATTTCATGGCCACTGGTAAGGCTGCATTTCATGGCCACTGGTAAGGCTGCATTTCATGGCCACTGGTAAGGCTGCATTTCATGGCCACTGGTAAGGCTGCATTTCATGGCCACTGGTAAGGCTGCATTTCATGGCCACTGGTAAGGCTGCATTTCATGGCCACTGGTAAGGCTGAATTTAATTGGGGGGGGGGGGATTCGGAAGCGTCATCAAACCTGAAATTAGTTTGAAACCTCCCTGAAATTAATTTTTGCAGGTTGGGATGTCTGTGTTCTGGCAGCCATACAAGGGCTTCCCCTCCTGTTCCTGGAACAAAATGGAATCAGGCTGAGCACTGCTCACCCTTCCACAAGAAGCCTTGTATCCACTGACTGGCTGAGGTGGAGATTGTGACATAACCTACCCATCTCTGCCATTCAGAGATAGCCTTGTATTCATTTATAAAAATAAAAGGCTTCCTGTGAATGGCTGAGCAGTGCTCAATCTGACTTTATTTTGTTTGGGGAAAAGAAAATCTCTGTACCATTGCTGGAACACAGCACTGTATAGTATAGCTGATTCTACATACATTTAGTACAGCACTGACAGCGACTGCATGTTTTAGTAAAGGAAATGATTACTTGAGCCAGCCAGGACTGGTGCAAATACTCTTGTCTACTTAGGTGAAGGTGCATTTTGCTGCCTACATTCTCCTACTACTCCCTCCACAATGGCAGCCCTGGAGACATTTTTAAAATTTTTTGTTTACATGTTTAAAAATCATTTTAGGCCTGAAGATTACTTAACCACTTCCCATCCGGGCCAATTCTGCCACTTCGCTCCTACATGTAAATATCATCATTTTTTTTCTAGAAAATTAATCAGAACCCCTAAACATCATATATGTTTTTTAGCAGAGACCCTAGGAAATAAAATGGGGGTCTTTGCAACTTTTTTATGTCACACGGTATTTGCGCAGAGATTTTTTAAACTATTTCTTTAGGAAAAAAAATAGTTTCATGAATTAAAAAAAAAAAAAAAACAATAAAGTTAGTCCAATTTTTTTGTATAATGTGAAAGATGATGTTACTCTGAGTAAATAGATACTGAACATGTCACACTTTAAAATTGCACACACTCGTGCAATGGTGCCAAACGTTGGTACCTAAAAATCTCCATAGGCAACGCTTTTTACAGGATTGTTGCTCTTGCTCTAACGCAAGCAGCGATACCTCACTTGTGTGAGTTGAACATCGTTTACATACGTGGACGCGACTTGCGTATGCATTTGCTTCTGTATGCGGGGCCGATTGAAATTTTTTTTTTTTTATTCTTTAATTTACGTTTATTTTTTGTACACTTTTGCTTTAAAAAATGTTTTTTTGATCACTTTTATTCCTATTACAAGAAATGTAAACATCCCTAGTAATAGGAATAGTGCGTGACAGGTCCTCTGTATGGAGAGATGTGGGGTCCCCAGCACTGTTTACTTCCGCTGGCCCGGACGTGACATCATAATGTCGCGCCTGGGCCTCCAAGGGTCATAGAGATGACTGGGGACTATCTGGTCACCGGAAATCTCTATGCTCAACTTCCGGCGGCAACCGATTAGTTCTCCGGCTCGCGCATCGCAGGGGCGGGAGAAGCACTGGAGGGCGGCGGGAGGGAGTCCCCTCCCGCCACCTGTAAGAACGATCAAGCGGCTGAACTGCTGCTATAATTGTTGTTAGGGTGCACAGAATCGCCGGCTGAAGAAGATGATATCTGGATGATGCCTGCAGGCATCATTCAGATATCCCCACTCAAATTCCAGGACATCATATGACGGCCTATGTGCAGGAAGTTGTTAAAAGCCACAAATATATGTATAAATATATATATATATATATATGATTTATATTTTTTTTTTTTTTAAAGCAGACATCCTAGAGAATAAAATGTTGGTAGTTTGAATATTTTATGTTACAGGACATTAGTGCAACTGTTAATGAAAGGCAACATTTCAGTAAAAAAATTGTTACTTTCTGGACATATAAATGCAATTTATTACCCATTTTTCTTTTTTGTAAAATATAAAAGATGAGGTTGTGCCGAGTAAATAGATACCAAACATTTCAAACCTTAAAACTGCATGTGCCAGCAACGTTTTAAAAATTCCTACAGGTCATCAGTTTAGAATTACGCAGGAATACTTGTCCTAACATTATTGCTCTCACTCTGGTGTGCATGCTGATATAGAACATGTGAAGGACAACTGCCATTGCACCGCTCTAAACATTTTTTTTATATGTCTCCTTATATATTTAAAACATTTTTGGTTTAATTTTTATTAATTTTTACATAACTTTTATTGCCATCACATCACATAGGGGACCAATAGCATATAGGTGAGAGGCTCTTTTTATGGAGACACATAGGGTCTATTAGACTCTGGATGTCTCCTCTCTAAACCACTGCAGCTGATGGAACACAGATTGTGTTCCATCAGTTGCATCTTGCAGCACTGATTCCAGAGAATGACAGCTCCGATCCACGAAATGACATAATACACGTCACTTCCTGGTTTGTATACTGGAGGGAGGCTGAACGGACTGAGGTCTCCTGAGCTCCCGCTGCCCTTCCCAGCAGTGTTGGAAACGATAGGTGGCTTCACAGCCGCTTGTGTCCACATGAAAGCTAACAGTCGGCTTTACTAAAGTACACACACTGCCGGTCACTATAGTGGCTGGGAGAGTGTAAAAAAACATGACTGCAGCACTGTAAAAATACAAATCCCGAGCAGGTGCCCTAAGGTGGCTGCTTAAGCAGCATTATAGTAGCGCCGGCAATGAAGCCGGTGTTCTGTCGGATAGCGCCCGTCGGATAGTGCGCATGGGCGTTACGGAATAGCACAACTGCTGTTACGATCAGCTGTTGTGTCAGCGAGACGGCACCTGCGCACAATAGCTGACGGAAGAAATTTTTCTTTCAGATTGTGCCTCAAGCTGCAGAGGCGTGTTCATGCCGGTAAGGGGCGGATTAGTACAAGATGGGGGGCAGATTTTTTATTTTATTTTTTAACAGGGGGGGGGGCAGATTTTTTAATGAAGGGCAGTGCTGTAAAAAACACATATGCGCAGGCGCCGTATCTCTGGCACAACAGCTGTAAACTGAGCTGTTGTGCTGTTCCATATGGCGCATGCTGCGCCGGTCGTCACGGGCACTTCTCGATAGCGGGCACTTCGATAGAACACCTGTAATCTATAACAAAGGTATCCACCTGCTTCTAGGTTTTCTAACAATTTAGCACTACAAAAATGCTTACAGATCTCTGAAACTGACTCTATTCAGAGATGTAGATCTTTAATCATTTGTCCACATACTCAAGTCAATGTTTAAGCATGAGCAGTAAGCATCTGTAAACTGATATATTGATTCTGAATACCCAATGCAAATTTGTCCACCTAATGTCTAAACCTTCAGACCATCTTGTCTAGAATAGAATTTCTGGGCACAAAAAAACGAAACACAAAGCTAACAGACTCATTTTATTTCAAGTTGCCTCACCCGAGATTCTCCTTCTCCTCTCCATTCAAGTCTGTTGGGAAAGAGGTAAAAGTATCTTCGCTGCCACTGGGTCAGGAATGGGTTCCCCAACTTCAGCATATATCCGTGCATGATGCAGTCCTTTCCTAGTGCATAATCTGTGCATTGTGAGAATGACTGTCAGAATTACTGAAGTAAACATGTTACAGTACAAACCATATATTATGGCAAAATGGATTGTTATTGTCTGTCACAATTATTTAATCTTCCATACTTCGACAGCCATATAAACAGATATATAAATATAAAAAACAGAAGGCAAAGAGTATATGGATTGGATAAAGCTCCTACTATAGGAAAAGCCAGTTTAAATCATTTAAAAAGGAAAACAACATAAAAGCTATACAATTTTAAAGCGGAGTTCCACCTAAAAGTGGAACTTCTGCTGATTTGTCTCCTCCCCGCTTCGGTGCCACATTTGGCACCTTTCAGGGGGGAGCGGATACCTGTCTTTGACAGGTACCCTGTTTCCACTTACGGGAGTCCGGGCCGCGGCCCATGACCTCACCGCTCGGCCCTCGTCCCCCTGCCACTGGGCCAGGAGGAGAGAGGAGCCGAGGCTCGCGCATGCACAGTAGGGTTCCCGGCGTGAAGCTGTAAGGCTACACTGTAAGGTAGGATGAAAAGAAGCTCTGGACAGCCGCACTCTGAATAGAATCTGTTGTATCTTGTGCCTTTTATTTCAATGTAAAAATCACATCGCACGAACCACAGCAAAGGTGATATAGAACAAATACTGATGCGTTTCACACTGAAATCAGTGCTTACTCATAGCTATGAGTAAGCACTGATTTCAGTGGGAAACGCAACAGTTTTTGTTCTACATCACCTTTGCTGTGGTTCGTGTGATGTGATTTTTACTTTGAAATAAAAAAGCACAAGATACAACAGATTCTATTCAGAGTGCAGCTGTCCAGAGTTTCTTTTCATCCTACCTTACTTGCTTGTGCATAAGCCAGCACCTGGGACACCTTATCTGGAAACCAAGCCATTACCTTCGTGGATTAGCCTGGAGCGGTGGTTCCTTTTCTCTCCTGTTGTAAGGCTACACTGCAGTATGTGTAGCTGCTGGCTTTTAATTTTTGCAGCGGTGGGCGGAACACCACTTTAAACAGATAGTGTGTTAAAATTACAATTACTGTATAACAATGGAATTGTTTAAATGACAGGGAACATTTAGGTTACAATTGCCCAAACACATTTAAGTTTTTTTTTTTATCAATTGTGTATATTATTTCAGTGGATGTGCACAGTGTCATGCAGGAATGGTAAATTAGGTGTAAAAAAGTAACCTTTGCAGTGAAAGTCATACTGCAAACTATCAATGATATTAATGGTGAGGGTACAAACCTACCAATAATATTAATAACAATCCTTCATGTATTATTTCAAATTTGTAGACTACATTTTTGTACGCTGAACAATTTTTACCTTCTTCATGTCCCAGCTGCTTGTTTTTGGCTCTTTTTCGGGCTTCAATCTTATCAGTATCTGCATTGACAGCTTCATAAACCGTTTCTGCTACTTCTTGTTGCCAGCGCTCAGATATAACCAAAGGGAAGTTCTTGTACAGCTCCTGATCGCTATCAAGCAACTAACAAAAACAAAATGTCAAGTGTTACACAGAGGGTAATCAGGGATAAATCTAACAATCCAGCTATCTGTATACGCACAGATGGGGCATTGTCCAACAATACTATGTATTTCTTATTGCTTATGAAAAAGATTTATTGAAAAGCACTAAACACTTTATGTCTATGTAAACCTTTACCTTTTAAAACAACCCATTTAGTTGAAAACAAAAATGAAAGGGAAATATTTTGTGTATGCATAGAAAAAAAAAAAACATAATTTACCTATAAGTGATCACATAACCTCTGTTCTCAGATGCATAAGGATCCTAGAGAGCTGGGGGAGGAGAAGCAGCAGAACACTGGTTTTCCCACTGAAAGGTTGTGTAGGAGGGGGAAGGTGTCATGACAAGTCTGGTCATTGGAGGAGAGCAAGCTGAGTTCTCAGCATAGCACAGATAACTGACCATGTTGTTCTCTCCTGCCTAGTGTGGTCAGTTTTTATTAGGAAAGCAGAGGGACTGGCAGGATCACCAGGGATTTCACACTAAGGAAGCCATACAAAGAGAACTGGATACTTTCTCATACAAGTACAGGGTACAGCAAGCACATATCAGGAATATGACATTTAGGGTTGTCATATGCTTTAACATATTTACATATTTTATTCAAAGATCAATGTAGAGGTTTTAAATCAAATGTGTTTATGTAAAAAGAATGTAATAAATCTGAATACAACATTGCTGTATACCCTTGCTATGTTTTTTTTTTTTTGCTAAAGGGATATTAAATCCTCAAAATATTAAGCACTTTCAGCAGCTGATTTAATCACTCACTGAGTATGCATCTTCTTTATCTTTTATCCCTCGCCTATGTTCTAGTTTATTAATTTAAAGTCCCACCCTTGTTGCTCTCTTCAGTTTTGAATATGTTCTAGTTTAATCACCACTGGGTTTATTTTTTTGCTAAATAACCAAAAAAACACGCCTTTCTTCGCTTCTGTTACAAAATTTTGCAAATAATCTTTCTTCATAAATTTAGGCCAAATTGTATTCTGCTACATTTCTTTGGTGAAAATAACCCAAATCAGTGTATAATATTTTGTTTGTAGAAGAGTTAGAGTCCACAAACTATGTTATATATCGCAAAATTGATCAGTCCTGATGTAGTGATGGCCTATCTCATTTCTTGAGGCACAAAAACGCACAAATACCCCCAAATGACCCCTTTTTGGAAAGTAAACAGTCTAAGGTAATTATAAGGGTCATGGCGCATTTTCTAAAGTTGTAATTTGTCACTTTTTTTGGAATAGGAAGAAAAACCAGGGACACTGACTGGTGACAGTATGTAAAAAGAAAAAAATAATAATCATTTATTTTTCCACTTTTTAAAGTATTTTTTTATTATTTTAACACATTGTGACCAGAGCAATACGTGTTACCATAGTAACACTGTACCACTCTGGGGAGTTGATCAGGATTATTTATTTTTTTACATACTATGTTTGCTTATAGCAGTGAATTTGTTCGGGATGCAAAGAAAAACCCACAAATAACTTCAGGTGAAATACAGAATGCATGGTCAAGTCGCCAGAAGAAAGCCTTACTACGAATTACTATGCAAATGCCACAAAGTATCCCGCTTACAATATAGCACAGGGACAAGCCTCAAACCTTCTGGCACAAAGTCATTTGGAGTGATGAGACCAAAATATAGCTTTTTGGCCACAACCATAAATGCTACATTTGGAGAGGAGTCAACAAGGCCTATGATGAAAGGTACACCATTCCTACTGTGAAACACGGAGGTGGATCGCTGATGTTTTGGGGATGTGTGATCTACAAAAGCACAGGAAATTTGGTCAAAATTGATAAGATAAATGCAGTATGTTCTCAAAAAATACTGGAGGAACATTTGCATTCATCAGCTAGGAAGCTGCGAATGGGACGTACTTGGACATTCCAACATGACAATGATGCAAAACACAAGGCCAAGTCAACCTGTCATTGGCTACAGCAGAATAAAGTGAAGGTTCTGGAGTGGCCATCTCAGTCTCCTGACCTCAATATCATTGAGCCACTCTGGGGAGATCTTAAACGTGCCGTTCATGCAAGACAGCCCAAGAATTTAGAGTAATGGGCAGCTTTACCATGTGAGAAGATAAAGAGCCTCATCAACAAATAACACAAAAGACTTTAAGCTGTCATTGATGTTAAAGGGGGCAATACACGGTATTAAGAACTGGGGTATGTAAACTTTTGATCAGGGTCATTTGGGTAGTTTCTGTTGTGATTATGGTTTAAAAAGAGTAAACACAGTTGATTGATAATAAATGGCTTCAGCCAAACCCTAACCACGAGTGAAAAAAAAAAGTTTTTGTGTTATCATTCATATTCTCTGAAAAATGGCCAAGAAATCATAAATTCTACCAGGGTATGTAAACTTATGAGCACAACTGTATCTCCTTTCTCCACTGGGGATGAACAGAGCAGAGAGGGAGTGAAGGAAAAGTAAGCATATACTGATGGGGCAGAGAGTGGGCAGGGGTTTTCCTTTAGGGCTTATTTACAATATTGTGCCCTGTTATCATGCTATTTTATGCAACGACATGCAGTGGGTTCATTTTGAATGTGCTGTCAATGCACCCCAGTATCTGTACAGAGTGATGTATTCACATCTTTTGGTGCTTACTGTATATGTGGGTTGGGGTGTCATTCAAAATTAAAGTGGTATTAAACCCAAAAACTAAAAATGTTATATAGCGCAGCTTACCAATTCTTGTGATGGCTGCAATAGGTTTCTTTTTTTAGTTTTTTTTTTAACCTCTGTTTGCACGTAGTAGTGTGAATTCAGCAGCCTTAAACTTGCTGTTCATTGTAGATCACCTAGGATATAACATACCTTAATGCCTTTTGTGTCCTCTTCATCAAAGGAGCCAATGTCAAATGCATCAGCTGCATTCACCTCTCCTCGAGGAGGAATCAGCGGTGGAGGATACTGAAATAAAAAAACAAAATGTATTGTTCAATGATCAATCCCTTATACTTTCATACATTTTATGTATGCATAAAGTGAAAATTCCAGACACCAGAAAACAAAAGAGAACCCTAGCAGTGGAGCTTATCCGCACTGCAAAATATGAAGCTCGGTAAGTCTAAAGGTACATAAATAAGCTGTAATACTTACCTTATTCCTCTCTCCAGCTGCCTTCTTTCATTCTGTGTGACCATTCTCCCAAAGCCTCTTCTCTAATGCCGCGTACACACGAGTAGACTTTTCAACGGACTAGGTCCGACAGTCTTTCCGTGGACTTTCGACGGAGTTCCAACGTACTTTTCGAATAAACGTACTTGGCCACACACAATCACACTAAATTCTGACAGATTCGAACGTGATGACGTACGACCGGACTAGAATAAGGAAGTTCGTAGCCAGCAGCCAATAGCTGCTCTAGCGTCATTGTTTGTCCGTCGGACTAGCACACAGACGAGCAGATTTTTCGCTAGGAACTGGGTCCAGCGGAGTTCCGACGGGAAAATTTAAGACATGTTCCATTTCTAAAGTCTGTCGGATTTTTCGACAGCAAAAGTCCGATGGAGCCCACACACGATCGAATTGTCCGACGGATTCGTTTCGTCGGACCTTTGCTGTCGAAAAGTCCGCTCGTGTCTACACGGCATAAGAAGCTCCATCCTCCTTTTGCCCTACGACATCCTCACATATAACCAATAGTCCTGCATTGTACTTGGGGATGGTAAGGTCCTGGCCCCAACCCAAAGAGTAGAAAAGCAGAGCACCGGCAGCAAGGAGAGCAAGGAAGACAATGCCTTACATCTGACAAAAACATGCTTGTTTTGAGTCAGAGGAAATATTTATAAATTTTCATCCAGGAGTTACATATTTTCCAGTTAAATCCAGTTGAAAATGTGTTAATCTTTGGTGAAAACATTAAGAAAATACAGCTCTATGTAGTGAGTCCAGAATCAGGATGACAAACCCTGAGCGTGACCCCCCATTCTTGACAGTGACAGTTCCCATATTTCTAGCATAACAGATTTTTATATTAATCAAAAAAATATTTAATTATGAAAAAGGATTGTGGGGGACAAACCTAGTAAGTCTAATGTAATAAGTGGTCGACAAGCACAGACACAGTTTTGGCTGGAAAAACTAAAGTCAGACAAGTACACGATGCAATTTGATTGGCTTCAATTAATGCACTTATGAACTGCACCCTTTATTGGATAACCATGTATATACCTTTTAACTGAAGGCATGCACACATTAAGCTGATTAACTTGATAAAGCCAAACCATATCAGGTAAATGTACCTTTCTAGAACAGGGAACTGGTTCAAAGGTACATTTTGTGTTGATTTTCTTTTCTGCAACACTCATTGTGTTGATGGGGAATCCCCCCCAGTGGAGCTTTTGTGTGCCCCCGGCAGGTGGAGGTGGGTGCTTTGAACACACCGTAATTACGGGTAGCGACTAAAGCTGCTGGCAATAATTGCATGGAAAAAAAGATGATAGGCTGGTTGTACCCAAGTTGATAGATCAATCAGCTTCTGCACAATCAGTCTGCCCATACATGGTTCAAATTTCAGCTGGTCCCTAGTGAACTGGCCAAAATTTGAACTGTCTATGGCCAGCTTAGCTGAAACAGTTCACAGAGGCATTACTGAACAAACCAAGGGCACAGTGCATTATAAAAACAAAAAATTCACACAAAAGAAAAAACTAGCAGGTGCGCTGATCAACAGTTTAGTATAGTCCTCCAGCTGGATATTGGCGATAATTGGACAAGTCAAAAAGGTGGTGGTGCTGCTCTCTATGGATCCTCTGGGGGGGGCAGGAACACATCTAGACAAAACAAAAATGAAGAGATCTAAAAGCCGCCCTAGTGTAACTCGGCTTTAATATGATCACTCACATTGTGTGAAGATAGATACAGCATTAGGATTCCACTGTGACCACACTCCTAAAAACACCTCAAGATCCCGATAGGGGAAGGGGAAACATGGACGTTCAACCTAGCTGCCTGGATCCTGGCAGCACATCCGAGGCTATCCACCACCATGCTCTGCACGTAGAGCGTGGTGGTGGATAGCCTCAGACGTGCTGCCAGGATCCGGGCAGCTAGGTTGTATGTCCACGGCGCTCCCCCTTCCCTGTCGGGATTCTGAGGTGGTTTTAGGAGTGCGCCCACAGTGAAATCCTAATGCTGTATCCATCTTCACACAATGTGAGTTTGACCATTGTAGTGTTTTTAACTTTAACATATTAAACCTGAGTTACACTAGGGCAGCTTTGCGCTCTCTTTTGTGTTTTGCACAGTGCATTGTGACGTGGAATAAATCAAGTGTATAAAAATGTTATATGAATAAAAAGTTACTATTACAGGATCATACTGATCATACTACAGTAGCTAATGTTGCACTAACATCTTAGTGACATGAATGATCATGTACTTAAAATTACAGATTTGTGGAATTACCTTTTAAATTAGGGCTTGTTCACACTAGAATGCATGGTTTAAAGCACAGAGACCCTTTCTGGGTATTTTTTTTAGAGATTACCTTTGAATTGACAGCAAAATTGAGAAGCAAACTGTAGTCCAAGACACCCAAAATTTAGCATGCAGTACTTTCTTTACAACACTACACGTTGTGAAAAGTCCTTTGAAAACGATGCAGTTTCTCATGTCTATGGGGTTTTTTGTGTTGGAAAAATGCAGAACAGCTGGTGTGAACAAGCTCTTCAGCAAAGCAATTGGGCAATATGTGCAGGATCATTTTATCCAGATGACGAAAACCTCTTTTAAAACAAAGTCTAGTCTACAGCCGTGGCCAAAAGTTTTGAGAGTGACAAATATTAATTAAGTCGGCTGCTTCAGTGTTTTTAGATTTTTCTGTCAGATGTTACCATGGTATACTGAAGTAACAAACACTTCATAAATGTCAAAGGCTTTTATTTTGAATTACAATAAGTTTATGCAAAGAGTCAATATTTTCAAGACCTCTGCAATTCGCCCTGGCATGCTGTCAATCAACTTCTGGGCCACATCCTGACTGACGGCTGCCCATTCTTGCATAATCAATGCTTGGAGTTTGTCAGAATTTGTGTTTTTTTTTTTTTTTGTTCACCTGCCTCTTGAGGACTGACCACAAGTTCTCAAAGGGAATTAAGGTCTGGGGAGTTTCCTGGCCATGGACCCAAAATGTTGATGTTTTGTTCCCCAAGCGAGTTAGTTATCACTTTTGCCTTATGGCAAGGTGTTCCATAATGCTGGAAAAGGCATGGTTCGTCATCAAACTGTTCTTGGTTGGGTTTGGGTTTTTGTACCATTCTTTATTCATGGCATTGTTCTTAGGCAAAATTGTGAGTGAGCCCACTCCCTTGGCTGGGAAAGCAACCCCACACATGAACGGTCTCGGGATGCTTTACTGTTTATGACACAGGGCTGATGGTAGCGCTCGCCTTTTCTTTTCTGGACAAGGCTTTTCCGGATGCCCCAAACAATCGGAAAGGGGATTCATCAGAGAAAATGTCTTTACCCCAGTCCTCAGCAGTCCAATCCCTGTACCTTTTGCAGAATATCAGCCTGTTTCCTGGAGAGAAGTGGCTTCTTTGCTGCCCTTCTTGACACCAGGTCATCCTCCAAAAGTCTTCTCCTCACTGTGCATGAAGATGCACTCACACCTGCCTACTGCCATTCGTGAACAAACTCTGCACTGGTGGTTCCCCGATCCCGCAGCTGAATCAACTATAGGAGATGGTCCTGGTGCTTACTGGACTTTCTTGGGCACCCTTAAAGTGGAAGTAAACCCCCCTATCGTTTTCAGCCAAGGAAGCTGCCATCTTTGCCTCTGTTTAATCTTCAACTGCCACAGTTCTGCACATGTGATCCGTTATGACACCAGCCATTGGATGGTTTGACTGTTTGGTTGAGAGCACATCCAATGTGGAGGTAGCATTCACGGCATGCCTTTTTTTTTTTAGACTGTTAAATCGATGGGTTTACTTCCGCTTTAAGCCTTCTTCACAAATGCACTGCAAATGTTTTTTATGGGATTTAAATAAATTTTCATTGCAAATGGGGACTTTGCAATTAATTGCAATTCATCTGATCACTCTTCATAACATTCTGGAGTATATGCAAATTGCCATCATAAAAACTGAGGCAGCAGACTTTGTGAAAATTTATATTTGTGTCATTCTCAAAATTTTGGTCACGGCTGTACTCTATTTCATTTTCTGAACCAAAATTAGCTCACGTTTGCAGAAAGAAGTAATGTAAGATTAGTTACCTTTTGCATATATACTTGTTGCCAGTCTATACCTTTAAAGAATGGATGCTCTTTTACTTCAAGTGCACTGAAAGGAAAGAAAAAAAGGGAGAATAAATTTAAAGGTACAGCTAATAATGGAAATAGTGTAGATTACAGATTAATCATTTTCCCCTATTTTTTTTTTTTTTTAAACCACATACACAGATGTGTAACAATGTCACCAAACCATGCAACCAACTGTACCTGTAATATTCATCACTCTGCGTACAGTCTAGTCCTCCTTTTCTGTGCTGCCATTTGATCAAGCTGCTCTTTATATTTCTGTTTACTGACAACTTACCACTTCCGATGCAAATCGAACAATACAATAGAATGTTAGGTTTATCTAAAGATAGTGGCCAATTAATTAGATGCACCCATCTACTACTAGGTAGACCCTCTTCAGAATAGCCCGATTTCTTTATGGCATGTATTCCGTAGTGAAGTGGAAGTGTTCCTTAGGATTCTTGCTTTATAGTATCACACACAGTTCATTGAGATGAACCGTGCATGCCACTGGAATACAGTGAAGTGAAACCAGTTTGAGAAGATGCATGCTTTGTGACTTAGTCTGATGGTAGTTGCCAATGCAAAAAGAATAAACTGTTGGATATAAATGGTCACAACAATACTCTAGTAATGCTGAGTTGGTATTAAAGGGGCATAATCTGTGCCAAGAAAACATTCCACGCTCCAGTCTTTGACCACCGCCTCCTGTTTGAACTGTGGACACAATACTGTGAATGTTACCTATTCTAGATTTTTCATTGTTGTTGCCACATGATCCCTATTTAGTGCTTTCATAGTTATTATAATCAGGTTTACCTAAAAAAAATGTTCACTGAGCATAAGGAAGTTTTTACATTTTGGCCATGAATTGTAGTTACACCCCAGCTTCTACTCACTGTGCCAAGCACCACTTTGCTTGTTAGGTCAAGTAGAGCAGGGGAAGAAAGCTTCTATGATGGTCAAATAAGAACTGGCTTATTTACTGTTGGGAATACAGGGTGTTCAGATCACTGAAACACCTGATACTTGTAAGTCTCTTTTCACAATGCATACTCCAAATACACTGCTCACCACTTC
This sequence comes from Lithobates sylvaticus, assembly GCA_028564925.1. Taxonomy (NCBI): domain Eukaryota; kingdom Metazoa; phylum Chordata; class Amphibia; order Anura; family Ranidae; genus Lithobates; species Lithobates sylvaticus. The sequence continues at coordinate 249,032,395 of CM053026.1, forward strand.
AGTCTGTAAGCTGTGCTCTACATTACATACCCTTGACCACTGAACTCTGTAAGCTGTGCTGTATATTACATACTTGTTACTATTCCACTATCTAAGCTATGCTGTACATTACATACACCAAACTACCCTGTAAACTTTGTACACATTCTTGATCAAAGCGTTTATTGTCTGAACAGTTTTTGGTTGTTAAAGAGTTTGTAAACTCTGAAAAAAAAAAAAAAGGAAAAGAAAAAAAAAGGAAAAGAAAAAAAACCATTAAGAAAAAAGGCAAAAAAAGAAAAAAAAAGAAAAAAAAAAAAAAACCTGTAAGACAAAAGGCATAATGAGCTAGTATGCATGGCATTCAAGCTCATTATGAAATATCTACCTTAAAAAAAAGCTGTTGCAATGGCACCCGCACACCGCTGAGACGGCTGACATTTTCCCCTGTTTCTTCCGGGTTCACGGGCTCCGGCGCTGTGACTGGCCAGAGCCGCGATGATTTCCCTCCCGCGTATGCGCACGAGAGCCGCCATTCACGGCATGGGGCTCGGAAGGAATGGCAGCCATGGCTGTTCCTTCAGAATGCATGCACCAGTGATGCCACTGGCTGTATGTAATGTAAATGTCTTCTAAACGGTACACGTTTTGGGGATATTTTAATTACCTCTAGGTAAGCCTTATTATAGGCTTGCCTATAGGTAAATGTCAGCAGAGGAAGTTTACTTCCTCTTTAAGTAGGCCCTTACTATTTTAATGATGTTCTCCTGTTAACTTTCGCTATATTATGTGCACAGAAAGCATATGTCATGGAAAAGTTTCCCCCTTTAAAAAAATAAAAAAAATTAAGCCTAGGTTCATACATATGCTGTGCATGAAAAGCAGGGATCCCTGCACGCTTCCCGCACAGCATTGCAATCACACTATTTTTGGAGATCTGCTGTGGGTGTCAATACATAGTTAACAACACCCCAAACATATCACAAATGCAGTTCAGTTTGCCTTCCCTGGATAACATGGTACGAAACAACCAAGCGATCCATTTGCAGTGGCTCCAAAAAAGATGCCTACATTTTTTTGGCGCAATGTGGTGCACTTTCAGCCCATTCAAAACAAATGGGCTCAAATCACACTGCACTGAATCTCATGTAAATTGCACATGAATACAGTGTGTTTCCTGTGCAATTCACATGCAGGTTATAGTGTGAACTGCGGGTAAAAGTGAACCTTTGGAGCTTTATACCTATCCTAAAGGTCTTACTGGCACAGCAATTATTACATTTTTGTGGGTACAAGTACTTTGGCATATGCATGCAGTATAAACTTCTGGTAAACAAAGTTTTTATATAAACATGCTCCTTTACACCACTGGTTCTCAACCTCAGTCCTCAAGTACCCCCAGCAGGCCATGTTTGCAGGTTTTCCTTTATCTTGCACAGATGCTTTAAATCAGAGTCAACAGCTTGGTATTTTGGACAGCTATTTTATCTAAGAATAATTCCCAAAACATGGTGTGTTGGGGGTACTTGAGGACTGAGGTTGAGAACCACTGCTTTACACCATGCCCACTTGATCAATGTGATGTAGTGACACTCACAGTTCACCATTCAGCTTTTTCCTCTTTAGTGGCCAAGAGTGACCAGTCTATTCAAATCCTAAAGAAGCCTCAGCTGATTCTGCAGCTCACTTACATATATTACAGATTTCACATGCCTACATTTCTCCTCAGTGAGAGTTAACAGATTACCACACTGTGACAATATGTGTAATAGAGTTTGAGGTGACGTGAAATGCAAACTACTACAAACCTGCCACCCTGGCATCCAAGTCTCTTGCTGACGTCTCTCTGGAGAAGACCTTCCAATAGCGACTTGAGCTCTGGGGAGAACGAGTCTGGTAGCTCCACATTCTTCATATATTTTAGAGAAGAAATTAATTTTAAGCATTACTGGCAATGAACACACAAAAAGATTACATCTTGGAAAGTTTCTCAGCAGAGAAGTTCTATTGGATGAGACACAAAAAACAAGGAGTACATAGACTATTTCATCAAGTAAAGACTTACCATGGTGAGTGTCATCCTGTCAATTTCATGTTTATCTTTGGTTTTATGCTGTCTGAAAGGACTGTGACTGCAGTAAAAAAGAAAGAAGCTAAAATTAGCGCACAGAGAAAAGAATTGCCCTGAGAAAGAAAAAAAAAAACAAACAGTCTTTACAGAGGATGCAATCAAAGCTATACTGTATGTAGTCAGCTCCTTGAAACAGAATTGGTCTTTACATCTTACAGAGAAGACCAAGAGATAATACCTTGTATAGCACACTAAGCAAAAATTGTTTTCTTAGGTGCTTCGTGACAAACCTGTATAACCAGAAAAGCTTTTAAAATGAAAGTCTGACTTTTCGAAGGTGAAAAGCAACACGTAAAATACAGTAAGCCACAGCAAGAACTCAAAAAAACACTGGTCTGACTAGTGATGGGAAATGAGACTGTTGCACATCACCACTGCTCTCTTTATTACTCAAACTAACATTATTAAAAAAAAAAAAAAAAAAAGTGACATGTCCGTTGACACCCACCGACATCCAATCCGATCCTGTCCTGTCTGCTAAAAACAGACAGATGGGGGATCTGTTCCCCATCCATCTGGTGGATCGAATGGCTGTTGGATGTAAATAGACAGGTGAAATGTTTACATCTGACCACACATAGGGGAAAGCTGGCAGGGTCCACCCCATGTGAGAGGGGTCTAAGATTGCAAAGTTCAGCGACAGGCAAGTATTAAACATCTTCCTTGTGTTTTTGGGACATGAGGTGGTGGGAAATCTCTCCAGTGGGGAACATTTTTTTTTTAGAACGGCAAAGAGAACTTTGTCAGATTATTGTAGTCTTCCGGTCCCAAATGCAACCATTTCTCCCACTTTCTGTCTTGCTGTAACAGGTACAGTAAAGCAAGGTAATCTCTAGTCAATAGGTATGTTCACAGCAAAAAAACTAATGTGCAAGTCTAATCAAAATTTAAAGCAAAAAAGGTTTTTGAAAGAGTTGTCTGCTGAGAATGATCATGTTGGAAGATCAGTTCATACAATATTTGTACACAAATTGAGCTGGTCATTCATGGAATCCTAATCAGATTAGAAGATTAATTTCTGTCACATAATGAAGCTCAATATGTATCATGGTTTGTTGTATGTGCACAGTGAACACATGATTCCAAATCTTGGCTTGCAGTCTGACTCTTGCTATATCGGCTGTATTTGGTAATATTTCTGACCTTTTTTTTAGACTCATTTGTTTTTTTTCCCATCATTTAAGAACACAATATGGATAGAGTAGGGAACTGGGAGTGAGAGGAAATTTGGGGGATTGTTAGCTCAATGTGGTAGATGCACTTTTTAGTGAGCCATGGCAGTCCGAACTGCAGTTTAAGAACATGGCAGCTCACTTTTATTGAAAAATTTAAGAAAAAAAACATTAAATGTAACTTTCCCACAAATTGGTTCTTCTCCAGCAAAAGCACAATAAGCAAAAATACAAAGCCACTTGGCTACGGCTTCAGCAGCACCACTGCTATTAGCTCCCGGCCTTCTAGCTCTTCAGGCTCACTCAGCCTCAGTTGCAGCATTTCACTGCACAGGCCCACTTTTGGCCTTTAAATAGGGTTCATCTAGCCTCCAGAATTTGCTTAGTCTTCCATAGTCTTCCAGACTCCCTCCACCCCCTGGCCCTGCTAGCTGCCTCAGCTTTAATCGGTCTCCCAGACCCATACAGCTATACCAGCTTTCCCAGTCCAGTGGCACAGAATACCCCTAACAAAAAATGCAGTCTACGGCTGGAACACACAGCTCTCCTGACAGGGCTTTCTCCAAATGGCAGCCTTGAGCTATGCTCAGGCTTGATTTATAAAATGACCGTGCAGGCCTGTGTACTCCCAAAGCCTGCAGGCCTTTAGCAAAACCCACACACAGGATTGAAGGTTCCATACCACTCATGACACTTTGGAACCTTCAAACTCCAGGCCCCAATCCGGGATTACAAAACCCAAAGAAAACCTAAAACACAGCTTTCTCCACCCATAACAAATACTCGGGAGCTTCTCAAAGTTACAGTTTGAGAATCCTGTGTCCACTCTATATCCATTTACTAAACTTACACCATGGCAGGGCCTCACACTGTCATACAAGAGAGGGGAAATCCTCTCACACAGCTGTCACAAGAACAGGTAACCCCCTTTAGAAGGTTTACCCTCACCTCCTGTTTTAGTAACAACTGTGCAATTTTTAATTCCCCATGACTTTATGCCCCAAGACAATTTTCACCAGGACAAAGAGGGAGATTGAAACTACCCACCATGGACCGACAGAAAAAAAAATGCAAAAACATAAAAGGGGTTCTAATCATTACCTACTCCAAACAAAACAAAATGTTTTGGCTATACTGTACATACACTTAAGAGTGCAATTGGCATCAGCGAAAGGGGGAACTGCCTGAACAAAAAGAACAAATTATCCAACCAATCACACACTCTTCAAGTGACATAACTATCACCATTTCTTTGCTACTCTGATCGCTGCTGCTGTATAGAAAGCTTGGTACCTTCATGTTGAAAGCTGCAAGTAACATATAACATGCCTCCTAAAAATGTAGTGCTTGGGGCCTGACAAGCCAACTGCCAATCCCCAAGGCCTTAACTAGGGGCAGGCAGAATTCAGCACACACTTGTTGACTATGCCAGATTAGAACTGCCAGTGACTTTCAGGGTGCTGGGGAAATCTGAGCTAGGCGCTGTAAAGGTAACGCATGCACCATAGGGTGCCTAGGACTGTGTGTGGGTGACTTGCAATTTTCTTTTTCCAACGGGTTTATGTTAAAGTATATGTAAAGACCCAACACATGTCTCCTATTTGGTCTGTTAAATATACAATTGAAAGTGTTTTGTACAGAAAATACCCTTCGATTTTTGCAAAACATTTTGAAAACAGGCTTTTACATAAGTGTTAATGTGGATCCTAAACAGAGCAATGGAGGGGGCACTGAAACCCATACCCATGAAAATACTGTATTGTGTTATGTCATGTAGATACAAAATCCAGGACCTAGAATCTAATGCATGTTGTTTCAGTTATTTGAATGTTTAATAGCACCAACTGTAGTACATTGAAACAAAAGGCACTGTACATAACAGGTCAGCAGAGGCCATCTGATGCAGGTTTTGTTGCTTTCTTTATGTTCAATAGCATCATATGCAGTGCATGACTGGTCCAATGAACAAACATGCTAAAATGAACAATATCTGCAACATTACAAACCTGCCATGCAGCAGGACCCACTAATTAGTACAACTCCCATAGTCTACTCTACCTGCAATCATTTTTTTGTGCAGGATCTCCATTTAAGTTGTGCTTACACAAATTTAGATTTGCAGCGCTGTCTATTTCACACGCCAATGAACATTACCAGTTTTCTTCACCAGAGGGCAGCGTTAGACTTCTTACTCTGGTACAAAGGACATTATGCAAGGTCAGCGCACGGCTGAAAGCACATCCATGTCCCTAAAATGAATGGCATTATTCAAATAAAATCTCCTTTCTGGAAAATCACACAGGTAGGCAATAAAATTTAATAAAGCATGACCTCCTCCAGCAATCATGTTTCAACAATTGGTAATATAAGATAAATTCCATGTCTAAAAACTGCCCTGAATTTTTACAAGCTCTGTCAGGTAAAGGCTAGATAAAATAGTAATGTGTTAAATGAATCTCTCAACTGTCAATAATTCATGAAATGCATAGTAAAAACATTTCTAAAGAGGAGGAAATCAGTCGCCTGTGTAACCACAGAACAGCAGCAAACACTGCTGCAGAAGTAAATATTCTCCTAAATGCAGCAAACAACCTCAGCCTACAAGGCTTTAAAGTGGAACTTCACTCTCTCAATCAACATTGACTATTTGTAATCCTCATGCTGCTAGCATTAGTAAACAGGAACATATCATAGTTACTTGTTTTAAACATTTTTTTTTTTTTTTTTTACATTTCTTCCTAGTTTTGTACAAAGTATATCATATTTCCAAGCCTAGGAAAATGATGTCATACATCCAAGGAGTCTTCAGCAGGGGAGGATGGGCTTTTTCATCTAAGCACACCTTCCTGCATGCCTGAGCTAAGGGCATTCCAGGAAGTAAATGCTACATGGATCATCTGCCCTTACTCAAGATGGCCACAGACAGAAATGCTAGGGGGGGTGTTTTTCAAAGTGATTTCTCAGGAAACTAAAGCATGGAGACGTGAATAGATGGGCGAGTTTGCTTTTAATAGTAAAAATCAACTAAATAGCGCTTTTGGTTTGTGCTGCTCAGATTCAATGTAGATCCGCTTTAAGGAATGGGCTACAAGGTGAGTTAAATTTATAGGGGTAACCATCACCTAAATACACAGTTGATAATTGTTTATGAGAGCCGTTATCCTGCCAAAGGTTTTGTAATGCCGTTCAGCTATTCCTCTGAACCAGGCACTTCTTCCAAACAGCAAAGCCAGGCCAGTAACCTGAAACTGAAAATGCCTGGTTGCCATCCTAATGTGATGACTTGGATAAGGAGTCATTTAGGCTGGGTTCACACTAGAACACGCAGCGGCTCACAGCAGGAGTCTGGTGCGTCTCCATTCACCATTTCAGCCCGAATTTTGGGCTGAATTTGTACCTGAAACGGACCAAAAGATGCACAGGACTGTGCAATTCGCACCAGAGCCACGGAGATGTGTGAACCGGCTCCATAGAGAGACGATCACAATCTCCTGCTATGCAGGGAAACCCACATCCACTTTGCATAGGTGTGAACCCAGCCTTACTGAGAACATGTATACAACTCAGGAGTTTTTACTTTACTTGCTGCTCAAGTATTCTTGGTGGATCGGTGACTTTGAAAGCACTGAAGCCAAAAAAAGCTGAATTTGCTGAGGCCAATTCACATATACAAACTACAGAAAAAAAAATGATAGATATGTTTGTCCTTCTTTCAATTTGCAGTTTCTTTATTTAGTAACAAGTCCTGCAAAGTTAATTGGGATCCGACACTTCTGGGAATGTCAGATACAAATATCTGCCAGCTCTATTCACTGTCCTCGGCTACGCCAGGGCTCTGAAGTCTGCTCAGATTTCAAGAGACTAACAAAATGATTAGCAACTGTTGTCTGTTTCTTTAATAAGAGGCAAACGTTTGTTATCACATTTTAATCACAGGCAGAAAGATATTGCAGCAAATGAGAAATGGGTTATGGGTGCCTGGTGTACGGTGTTCGTTACCTTCACCCTTTGCTGTAGGTATCAGTACAAGGCTTTTAGCTCATGATATAAAAAGTGAACCTGTACGGACACAAGTGTATATTTATAAAGTATGATGATTTATAAAGTACCAAAAATGAACAGTAGGTGTATCTTCCTGGTCCATATTATTTAAATTACGGTGATCGATTCCGCTGCAGTGAATGTCTCATGACTGTAAATATGCTCACTATAGTATTACACTGCCATAGTTTCACATGCAAATGTCACACACTAAAATGTTTGGATACACAGTGGATATAAAAAGTCTGCACACCCCTGGTAAAATGTCAGGTTTCTGCAATGTAAAAAAAAAAATGAGACAAAGATAAATCATTTCAGAACTTTTTCCACCTTTAATGTGACCTATAAATTGTACAACTCAGTTGAACAAACTGAAATCTTTTAGGTGGAGGGAAGAAAAAATAAATAAAAATATGGTTGCATAAGTGTGCACACCCTGCCACATACACGCGATCGGCAATGCCGCCAGCAAAACTCAGATGAGAGCTTTTTGCCGGAAAATGCGACCACGTGTATGCTCCATCTGTCTTTTGCTGGCGGAATTCAAGATTGAGAGCATGTTCTCTATTTTTCGGTCGGGAAATGTTCCTATCCGAAAATGCGATCGCCTGTCAGACGCACAAAAAAAATCATGCATGCTCAGAAACAATTCGACGCATGCTCGGAAACATTAAACTTAATTTTCTTGGCTCGTGGTAGTGTTGTATGTCACCGTGTTCTTGACGGTCGAAAGTTCAGAGAACTTTTGTGTGACCGTGTGTATGCAAAACAAGCTTGAGCAGAATTCCGTCAGAAAAACCATCCATAACACTTTATTGAAGCACCTTTTGATTTTATTACAGCAGTCGTTTTGGGTATGAGTATCACCATGGCACATCTTGACTTGGCAATATTTGCCCACTCTTCTTTGCAAAAACACTCCAAATCGGTCAGATTGTGAGGGCATCTCCTGTGCACAGCCCTCTTCAGATGACCCCACAGATTTTCAATCAGATTCAGGTCTGGGCTCTGGCTGGGCCATTCCAAAACTTTAATCTTCCTCTGGTGAAGCCATTCCTTGATTTGGATGTACTGTATGCTTTGGGTCGTTGTCATGCTGAAAGATGAAGTTCCTCTTCATGTTCAGCTTTCTAGCAGTAGCCTGAAGGTTTTGTGCCAATATTGACTGGTATTTGGAACTGTTCATAATTCCCTCTACCTTGACTAAGCTGTTCCAGCTGAAGAAAAACAGCCCCAAAGCATGATGCTGCCACCACCACGCTTCACTATGGGTATGGTGTTCTTTTGGCGATGTGCAGTGTTGTTTTTGCAGCAAACATATCTTTTTGAATTATGACAAAGAAGTTCAACCTTTGTTTCATCAGACCATAACACATTTTCCCACATGCTTTTGGGAGACTTCAGATGGGTTTTTGAAAAATTTAGCCGGGCTTGGATGTTTTTTTTCGTAAGAAAAGGCTCATCTTGCCCATAGCCCAGACATATGACGAATGCCAGAGATTGTTGTCACACGTACCACACAGCAAGTAATTGCCAGATATTCCTGCAGTTCCTTTAATGTTGCTGTCGGGCCTCTTGGCAGCCTCCCTGACCAGTTTTCTTCTTGTCTTTTCATCAATTTTGGAGGAACGTCCAGTTCTTGGTAATGTCACTGTTGTGCCATATTTTCTCCACTTGATGATGACTGTCTTCACTGTGTTCCATGGTATATCTAATGCCTTGGAAATTCTTTTGTACCCTTCTCCTGACTGATACCTTTTAACAATGAGATCCCTCTGATGCTTTGGAAGCTCTCTGCGGACCATGGCTTTTGCTGTAGGATGCAAAAATGTCAGGAAAGACCTACTAGAACAGCTGAACTTTATTTGGGGTTAATCAGAGGCCCTTTAAATGATGGCAGGTGTGTACTAACTCCTATTTAACATGAGTTTGAATGTGGTTGCTTAATTCTGAACACTGCTACATCCCCAGTTATAAGAGGGTTTATTTTTACTTCACCCCCTAAAAGTTGGTTTGTTTTTCAATTGAGTTGTACAGTTTATAGGTCGCATTAAAGGTGGAAAATGTTCTGAAATGATTTATCTTTGTCTCATTTTTTTACATTACAGAAACTTGACATTTTAACAGGGGTGTGTAGACTTTTTATATCCATTGTACCTGCCTAAACCACTGCTTTACCAGAAATTAGCAGGTTGTGCACAAAGCTGTTTGGTATCCAAAAGGAGGATGGGGAGGAAGCCCTTGTGCCGGGCTGGACACCAGCACCAAAGAGTAGAATTACCAGATACTTTAGTACTTGGCTAACCTGTTGATCAGATTGTAAAGATAAATGCTTAAGCCACAAAAAAGCCACAAGACTAAATAGATCTATTCATATAGCCACACACACACACACACTAATAAACTGTAATGCAATTGTACTTGTACACACAGACACACATGCTATTAAACTACTCTAATATGTAGTTATTGTATATATACAATAATTTCCCTTTGGGACTAATACAATCATTTTCTCTTGGGATTAATAAAGTATTTTGATTATGTTATTTACATAATAATACACATTTGAAATTCTGATTTTACATGAATTTCTCATGAAATGTTATTTTTCATGACAGTTATAGTCAATATAAAGTTAAGTTCAAGATAGATACAATAGGAGTAGCAAGCGTAGGGAAAGCCACTCTATCCCCAGCACAGCAAAAGTTACTAAAAAGGTAGATGCTGTTAAATTACATAACAGATCAACAAAATGTAAGCAAGAAAAAAAAATGATTGGGAGAACCCAACACAAAAGAAGCACAGGCAAACAGCTACAGGGAAGTCCTGCCCTTTTAGACACTTCCCGTGGCTGCTCAACCGTGAACAGCAATGCATTTGCTCAGTTGCTGTCCAAGCTTATTATGGTGCTCATGTGTTCATTCAACTCAGGTGGAAAGTTGTGTTACAACAAACAAGCAGCCACTTCCACCTGAAAGGCCAATGTTACTGGCTCAGACTGCTTTATAGGCAGGCTGTGTGTTGTGCACAGTGGCCATATCAGAAATACTAGGCCTTGTTCTAAGGAGTATATTTTTTACAACAACAAATAAATCCTTAATGCCAAGTTGGTCGAATCCCAGGGAGCAGACATCCAACACACCTAAAACAAATGTCTTGGAAAGTTACCGTTCTACTGAACCATAAGACTGAATATGCTTGGCTTGCTGATTAAAATGAAACTCCACTTCTGTAAAGAGCAAAAAAAAAATCCCTGCAGGATCAGACTCACAAAATAAAACATTGGTTGATGAGGATTCCACTGTTCTTCTCTAACCTGCCTAACAAAAGTTCTGATGACTGAAGGTCATTTATGTGTGTGAACTCTGATTCAACATTCTAGCCATGCTGGCTTCCTTACTGTCTGCCAAAAAGGCTTGTTCACACAAACATTAATAGAAAGTATTACTTTGACCATTCAGGGCAAGGTGACAAGTTCTCAAATACTTTTTCTACATTTACCCACCGCCTTTTATGCCAACTGGAGCCCTTGGCAACACCCAGTATCGTTGGGTATGAGGAAACATATGACCTTCTGCACTTACTTCCATGAGGAAGTGCTTAGGGACAATTGTAGGTCTGAGCAAGTTTTTGCAATCTTGTGAAAGCTCTGACATGGAGCTCACACAGGACCTTCTACTCGTGAATGAAGCAGGGGAGCATAAAGGGGAAATATAACTAGCAAAGGAGCTGGACTGCAAAGAGAACCTTTATTTTTCCCTTAATGGGTAACAATAAAGAATGTAATCCCAGTCTTTAGATGTTATGGCTGCATATTTTTATTTTTTTTGCCCTTTTATTTTCACTCGATAATCCTTTCACTAACGTTCTTCCTGTCCTAAGGTGACAAAACCCACTCCCTGTACTAAATCTAGTAAGCAAACATGGTTGACACCCTAGAAAAGGACTACAGAAGCCTCTTCCATTCCTCACCAGAACGTCAAGGGTGTAGCTCTTTGTTCCCAGCTATTTGTGACAACTAATGTAACTCATAACAGCAAAGGAATTCATGAGCTTACATTTCTGGTAGAAATACGGTAAGTATTTTTTGGCACTTATCAAACAGATATAATAAAATGCTAGTAATTGTACATTTAATAAACCAAAAAGGAAAAGTTAATTGTCAGGGTTTACATGTCCTTTAATTAAATCAGCAATGCATGAATGCATAATACCTATGTAAATATTAAACTTGAATCACCCAGTGCACTCAATGAAGTCAGTACTTTCAATCAGTATAATTAAACACATAAACCTGACCGATCGCATAAAGCAGAAATAATGTAGTTCAAATATCTTTAGAAATGAACTTGATTATTAGACAGAGACATGCAGAACCAAGGAAGGGCCCCAACCATGTGACCACATGAAAAACAAATGAATGACGTGGGTCACCGTTTAGCTTCGTTTGAGAACAGTGCACTGCTCTTTTCCAGAGCAGGAAGCACAGTGAACTGCCACCTGGATACAGGTTTATAACTATGGATAGATTTTACAAAACGGCAGCTCTCTGTACGTCTTGTACCCTGCAGATTATCTTTTGGTTTGACTGATGTCCTGATTCACAATCATCGGTTGAAATTGGTCCAGCGGACTCTGTTTTAATCTAATCTTTAGTACTGGATGCAAGATCTTTATAATGTAATGTCAACATTTGAAGCTACAAGACATAATTTACTCTGTTCCCTGAGATGTCTCAATATCCATTAAAGTGCAATATCCATTAAGAAAAAAAGTGACTGGGTAGAAATTAAATGCTAAAAAAAAAATAAAGTTTTTATTTTCTTCAGCAATTCCAAAATTAGGTTGCTGAGCTTCTCAGATCAGCTGGCTGCAAAGCTTTGTAGAACTCTATTACTGTATCTGCAATATAATGAGATATTACCACTGGTCAGAGGATTAAATTAACAAGAAGCATTGTGACGACAATACATTTTTAATGAAGTGCCAACTGCTAAAGCACTATGATAGGAGAGAAGGATATAAGCAACCCTGCAGGACTTTTATGTGTACATGTTTTTTTATACAGTATACATACCGTATGTGCTTTGGATCTCTTTTACATTTTGCCCCAGAAAGCCCCTATATTTTACTTGCACTGCAGCACATCGCAATGTGCATTTTCATTGCTTGGATCCTAGTGGCCCATGATAAATGCTTAAGGCCCCTTTCACACTTGGGGACCGTTTGTCCGTTTTTCATCCATCCGTCGACGGATGAAAAACGGACATCAATGCATTCCTATGGATAAACGGATGACAATGGATGCTCATCTATTTTCATCCGCTTTCGTCAACATCCGTTTTTTTTTAACGGATGAAAGCCATACTTTCGGATCGGATGAAAAACAGATTTAAACAGATGAACGGTCCATTTCTCATTCGTTTTTTCATTGGAAAAACGGATGAAAAACGGATGAATACTTCATTCATTTTGACGTGACTGAACTGATGAAATGAACGGTCCACATGTGTGAAAGGGGCCTAGAGGATATGTTCACCTTTCGTAACATGTTACACCCATATTCAGAGTCATGTAACGAACAAACAAACGAACCAGTCCCTGCTCCCCCAATCTGCCAGCTAGTGGGGGATATTCTCTCCCCCACTAGCTGTCACAATTTAAAAAACACGTGGCCCACCATGGCCACTTTACTCATTCACAGTGTCCTGTGAATAGAAAACTACAAGGTCCGACAGCCTTTGTGGCTGTCGGCTTTAAATTAACTACCACAACCCTGACAGATTGTATCTGCCCGTAGGGGATGTGCTGGCACACAGATACACCGTCAGATCTGCTGGAGACTTGCATAGCACCAGGGATCTGCTGATCGCTGGTGCAATGCTTTAGAGGCTCCAGAAACAATAATAAATGCAAATTTTTTTACCTGCAAAAAATTTGCATTTATTATTTTCAGTTAAAAGGTGAATTTATCCTTTAAGGCCACTTTCACACTGAAGCGCATCTAAACTGCCAGTAAAAACACTGAGCGCTTTTGACGAGCTTTTCAGGCGCTTTTGAAGAGCTTTCCATTCATTTCAATGGGGAGGGGAGTTTTTCACAGCCCTGCCAGCACACTGCCCCAGTGTGAAAGCGTTCATTGATTTTAATGGAAATAAGTTTTCGTGAGCTTTTTAGGCGCTGTTTTTAGCGTGAAAGCGCCTGAAAAGCGTTTCTGTGTGAAAGTGGTCTAAGGGTCCTTGCTCAGGCTAACAAAGTCCGATAAGTTGGCTGCCGCTGATTAGTGAGGGTGCAGGCTGAAGAGAGGTCTGTCCAGACCCAAAAGATCATTGGATCCTAGTGCCTTTTCAGGGGAAGAAGTAAAAAAAAAAAGACAAAGAAACAAAGTTCTATTCCATGTCCTTTATATAAAAAGTGTTTCTACCACTAAAGCATCTCCTAAAATGTACAGATTAACCTATGCCCAAATATGTAACTTAACTTGGCCTAACACTTAAAGTAAACCCATATTTGAGCATCTAACTTACCAAAAACATTACTCCCTAAAGCAGCCATTTTTAATAAGGGCTCCATGGATCCATAGGATACCTTGCGCTTTGGGTAACTGACCACTAATTTGATGGTGGTGCAGGACAAAGGCCACCTTGGAAAGCCAGCAGCATGACACCGATTTCCTTTGAGGCTACTCTCAGGAGTCATAACAATACCAGCAGATGTCCAATAACGATGAACAAAATGCCTTTCATCATTACACACGTGAAACTATGTACGAAACACATTGCATTTTTTTAATTTCACCATACACATTACAATTAGATGGTACGATCTCTGTACAATGAACTTTAGATTTACCAAAACTATGTAATCTGAGTAACCACAAAATCAAACCAGACATCTCGATTTCACCATTTCTGGGCCTGTCGGGTGGGCAGAGCCTGATGGTGAACACCAAGACTAGCTTCCTATCAGGTCTGCCTTGCCTCTGATTGACAGTGCACGACAGTGGGTGGATTTGAATGCTGCCCACTACCATGTGCTGTCAAACAAAACAAAGGCAGACCTGATGGGAAACAAGTCTCTCAGTTCCTCAAGTCCAAAATTCCTCGGTCATGAGACTATCAGTGTGACAATGCAGCAGCCATGGAGGGAGTGCGTTGAGGAAGGATTGCCCAGTATGAACACTCCGACCTCAGTACCAGCTTCAACAGATTCTGTGACAGATACATGAAATGGGTGCAAGCACCAACATTTTTGGTGCTGCACCCCAAAAGAATTCTAGAGGGTATGAATTCCCCTGTGTATATTGGGATACGAGATTGTCTCCTGTTTCAGGTTATGCAGTTATACAAAACATAAAAATCTGTGCACATGGAATATAGTAGAAGCACAGCGACTCCACATACATACATATTCTTGCAATCATGGCTGCCCACCAATGCCTGCATTGTCTATGTTCCTACAGTGAATGCTTCAATGTGGACTTGGTGAACTGTGATTTTTGCATGCCTGAGTTTTAGAATAGGGATTTGCATTTAATCTTTTAATTCCATTGTGTAATCTATCAATTATGACCACAATAGGCTGAAGGGGGCAAGCAGACACACATCTAGCTGTCACTGATAGCATAAACATGAACAATAAGGATGCTTAACTATATTCAAATATGAATATATGAATAAAATAGCAGCCCACAAAGCACATTTTAGAATTCATCATAACGAACACAGAAGTTCACTCATCAAGACACATGCCATAAAATCTCCTTATATGCTATAGTGCTTTTTTTTTTCTTGCAGTATAGTGTACTGGAAACACAACTTTTACATGATGGCTTTTCTTTCACATTTGATTTTATATATTATTGCAGATGAACATGCCATTTCCTACAACATAATTATGCTTATATTGATACAGAACAGGCCTAGTCATTCCAAATGAACACAGAGTGCAAATTTTAACCCAGGCAGCTATTTTTTCCAAGACAATGTATTTCCAAGTAGGGAGATTTTGTCTGAGAGCTATGGAGAACTGGTTCCTGTAATATGCTAACGTGACAGTCAGCTTTACCTGTGAATATCTTGGCTCCCATACAACTTAAACGTTGTAACGTAAGCTTGCTATTGTTTTCCATCAAGATGCATTTTTACACAGAATGCACGCCCCTAGTCAGCCAAAGCATTAACACAAAGAAACTACGTTTTTTTAAAAAAAATATAAGTGCCTAGATGAGACCATCTTAAAAATAGTCCTGGACAATTCTCACGGAGATCCAGTAACCAGCAAAAGAAGTTAGAAGCCAGCAAACTATAGTTGGTTGTCATAAAGATCTGTATTTTATAATCTTATTTTACTGACAAATGTACACAAATTCACAAACAAAAAGAGTGTGTGTAAATAGATCAGAAAAACCCAGACAAATGCTGTTCTCATTGCGGCTCACACATACGCAGTACTGACCCATATGCTCTCGCATTCCCACAGAAATCACCCTTATGTTTTTTTCATTCTCTCAGTACTGACCCATACTGTATGTTCCCTCCATCTTACAGTACTGACCCATATGTTCTCTCCATGTGACAGTACTGACCCATATGTTCTTTCATTCTCACAGTACTGACCCATACTGTATGTTCCCTCCATGTGACAGTACTGACCCATATGTTCTCTCCATGTGACAGTACTGACCCATATGTTCTTTCATTCTCACAGTACTGACCCATACTGTATGTTCCCTCCATCTTACAGTACTGATCCATATGTTCTCTCCATGTGACAGTACTGACCAATAGGTTCTCTCCATGTGACAGTACTGACCCATATGTTCTCTCCATCTCACAGTACTGAGCCATATGGTCCCTCCATCTCACAGTACTGACCCAGATGCTCTCTCACAGTACTGACCCATATGTTTTCTCACAATACTAACCCATATGCTCTCTCACAGTACTAATCCATATGCTCTCTCACAGTACTGCTCCATATGCTCTCTCATTCTCACAGTATTGACCCATATGATCTCTCACAGTACCGACCCATATGCTCTCTCATGCTCACAGTACTGACCCATATGGTCCCTCCATCTCACAGTACTGACCCATACTGTATTTTCCCTCCATCTCACAGTACTGACCCATATGGTCCCTCCATCTCACAGTACTGACCCATATGGTCCCTTCATCTCACAGTACTGACCCATACTGTATTTTCCCTCCATCTCACAGTACTGACCCATATGGTCCCTCCATCTCACAGTACTGACCCATATGGTCCCTCCATCTCACAGTACTGACCCATATGGTCCCTCCATCTCACAGTACTGACCCATATGGTCCCTCCATCTCACAGTACTGACCCATATGGTCCCTCCATCTCACAGTACTGACCCATATGGTCCCTCCATCTCACAGTACTGACCCATATGGTCCCTCCATCTCACAGTACTGACCCATATGGTCCCTCCATCTCACAGTACTGACTCATACTGTATTTTCCCTCCATCTTACAGTACTGACCCATATGTTCCCTCCATCTCACAGTATTGACCCATATGCTCGCTCATGCTCACAGTACTGACCCATATGGTCCCTCCATCTCACAGTACTGACCCATATGGTCCCTCCATCTCACAGTACTGACCCATACTGTATTTTCCCTCCATCTCACAGTACTGACCCATATGGTCCCTCCATCTCACAGTACTGACTCATACTGTATTTTCCCTCCATTTCACAGTATTGACCCATATGCTCGCTCATTCTCACAGTACTGACCCAGATGCTCGCTCACTCTCACAGTACTGACCCAGATGCTCGTTCACTCTCACAGTACTGACCCAGATGCTCTCACTCTCAGTACTGACCCATATGGTCCTGCCATCTCACAGTACTGACCCATATGGCCCGCCATCTCACAGTACTGACCCATATTGGTCCCGCCATCTCACAGCACTGACCCATATGGTCCCGCCATCTCACAGTACTGACCCATATGGTCCCTCCATCTCACAGTGCTGACTCATACTGTATTTTCCCTCCATCTTACAGTACTGACCCATATGTTCCCTCTATCTCACAGTACTGAGCTATATGTTCCCACCATCTCACAGTACTGAGCTATATGTTCCCTCCATCTCACTGTACTGACCCATATGTTTCCTCCATCTCACAGTACTGACCCATATGGTCCCTCCATCTCACAGTACTGACCCATATGGTCCCTCCATCTCACAGTACTGACCCATATGGTCCCTCCATCTCACAGTACTGACCCATATGGTCCCTCCATCTCACAGTACTGACCCATATGGTCCCTCCATCTCACAGTACTGACCCATATGGTCCCTCCATCTCACAGTACTGACTCATACTGTATTTTCCCTCCATCTTACAGTACTGACCCATATGTTCCCTCCATCTCACAGTATTGACCCATATGCTCGCTCATGCTCACAGTACTGACCCATATGGTCCCTCCATCTCACAGTACTGACCCATATGGTCCCTCCATCTCACAGTACTGACCCATATGGTCCCTCCATCTCACAGTACTGACCCATACTGTATTTTCCCTCCATCTCACAGTACTGACCCATATGGTCCCTCCATCTCACAGTACTGACTCATACTGTATTTTCCCTCCATTTCACAGTATTGACCCATATGCTCGCTCATTCTCACAGTACTGACCCAGATGCTCGCTCACTCTCACAGTACTGACCCAGATGCTCGTTCACTCTCACAGTACTGACCCAGATGCTCTCACTCTCAGTACTGACCCATATGGTCCTGCCATCTCACAGTACTGACCCATATGGCCCGCCATCTCACAGTACTGACCCATATTGGTCCCGCCATCTCACAGCACTGACCCATATGGTCCCGCCATCTCACAGTACTGACCCATATGGTCCCTCCATCTCACAGTGCTGACTCATACTGTATTTTCCCTCCATCTTACAGTACTGACCCATATGTTCCCTCTATCTCACAGTACTGAGCTATATGTTCCCACCATCTCACAGTACTGAGCTATATGTTCCCTCCATCTCACTGTACTGACCCATACTGTATTTTCCCTCCATCTTACAGTACTGACCCATATGTTTCCTCCATCTCACAGTACTGACCCATATGGTCCCTCCATCTCACAATACTGACTCATACTGTATTTTCCCTCCATCTTACAGTACTGACCCATATGTTCCCTCCATCTCACAGTACTGACCAATATGTTCCCTCCATCTCACAGTACTGAGCCATATGTTACCTCCATTTCACAGTATTGACCCATATGCTCTCTCATGCTCACGGTACTGACCCATATGCTCGTTCACTCTCACAGTACTGACCCATATGCGCTCTCATTCTCACAGTACTGACCCATATTCTATCTCATTCTCACAGTACTGACCCATAATGCTCTCTCATTCTCACAATAGTGACCCATATGCGCTCTCATTCTCACAGTACTGACCCATATGCTCTCTCACAGTACTGATCCATATGCGCTCTTACAGTACTGATCCATATGCTCTCTCATTCTAACAGTACTGACCCATATGCTCTCTCACAGTACTGACCTATATGCTCTCTCACTTTGTTTTGCTATTGCCTTACATACTAAGCAAAAGGTGACTTGCCAAAAGTGATGAAATAAAAGGTTTTAGTAACGTTGACAAGAAGAAACCCAGCAATTCACAGGGAACCACTATCCCTACTGTTTCGAACGATGCCAATAAAAAACGTATCCAGTTTTGGAGATACACTGATTTTGAGTAGGTTTCTTACCCTCTCAGGAGTTTGAAGAGCATACATCCTAGAGAAAACCAGTCTGCACTGCTGTCATATGCTGTGCCCTTCTGCAGCACTTCAGGAGCCATGTACCCGTGGGTTCCTCTGAAATGTCAGGGAGATAAACAAAGTGTCAATATGTTTTTAATTACCTGCTTTATCTAAACATTGAACATAAATTAATGTATGATATGTTACTCACTAAGCAATAGGATATAACTTTAGTAGACAAAGATAGAAGGAAACGGTACAAAAGGTATGTATGTATGTCAGCACTGGAGAAATTGGGCTATGGAGAAGAAGGCTGACCAATACTACTCTTCTTAAATGAAAGAAAATGAAGTTTGGAAGGTATAGAGTTTGATTGAGTAGGAGTTGGCTTAAAGCACAACTCCAGACAAAACCCTTTTGTTTTGTTTTTTACGAAATAGGAAAAAAGGTCAGAAACCAGTTTCTGTAGCCACTGAGATTTCACCTGCACATCAAATACACCTCTGCCTGTCGGGTGACAGTCAAGTGTCCCTGTGGGCAGGGGGTGTCATTAGAAATGGATGTTTAGCCGCTGACTTTTGACACAATTAAACATTTGCATAACCATAACAGCACTGACTACGCATTTTCTGGAAGGAAGGGATCTGTGACAGCTGATGGAGAGGATTATAAAGGCACTACTACTATATGCGTATGTTTGGGAAATCAAAATTTTCACTCTTACTATTGACCTTCACATTTCAAATCACAGTCAGCCACGATTTTCTGAATTGAAACTTCTTTACTGAAACCGAAAAAAATTATTTTTCTTCAACTTGCTGCCATGGAAATAGTTTTCTATGTACAGAGTGCCCAAGAATTCCTATCCACCTGTTCATATGTTTGGCTCACTGTTATTTCTCATAGGTCCATACAGATGTTAATTGTTAGATTACAGGGTTCACCTTTGGTTAGAGATTGTCTGCCTGATAAGTGGTTCATTTTCACGAACCACTTACAAGTATTGCCCCACCTCCATGGGACAAAAAAATGCCAGCATAGCAGGTGGGACTCCCATTTCGCAGCTGCTCCCTGGTGCCCCACACACAGTGTGACTTGCAGCGCAGGAAAGGACACCCTCTCTCCCTGCCTGCTGTAGTGCCGCACGCACACTGCCAGAGTCTGTGCCCCCACTCTCTCCTTACCAGTGACATCTCCTGAGTCCCAAGTCCCGGCGGGTCTCCTTCACCTCAGTTTATTCCATTGTCGACACTCACTGCAGGGCGGAAGCTGGGAGGCGGGGCACTCAGAGGTGGTGCAGGGAGGAAAGTTACATCCTCTGCCTGGGACAGTCCTGGCAACCAATAGTTTTCTCGGCGGCAAAGGGCAGTGGTGGGCTGCGGAAGCCCCACGGTGGCAGCGGGCAGGACTTGATGACAAAATCAGTGGGGTTAATCCAGCCCTGATGTTACTTCTATAGTTCCGGCTACAGCATCCCTAAAAGCAGGCAGCGGAGTGATATTTAGCCGTCAGGGATGCTGTAGCCGGAACTATAGAAGTAGCATTGGAAAATGCGTCCGCTTGCCTGCTCACTCCGCGATCAGTGGCTGCACTCACAAGAGCTACACAGCCAACTTAAAAATAGTCCCACTCGCAGAGTAGCAGCGCTACCATTTTTTACTACCAGAGGCGCCAAAAGAGACCCTGCACATTCTGCTGGCAAAAAAGTCCTGGGGTGTGTTGGATGTGCCTGGGCATTAGGCTGTGCCCAGGCACACCCGTGACACACTGTGCGCACGTCTATGTTTATATAAGAGTTTGAGTAGTGAACAATGAAGAAGGATTAATTTCCCACCTACCTGATCATCAATGAAAGTGGGCAATTTTTCACTAGCCACCAATGTAAGGGGTCAAGTCTACAACGACCACAAATGTTGGAGGACACCACAGTTTTTACGGTCTGCCTTACTTTTTTGCACTTTTTAGGGAGTTGGTAACACAATTATCTGCCCTGGGTGGTAAAATGCTAGGTAAACCACATTAAGTATTTTTTTTATAATTTAAAACTTTCTTCAACTTATTGATTATACTAATGTACCAATAGCTGTAGACAGAATCATTTTTAGCAGGGGTTTCAGAGGAATGTGAAAATGATGCTCCTTGGGGGTAAAAAGATTGAGAAAGGCTGAAATAGACTACATCTCTCGTACATAAGCAAATAAAAATGTCGATTAGAGTTTTTTCTAAAAAAAAGCCAATTTATTGAGTTATGCATAATATTTTAATGGGGATTGTACTTACGATAAATGAAAAGCGTCTCTTGTTCTGGTAGCTGATATGTTCCTTGAAGTTTAATCCCCCCCCCCCCCAAAACACAATACCCCCCAGCTATGATTTTTGGGTGCTGTGGGGGTAATATGAGCCACTGAACCTGACCCTGCTATGCCCACCCTTTCTGTCCCCCTGCTCCATTCATAAAAACAGTAAAGGCAGGCATAGTCAGCACTTTTTAATCTTCGAACACCAGAATATCACAGCTGCAGGGTTACATTTTCATTCAATGTAAGTACCGCCCCTGATGCCAATTAAAAGACAAACCCAATTCACTAAAATTAAAGCATTTGTTAGCCAAACACTTCATATTCCTTATGTGTTCAGGCTATACCATGTACTTGTAAAAGAAAGTATCCTGTTCTCTTTGTATTACTTCCTTTGTGTGAAATTCCTGGTGTTCCTGCTACTTCCCTTGCTTTCCTATTAAAAACTGACCACACTAAGCAGGAGAGCACACCGTGGTCAGTTCTTTAGCTATGCTGGGTACTCTCCTCCAATTATCAATTTTTTCCTGATACACCCCTGCTGCACAGCCATTCACTGGGAAGCTCCGTGTTCTGCTGCTTCTCCTCCCCCGAGCTCTTATGCAGCTGAGAACAGAGGGAATGTGATCACTTATAAAAAAGGGAAAAAAGGTCTTTATAATGTTTTTTGTATATCCATACAAAAAGGTTTTACCTTACATGTCTATTTTAAATGAATGGGTTGTTTTACAAGGTGATCGTTTACCACCACTTTAAGCTTTAAATTTGCAAATAAAAGATGAAATCACCATAAATTTGAAATATGAAAAAAATGGGTTTTGGATACCTTTCACTACACTCATATTTGAAGACCACAACTAGTATGGAGTTAGATATTGACCTTTAGAAAGCTACATATTTATTTTTTCCAAGTTATCTACCAAGCAAAATATCCTTTCATAGATACACTGTGTGAAACCACCGTTTAGCACTAGTGTAGAAGTTCCTAACAGTCTGAACTATGGAGCTAAGCTAAATGCACACAGTGAAGATCAGTACAGGATGCTTGAAGCTGTCATCTCGATCAGTATCTAGATCAGTGCTAGACATTGAAAATGCAATGCCATTGTTTAAAGCGAAGTTCCACCCTAAAAAGAAATGTTACATTAAAAGACTCCTTTTAACATAGAAAAAATCATTTGGAGAAAAAAAAAAAAAATGTTATACTTACCAGAAAGGGCCTGTTGCTATGTAGTCCTGGTAATCTGCCACTTCCTGGTCTGCGGAGCTCCTCGAGACTTCCTCCCTCGCCTGTGCTCCTGGGAAATGACGACACATTTTCCAGGAGTCTGTGGGCAGTACTGTGCTCAGCGCTACAGCCGCCATTGAATCGCGCAAGATCGACAGGTGCATGCTGGTTACCCAGCATGCACCTCTTCCAAGGTATTCCAGGAAGTGATTTAGATTGGGCTTCACATGCCCACATTAAGGAAGGAAACAACCACAAACAGGGGCATAAAAGAGAACAGTAAGATATTTATATATTTTTTTAAAGCGATCTTGATCATTGTATAGTCTTTTTGAAATTGACACTTTTAAGCACCAGATGTGTACACTTTTTCAGTCAGCTGCCTTTTGCGGTTTTGCACTAAATGTTCTAGATCTGGTAAACTCAGTGGGACTAAGCAGTGATATACATTCCAAATCTTCAGCATGTATACATTGGGGCAATGAATCGCATAGCATGACTCATAATTATTAGCCCTATATAAAGGTAGCAGATATTGTTTTACTGCTTCATAGGAATAAACTTCTTTTGCAATGTTTTAATTCCTCTATCTCACAGTAATTAGGGAGTAATTCTGCTGCATATCTCATATTTGCTGTGAACAATTACTTGCCCTGAATACTGGCTGAACCTGGCTTTGCAATTTTCTATTCAATTACAGAGCTAAATCTAGACGTTGGAATTAAGCTTGTATTTAATTTGAAAAAGAATCTGATATAATTTCCTTAGATTTTTTTTTTCTTTAAACTCTATAACACCAATTAAATATGCGATTCCTGTTTAGTGCCATAGGAGAACACACTGAAATAAAAAACACCATTATTGTTAAGTATGCATTAAAAAAAAAAAAAAAATTCTAAATATATTTGGAATGCATTTAATAGATGTACATGAATCTATCTAGCTTTTGTAATCCCATATATAGTAAAACTGAAACTGGAAGAATAAAAGGTCAGTACTAAACATATCAGGCTCAGTTCTTGCAAAAACACTCTGATTCTGCTGCAGCCCCTTCACAGCCCATGCACAGTCTGGACAGTGTCTAAGCTGTATTGCTAGACTGCAGTGGTGAAAAAAAGAAGTTGAACCGGTCTGTGCTGTCTGGCTGGGCTGTGTAAATGCTAGGTACAGTATGTATCTAGCTGTTTGACTGGAGTTTAGCTTTATCAGCAACTCAGTAGATCTTTTGAATAGAACCATTTGTCAATACATTTGCATTTATCACTCAGTATCTTCAGATCACAAGGTGATGAAATAGGATCTATAAATATTGCATGAGAAAAATTGAATACCACACAAAGGTTTTCACAGAGTACTAGTGGTTATTGAAAGGCAGCCCAGCAGTAGGCGTCAGCCTTGAGGATCACTTGGTCCAATTACAACTGCAAACGGAGTCATACAAAAGCGGATGAGTCACTCACTCTTCTAACACATTCACATTATTGTGTATACCATTTCAGCTTTAGCTACTGAGCTCTGCAAACAGGCTTTTTTTTTTTTAAATAAAGGAGCAAAAGATATAGAGGAAAGCACATGAAAATTAATTTAAAGGTTCACCTGCTTTGCTGGATAAAAGACTATATTATATTAATATGCAATATTTCATATTTACCTTACAAAATAAAAAATAAATAAAAAAAACATGTTTAACCTGTTCCTCATGGTCTCACACATACACTACATAACCAACATTATTGGGACATCTGCACACAAACTTTAATGGCATCCCAGTCTTAGGCTTGATTCACACCTATGCATTTTTAGTGCTTTTTGCATTTTGCAGATTTGCACTACAGAACGTTTTACATTAAATACCATGTTAAATGGACTGTAGTGCAAATCAGCAAAATGCATAAAGCACTACAAATGCATAGGTGTGAATCCAGCCTTAGTCCGTAGTGTTCAATATTCAGTTGGCCCACGCGTTGCAGCTGTAACAGCTTCAACTTTTCAGGGAAGGCTGTCCATACAATTCAAATTTTATTGAACAAACCTCCTAATAACAGTTTTTTTTTCTAAATAAAAAACTTACAATGCACTGTTCCAAATTATTACTCACAGTAAGTTTCAAAACACTTTATAGGTTGTAAAGAACTGAAAATTGTCATTTGTTGTGTTTGCAGCATAGTTACTGAAATCAAAAGCCATTTCACTCAAACTTGGAACAACATTTTAACTTTTTAAACATTTTAACAGGTCACATTACATTGTAACATAGGACCCCTTATTTGATAGCAGCTTCACAAGTCTTGCATCCATTGAACTTGTGAGTTTTTGGACAGTCTCCGTTTGAATTTGTTTGCAAGGCGTCAGAATAGCCTCCCAGAGCTGCTGTTTGGATGTGAACTGCCTCCCACCCTCATAGATCTTTTGCTTGAGGATGCTCCAAAGGTTCTCAATAGGATTGAGGTTAGGGGAGGATGGAGGCCACACCATGACTCTCTCTCCTTTTATCCCTATAGCAGCCATTGATGCAGAGGTATTCTTTGCAGCATGAGATGGTGCATTGTCATGCATGAAGATGATTTTATTACGGAAAGCATAGTTCTTCCTTCTGTACCAGGGAAGGAAGTGGTCAGAGGTCATCTTTACACCTTCGTGGACCCTAAAGGGGCTGTCCAGCTCTCTTCCCATGATTCCGGCCCAAAACATGACTCCACCACCGCCTTGCTGATGTCGCAGCCTTGTTGGAACAGGGTGGCCATCCACCAACCATCCACTACTCCATCCTTCTGGACCATCCAGGGTTGCACAGCACTCATCAGTGAACAGAACTGTTTGAAAATTAGTCTTCATGTATTTTTCTGCCCAATGCAGCCGTTTCTGCTTGTGAGCATTTGTTAGTGGTGGCCGAATGGAAGGTTTTTGCACAGTTGCAAGACTCTGGAGGACTCTACACCTTGATGCCCGTGGGACTCCAGAGGCACCAGCAGCTTCAAATATCTGTTTGCTGCTATGTAATGGTGTTTTAGCAGCTGCTCTCTTGATCTGATGCATGGATCTTGCAGAAATCTTCCTCAATGTGCCTTTATCGGCACGAAACCCATCAAACTGTGAATCAGCCACATATCTCTTACTAGTGCGATGATCACGCTTACGATTTTGTGAAATATGTAATGTTTTCATACCTCGTCCAAGGCATTGAACTATTTCACTCTTTTTGGCAGCAGAGAGACCCTTTTTCTTCCCCATATTGCTTGAAAATGGTGCTCTGCTTAATAACGTGGAACACCCTCCTTTAGTAGTTTTTGCTTTAATTGGGCTCACCTGGCAATCTAATTATCACAGGTGTCCGAGTTTGTTTTCAGTGATCAAAAGAGCCCTGAGACACAATGCCATCCATGAGTTAAACTGAAAAACAAAGTATTTAATCTTTGGGACACTGAAATAGAATTTGCATAATAATTTGGAACAGGGTGTACATGTGGTATCACATGTAGGAGAATTTACTTATTTATTCTTGGTGGGTCATGGTAATGATAAGAAATATACAGATATCTCTTTCTACCATATCAAGGCCCAATTTATCCTGAAAAAGCACAGTATAATTCACCTGGAAACACTAAGTAGTTGCGATATGTATCTGGTTTTACGTTTTGTTTTTTAGTTCTGAGTCTGACCATAAAAAAAGATAGAAAGAAAATATATGCCAAACACATCTATGTGCTGCCTGAGACTTAGATTGCTGAAGTAAAACTCATTACAGCTGTAAAGTCATATGTAGTGATAAGTTCATCTATTTTCAAACCATACACATCTGCTAATGGATTGAATCTTCAGAATACAATCATGCATATTCACACGATCTATGAATGGGATGGGATTCCCCTATCCCGGTGAGCAAGCCATGAGTGGTGAAATGTGTCAAGGTAGGTTGGTTTTCGTGTGGCTGATATTTTCTCATATCTTTGATGGAGAGTGGAGACGGGATACAGTAGCCAGCACTCAGATTTTAAATGTATGGATAAGATGAGTGAGTTCTATGCAGAGCTATAGATTTGAGCTTCTTGTGAAGCTTCAAATCGCACCTCAAATTGCACAGATGTGAACAGGCCTTGTGATCAGCGCTGTATAATACTTACACACTAGCATGTGGTTTCTTCTTGGAAAAGTCGCACGCAAGACCCAAGTCTGATATCCTCACATGCCCGTGTTCATCTAATAGAATATTTGCTGGCTGCAAAAGGAAGGAGAAGAAAATCAATATAATTAAGCATAGTTATACAATTACAGCATAGACCAGTGAATCTATTTGAACGTAGTTAATATAATGAGACTTCTCCTGGCTGTCCATCAAAACTCCCGTATCATATCATAGTCTTACCACTGTGAAATTTCGCTTAGATTATCAATACATGATTGCAGCAATATTTTTTTTTTTTTTGCATCAAACACAAACTTTATTGTAATAAAGTATAGACAAAAATAGAACAAGCAATTTGTACACTTTTGTCACTTTATATACATTTGTCAACTATGCATTTGTATAGCGCACAGGAACAAAGATACATAAACCTTGAGAGTCACGTATACTCCGTAGCTGTGTGACAATTCATTTTTCCTAAGGAAATTTTATAGTACTGCAATAATATTTCTACCTACAACATACTGAAAGTAATCACCTTGTATATTAGTTGGGGAACGTCTAGGGGGGAGTGTACTAGCCCTAAATAATTAGTAGACAGCATATCCTGAGAGGTAATAAGGAGCTAAGTGAGGATTAAGGCCTCATGCACACGAGACGCTGTTAAACGCGCGTTCAGAGGCAGTTGGACACTTTTTTCATCTGCACCTGAACGCATGCAATGTTATCCTATGTGTCCATGTACACAGTCTATTTTTTTCCCGTTTTTATGCAGTTGCGGTTAACCTCGTTTTTCCAGAAGCAAAAAAATGCATTCAGACACTTTGCTTTTCTGCGTTTCAGACGCAAAACGCAGCTAAACGCGGCTAAACGCAGGCACCTGCGTTTAGCCACGTTTGCGTTTATAAGCCTTTTTAAAGGAACCCAATTTTTTGGAGCAGAAAACTCAGAAATATGATGGTGAACCATAAAAAATACTAGAAAAATTGGTTTAAAATGTCGTAATTAGTTTAGAGTTCATAGAGCATATACACTCACTAATGCATACATGTTTGTGAAATGCATACATGTTTGTGAAATATCCAACAGACATTCGCTGTGCCATCAACGGATGGGTCCAATATCGACAAGCTCTGATTCTGGACCTCTCATGCAAATTTGCGACGACATTGCTGCCGCATCAAGAGCAACATCAGGAACATTTCCTGACATATATTCAATATGGGATCCATTTAAAAAAAAAAAAAAAACACAGAAAGAGAGGCAAATGCAAGTGTACAACTGCTCTCTCTGCTGCTGCTGCTCACTCTGATCAAAATGGCAGAAATAGTTAATACATGCTTTCTGAGTTTGGGGAGGGTCTATATGATGTTATCTTTACAAATGCTTCTAGATGCAGGTTTCTGCTTTTTAAAACGCGCGTTCAGCAGAGTTTGCATCTGCGTCTCGTGTGCATGGGGCCTAAGTGTGGAGTCCAATCAGCCTGGCCACCACTGTCAAATATTGTGCGTGTGAAATCTCCATCCAATACCTAGCTGTCCTTAAAAGCCAAAAACAACATTTCAGGTATTGAAAGCCAATTCAAATGAAAGAAGGAAATCACAAAAAACACATTTGTGGTTCTTTGACCGCAGGAAAACTCTTCTAGTCATGCAATTAATTTACTTATTTGTAGCCAAAAGATGTTGGTCAATAGGCTTTGCCAAGTTAGAGTGTAAAGTGTACCAATGTATGATTTTCATTTGGGTCATGCTAGAGATATTGGATTTAAACTTAGCAGTCTGTATAGATGTCATGTATGCCCTGGGCAGTCTACAGACATGGTAAGGCATTCTAGCTAGGCAGGGGGACACACTTTAGAGGCCTTCAGAATCTCCTAAGGAACATCATCTTTTTGTAACGAACATAAATTCACACATACTTAATGACAATATACAAAATTTGGCATTGTGGGCACATTTGCACGTCAGGTATTCTCTCATTGTAAGCTTCCTAATGTTGGAAAGGTGCTCCTAACTTCCAGGAATGATGCATCAGAAGCCTATTCTCACTCTTTCCTGTATTTTATGTCTTACTATTGGTCTTATTTTATACATTTCAGAGTCAAAATGTTCTTGCAGTGCCTAGCTATAGAGTTCAGCTACCCAACTTAATTTGTACTGTAGGTATACAGTATTTATATAAAATTACCATTTATTATTGATAGTAGATTTAAGAAATGAAGCCAGTGTACTATAGTGATTATTACCTTGATTAGTTATTTAGTAAAGAATTTTGCAAGTTTTTATATGAAACTCTGGAGTAGTAACATAACACCTGGGTACTTTCCATTAGGGGAAAGCTGCTATTGCATACCCTGTGCCACCATAATAAGGGCATCCAGCAAAGCAGTTTGAGTCTAATGCCGCGTACACCCGGTCGGAATTTCCGATGGAAACAGTCCGATGGGAGCTTTTCAACGGATTTTCCGACCGTATGTATGCCCATCGGTCTTTTTCTGTCGGAATTGCCGACGAAATTTGGATTGAGAACCTGTTCTCAATTTTTCCGACGGATTTTCCGATCGTGTGTATGCAATTCCGACAAACAAAATTCCGACGCATGCTCGGAAACAATTTGACGCATGCTCGGAAGCATTAAACTTCCCTTTTTTAGTGCTGTCGAACGTGTTTTTATGCCGCTGTGTTACAGACCATCGGAATTTGGTGTGACCGTGTGTAGGCAAGACAGTTTGAGCGAAATTCCATCGGAATTCTGACGGGAAAACCATCAGAGCTTTTTCCAACGAGAATTCCGACCGTGTGTGTGCGGCATTACAGTTCACGCTTTAGCTGAGGTAAGAAAAGAAAAAAAATCCAGTGCTTGTTCTTCTACGTATTACATCTGAGAAATACATAAGACCAAGTAGTATCATTGAAATTGTTTAATAATGTGGCCTTGTGTTCATTTAATAGATTGGAGTACTAGTGAAGAGAATGCTTCCCATGACAACAAACACTGCATTTTTTTCACCTGTCACAATACGCAAATATTGTTTGTTTACTAAGGAAGAGCTTTTGCGATCAAATATTCAAGGTTACCTGAACGAAATAAAATGGCTGCCAATGCTGATCTCCTTCTGAAAATTCAGGTTGCAAAGCAGCCAGTGTCTTTAATACTGAGGCAGCAACCGGAGCAAAGAGGCAAATCAGTAAAGTCCGAGATTTTAATCTAAGGCGAGTGAATCAAAAAGTACAGAATCCTTGGCATCAACATGGCAGACCGAGAAATTCAGCTCCAGAATATTTTATGCCCTTCATGAAAAGGCAATTTTTTTCTATTTAGCACTGCGTGGTCATGCAACACTGAACACAAACAAAATTTATATTGTTTTGTTTCACAGAAATAGAGCTTTCTTTTGGAGGTATTTGATCACCACTGGGTTTTTTATTGTTCGTGATATAAATGAAAAAAGACCGAAAATGTTGAAAAAAAAAAACAAACAATATTTTCTGCTATAAAACATATCCAATAAAAAATTCAAGAAAAAAAAAAAAAAAATCAACTTTAAGTGTATATTGATTGGTTTGCACGTCTACAACTCTGGTGTATATATATGGACATTTTTATTTGATTTGTTATACTACTAATGGTGGTGATCAGCGACTTGACTAATGAGACTGCGATATTGTAGTGGCCAATCTGACAATGACGCTGGGGGGGGGGGGGGGGACAGAATAACTGCCACTGACATCACCAGTGACACTAGTACAGTGATCAGTGATAATACTATACACTGTCACTGTACTAATGACACTGGCTGGGAAGGGGTTAACATCTAGGGCGATCAGCAGGTTAAATGTGTGTCTAACAATGTGTAATACGTGCTACTTTTACTAACATATCTCTTTGTTTCTTATCCCTGCTTTGCGCACATCCTAAAGCCAGAAGCAGGCTGCAACATACCAGTTGCGGGTGGGCGGTCCTTAAGTTGTCAAAGCAGATCTCCATAGATTTTTTTATTTTTTTTATTTCCCAGCTGTTTCTTTATACATAAATAAATGAAGCATTGGTTTTAATACTCACCTTGCCCTCAGTGGTATCCCCAACAAAAACCTTTTTGGGTTGAATGAAGGCCAGTGTCATTAAAACTATTTACTGTGAATCCAGACTGATATAGACACATCCCTTGGAGTTGCGTCACCACATCAGCCTAGGCTCACAGTGCAAATATTGCAGTATTAAAAAGTGACAATGCAAAAAGAAGAGAAATAAGATCCAAAGATGTAAACTAAACGGCAAGAAGACCCAAGTAAAAACTATGGGGGTTATTTACTAAAGGAAAATCCACTTTGCACTGCAAGTGCACTGAAAGTGTACTTGGAAGTGAAGTCGCTGTAGATCCGAGGGGGACATGCAAGCATTTTAGCTTGCACATGATTGGATGATAAAATCAGCAGAGCTTCCACTCATTTCAGATCTACCCCTTAGATTTAGAGCGACTGCACTTCCAAGTGCACTTTTAGTGCAAAGTGGATTTGCTTTTTCTTAAATAACCCCCTATGTGTACTGAGGAATTAAAACAAAAAAAAGACTCTGTGGGAAGCAGGTGCATCATTTAAAAAAAAAAAAAAAGTTTGGGTTTAGGAAAAAGGACTAACAATAGCAGCTTCTTTACTTCACAAGTAAGAGTTTCCTCTAGTCAAATCCTGCTGCCAGAGTAGCTTGTTTTGGGTAATGGGGTCAGACACCATTCAGACAGGTAGGTGATTGTATTGCCAGATAGGAAACAGTACACAAAATTCAACTTTGAACGATGTGTACAAGGGGGTGCTGAAGTATTGAGCCTTACCCAGAAAATATTGAGCTAGGAAGCTGTAACTGCCACACTATTCTACATATTCCCCCAGGGTGTACTGGCCAATGTGTCTATATTCAATGGTGCAAAAATCAACTACCTATGATTTTAACTTATGTTTCTTTTTCAGGTCCAAATTCAACATGGCAGCGCATATGTGGAAGAGCATAGGATCATAATCAAGTTCCTGTTTCTCCAAGGGAAAGGTGTGAAGCAGATCCATGATGAAATGTCACAAACATTGGGTGACAGTGGCACTTCATATGCAACAGTTAAACATTGGGTTGTCAATTTTAAAACTGGCCATTTCGATGTTGAAAGTGAGAAACCAAGTGGAAGGCCTGTTTCTGTCTCTGTGCCTGCACATGTGAAAGCCATCTATGACATGATCATGGAGGACTGCCGAATATCAGCCAAAGGTATTGTTACATATCTGGGAATATCATATGAGAGAGTTAGTGCCATTATCCACAACGACTTTGGAAATGAGAAAGCTTGCAGCAAAGTGGATCCCTAAACTTTTGACAACGCCTCGTCACACACTGTAGGTGAAGCAATGGCAAAACTGACCTCCTTAGGCATTCAAGTGATGCCCCATCCACCCTATTTGCCCGACATGGCTCCTTCTGACTATCATCTGTCCCTAATCTCAAAAAACACCTAAAAGGACAACGATTTGGGTGTGTTCCAGAGGCAACCAATGCTGCAAATGAGTGGTTAGCACCAGCAGGTCTGAAGAATTTTATTTGCAGGGACTTAAGAAGCTGCAGGACAGATGTTGCAAGTGCATTGACTTCCTGGGGGAATATGTAGAATAGTGTGGCAGTTATGTGGCTCATTACTTATCAGCACCCCCTCACATTTATTAGATTTATGACCCTAAATTAAGTGCGCTTTTTTGAGAATTTCACCTACAGAATTTAGGTTAAAGCAGTAATAAAAATAAAAAAAGGTCCCCCTGCAGGTAATGTCATAGTTTGATAGTATGTACTGCATACTAGCACAATATGGCAAACTTACCCAACAATTGAAGAATTGAAAAAGTGCTGTCATTGCTAATGGGGATTCCATTTTTACCTGGTCTTCCTGCCAGGTTCACGGGCTCCAGCTGTTTGAATGGCCTAGCCATGATGATGTCATTCCCGCTCATGCATGCAGGGGTCAAGGTAGCACAGCTCAATGGACAGCACAATCGAGTATGAGAGCGCAATGCGCATGTGATATAATCGTTTGCCATACATTTCAATAACTCCTAAACGGTGTACGTTTAGGAGATATGCAATGTACCTACAGGTTAGCCTTAATATGGCGTTACCTGTAAGTACAAGTAAGTACTACCACTTTAATTCGATCTACAATGTTGGAAGTCATAACTTGATATGCATATTTTTTGGCTTTGCCGGTTTCTAATATTAATATGTGCAGTATATACCATTATCCATATAAAGAATTTCCTGTACATGGTAATAAAGGCTTTGGAACTTGAGAAAAACAGGAGGCCTCAGCAGTTTCAAAATAGGACCCGTTATTTTTGCAGGAGTAGGCAACCTCTGCACTCCAGCTGTGGTGAAACTACAAATCCCATAATGCATTGCACGACTCTGACAGGCATGACTATCAGAGACATGGTGGAATTTGTAGTTTCACCACAGCTGGAGTTTGAAGGTTGCCTACACCTGCTCTAATATTATTTCATTGGTATTTCATATGTCAACCTTGAATTTTATATATTTTATACACTTGTCTTCTACCAAAGTTAAAGTTGTCCAACCTCACTTGAAGTTTAAAACTTCAAAGGGCTACACAATTTTAGATATATTTCTTCCTGACAACATGGATGCTTGACTGTTAACATGGGAAAAATAATCTGCTTGAATACAACTGTCTTATGCTAATTTACGGCGCACATTTTTCCTTTGGTTTTCTCAATTCACCTAGTTCTGAAAGAGAAAGTTTTCTGTGACCCAGATAATCAATGTTGCATGCTCATCTTGAAATGCACTGCAGGCCCATTAATCTGACAGTACTAGTTTTTTGGCACACCAATGATGAGGAGTTATTTATGAATCCTTTTTTTTGGCTCGGAAGAAGCATCAGACAAACTGCTCGAAGAGTTCTAAGGGGAGGTGGGGGGTCACATGGTGCAGAGATGCCTTGTAATGTAAATAAACATCATGCCTTTGAATCCAAACCATACAGGACAAAACAGTCTAGAAATCAGGCTACGGCTAGAATGCATATGTTTGATGAAGAATAGTATGCTAATATCTATTCCAACTCTGCATCGTTGTAAATAAAAATGAATGTGGGGTTCTTAAGGCACAAGTCCTAAACCACACCAGTAAAGGCTACATATGCACAAGAGCATCTTCCAGGCTGTTAATCCACAATCTAGTAAGGTTAATGGGTACAATGAAAATTATAGTCATACTCTCTGATTTTGTGCAGATGTTAAAGGCAGTACTAGGGGGGCTCATGGACAGTGCCTTGCAAAAGTATTCACCCCCCCCCCGGCTTTTTACCTATTTTGTTACATTACAGCCTTTAGTTCAATGTTTTTTTTAATCTGAATGTGATGGATGTGAATGTGATGGATCAGAACACAATAGTGTTGTATAAGTTGGTGAAGTAAAATTGGAAAAAAATATATACATAAAACTGATAATTGGCTTGTCCGTATTTATTCACCCACTTTGTTATGAAGCCCATAAAAAGCTCTGATGCAACCAATTACCTTCATACGTCACATAATTACTTAAATGATTACCACCTGTGTGCAATCTAAGTGTCACATGAACTGTCATTACATATACACACCTTTTTGAAAGGCCCCAGAGGCTGCAACACCTAAGCAAGAGGCACCATTAACCAAACGCTGCCATCAAGACCAAGGAACTCTCCAAACAAGTAAGGGACAATGTTGTTGAGAAGTACATATCAGGTTAGGTTATAAAAAAAAATCCAAATCTTTGATGATCCCTAGGAGCACCATCAAATCTATCATAACCAAATGGAAAGAACATGGACCACAGGAAACCTGCCAAGAGACAATCGCACACCAAAACTCACGGACCAGGAAAGGAGGGCATTAATCAGAGAGGCAGCACAGAGACCTAAGGTAACCCTGGAGGGGTTACGCCACAGCAGAGACTGGAGTATCTGTACATAGGATGACTATTAACCGTACGCTCCATAGAGTTGGGCTTTATGGCAGAGTGGTCAGAAGAAAGCCATTACTTTTTGCAAAAAACAAAATGGCACGTTTTAAGTTTGCAAAAAGGCATGTGGGAGACTCCCAAAATGTATGGAGGAAGGTGCTCTAGTCTGATGAGACTAAAATTAAAAACTTTTTGACCAACGCTATGTCTGGCACAAACCCAACACATCACATCACCCAAAGAATACCAGCAGTCAGGACTGGGAAACTGGTCAGAGTTGAGGGAAAGATGGATGGTGCTAAATACAGGGATATTCATGAGTAAAACCTGTACCACTCTGTGTGTGATTTGAGGCTAGGACGGAGGTTCACCTTCCAGCAGGACAATGACCCCAAACACACTGCTAAAGCAAGACTTGAGTGGTTTAAGGGGAAACATGTAAATGTGTTGGAATGGCCTAGTCAAAGCCCAGACCTCAATCCAATAGAAAATGTGTGGATTGCTGTTCACAAGTGCACAAGTGCAAACCATCCAACTTGAAGGAGCTGGAGCAGTCTTTCAAGGAGGAATGGGCAAAAATCCCAGTGGCAAGATGTGGCAAGCTCATAGAGACTTATCGAAAGCGACTTGGAGCTGTGATAACGGCAAAAGGTGGCTCTACAAAGTATTGACTTTAGGGGGGTGAATAGTTATGCAGATTTACTTTTTCTGTTATTTTGTCCTATTTGTTGTTTGCTTCACACAAAAAAAAAAAAAAACATCTTCAAAGTTGGGCATGTTCTGTAAATTAAATGATGCAAATCCTCAAGCAATCCATGTTAATTCCAGGTTGTGAGGCACCAAAACACAAAAAATGCCAAGGGGGGTGAATACTTTTGCAAGGCACTGTATATGATTTTAAAATATTAATAAAAATGCTATAAAACTATCCCCAATTTTTCTAAACGCTATAACTTTTGCGCAAACCGATCAATCGCTAATTGCAACTTTTTTTTACAAAAAATATGTAGAAGAATACGTATCGGCCTAAACTGAGGAAAACAAAAATGTTTTTATATATTTTTTGGGGATATTTATTATAGCAAAAAGTAAAAAAATATTGCATTTTTGAGGTGATCAAATACCACCAAAAGAAAGCTCTATTTGTGGGAAAAAAAGGACGCCAATTTTGTTTGGGAGCCATGTCGCATGACCGTGCAATTGTCAGTTAAATCGACGCAGTGCCGAATCGCAAAAAGGGGCCTGGTCCTTTGGCTGCAGATTGGTCCGGGGCTTAAGTGGTTAATATTTAACTATTGTGCAGTTTATTGCGCTGGACCATATTTTGTACACTACATTAACGCTAAGGGGAATAAAATAGGGAAACATATTAGCTATTTAGATATAACACTTAAAGTGGTTCTAAATACTAAAGGTTTTTTTACCTTGTGCATGAGAGCAGGAGCTCCCCCAGGTCTCTCCCTTATGATTGGCTCCCGCTGCTGTCAATCACAGCAAGTGAAGAGGAAGCATGGGACGGGGCTGAGCCATGCTCTGGTTGTTTCAAAGATACATAAAAGCAGCTTGGGAGCGAGCACACAAGTGTGGCCCCAGAGCAAGCAGCTTGCTTTGGGTATACTCAGCAGTAGGGAGGAGCCAGGAGCGCTGGCAGGGAACCTGAGAAGAGGATCAGAGCTGCTATGTGCAAAACCATTGCACAGAGCAGGCAAGTATGACATGTTTGTTTTAATAGAAAAAAATGTTGAACCTTTACAAAACGCTTTAACCCATTAAAGCAATATTAAAGGCATTTTTTTAAAATAATAAACATTTCATACTTGCATGCTCTGTGCAGCAGTTTTGAACAGAGCAGCCGTTATTCTCCTCTTCTCGGGTCCCCCCCCCCTCCGGCGCTCTTGGCCCTTCCCCTCCTGCTAAGTGCCCCTTTCAATGGGGGCTCCCGAGCCACGGCTCTGCGTGTTCATTCACACACAGGGCTGTGGCTCGGCACCACCCACTCTATCTCCTCATCGGCTCACACAGGGCTGTGGCTCGGCACCACCCACTCTATCTCCTCATTGGCTCACTGGCCAATGGCTCCCGCAGTTGTCTCAGCCAATGAGGAGGGAGGGTCCCCGGACGGCCGAGGCACATCGCTGGAGGAAGATTGGGCTCATCTAAGTAAGTATTAGGGGGGCTGGGGGAGCATCTGCACACAGGTTTTTTTACCTGCATGCATGAAGGTAAAAAACCTTGAGACTTTAGAACCACTTTAACTCTAATGCCCTGTACACACGGTCGGACTTTCCGTCGGAAAATGTGCGATCAGAGCTTTTTGTTGGAAATTCCGACCGTGTGTAGGGAGCCTGACTTTTTCCATCGGAATTTCCGACACACAAAGTTTGAGAGCTGGATCTAAAATTTTCCAACAACAAAATCTAATTGCGTAAATTCCGATCGTGTGTAGACAAAACCGACGCATAAAGTGTCACGCATGTTCAGAATAAATTAAGAGACAGAAGCTATTGGCTACTGGCTATTGAATTGCCTGTCCTTTTATTCCTATGTAAACAAGGCAGAGCTCTGTCCTGATGGGAGAAGTAATGGATTTTCTTTCCCCGCAAAGCAGGGAATAAAATACATCACTTCCCTCAGTGAAAACACCTCACATCATAACAGCAGTTAGCACACATTTAACCCTTTGATCGCCCTAGATGTTTAACCCCTTCTCTGCCAGTGTTATTAGTGCAATGATAGTTTATATTTTTAGCACGATCACTGTATTAGTGTCACTGGCTCCCACAAAGTGTCAAAAGTGTCAGTCGGTATAAGATAGTTGCCGCCATTACTAGTATAAAAAAATTGAATAAAAATTCCAGTATATATACAGTACCAAAGTTTGTAGATGCTATAACTTTTGCGCAAACCAATCAGTATACACATATAGTTTTTTTTTTCACCAAAAATATGTAGCAGAATGCATATTGGCCTAAATTTGTGAAGAAATTAGATTTTTTATTTTATTGCCCATGTTTTAAAGCAGAAAGTAAAAGAATTGTCAGTCTTTTTTTGCTTATAGCCCAAAAAGTAAAAAATCCAGTGGTGATCAAATATGAGCAAAAGAAAGCTCTATTCGTGGGGGAAAGATTTATGTACAGCGTTGCATGACCACGCAATTGTCAGTTAAAATAACGCTGTACCGTATCACAAAAAATGACCTGGTCATGAAGAGGGGTAAATCTTCTGGAGGTCAAGTGGTTGTGCCCACTTCGGTCCTAATTCTCATTACCAACATTAAGGCCACTTTCACATTGAAGCGCTTCTAAACTGCCAGTAAAAACACTGAGCGCTTTTGAAGAGCTTTTCAGGCGCCTTTGAAACGCTTTCCATTCATTTCAATGGGGAGGGGAGTTTTTCACAGCCCTGCCAGCACACTGCCCCAGTGTGAAAGCGTTCATTGATTTTTAATGGAAATAAGTTTTCGTGAGCTTTTTAGGCGCTGTTTTTAGCGTGAAAGCGCCTGAAAAGCGCCTCAGTGTGAAAGTGGTCTCAGAATAACTCAGCCTCCTGATCACTTACTTGCTATAGCATCATAATGCTTGATAACTTGTATCATCTGGCTCTTACATGTGACGGACTCATGGATTTACTTTCAGAGCTGAGGCAGATGTAGATTTCAGGTTTAGTTCTGCATGTAAGGTTTTTTAACTTGCCAAAAAATTATTTTCTTGGAGTTTATTAAGGGAGACAGGAAGTCATATACTGATGTTTTTTTTCTAATGTGCAATATGATCATAAGCAACAGTATAACCTGACAATTAATGACTTCCTGTGGTCTTTAATGGACAACTAAGGAAATACAATTTTTGCACTCACTGTAAAAATCATTTTACTTGGAGTCCTATAAAAACTTAAAAAAAAAAAAAAGGACATTACCACTCAGTATTATTACTCATAGCAACCTTCAACAGGACAATCTAACAGAGCAGTCTTTCTGTGAAAGAGTATCCCAGCAAAGCATCACCAAAAGTATCCCAACCACTTGAAGCTTCATTATAACTACAAGCCCTCAACCAATCTGAATACCACCCAAAATGTCTTCCTAAAATGATGACCCTCCACAATATACTCCATACAAAAGCTCAGCTGCGTTTTAGGGAGAAAAAAAAAAAAAACTTAAAGTAACATTGCTGTAAAAAAAAAAAAAAAAAAAAAGTACACTACAGTTAATGTTCAAGCTAATTTACCTGCTTCCATTAGAACTGGTGGGCATCTTTCTTTTAAATATTGGTCAGTAGACCAAAATACTTTCTCCTATATGTAGCCAGTTGGAATGCAAGAGAAGCATGGGAAATCCTATGGTAGAAATTCCATAAAGCTGCTGCACCAACATTCTGGCATTAATCCCTAGTTATTGTACTGCACTAAATTCATGAAGCATTTGCAACACTTTTGGTTCTGTTCTGACAGCGGCCTGTGTACCAAATTCAGATAATTCTAAAATGTGTTTGTTTTACATTGTGTCAAACTGCATATGCCAAATGTAAAACTGGGGCTAATTTTGACATGATTTTCACGTCCATTCTAAAAATGGCACAACAAGCCAAATTCAAGTACAAGTTCTAGAAAGCTCCAGGAATTTGGCGCATTTTACACTACTTTTAGAATGCATGAAAGACACTTTTGCTAAATCTGCCTGCACCAGTCTTTATGAATTCCAGAGTATATGTAGTATAGAAAAAAAAAAAGCAATACTGAAAGCATCATACCATCTGATACTTAAAAGAATAATGTAACCCCAAATCCAAAAAAAAAATGGGACGCTGCTTAAAATCTACATTAAGCAGAACGCAATTTGCAAATCTCATAAAACAATATTTTATTCCCAATAGAAAGAGAAAACATGTCAAATGTTTAAACTGAGAAAATGTACCATTTTAGGAAAAATATAAGGTCATTTTGAAATTGATGGCAGCAACAAGTCTCAAAAAAGTTGGGCCAGGGTGAGGTTTACCAGTGTAGCATCACCTCTTCTTTTAACAACACTCTGTAAATGAGTAGGAGGAGACCAGTTGATGGAAGAGGAATGTTGTCCCATTCTTACCTGACATAGAATTTTAACGACTTAACAATCCTGGGTCTTCTTTGCCATATTTTTTGTTTCAAGATGCACCAAATATTTTTAATTGGTGAAAGGTCTGAACTGCAGGCAGGCCAGTAAAGCACCTTTACTCTTCTACTATGAAACCATGCTGTTGTCATAGCTGCAGTATGCGGTTTAGCATTGTCCTGCGGAAATCTGCAAGGCCTTCCCTGAAAAAGATGTCATCTGGATGGGAGCATTTGCTGCTCTGAAACCTGTATACATCTTTCAACACTGATGGTGCCTTTGCAGATGTGCAAGCTGCCCTTTCCATATGCGCTAATGCACCCCCACATCCTCAGAAGTGCAGACTTTTGAACTGAACACTGATAGCATATCAGAAGGTCTGACTTGGACGCGACACCTATGGTTGCCAAAAAGGAATGTCAAATTTCGATTCATCTGACCACAGAACAGTTTTCTATTTTGCAACATACAATTGTCAATCAGCTTTGGCCCAGAGA
The DNA here is from genome assembly GCA_028564925.1 of Lithobates sylvaticus. Classification (NCBI taxonomy): domain Eukaryota; kingdom Metazoa; phylum Chordata; class Amphibia; order Anura; family Ranidae; genus Lithobates; species Lithobates sylvaticus. The sequence goes on from CM053026.1 coordinate 249,072,730, forward strand.
GGACAGCAGCATTTCTGGATCATGTTCAGATATGGTGGCTTCTTTGCAAGATTGAGCTTTACCTTGCATTTTTCAGATATGGTGGCTTCTTTCCAAGATAGAGCTTTACCTTGCATTTTTGAATGATACTGCAAACTGTGTTTACAGACAGTGATATATGGAAGTATTCATGAGCCCATGCAATGCAATGATGCTCAACACAGAATCATACCCGTTTTGAATGTAGTGCAATCTGAGGGCCCACAGATCACAGAATGATTCCAATATTGTGTTTCAGCCTTATCCCTTGCGAACAGAGATTTCTACAGATTCTAGGACTCTTTTGATGATATTATGTACTGTAGATGATGATAAATTTTAAGTCTTCGCAATTTTACACTGATGAACATTATTCTGAAATTGTTCAATGATTTTTAGACACAGCTTTTCACATATTGGTAAACCTCTGCCCATCTTTAATCTGACTCTCAATGCTATTTTTTATACCCAACCATGGTACTGACCTGTTGCCAATAAACCTAATTAGTTGTAAAATATTCTTCCAGCTCTTTCTTGTTCGTACCACTTACTTTGCCAGCTTTTTGTTGCCCTGTCCCAACTTTTTTGAAATGTGTTGCTGCCATCAATTTTCAAAATGACCTTATTTCTTTCTTAAAATGGTACATTTTCTCAGTTTAAGCATTTGATATGTTTTCGATTATGTATAAAATATGGGTTTATGGAATGTGCAAATAATTGCATTCTGTTTTTATGTAGATTTTACACAGCATCCCAACTTTTATGGAATTGGGGTTACATTAGCTAATGTGGTCTGCGGCACATAACTTCAAAATATCAGTAAACAACTTTTTTTTTTTTTTTTTAACAGAAACTTTTTTTTATTGATCTGTTTGTTACAATAATCTTAGTATAGGTCATCAAAATTGGAGTGTACAGTAAATATTTTCCTACAGAAACAACGAAAACAAGATTATAGTTACATAAATAAACCAAGGAAGACATCTAAAACAATATTGTATCAGGAGGGGGGGTGTAGCAGGCAGGAAGGAGGGAGATCGCTAAGGATCTGGCCTCCACTCAAGCGACTCATGTTTTATTAAATTTTTTGGGGCAGTTTCCGTTCATGTAGGCAAGTTTATATAAAGGTAGGACAGAATCAATCATCGATCTCCACTGTGAGGTTGTGGGGGGTCAGCCTGCTTCCATTTGGTTAAAATTGTCTTTTTTAGTGTAAAATGCCATATAAAAGACACACAGCTGTTTATGAGTGTTAGGGGTAACTGTGTCACAAATTCCCAAAAGAAGAATCCTAGGGTCCACAACTATAGACAGGTTTCCTATGGAATTTATGTCAGTCATCACCTCCTTCCAGAATCCTTGAATTATGGGGCATGCCAACACTACATGCATAAATGTCCCAGTCTCAGTGCAACACTTAGGACAGCTATCAGATTGATTAGGATATATTCAAGAGGGTCTTTAGGGAGTATATGCTCTGTGTAGAATTTTGAGTGGAATATACCTATCCTCAGCCGAGATAACCAGAGGAATATACTGTTGCACCCCTTTATCCCAATCCTCAGCAGTAAGGGTAGGTATGTCACTTTGGCAAGTATTAAATAAGTGAGTCCCCTTGCCAGTATCCTCACTACAGTAAGCCATTTTGTAAAGTAGCTTTAAACAGCACAACGTTGTCTAAAGATACAGAAGAGGATTCAGACTTGCTCTGGCTGACATTTTTTCAGCATACCGTTTCACTAGAAAAGTTAGAATGCCCTGAGATTTACACCCTGGAATGCCCTGAGGGATTTGTAGCCCTCACACTGGCATCGCAAACAGTAGTTTGATTTTAAGAAGTTGAGGCAGATTGTTACAACTGCAATACAAACCTGGCTGGTGAATACAACAGAGTGACTGAGAAAGAGCTGAGGACAAAGCTAAAAGGAAATAATGTGTTTGTTATGCTTTCTGTAACCACAATCTGAAAGGATCTTTGTATGTTTCTTGGTGCTCATTGCTTTACCCCATGACCAGTAGCTGAACTGTTATCCTAGCCTTATTGAATGAGCGCATACTAAGGAAACATAACCATATTAGTTACAAGGTGAGAGAACTGAAGAATTATTGATGACGTCCATCATGAAGTGGGCAAGACTGGCCTAGTCTTGCTGTCTAATGTTTAGCAAACACATTTTTAGTCACAAATAGTGCAGCCAAGTTGTGAAGAATAAAAACTTAATTTGCTTTTATTAATTGCTGTTCTATCTGGTAGGTCTTTCCTGTCACATTGTGTTACTAGAACCAGCAATAAAAGCAATAAAAGCAGCATGTTAAAAGCTCACATAAATTGAATTCTTGGCTGTAGTAGAGCAGCAACCTGAGCCTGAATCTATCTAAATTGAGGGGTATCAAACATTCAAAACTGAACATGCAGTACATTTTTAAGTGTAATTTCCCAAAGAAAACTAATATAGCCTCATTCAGTACATTTTTGCATTATTTACTGACTGATAATACATTGTGAGGACTTCACAAGTCTCACCATGTTATAGGGGGGGGCAGCAAGCCACAGTGTCAGTTAAACAGCTTGCTTTTGTTAAATACAGGTCCTAACAGAAGGTGTGTTTACCAAGTTAACTTGGGATTCTATGCAGACTTAAGAGTCATTAATGATTTCATAGTTCTCATAGTGAATAGACTCTAATTTGTGAGATTTTATTGAATTTGGATAAAGATGTGTGTACTTTTTATCTCCAAATACATTTGTCCATTAAATGGAACAATGTTAGGGATATTTCATTGAATCATGGCCTATGTGTTAAAGCGGAATGACACTGTCTGTAATGTATTTTTTTTTATTCTGCAATGAGAAGGAATAGGAGATGGGTATTGCACACTCACGTGTTCCGTTTTAAGAGGGAACTGCTGCCGGTTTTCGTCAGAAAGAAACACTTATAAAAAGTGTTGCTGCTGGGTGCCATCTTGCCTGTGGGCATGTGAAGCCACACAGGCACCTTCTACGGCCCAGCATGCATTTCCCTTTTAACCCGGATCCAGGCATTTCTCTTTCTTCCTAGGCTGGCCACTTTTATGACAGATCACCATATTATCATATCATATCACCATGCATCATCCTAAAATAAAATATCTCTCAATGCCGCCGTTACTGCGCCGATCTCGCGCTTGCGCAGTAACAGCAAAGTGTAGCTTATCTGCCGAAACCTCGCGAGATTTTGGCGGATGTCGCACTGACTCCTGGGATCAATGACACCAGATCCCAGGAGACAGTGCAGCATGACAAAGATCGATGCAGAGACCCCGCCCACCGCCGAAGAGACAGAGCAGCAATTACAAGGTAAGTGGAAAAAAAAAAAACACTTAATTTAGTACTCTTTGCCTGATTTGGAAGGCAAAGAGATTTACTAAATGAAGTGTGTGCAGAACCGCTTTAAGGATGGTTTAAAACAAATTATTTGTGTAAACTTTCTACATATACAGTGGATATAAGAAGTCTACACACCCCTGTTAAAATGTCAGGTTTCTGTGGTGTAAAAAAATAAGACAGAGATAAATCATTATATATACCGTGGAACACAGTGAAGACAGTCATCATGAAGTGGAGAAAATATGGCACAACAGTGACATTACCAAGAACTGGACGTCCCTCCAAAAGACGAATGATGAAAAGACGAGACTAAAACTGGTCAGGGAGGCTGCCAAGATGCCTACAGCAACATTAAAGGAGCTGCAGGAATATCTTGCAAATTTTCCAAAAACACATCTGAAGTCTCCCAAAAGTTTGTGGGAAAATGTGTTATGAACTGATGAAACCAAGGTTGAACTTTTTGCCCATAATTCCAAAAGATATGTTTGGCGTAAAAACAACACTGCACATCACCAAGAGAACACCATACTAACAGTGGAGCATGGTGGTGGCAGCATCATACTTTGGGGCTGTTTTAGGTAGAGGGAATTATGAACAGTTCCAAATATCAGTCAATAAATATTGGCACAAATCCTTCAGGCTTCTGCTAGAAAGGTGAACACGAAGAGGAACTTTGTCTTTCAGCATAACAACGACCCAAAGCTTACAGTACATCCAAATCAACAAAGAAATAGCTTCACCAGAAGGAAAAGCCCAGCCAGAGCCCAGACCTGAATCCCATTAAAAATCTGTGGGGTGATCTGAAGAGGGCTGTGCACAGGAGAGGCCCTTGCAATTTGACAGATTTGGAGTGTTTTTGCAAAGAAGAGTGGGCAAATATTGCCAAAGCAAGGAGGTGCCATGCTGATAGACTCATACCCAAATAGATTGAGTGCTGTAATAAAATCAAAAAGGTGCTTCAACAAACTATTAGTTTAAGGGTGTGCACACTTATGCAACCATATTTTATTTTTTTTTCATTTTTACTTCCCTCCACCTAAAAGATTTCAGTTTGTTGTTCAACTGAGTTGTACAGTTTATAGGTCACATTAAAGGTGGAAAAAGTTCTGAAATGATTGATCTTTGTCTTATTTTTTTACATTACAGAAACCCGACATTTTAACAGGAGCGTGAAGACTTTTTATATCCACTACTTTCCAAAATTCAACTTCCGAAAAAAGGGTTACAGCTTGTCTGAAAGTGTTTACCTGTATTAGGCTGACCAAAAAAACAGTGGCGTTGCTGTGGGGGTGCAGACTGCACCCGTGTGATACCCATCAGAGGGGTGGCACCAAGGCAACAGATAAGGCAGTGAATCCCCCCCCCCGCAGCGCTGCTGGCCTTCTCACTCCAGCTGCTCTGCAGAGGGATCAGTTGTACATACTTCCAAAGCAGGTATGGCACCAGGTGGGTGCTAAAAGCAATCCCAAAAATATTGCTAGAATCCCATCTTTGCAGCCACAGGACTTGCTATGTGTCCCAGAATGTTACTCCGCCCTCCTTTCATAACCCTCCAGCTCCCAGGCTGTATGCTGTTCCCCAATCACTGAGCGCACCGCCCTCCGCTTGTCCAGCCCAGAAAGAGTTAGGAAGCTGGGATAGCCAATGGGAGATGAGCAGCAGCTGTGTGGAGGGAGCTGGTGCTGGATTCAAACAGAGGGAGGAGTGAGTCTAGGAGCGTGTGAGAGAGCTGGCGAGTGTAAGGACAGCACTCATTACTGTTACACTGCAATGTTTTTCTGGCAGCACTGTGTTCCTGTCTGGCTTTCTGTGTGCTTCCACATAAAGCCTGGTGACCATGCAAGCAGCCCCTGAGTGGTGTATACACATAGTGGGAACATGGGAGCTAAAGAGACGTGTCGGTGACTGAGAGGCAGGTGAAAATTTGGTGGGCAATCCTGACAGGTCAATTATTCTCCCAGGTGACCTTGTTTGGGGGCAGGGGGACACTGATCAAAGGGGGAGTACAGATTTCACTCCATATGTTTTGTTTGTTACTTTCTCCTGACCCCTGTACTCTATACATTGTTTTATTGGATAATTCATCATTATTTTGGGGGGGGGGGGGGGGGTGACACCAACCCTAGTGATCCCACTGTAAGAAACAATTAATACCTTAGCAATAGCTGCTCAAAAACACTACAAAAATCGGGGTGGTATACCATGTTAGTTTGCATGGTAGAAATTGCAGAAAAGTATATTAATTGATAAATCAGAAAGACTTGTGTCCAGAAATATTCAGATATAGTACAACTGGATTTGTAAAGACCAAGGGAAAAAGCTGTAATAATCATGGCAAAATTAAGCCTTTATGATCTTCTATAGTGAACATTCATACCTTCAAGTCTCTGTACACTACAAAGCGGTTGTGCATGTGTTCCAAGCCCAGGATAATTTCAGCAGCATAAAATCTCATCTCCTTCTCTGAGAAAACACCATGTTGAGAGAGGTGGTAGTGCAAATCCCCACCTAAAATTAAAAAAGGAAACATAAAATTTAAATCTGACAACTAAACTGTCAAATCACTGGTTACAGTTTCACCCAAAACTTCCAATTTAAATAGTATTTTAAGCAGTACGGTATTTATGCAGCACTGAAACACCGCTGTAGATTGTCTGAAGTTTTTAACACAGGAGTGTGCACAGGTCATAGAATCAACAATAAACAGATGTGTTCAGATCCCAGTCCAAACCCACCTGAGTGAGCCTGTCAGGAAGTTGTCACTGTACTAGACCAATCCTAAGCGGCCATGGCATTCCTAGCCCTGCAGCTGCACATATACACGCCCAATGTATGTGCAGCTATGGGGCAGGATATGCCTCAGCTGCTTATGATTGGCCCAGTATAGTGACATCTTCCTGGCAGGTTCAGTCAAGTAGTTCAGACTAAGATCCAAACATGCCTAAGCTCATCCATACTCAACATATAAAACAAATGTACAAGATAGAACAACCCAGAGCTTAACAGAGTATATCAAGTATCTGACTAGGGTAAGCAGTAGCTTAAACAGAATGACACTTGAGGCTCAAATCACACTGCATGCCGCTGCGGCTCACAGCAGGGGTACTGTGCGTCCTGGCTCAACGTTTCAGGTCCGATTTCAGCCTGATTTTTTGGCTGAATTCGGACCTGAAACGGACTGTGCAAATTTGCACCGGAGCCGCATTGGAAATATGTGAACAATCTCCTGCTATTGTGAATTGGATGCAGGGATCCCACATCCAATTCGCAACAGTGTGAACCCAGACTGACAGAAGAAAAGGTAGACATATAACATGCTTCTTTAAAGAAGCGTAGCCAGGAGCCAGATTATTTACATCAGCAAACCACATGTTCATACTACTTCCCATTATTTTTTATGTAAATTATTGTCCGATTCTCTTTACTTACCAGTTTAAGGCCAATAAGATATCAGTGAGGTAAACAGATGTGTGCAGTTTTATAAACTACCTCTGACTGTAGAGCACAGTTTAAAAAAGTATTGCAACACAACTGCTCTCTTCATAACGTCATCCTCTCTGCAGACAAATTACACTTCAAGTAGAACTATAACTTTTTTATTTCCATTTTATATAGCGTAAGGGAGGGTTATAGCACCTGTCAGATTTTCTTTTTACCATCTATGCCCCATTGTAGAGATTTACCATCACTTCCTGTCCCATGGCCAAAACAGGAAGTGAGAGAAAATCCCTGCAAATTAAGGGAATCCCTTGGGGTCCCCCAGGTCACCAGAACTGGTGTCCCCATTGGAGGATTTCCCCTCTATTACTTCTCTGGGGAAAACTCAAATTTGTCATTTTCTTTTACTTTCACTTTCAGGGACAATGGGAGACAGGACAGATAGAGAGGGTGATATAACAGGGACACCAACAGCAATAAAAACCTAATGGGTGTTCCAATCCATCTCCACACTGTTCAAAACCAAAAAAATAACTAAAAAACAAGGTAATCTGTAAAAAGGCTTGCTGAAAAAAAACTTGCAATATTTTTATTAACCTGAAGCCATAGTGGTGGCTGGATTGTGATAAGCAATTAATGTAACAGAGCCTCTCGAAATGACCAGATATAAAAGGTGACTCGAAAGGCACAGGGAGCAAATGAACAGGCATGCTGATAGCACAGGAATGTTCATTGGGTTGTGAACTAAACAATGTACTAATTTCACTACTGCCACTGGAGGACAATAAAATATGGGTGCAAATTTTCTCACTAAGCTGACAGATCTTTCCTTCTACAGGGGTGTTCTTTAAAAGAAAAGGAAACTGAAAAATGATGGATTTTTATTCTGTTTCACCACTTACTGTAATTACGGTTTTACAATGTTGCGAATAAAAGCAATATAAAACTAAAAATAATGAAAACATTTAATGACATAAGATTCCACTAGAAATTCAGGCTCTATAAAACAGCTATTAAGCATAAAACATTCTAAACAGACTGATAAAGGGTTATTGGACTGACGGACACAGAAATTAGACATCTTCCAATATCTCCCTGCAGATCTTATTTTATGAATGGTCCTGTTAACTTACATAACAGTTTTTGGCATGGAGAGAACAATTAATGCCACTTATTATGAAACAAAACTGTCTTCTTTGCTTCTAAAACAAATGTTCTTTCCTCCTTATTATGACATAACACCCTTCAACTTGCCTCCTTGAAAAATCATTGTTCTGATTAAACATAACGTGACAGACAAACTGTCTACTCCATGGCTCGGATATCATGGTAAAGCTAAATTTTGATAACTAATTGTATTCAAACAAGTTAAGTGATACTGAAAAAGGTACACATTCTTTACAGATTTTCTGTGCTTTCTGAGAAAATCTTGGTCCATTGGTCCGCACTCAGAAGTGCCTACACATACCTACAGCAGGTTCCAGTATCCTCTGCTTTGCATGAGCTGGCAGTGGTTCTGACCAAGCTATGCCCAGACACTTCCAAGTAGTGTTGGAGGTTGCCGTTAAATCCCACCACCTCAAAATCTGATTGGAAATTATAACAAGCTGTCTCACTGACCAACAGGAATGCGTGGGAGACAAGCTTCAGGAAGTACTGAAGCTTTTCTTGATCAGAATGGCGTGGCAGATGCTAAAAGGTGCTGCAGCTGGGTGCCTGAACACCATACTGTACCTCTCATAAGCTTTTTAGTACTCTTAAGCTGGCCATAGATGGTTCGAATCTTGGCTAGTCTTCGAATAATCTATGGGCAGGCTGATTGTACCAAAAGTTGATTGATCCATTAACTTGGGTACAACCAGCCTGTCAGATTTTGTATGCGATTATTGCCAGTGGCTATAGCCGCTAGCAATAATCATTGCGTGTTATCAAAGCCGGGACTGCTCACCCTGCCCGAAGAACACAATGGCTCCATGGGAGGGATTCCCACATCAACACTGTGTGGATGGGGGAATCAAGTGATTTTCTTTCCTGCAACCCGTGCAGGAAAGAAAAAACGGATCATCTATGGCGAGCCTTAAACTGACAGTCTTTAATTGATTTTAGCCATTAATTAAGGGTTAATTCCTGGATCACCCAGCTACATGGTAAAGCCCGCTAGGGGGGGAAGCGTAGCCAGGGATCAATGATGCTGGTCTTAATTTTGGGTAACAAATTGGTGGTCATTTAAGAAATTCAATAAACCTCATTAAAGATGGACAGAGGATTACTAGGTAGGGGTATATGAAGTTAATCACACCATTCACCTTTGATTGGGGTGATTGGATAAGAGAGGATTATCTACGGTCTATGAGTGTTGTAGGTACATTAAGGTTACCCATAAACATAAGGCAGTGCTCATGAGACTTGTGGTCTAAACCCACCCCCCCTAAAAAAAAAATATATATTTTCCTGATACACGTTTTACAAATTTGCTGTTTTTGTTTCACCAGATGTAATTATCTAAATTATAATCATCTTCAACAAATGTTATTTTTATATATTCTGTGTGTGTGGTAATTGTTTGACAATGAAAGATTGTTTCATTATGCCATACATGCTATAAGGCAGTTGAAAATGTTTAAACATGTCCGACAGCTGGCTTTTCGATTTGACATAAAAATGTTTTAAACGTTGCCCAAATTGCCTGCATGCAAACTGATTTTTCTTCATCATGGCCAACATATCCGAAGCATGTGCTGGCAGCATTTGATTTTGTAACTGGGTTCCATCACTCTAGGGCAGTGATGGCGAACCTTGGCACCCCAGATGTTTTGGAACTACATTTCCCATGATGCTCTGGCACTCTGCAGTGTAGTGGAGCATCATGGGAAATGTAGTTCCAAAACATCTGGGGTGCCAAGGTTCGCCATCACTGCTCTAGGGTGTCTACTGCAGTATAATTGGGATGGGTGCAGACTGCCAAGGTATAGAAAATTGCAGTATAAGGTCATTTCATGATCACCCTAGCCTGAAAAAATATGTATTCTTCAATTAAAGATACTGGACAGTATACAGATTGACAGAAGCATTATGAAATTGGAATGACAATGTCTTACCATTCATCAGATCCAAGATGAAGCAGAGCTTGTCAGGCGTATGGAAGGCATAAGTCATGCACACTATGAACGGACAGTCCTAAAAATAAAGAAACAAAAAAAGATATTTAAGAAAAATGCACTAAAGAACATTTACAGTACTATGTCGCAATGGATTCAACAATTATACATACTATATATATATATATATATATATATATATATATATGCACAAGCATTATTTTAAGCAACTATATAAAACAACAAATGCTTGATGGTAGTTATTAGATATTAGGACGCAATTCAAAAAAACAAACGCGGTCTCTTAATCTCATACACATACATACATATATATATATATATATATATATATATATATATATATATATATATATATATATATATATATATATATATATATATATATATATATATATATATATATTGTATATCTTTTTTTGGTTGGCTTAATCTGCTAATGGCAAATCTTTACCAGTTGTTTTCTTTGATACCTATAACAAAATCATAAATTCCAAGTTCTGTAATATGCATGTCTCTTCTTGACATGTGAGGAAATTGGTATACCATTTTTCCTGTGATACGCAAAGGATATCTGCTGCAGATATACCCTATTATCGTCTCAGGTGGGTAGCATAGAAATCATATGGATATAATCTAACCAGCTATTTGCACAGCAGCTAGAGAAGCAGAAAGTAAAGGTATCAATTGACTTAATCATGGTTTCTTTTGGAGATCTTAGATTCAATCAAATACCTCCCTTCCAATATATTCCCAGGAAAAAAAAAAAGTCTATTGGTTGGGCTGGATTTTTCCAACTAACCCAGAGCTGACCTTTACACAAATAGTGATTTCTGGTAATTACATAAACATACACGTACTAAAGAAACACAACAAAAAATTGGAAACCTTAAAACAAATTGAAAGGCATGATATCAATAATGGCCAGAAAGCATGCATGCAGGACTAAGCAGGTGATGTGCCCCAAGCCCATGATGCATACTAACAATGTGGCTCAGCTTCCAGCTACCGCCAATGCTGCATCAGCCATTTCAATAGTGTCTCAAGAACATTGTCAGACTGTGCCCGAAACATGTATTAAACAGGGAACTGGCAAGATCACCAAACATTTAAGCCGAGCAAAATGAAAACAGGAAAATTTCCAATAAAATGCATATTACCAAAGGGTTTTTGTTTTAAAAAATCATCTTCTATCGAATTTCGAAAGATACAAAACAAAAAAATATGCAATGCAGAGAGAACAGGAATATCATGTCACTAGACCAACAAAATTCCCCTGGAATTAATTTATCTGCAACACAGCCAGAGGTCATCAACAGTCACATTACATACAGTATTGCTATATCTCTGTCCATCCACAGCAATCCAACGTAGCCCGTGAAAGGATTTGGACATATCCAGTGTACTATCTATAACGTAAAATTACTAGAGCACCTGTCACTATACGCGACTTCAAATCTGGTTTCTTAGGTTGATGTTTCAAGGGAGATAATCAAGTATTGCATATGTAAAGAAGAAATAAAAAGAAAGGATGTTTAAGGATTTCTTCTACAGGAAAGAATCTTTCAATATTGCTAGAACATACCATACAACACAATTTACTGTGATTTACTCAAAGCTAAACTTTGTATTTGTAGACTTGTTTTTAGGATTGTGAATAAGCTTTCTGAATGCACAAATCCTTCTGGGTCCTGAGGAAGCAGTATATCAACAAAGGTCTCCGAAGTATACAGATGACTTGTTCCTGTGATGTATTTGAAGATATTGATAGTTGCTATATGTTTTTAAATTGTATTTAATAAAATGATGACTTTCTATATACAACATACATGCTTTGTTCAATTATTGGAAATAAAGTGACAAGAGGGGTATAACTAAAGTTCCAAATCCTTTCTCATTCCTGTTTTACCATATATATCAGGATGATACCCTGGGTCACTTTATCACGAGATCAATTGTCGATATGCACTCCGTTCCACATTAATCTCTTCAATATAGTAAACGTAGTATTTGACCGGAAAGTCTTGCTTGTATATCTCCCTTCCCCTAATTTTATGCCCACTCCTACTCCACCCAAATTTTTTTACTGTATTCTAACTTACATTTTATTCCTCTTTTATTTCCTAACAGTCATTGCTAAGGCTCAGTTCACACTGCTGCGCTGTGAATTTGTTCAGTTTTTTTTGTCCTGTGTGAGGTGCGAATTTACCGCGAATTTCAGGAGTTGGACATCTGTGATTGATGTTCTAGCCAATGGCATCATAATGTAAAAAACTAAAAAGGTGTTAACTTCCTGTGTACTTCCTGGTTTTTGTGGAGAGTAGTGTAGTGGAATTCGCACATATCTGAACCAACAATGCGATTCCAGAACGATTTACATTGATGTCTATGGAGACTAAATTCGCCCTTTTTTTAATCGCATCTTATTCGTAGAGAGATCGAAACGCATGTATGTGACAATGACTTTATGGATGACATGCGAATTTAGAATGTTTTTAACGCATCGCATTCATTATAAACTTGCATCAGTGTGAACCAGGCCTAAGAAATGTGCTCTGCCTTTTCCCACATAAATGCAGAAACACCACATACTATTATGTATAGTATCTGGTTAAAATGTTAAAGCTACAATTTTTTAATAACTTCTAACAAAAAAACAAACATTACACTAACATATGGTGGTGTGGGTAATAGATTTTTTTAACACTAATACCATTGTAATATATACATTCTGTGTGTATATATATATATATATATATATATATATATATATTATATATATATATATATATATATATATATATATATATATATATATATATATATATATATATCACACATTCTGCAGAAGGAAGAAGATGTTTTGATTGAGACTTTGTTGTTCGTATTATCTCAAAAGTCATTTGGTGTTTTTTTTTTTTTTAGATTATTTTTATCTGCAAAGTGTATTGGAGTATCATATCTTACAGCATGGAACTTTCTTTTTTATTTGTCCTTCTAAAAATATCTTGTGAGAGAAATAATTCATACACTAAAGCGGCCCACTGTAGGTAAAAAATATTTTTTTTATTTGAACAAGAAAGTGGACATCTCCTGGACTAGCCTCTTTCTTTGAACTACAGGGGTTCCCACACCCTGAACCCCCACTTCTGTCCACATCTATTAAAAATAATATTCTGCTCTGAGCTATTTACAGTGATCAGGGCTCTATGACCCATTTCAAAATCATACAGCTACGTCTGATTTCAGTAGGGTTTAGATCTGGAAAGTAGGGGTGAAACAATTAATCGATTAATCAACAACTAATCGATTATGAAATTAATTGATTACTTATATTATTTTCATAATCGATTAATCGGCCAGCCAATTAGTTGGCCTGCATACAGAATGCATTATTTGTTTACATACCGGGAAATACAGTGCAGCACACATACAGCTCAGTACACCGTCCATACATGTCAGTAAGTGCCTGAGAACTTGTGAATGTGTGTGGAGCAATGCCTCATGGGACATGTAGTCCTGGGTAGGAAGTGAGTGGTTCTAAGGGCAGAAGTTTTCTTTACCTTACTATTGGGGAACTCTATACTGTACTTAAAGAGGAAGTAAACCCCGATGGGTTTACTTACTCTTTGTTTTCCTGCAAAGGTAAAGCATAATGGACTACTATGCATCGGTGTACAGAGCCTCCTTCTTGGTGGGTCTCGCTGCTCCGGCGCTGTCATTCGACAGAGCCGCAATGACGTCACTCCCGCGCATGCGCACGTGAGCCGCCACTCGCGGTATTTCGCCGTTAACAGCGGCGCGCTCAGTGTGCCTGCGCGCTGCTGTCTACGGCGCATGTGCGGTAGACAGCGGTGCCTGTCTTTTGGCAAATATCTCCTTAACCGTGTAGGTTTAGGAGATATTTCTTGGACCTACAGGTAAGCCTTAATCTAGGCTTACCTGTAGGTCAAAGTGGTTTGTAAGGGTTTACAACCACTTTAAACGCACTGCAAAAAGCAGTGTAGAAAAAGAGCAAAAGCAAACTGCATAGGTGTGTACCAAGCCTTATGCTGGCCACACAGATCAATTTTCAGATGAGAATATTCATATGAAAAATCTTTGTACATTCGCTGAATGTGTTGTTTGAAATTTTCACTTGCTTTTAACATTCCGTTTTAAAATGAATGTAATTTCTGAACGAAAACCACATACACTGTCTGAAAATTCCTTTGACCAAGTAGTTTTCTATTATTTCTAAATTTATCCCGTCACTGTGGTTGAAAACGTACGTCGATTTGACCCCACTAACGACTCGAAAATCGGACGAGCATTCTTAAAATTACTTTTTTTTTTTTTTTCTTGAAGGAAGACATTGTTTTTGTATGGCCAGCATATAATATATTACAGTTCTGTTTGAAAATCTGTAAAACAGTCTAACTTTTTTTTTTTTTTTTCTTTAAAAAAAAATCTGATGATGATATTTACCAGATTCAACCTCTAACAGTATATCTCTTCTGTTATTCTCAGAGTGGATTAGAGATTTTGCTCTCTAACACATTTATTATTATTTTAATTTTATTTATTATTTTATTTTATTATTTTATTTTTATTTACCACTGCATATAGTCTAGATATTAAAGAATAAATCCCTTTAACTTTACATATTAACTAAATTATACACCCCACTTTTTTTAAGGTCATTAACCGATTAATTGAAACAATAATCAGCCAACTAAATCGATTATGAAAATAATGGTTAGTTGCAGCCCTACTGGAAAGGATAAGCAGTTCCATGTATGGGAGAAGCCTCAGAGCTGCTTTGTCACCATCTTTTGGAAAACCCTTTATCATACATTTACCATATTAACACAAGCACTGATTCTAAATAGCGGTATTTACACACACACACACACACACACACACACCTTGCATCGCACCTTCTATTCAGAGATCAGAAAAATGTTAACATACCAGAAAACTAAGCGACAGAAAATATTCTCCAGAAAGAAATACAACACAATTCATTTCTAAGCAGTAGTACAGCAGACACCCTAGCAATGGCTGCCATGCAAGGCCACATAAAAGCTTCACTCTGAATGGGTCATGTTAATGCTTTCTTTTCTGTGCCATGCTCTGATATGCTGTATGAATTTTTTATCAGGAGCTGTATGCGTCACTGCGTGGAGAAGGTGCCTGGATCTGTCATCAGAACCACAGCTGCTCCCTCCCTCCCCCCTACACAGCACTCCACATCACCAAGCGAAATACATTTCTTTCACACTCTAATCAGGAAAAAACAATAGTGCAGTTAAGGAAAATTTGCTCAATTAAAATGACTTTTTTTTACATCTGGATGTGCTACACTAAAAGGATTATAAAAAGTATGCAAAGAGCAATATTTCAGGAAGGTATTATACCATAAATCAGCGCAAGTCATATTGTAGGTTTGTAATGTTGTTCCTATTTAACCCATTACCTGTATACAACACACTACTTTGTGCCTACCAATCAAATTCACACATCATGAATCAGCAAGGCAAAGTCAGCAAATCACCTCTTGCCTTCATTTTAATGCTGTGCCTGAGCTTGCAGCCTAGAATCTAGATCAGGGGTCTCAAACTGGCGGCCCTCCAGCTGTTGTGAAACTACAAGTCCCATGAGGCATTGCAAGGCTGACAGTTACAAGCATGACTCCCATAGGCAGAGGCATGATGGGACTTGTAGTTTCGCAACAGCTGGAGGGCCACCAGTTTGAGACCCCTGATCTAGATCATGTGGGCTCTCGTTACCAATGGCAGACCATGCTGTCCATTTTGTTCAGTGCATGTCTGGTGGACTTGCAGTGAGATAAGAGAATCAGCATGTCACATAAGAAGGAGAATATTTACATGTAATAAATTCAGTAGATATAGTTGTACCAATGAACATCATTGGCAACTGAGGCTCGAGTCACACTACTGCAATGCGATTTTGTTGCGATTTTCAGTGAAATGCGCAAAACAAAACCCCCAAAAATCTAGTAGAAACCTTGCTGGTGCTATCTGCTTAAAAGTATTAATTATTTACATATTTTTATATTTTCAGTGTGATTATGTAGTCTGAATTTGATGGGACTTGGCTGTGTTTTTGCATGGTCCTTGGGGCCAATGAAACAAGCAAAGCCACTCCAGGTCAGTGAGTCTCTGGTTAATCCCAACACACACTAGTCAGGCGCTAGCCCAGCTCGCATGCTGTGTAACAAAGAAATGATTCCGGACGGCTACACGTCCAAAAATCCTTTTAATATGGATCAAAATCTCTGAGGAAGGTTTCCAACACCTTGTTGAATCTATGCCATTAAGAATTAAGGCAGTTCTGAAGGCAAAAGGGGGTCCAACCCAACAAGGTGTACCTAATAATGTGGCCGGTGAGTGTGTGTATACACACACACACACACACACACACACACACACACACACACACACACACACACAGTATCTCACAAAAGTAAATAGACCCCTCACATTTTTGTAAATATTTTATTACCGTATATCTTTTATTTGACAACACTGAAGAAATTACACTTACACTACAATGTAATGTAGTGAGTGTACAGCTTGTATAACAGTGTAAATTTTCTGTCCCCTCCAAATAACTCAACACACAGCCATTAAAATGTCCCACTGGCAGCAAAAGTTTCACCCCTAAGTGAAAATGTCCAAATTGGGCCCAAAAGGTCAATATTTTGTGTGGCTATCATTATTTTCCAGCACTGCCTTAACCCTCTTGGGCATGCAGTTCACCAGAGCTTCACAGGTTGCCACTGGAGTCCTCTTCCACTCCTCCATGATGACATCACGGAGCTGGTGGATGTTAGAGACATGGCACTCCTCCACCTTCCGTTTGAGGATGCTACACAGATGCTCAATAGGGTTTAGGGTTTGGAGGTGTGTTTTGGGGTCGTTATGTTGGAATACTGCCCTGCGGCCCAGTCTCCGAAGTGAGGGGATCATGCTCTGCTTCAGTATGTCACAGTACATGTTGGCATTCATGGTTCCCTCAATGAACTGTAGCTCCCCAGTGCCGGCAGCACTCATGCAGCCCCAGACCATGACACTCCCACCACCATGCTTGACTGTAGGCAAGACACACTTGTCTTTATACTCCTCACCTGGTTGCCACCACACACACTTGACACCATCTGAACCAAAAAAGTTCTCATCAGACCACAGGATATGGTTCCAGTAATCCATGTCCTTAGTCTGCTTGTCTTCACCAAACTGTTTGCAGGCTTTCTTGTGCATTATCTTTAGAAGAGGCTTCCTTCTAGGACAGTCATGCAGACCAATTTGATGCAGTGTGTGGCGTAAGGTCTAATCACTGACAGGCCGACCCCCCACCCCTTCAACCTCTGCAGCAATGCTGGCAGCACTCATACGTCTATTTCCCAAAGACAATCTCTGGATATGACGCAGAGCACGTGCACTCAACTTCTTTGGTCGACCACGGCGAGTCCTATTCAAGTGGAACTTGTCCTGTTAAACCGCTGTATGGTTTTGGCCACCGTGCTGCAGCTCAGTTTCAGGGTCTTGGCAATCTTCTTATAGCCTAGGCTATCTTTATGTAGAACAACAATTATTTTTTTTCAGATCCTCAGAGAGTTCTTTGTCATGAGGTGCCATGTTGAACTTCCAGTGACCAGTATGAGAGATTGAGAGCGATAACGCCACATTTAACACACCTGCTTCCCATTCACACCTGGGACCCTGTAACACTAATGAGTCGCATGACACCAGGGAGGGAAAATGGCTAATTGGGCCCAATTTGCACATTTTCACTTAGGGGTGTACTCACTTTTTTTTGCCAGCGGTTTAGACATGGCTGTGTGTGGAGTTTTTGAGGGGACAGAAAATTTACACTGTTCTACAAGCTGTACACTCACTACTTTACATTGTAGCAAAGTGTAATTTCTTCAGGGTTGTCACATGAAAAGAGATAATAAAATATTGACAAAAATGTGAGGGGTGTACTCACTTTTGTGAGATACTGTATGTAGGCACTTTCAAAGTCAAAGCAATAAAAAGAAAAATTAGGTAAAAATCATTAAATGTGCTCGCCTAGGGAAAGCTGGGCATCCAAGGTCTCATTTGAATGAGCTTCAACACATTGCTGCAATGCCTTCTCAGATTATTTGAATCTTCAGCTTTCCTAGAATCCCACAGTGAGGCCCAGTGATATCAAGGGCGCCTGCAGGAAGCAGACAAAAGCTAGAAGGAAGTTGTGTAGGAAGCTCTACATAACACTGATGAAGAAATACCTATCTCAAGATCTGTTTTTGTATCATGACTGCAAGAGGGTGAAGCAAACAGACCAGAGCAGAAGTTATTGCTGCAAGTACCTTAATAAGATGTACTGTGTAAAGGTACTAAAAACTGCCACCTCCCTGAAGTAACCGATTACTGGCTGTGCATCAAACATAAATGGAGGAAGCCACTACATGGACTTCAGAGCAGTGTTCCCAACCGTCAGTATTTTTACTGGCAGCCAGTAAAAACGCTAATTTTTCTCCTGCCAGTAAAAGGAAAAAGTTGCCAGTAAAACATATGGTTGTGATGTTTGGCTCGGTCCAGAGCTGGCCGAGACCATCCGAGTCCCTGCTATAGTGTGTTCGGCAGCTCTGGCGGAGGCGGTGCCCGAGCATGTCATGTGATGTCATGGTGCAAGGGAGCCACGCAGAGCAGCCAGAGCCTTGTGTATGGGTCTACAGGACAGGAGCAGGGCAGGTCGGGAGTGGGACTGTTAGTGCTGTTTAGATTGGAGTGGACTGAAGGGACCAACTTCATGTGTGTGTGTGTGTGTGTCTTCCCATTCTAATTTCTTGCCCTCCTGAGTGCTGTCCCTGAGCTACTTACTTACTATATCGAAAATAAAATAAGAAACATGTTTTTTGCCCTAATATCTACCTTAAATCACATTGATAATTGTATATTGTACTTGTTTGTAGCCTAAATACTAAAATTTGCACTGTAATTTTGTAACTTTTGGCAATGCCAGTAAAAACTTGGCTGTGCCAGGAAATTTTGGGTGTTGTGTCAGTAAATTTCAGACTGGTAGGTTGGCAACACTACTGCAGAGAACCACAAAGTGGAACCTGTGGAAGAGGACCACAACCAAAAACAAGGAAAGGGAACTCCCAAATACACAGGCAAAAACAGGTCTTTGAATGTGCCAACCACAATGAGGAAACAAAAAAATCAAATGTAAAAGTCAAAATGTATTATATCATATTAAAAAACAGAGTTTCATCTGATTAAAACCACATAATAAAGAACAGGTAGTAGACTTAGGCAGACAATAGTCGACGACGTCTGTGAATTTGGGAGTTCCCCCTTCCTTGTTTTTGGTTGTGGCCCCCCTCTTCCACAGATTCCACTTTGTGGTTCTCTGCAATTATTAGTGGGATGGTGCCAACATGAGGACATGTATATGTCTTTGTCTGGCTCACACACTTTTGTGTTTTTAGTACCACTACATGGACTGCCCAGAGGTTCAAATGATGGATTTAAGCTGCAATAATGTGAATGACTGCAGGTCACAGTCACTACCATTTGTTGCAAAACCAGAGGATTGGCAAAGATTTTCTGTAACACAATATAGCAATCAAAAATGTCCTCCATTGTTTAAGCTTAAATCCTATGACCAGTTCGAAAAATAAATGACTAAGATAACAAGACTGGCTACTTATGAATGAATATTGTAATCAGCTGCCTAAATAATATACCATTAAGTACAGCTCTGTGATGACTGTTGTAGGTAAACAAGTTAAAATGGCCAATTTAATAACCCATCTACATGACTGAAAGATATTATGTCTTAAAGAAAGGCTGAATGTGTTTTTTTCCCCATCTCTGTACAAGCTAATCATAACTGTGAAAAGAAGCAAAAACCCACAGTGATACTCTCGTCATTACAGCTTGAGAAATGACCAATTAAGAGCCATTTCTGTGGGATGGTTGATAAATGAGACAATGTAATATCACAGAAATTGATCAGACCTTTTGTTGTAGATAATTATCTGTGTGTACATGCCACCCGCTTACTGCAGTTATTATCCAATGGGTCAGGCACAAAATTATAGCACATGTAATTTACTACACCTCTGCCTCCACAATGCAGAACAATTCTTTGCTACAAAAAGTAATGCGTGGCAGCTGACACTCCAAACATAAAACTTTTATTGAGATTAAAATAGCTGCTTCTGGGCAAGTGCATGATGGTATAGATTAATAATTTATATTTGCCATCAGCAGCCTTTGGTCTTCGACTCTTCGTACATCTGCTTTACATAGCAATTCATTTTTATATTGCAAATTTGATACCAGTCAGGAGTATGGCATGACACTCCACAAACAAATAGTAAACTAATAGTTGCATACCTCAGTTAGATTAAACAGTTTCATAGTGATTTACAAATGGCTTTGAAATAGGCTTTATTCTTAGTTTCTGACATGGAAAAAGACCCGTACATTGCTCATTCAAGGAAAAGTAACAGGTCTGCTTGAAGCATAACTAACCCCAAACACAAAAAGGTGACATTAAGCAGCTTAAACGCGCTTAGAGGTGGCAGCTGCATTAGTTTTCATTATCCCAGTTAAGAACATTTTTAGCAAGTACAGAAAATACCTGTTGATCTTGCCAGAAATGTTTTCTTGTCACTTCCTTTGAGATGAACGGGGAGCAAAAACTATTATTCCCACCACCTCATGCATGCATTGAAGATTAACAAAGGCAGATGTACTTGAAGTCAAAAAATTATTAGGTGAAGATGAAGAAAAAAAAATAAATGCAGACACCCCATCTAAAAGACAGGTAAGCCTGCAAACTGCTGTAGCAAAATAACGAGCAGGGCCCTCTGATGTACTGAATTGTATTGTAACTGTACTGCCTGCCCTCATGTTGTAAAACGCTGCGCAAACTGTTGAAGCTATATAAATCCTGTATAACAATAAAAACCTGGTTACACCACAAACTGGTCTCATCAGAGTTTGCACAAGGGCCAAGGACCCACGACAGCACTCAACAGCCTAGGTACCCAGCACTGAGTCGTAACTGGAAATGGAGAGTCATCTGCTGCAGCAGGCAAATGGGGAAGTGAACAAAAAGGTACTTATATACAGTATATAGGGATTGAGGGGTCAGACAGGCCATACATGGGCAAAAAAAAAATGTATTCAAGGGAAAAAAATTGTTTTACTGTCGATGGAATCTTTTTCCTAAGTAACAATAGCAACCATTGCAAAAATCACACATTTAAGGAATCAATGCAAGTTTTTATGAATAATTGTATTTTGATATTGTATGTCTATTTTATGATTTCTATAGCCATATTTATCTGTATTTGTCTGTAAAATTTAAAATCAAGTATTAAAAAAATAAACTGTATTCAAAACCTGAAACCTATTATTAGGTATGGTCAAACTATCTAATTTTTAAACATATTGTAAGGCTTATGATGGACACTAACATCTTGAGTTACTTGTGGGTCCTGCACAATTCAGTCCACCATTTCTTGTCAGAAATCTAAAGTGTTGCGATCCCAATGAGAGCCAAAAAGGACACCTGATAAATGCTCGCAATTTTTGTAGTGACAGTCCCTGATCTAGTACTTTTAAAAACAAGTTATGGTAGCAGTCCTTGCTATATCATACTACATTTGCCATGGGGACACAAGAGCAGATTATCAATTGGATGTCAGATGAATAAAATGTTGACAGATGTGGGTAACATTTCAGTGTTGCAGCCCTACAAAGGCAACCAACAGTGGTCCTAAACTGCCAAAGTACAACAGAGGCACTCCATTTGTGTGAGGATTTTAGAGCTGTCCTCTGTGCTTTAGGGTAGGTCACAAGACTGGGGAACTGTCAAAAGACAACAGCCATCAGTCAAAAAAAGTAAAAACAAAACAAATTTTTCTGCTTATACATAAGGGTGTAAAGATGTTCTAACATACCAGATGTCAGTAATCTTTTACAAAACATTTCATACAAAATATTCCCATACATCCAATATCTAGCAGACTACAGCTCTTGGTCGGTTCAGATTACCGCGGCAGCCTGAGGCCCATCAAGTCGGCATCTGTTCTTTTGCATTCTACTGCAGACCCCTTGTTAAGGTTTAATTTATAACATTTACTTATTTCAGCTTTCATTTATTCAAGGTATACTTATTCATATCAATTCCCAACCAGCTACAAGCAATGGATTTTTTTAAAGTACATTTGTAAACATTAATATTTACATGGCATTTGCCACAAAAGAAATCCACGTACAAGTGCAAGATTACACTGGGTGGTATTAATTCACTGATTTAGGTGCATTAATTTTAATTTTCAATTCTCAGAGACTTCGGAAAACCCTAAAAAAATTTTTTTTATAAACTTGGGTAATTCAAATCAAGCGCATTTATGAAAACAATGCATTAGCAGAGGTTACCTAAAGTAGAAAATGCATGCCAATATGATCAGTTTCATCAGGTCAAGCCTACCCCTTCCTATGCCATCGCCTGAGCTTTCCCATTGGTCAGTGAGATGGCACTTTGCATTTAAGGACCTAAAAGGAAATTTTGGAGGTGAGAGGGGGCATTGACAAACTCAACTGTGGGAAAACTCAACATTTAACAACATCAGCAACCTATCACTTTGGATATATTGATGGTTATGAATTGTGCTCTTTGCTCACATCAAAGGATGAAACCAGGATCTCATACAAAAGGTTCCAACTTGACAATTAGTTGTGATACAAAGATGCCTGTTCCACGCGGAGTGAGCTCCGTTGGAGTTCACCTGCTCAGTGGGGAATCTGTTCGCTAAAGCGCACTAAGCAGACGGATGGCTGGTCCATGTTCGCTCCGCGTATGCAGAGCAAACACAGCCTGCTCTCTTTTATGGGCAGTCAGATGTAAATAGGCCGCCTGTCAGTTTACGCCCGACTTGCATCCGATCTGCCAGACGGATGGGGAACGGATCCCCATCCATCTGTTTTTAGAAGCTAGGATCGGATGTCAGAGGGTGTAAACAGACACAGGTCTGTTTACCCCCACCGCTCCATAGAGGAGACTGGAGGGGTCTGATTGGGTCCACCTGAAAAACTGACCCAATCGGTTCGCTAGTATGAAAGAGGCCTAATGGGCTGTTACAGTACCAACTATTGTCTATAACCATCAAAAACATAGGTGGCAGAAGATAGGTTTGGGTATGTTAAAAGATTTAGAAAGGGGAGAAATTAAGATTTATCAGGGTCTCACAAATTAAAAATATAAGGGTTTTTAATGATTTCTGCAGAATGTTTAGATCTTAGGAGAGCTCTTTTTAACTTGAATGGACTACAGCCTGTTTTTTTTTCATGTCAATTATGAGACATCCTTTTTTTTTTTTTTTTTTTATTCCGTTCACTACAAATACATACACATTGGGTGGGAATTTATCAAAAAATTGGAGCAGCCAGAATCTGGAGCAGCTGTGCATGACAACCAATCAGCTTCTGCTTGTTCAGTTAAGCTTTGAAAATGAAAGAGAAGTTGATTGGTTACAATGCACCATTGTTCAGATTCTGGCTGACAACTTCCCCTCTTTGTTTCTTCATTTTGAGTTTAGCTTTTTTTGCATGCATTTTAATTCTTGTATGAATATTTTTGATTTCCCCAATGAGGGGAAATCACACTATAAGTGCGAGAGATGTACTGGTGTAGACGGGCGCTGCTGCTGGCTGTGTGTGGACTTCTTTTCCCCCCTCTCTGCTGGTACAATGTTTCAGAGTGTTGGGCTGTGTGCACATGCACAGTCAGTGTCTCTCCCTTCTCTCACTGCAGCTAAAGAATGGATTTGTGTAAAATCCCTCGCTCCTGCTTCACTCCTCTTCTCTCCTGGCAGTGGATGTAAGTCAATCAGGAAGCAGTAGGGCTGAAACCCATCGGGGGCAGAGAGAACACATGCATGTAGACATGAGAGGATGTTGGAAAATGTAGTCCTAAAGTGACACTGTACAATATAATGGAATTGCTGCAGAACTAGAGCACCCACATTTCCCTGTTAACAGGAGAGACAGGACTGCTTTTCCCAGGCAAAAGAAGATACGGCGAGGTATTTGCAGAGAGGGGAGCAAGAGGTGCAGACCAACTGTCAGGGTCTGTGCCCTACACTAGAGGGGTCCTACAGACAGTAAGAGAGAGAGAGTTGCTGTACCCTGTGAGTAAAGAAGCCAAAAGAGAGCGACTGCAAGCCTCCTGTGTGAGGGGACCTGGAGCAGTGCAGACCAACTGCTTGGGTGTCTGCCCACATGTCAGGGGCCAAAGGACTGCGAGACAGAGATTTCTCATGCTGTACAGGAACCTAAAGCTGGAGTAACGCTTTGGAGATAAAGCCTGCAGTCAGGGAGAGCCAGAAAGGGACTATTTGTGAGGACTGGAACTTCTGAAACAGCTGACAGCCAACCAAGTACATGGGACTGGGCCTATTACCTGCCAAGAGTGGTGAGCTGAACTATACATTCTAAACTCTTGCCACACACAGTTAACACTACAGAGACTGTTCTTATCTAGGAGCTCATCCGTAACTCACATTCTTAAAGATATAGTGCACCACTGACAGAAGGGCCCCACCAAAAGCCAGCTGCTATTGACTAATCAGGTGCCTTGTACATTAGTCAACTTCTGGGGTGCCCCTTATTAGGCACCGTGAGCACATCCATTAGAGCTGCAAGCTAAGGATTACACCTAAGATCACTATTATTGTGTCAGCTGATCCTATCGCCGCCAGTTACTGGTTACATCAGTTAAGCTTGATTTAATAGTGCCACGGTTCAGTTAAAGTATTACTAAAGGCAAAACTTTTTTTAGTTTTGGATAGAGTGGAGATGCATTAGAGAGTTTTTGTTTGCAGTCTGTGCCCCCATTAGGGAGATTCCCCCTCTCTATTTGTCCTGTTTACCATTTATCTCTAAAAGTGAAAGTAAAAGAAAATCCCAAATTTTGGGTTGTCACCAGAAAAGTAATAGAGGGGAAATCTTCCAATGGGGACACTAGTTCTGGTGGCCTGGGTTTCCCCAATGAATTCCCTAAATTTGCTCTTACGTCCTTTTTTGCTAAGGGACAGGAAGTGAATGGAAATCTCTGCAATGGGACACAGATAATAAGATGGATAGATAAAAAAAAAAGAACAAGAGTTATAACTCTCCCCTGCGCTATCCAAAAATAAAAAAGAAAGTTTTGCCTATGGGTCTACTTCAAATCAGCCTGTTACACGCCAGTGTTCACTTATATAGTTTTTGAAGCTTTGAAAGTGTTCTGTTGTTGATTGACAACAATTTACACACTGTTTAACTGCCTTGATATAATACATTTAACTAATCTACCTTTTATATGTTGTGGCTACTTTCTGTGTGCTTATATAGAGTGGGTTACATCAGTTGAGCTTGATTTAAAAGTGCCACAGTTCAGTTAAATCACCCTGTTATACGCCAGTGTTTACTTACTGTATCTAGTTTGTGATTTTTTGAAAGTGTTCTGTTTGGCAATTTACACACAGTTTAACTGCCTTGATCTAGTACATTTAATTAAGCCATCTCATTTGTTGTGGCTACTTTGTGTGCTGATACAAAGTGCAGGTATACCAATGCTTAAGTCACAGGTGTGAGCGTGTCTCAAACCACAGCCAGGTGTGTCAGTGAGGAACGAGCACTTTATAACCCATAACCACCAGCAGCCTCTTGGGGGCGGGGGTAAGTGCTACACTGATAATAGACCTCAAGTATTCCACAGGCTAGTAGCCCCCACCAACCGTTAACAGAAAAGATACTAAAGGACCCCAATGTTAGCGTTTATTTACCATGTGGCAATTCGCAGGGCAAATTTCAAGTACGTGCACTGGCTGAAAAAAAAATTACTTAAAGTTGATCCCCTAAAACCCCAAGGGGGTGGCACATAGATTACCAAAGTACTGTATTTCATAAACAATTATGGTGTTTCTTTTTTACAGTGCTGTCTGGAGCGCTACCCTAGTCTAATGCCCAATTTATGGACGCTCATATGGGGGAGCTACAACCAGCACTGAAGCCCCCACCCCATCTTCGATTAGCGCCCTCTGCCACCTTCCTTAAAATTAAAATAATTAATTGTAAAAGAACTGAAATAAAAAACAGAGCCCAGCAACCAGCTATTCTGGGAAGAGATACTACGGCGCTTGTCAATGCCAGTCTGTGTTTTAAATAACAACGGCTGGAGTGGAGAGCCATCATTCACAGAACCACCAACCCCCAACAACACATACCAGCTACTACACTAGTTTTCTGTAAAAAATGGCTTTTTGTGGGTTTGTTTTTTTTTGCATGACGTGCACCCTCATTCACGACACAAGCAGACAGTTGCTACTTGACTCTCTCTTTTGAATAGCTGCTGGCACGGCAGGGTCTGGGCTCTTTTTTTTATGTCACGACAAAGAAGGTGGCAGAAGAGATCAAAGATGGCTTAGAGTTGCAATACACAGCAGAGCTGCAGATGTTCCATCTAGCAGCTTTTATGCTGGCCATAGATGAATCAAAATTTGGCTGGTTCAGCAGACACTGGTTGAATCTCAATTAGTTTGTGGCCATCCTTGTTTGACAGAAGTCAAAGGATCCCTCTCTCTGGATACAATGTCCCAGCAGGAGAAGGGAGGGCATTCATTCATGCACTGCACTTGTGTGGATGAAGAATCTGTTCATGTTTTTCCATTCAGCCCGTTGGCTGAATGAAAAAAAAAAAAAAAACATGTATATGGCCAAGCTTGAGAGGAGTCGAGAACAGGGTGGGTTCTGTGTGCACAGTCATGCCCACTTCACCTCAGTGTGATGTCAGAGCTAAATACGAATGCGTCTCCTTGCCATCAACATAGTTGGATAGTGATGGAGGGGGCGAACTATTCGACCACACTACTCAGCAATTAAAGCAAAGATATGCATGGGACCAAGTGTGATGTGCAATGGGTCCCATGTGGAATTTATAAACCTTTTTTTTAAATTATGGCGATAGTTCTTTAAAGCTTTTATGAGATTTTGGAGATTGAGTGTACATCTACATGTGAAGAAATATGTCCATAAACTAATAGATGTTTTCATATATTTGCCGGGAGTTGCTTGTTTAGACAATAAGCAGCTCGATAGCATCTCAGTGCATTTATTAGTATTCCTTAATAAAAGAACTGACACAAAGATTAATATTTACTAGATATAATAGAACTACATCTATACATTGTCAACTAGGCAGCTCACCACAGCCAGTAAATGATGGGTTTATGAACATGAGTTTTGAAATTAGCTGTCACCAAATGCTTTTTTTTCCCCTAGTCAAACATAATTTCCAGCAGCATCAATTATTCATGGCAGGCTTAGATCTTTCATTTGTGTGAAAGGCTTTCTAGCCTCAGCAATATGAAACTACACAATTGTATATCACAAGTGGCTATTTAAAAGTGTTTGCTTAATAAGCAGAACGTCTGTCAGATGTATATTAACAATACTGAATATCAAGGTGAGAAAGAGGAAACACCTTTGTCTTTGTTCTCATGTTGACACTTGACACATTCTCTTTTTCTGGTCAGTGTGATACATATTTCTTGTCATGTATATACAACTGAATCATTATATGCTAAAAAAAAAAAGGGAAAATATGTTCTTTTTACATGCATATGTTTATGTATATTCAGAAGGTCCTATTTAAAATAATGTATTATTTCTTAATAGAAAACGTTTGTAGTGGAACTCTTGACAAAACATTCGATACTCAAATGTACTCTAAACTTCATTCTACAGCTAGTCTCCATAAATATTCTCATACACATGATTTATGTGAATTTAGTACACTATTTCATAAAGTCAAATCACATCCAATGATAAGCAGATTAGTGTTGTAAAACATGCATGCTGAACTTGCTCGACAGACCGTTATGAAAAATGCGTAAGTAGATTGAGACAAGTCAAGGGGAGTAAACTGCAGAATTCCCTTGCTCTACAAAAGGAATTACAAGCACATGTAGCATTTATCCTTTTACTTCCCTTCCAGGAAAAAAAAAAATCCGCTCTAAATGCAAGGTATGCCTTTCAACTTTGGTACGTTGGTGTAAAACGTATGGACATAAACATGTGTATTATAAGACCTGTGAAAATCGGTGACAAATTCATATTTCTATGTGAACAAACAGATAACACTGTTATAGAGTAACTATTAGGGTTAATACCAGTATCAGCACTCCCACCTACTGTCTTGGGGGGAAAAAGCCTCTCTGTTGAAGCAGCTCAAGAATTAAGAATAATTCTTTGAAGTTGAAAGAAACTTAAAAATGGACATGTCTTTAGACTGGTATTAGTGTGGTGGGGAGGATGAATCGTCTGAACGGCTGGGTTCTTCACCAATGGACTTTTGCTTTTCTGTCATTTAGGTCCAACATGAGACTAAACTCAATTTGTTCTTACTTACTCACTACAAAGAAATATTGTGTATTAAAGAAAAATTTTAATACAGCAAAATCTAGACTGAAATGCTGGAAGTTTTGAAGTAGAATGCAAAAATAAATACAACCCATACCGTACATACATATACAATCTATACCATACAAGCCAACAGGTAAGAGAGCAGTAACCCAACAGCAAACTTGCAATGAAAATTACATCTCTATATTTGCAGTAGAGGAAACATATTTAATGGCAGAACTGTCACCATTAGTGCAGATTGCCCCATAGGCCCAAAAATCTAAGTGACTTGGCTGTTAAAAGAAGAAAGTGAAAATGAGGTCCTTTATAGCATGTACAGTAAGGTGTCTTTGCATATCTTCTGCCCTTGCTTCTAAAAACCGCGCTTTGCCGCGATTTTGTGCAGAGCAAAAGGTCACCAATATAAAAAGAAGAAAAACGCCCAAATCTGCCCCATACGAGCGACAAAAAAGGGTCCAGAACTTGTTTGAGCTTCAGGCGTAGGGCTTCAGGCGTTTTGGAGTGGAGATGTGAACCATCTACATAGAGAATAATGTATTTTTTCCCCTCTAGCGTTTTGTAGCTTCAGGCGACAAAACGCTCAGGTGTGAATGCAGCCTTATACACAAATAATCGGGTATTTGTTTCCTAATTACAAAAGACAGAAACTGTATTAAAAAAAAAAAAAAAATCAATGAATCATTTTTTTTTTCTTTTCCCTCATTTTTTTGTGCTGCCACCCTCTCTGGAGTTGTTGTTTAATGCCAAAGACCAATGGTATTATGGATCGCAACTTCTACTGGTATGAGGAGGTTGTGGCGTACCCACCGCCCTCTAAATCTAACAATTGGCGCTACAGTGCCTTAAAAAAGTAGTCATACCCCCTTGAAATTTTCCACATTTTGTCATGTTACAACCAAAAGCGTAAATGTATTTTATTGGGATTTTATGTGCTGGACCAACACAAAGTAGCACATAATTGTGAATTGGAAGGAGAATGATAACAACATTGTTTACAAATAAATATCTGAAAAGTGTGGGGTGCATTTGTATTCAGCCCCCTTTACTCTGATACCCCTAACTAAAATCTAGTGGAACCAATTGCCTTCAGAAGTCACCTAATTAGTAAATGGAGTTCTCCTGTGTGTAATTTAATCTCAGTATAAATACAGCTTTTCTGTGTAGCCCTCAGAGGTTTGTTAGAGAACCTTGGTGAACAAACAGCATCATGAAGGCTAAGGAACACATCAGACAGGTCAGGGATAAAGTTATGGAGAAGTTTAAAGCAGGGGTAGGTTATAAAAAATATCCCAAGCTTTGAACATCTCATGGAGCACTGTTCAATCCATCATCCAAAATTGGAAAGAGTATGGCATAACTGCAAACCTACCAAGGCATGACCGTGTACCTAAACTTACAGGCCGGGCAAGGAGAGCATTAATCAGAGAAGCAGCCAAGAGGCCCATGGTAACTTTGCAGAGATCCACAGCTCAGGTGAAAGAATCTGTCCAAAGTACAACCATTATTCATGCACTCCATAAATCTGGCCTTTATGGAAGAGTGGCAAGAAGAAAGCCATTGTTGAAAGAAAGCCATAATAAGTCCCATTTGCAGTTTGCAAGAAGCCATGTGGGGGACACAGCAAACATGTGGAAGAAGGTGCTCTGGTCAGATGAAACCAAAATGTAACTTTTGGCCTAAAAACAAAACGCTATGTGTGGCGGAAAACTAACACTGCATATCACCCTGAACACACCATCCCCACTGTAAAACATGGTGGTGGCAGCATCATGTTGTGGGGATGCTGTTCTTCAGCAGGGACAGGGAATTTGGTCAGAGCCAAATACAGTGCAATCTTGGAAGAAAACATGTTGGGTCTGCAACAGACTTGACTGGGGCGGAGGTTCCCCTTCCAGCAGGACAACGACCCTAAACATACAGCCAGAGCTACAATGGAATCGTTTACATCAAAGCATACTCATCTGTTAGAATGGCCCAGTCAGAGTCCAGACCTAAATCCAATTGAGAATCTGTGGCAAGATTTGAAAATTGCTGTTCACAGATGCTCTCCATCCAATCTGACAGAGCTTGAGCTATTTTGCAAAGAGGAATGGGCAAAAATGTCACTCTCTAGATGTGCAAAGCTGGTAGAGACATACCCAAAAAGACTTGCAGCTGTATTTGCAGCGAAAGATGGTTCTACAAAGTATTGACTCAGGGGGGCTGAATTGGAATGCACGCCATACTTTTAAGATATTTGTAAAAAAAATTGAAAACCATTTTTCATTTCCTTGCACAATTATGTGCCACTTTGTATTGGTGTATCACATAAAATACATTTACGTTTTTTGTTGTAACATGACAAAATGTGTAAAATTTCAAGGGGTATGAACACTTTTTCAAGACACTGTATTTGTTTATTATAGTTACATAGTAGGTGAGGTTGAAAACAGACACAAGTCCAACCTATGTGTGTGATTATATGTCAATATTACATTGTATATCCCTGTATGTCGTAGTCATTCAGGTGCTTATCTAATAGTTTTTTTGAAACTATTGATGCTTGATGCTCCCTGCTGATACCACCGCCTGTGGAAGGAAACACACAGATCCATGTCCTGTCAGGTGAGAGGAGACCGATCAAGTGTCCCCAGTACAGAGGAACACCAATCGGTCTCCTCCCCTTGTTAGTCCGCTCCCCCTATAGTTAGAATCACTCCCTAGAAAACAATTAACCCCTTGATCGCCCCTAGTGTTAACCCCTTCCCTGCCAGTGACATTTATACAGTAATCAATGCATTTTTATAGCACTGATCACTGTATAAATGTGAATGGTCCCAAAATGGGACCATTGCCGCTCTTACAGTAAAGAACCCTCTACGTAGTTAAACATTTTTTCGTCTAATTTTAATGAGTGGCCACGTGTCTTGTTAAACCCCCTTCCGCAAAAAAGTTTTATCCCTATTGTGGGGTCACCAGTACAGTATTTGTAAATTGAAATCATATCCCCTCTCAAGCGTCTTGTCTCCAGAGAATAAGTTCAGTGCTCACAACCTTTCCTCATAACTAACATCCTCCAGACCCTTTATTAGCTTTGTTGCCCTTCTTTGTACTCGCTCCATTTCCAGTACATCCTTCCTGAGGACTGGTGCCCAGAAACTGGACAGCATACTCTAGGTGCAGCCAGACCAGAGTCTTGTAGAGCGGGAAATGTATTGTTTTATCTCTGGAGTTGATCCCCTTTTTAACCACTTCAATACAGGGCATTTTCCTGCCCAAGCCAATTTTCAATTTTCAGCGCTGTCGCAATTTGAATGACAATTATTGGTTATGCAACACTGTACCCAAATTACATTTTTATTATCGTTTCCCCACAAATAGAGCTTTCTTTTTGTGGTATTTGATCATCTCTGCAGTTTTTTGCGCTATAAACAAAAGAAGAGCGACAAGTTTGAAAAAAAAAAAAAAAAAAAAACCACAATTTTTTTTACTTTTTGCTATAATAAATATCCCAATTTTTTTTTTTTAAACAATTTTTTTCCTCAGTTTAGGCCGATATGTATTGTTCTACATATTTTGGTAAAAAAAAAAAAAAAAAAAAAAAAAAAATCGCAATAAGCATATATTGATTGGTTTACGCAAAAGTTATAGCGTCTACAAAATAGGGGATAGTTTAATGGCATTTTTATTTTTTTTTTTTTTTTTTACTAGTAATGGCGGAGATCTGCGATTTTTATCGTGACTGCGACATTGCGGCAGACATATCGGATACTTTTGACACCATTCACATTTATACAGTGATCAGTGCTATAAAAATGCATTGATTACTGTATAAATGTCACTGGCAGGGAAGGGGTTAACACTAAGGGCGATCAAGGGGTTAATTGTGTTTCCTAGGAAGTGATTCTAACTATAGGGGGAGGGGACTAACAAGGGGAGGAGACCGATAGGTGTTCCTCTGTACTGGGGACACTTGATCAGTCTCCTCTCACCTGACAGGACGTGGATCTGTGCGTTTACACACACAGATCCACGGTCCTGCTCTGTTAATGGGCAATTGCGGGTGTCGGGCGGACATCACGGCCGCCGGGCATGCACATCAGCTCCCAAGTGACGCGGCGGGGGCGCCCCCCAGATGGCCGGGTAGCCCAGGATGTCATATGATGCCCGCCCAGGATGGGAGATCCCTCCTGCAGATGTCATGATAATGGGCGGGATGGGAAGTGGTTTGCTTTGTTAGCAGCAACTTGGCATTGCATGTCAAGGCCGAGCCTGTCATCTACTAGGACCCCCAGGTCCTTTTCCATCCTAGATTCCCCCAGAGGTTCTCCCCCCAGTGTATAGATTGCATTCATATTTTTGACACCCAAATGCATTATTTTACATTTTTCTACATTAAACCTCATTTGCCATGTAGTTGCCCACCCCATTAATTTGGTCATATCTTTTTGCAAGGTTTCCACATCCTGCGGAGAAGTTATTGTCTGGCAATTACTTGACTGAGTTCCCCAAGTACCCTCGGGTGCAAGCCATCTGGTCCCGGTGATTTATTAATGTTAAGTTTCCCAAGTCTAATTTTAATTCTGTCCTCTATTAACCATGGAGGTGCCTACTGTGATGTGTCATGAGGTAAACACTGCAGTTTTGGTTACTGAAGCCCCCCCGATTCCCTCATGAAGACTGAGAAGAATAAAATCAGTACCTTCGCCATCTCCCCATCCTTTGTAACCAGATGTCCTTCCTCATTCTTTATGGGGCCAATATGTTTCGTCCTCCCTTTTTTACTGTTTACATACTTAAAGAATTTCTTGGGATTTTTTTTGCTTTCCTCCGCTATGTGTCTTTCGTGTTCTATCTTAGCCGCCCTAATTGCACCCTTTATAAAGTCTGAATGCTGATGATGATCCCTCAACCTTGTATTTTGTGAAGGCCTCCTCATTTGCTTTTTTTATGCATTTTTACATTGGAGTCCATCCAGGACTTTTGTTCGCTCTTTTAAATTTATTACCCAATGGGATGCATTGGCTAATGCACTTATTTAATTATCTTCTTCTATAACTATATACCTGCACCGGTCCATTTTTTTTACTAGCACTGGTCTCTATTAAATATGTACTATGTCCTCTGTGGAGTGTTCATAAATCATATTTTGTGCACCTCTATACTTTGGTGCCTTCTATAGTTTTGTTAATTGTTTTATTTTTTGTATGTTTTTGTTGTTTATTCTGGTACACATGTACCACTTTTGTACAACTATTCTGGGATGGCTACTCTAACAAACAAAACAAAAACAGGGACTATGAAAATATTCTTTTACCCGGACATAAAAATCATTCTATCATTGTCAAATAAAAACAAAAAATCCAGCAAGAATATATTACATTTTATACATCACTGAGCATGTCGACATTCCATCAAAAAGACAACAGCTAATTGTTCTACAGTAGTGTTCATGGTCCACTAAGTAACAACTGCATACAATTATAACTGTACAAAAACCATCTGCACAGCACAGTTCATATGTAAAATAAAATAATACATGGCCTGCATATAAAGCATCTTTCCACTCAACACCACACCATTTGGAATCAGATAAAGAGTGACGGATATCGGATTAGGCATGTGATAGACTCTGGAGCAATTAAGTTCTAATGATATTACAAACCTTATTATTTTAAAAAGTGTGCTTCTTATGCAACTCCATTGATTATACATTGAAAGGAAAGTGTTTTTCGAACAAACTTGGCATCCATAATAAATAACAGTAACAGCTATTCTGCCAACATCCTTGGTAACCATGGCAATGAAAGACAATTTTAAGCTTTCTCTAATGCAGTTATTGTGCATCCAAAGTTCAATGCCTCTGTAAAAACGCTTCAAAGGCATTTTCTGCATTTGGTGTCTGCATTAACTGTACATACTCACAGGTAAGTGATCATGTACAGTGAAGGCATAGAGACATAAAGCTAAAAAAAAACTCACCCCTGTGCTGACAAGGGATAGCATGATCCTTTCATTTAAGGCTAAGGTCTCTCCTTGCTTCATCTTGATCCTCTTCTTATCTAGACATTTCATTGCGTACCTAAGAGTATACATAGAACAACACATGTAAATCAAATTAATGTATAGTGCAAACAAACCCTTAGATTACAAACATAAATCTAGCAGTTCATCTAATGTTAGTAAAGTTTTTCACATTTGTACTAGGATATTTGCAGAAGGTCACAGGAAAAAAACAGGATTTTTGACTTACTTGAAAAACATTTTCTTTGGAGTACAGAACAAAGCTCAGTCTTAGATGATAAGAGGATACACAAAGGTGAGGGTTCTGTATCCTGTACTTTACTCCAAGAAACATAACTTAAATGTCAAGAATCTTGTTTTCAGACAATGTCGCATATATTCTGGTATTGTCCAATAATTCAGCCATTTTGGGAAGATGTAACGATCACAATCAGACAACTGACTTTGGTAGACTTGAGCTGGAACCCTGCGGCGGGTCTTCTCCAGCTGACAGAAAGACCCATTTCAATGTAAAAAACTTGCCTCACCATTCATCTCTTAAACACAGTAAAGGCTTACATTCCTCTCCTCCAAAAGGCAGACACAACTGCCAACAAGATCTTTATGGTACTCCATGATGAATGAAATCCTATACATGCAATAACTCACATCTACCTTGCACAACACCAAAGAAAATTCGGGGAGACACTGAGGCCATAGCAATACTTCACAATTACTGATCCCTACATACAAGCAATAACCTGGGACCTCAGAACATAAATACTATCCAATGCTTGTTCACACCTTTTTGATAAATCCAATCCCTTACTGCCAACCCCTAGGGAGTGACACCCCCTGCCTCATCTACCCACTTTACTTCCCTCATACTACTTTCTACTGGAAATTGATACCCATATTTTTTTCCTATCCCCAAGCAAGTAGACCTTGATACTTCTATGGATCTGTAATTTATGTCTTCCAAAGTTACTGGTAGCACACTCCATTAACTTACTTTCTGATTGTTCAGTCTGCGAATGGCTCTTGTTGTGTATCTTTTGATATAGGTGTTAAAACCTTCCTATTTAAAGGTTCAAAAAATGTTATTCTCAAATGGGAGCTGTGAAACTAAACTGCAGGCCACTGTATGGCTCTGCATGAAAATTCCTTGGGGAGACTTCAGTATACTTTAAGTGGCCACAGACATTCTGAAGAGGTTGAAAGCAAAAGGTACAAACTGTCTGTCATCAGAGCAAAATCTCGCAAAGGCCCGGTAGAGAGTTCTACATTCCTTAAAAGATTGATTTGCCCAAATTCACAAGTAACTTCTATGGAAAGTGGAGGGGGATAGCAAGGAGAAGGTTATCAACTTAACAGGGAGGGTAAAAACAATGAGCAGCAGAGGTTCTGTAACTTGATCAGTTGACTAGTTCCACCAACAGTGGGTGGTCAGGCAGCTCTGCAACAGGAGATTGGTCGACTTATCTCATGTCTACAAATACCCTTTGGAAAACACAAAAAAATTAAGACTTCTACAAAAGTCATTTTGTGATTTTTTTTTTTTTTTTTTAATCTCTGTTCACTTTACTGCCAGAGAGACATTATTCAACTTAAGGGCATGAATTCCTAAAATCCTAACTCTCTGCACAACCCCAACTCTCACACCTACACCTGGTTTACTGCCCTCTTTCAAATGCTTGGACAGTTTGATTTTAAATGATGATGTATTTTGCAAGACCCTAGTTTACAGCACTGAGGTCTCTAAAGGAATACCCAAGCTACAAGGTGTCTCATTGCTGGGAGTAGTTACAGAATTATAGGGGTGAAACAGCCCACTTAGAAACTATTTTAAAACATGCCATCAGGTGCAGTGGAATGCCCATTTTCACTATCTGCGGAACAGAAGCAGGTAATGTTGTGCACTGTTAGCGAAAACCACTGCAACTGATGAATCTGAGATTACACTTGTATTCTAAATCTAAAGTTACACTTTAAGGATCACATATACTAAAATGTTCAAAAATCTTTGAGTTAGCTATATGATTTTTAAGAATTAGTTCACAGGCTGAAAAAGTAAAAGGTGTAGTGAAAGGAAGGTATGTGCATTGACATCTTAAGACTCACATTTTACCAGTGTCTGCTTTCCGACACCCATAAACTTCACCAAATCCACCTCGTCCAATAATTCGATGAACACTAAAATCATTCATGGTCAACTGTAATTTAGAAGAAAAAGTAATCAAATTAATAAAAGCATATGCAGGCCTGCATTCTTATGGAGAACTACTTTTAAACTGCAGTATATCAAACATTTTATAATTCACTAATACAATTGTGACTACTGTGTTATTATTATTTTTTTTCTTTTTTTTTTTAAATAGATTTTTTAAATCCCTGTAAAAAGAAATTCTCCAATTTCATTGAGAGATGCAGCCAGATTCACTACGCTTGTGGGAGCCCACTGGCAAAAGAAGGATGCTAGTTGCTTTTAAAGGCATTGTACACCATACATTTTTGTTTTGCTGTTTTAACTAGGTATTAGTGTAGCTATATTCCCTGTGTCATTTGTTTGTCTTATCTTATAATGATGGACTTGAATGTTGTTGCTGCAATATCGTTGCCCAGAGCAGGTAACTATATACAGTATCTCACAAAACTGAGTACACCCTTCACATTTTTGTAAATATTTTATTATATATTTTCATGTGACAACACTGAAGAAATTACACTTGTAAAGTAGTGAGTGTACAGCTTGTATAACAGTGTAAATTGGCTGTCCCCTCAAAATAACTCACACAGCCATTAATGTCTAAACCACTGGCAACAAAAGTGAGTATACCCCTAAGTGAATATCTCCAAATTGGGCCCAAAGTGTCAATATTTTGTGTGGCCACCATTATTTCCCAGCACTGGAGATTACCAGAGCTTCACAGGTTGTCACTCCTCCATGACGACATCACGGAGATGGTGGATGTTGGAGACCTTGCACTCCTCCACCTTCCGTTTGAGGATGCCCAACAGATGCTCAATAAGGTTTAGGTCTGGAGACATGCTTGGCAAGTCCATCACCTTTACCCTCAGCTTCTTTAGTAAGGCAGTGGTTGTCCTGGAGGTGTGTTTGGGGTCGTTATGTTGAAATACTGCCCTGCAAGGGAGGGGATCATGCTCTGCTTCAGTATGTCACAGTACATGTTGGCATTCATGGTTCCCTCAATGAACTGTAGCTCCCCAGTGCTGGCAGCACTCATGCAGCCCCAGACCATGACACTCACCACCATGCTTGACTGTAGGCAAGACACATTTGTCTTTGTACTCCTCACCTGGTTGCCGCCACACATGCGTGACACCATCTGAGCCAAATAAGTTTATCTTGGTCTCATCAGACCACAGGACATGGTTCCAGTAATCCATGTCCTTAGTCTGCTTGTCTTCAGCAAAATGTTTGCAGGCTTTCTTGTGCATCATCTTTAGAAGAGGCTTCCTTCTGGGATGACAGCCATGCAGACCAATTTGATGCAGTGTGCGGCGTATGGTCTGAGCACTCAGAGACTGACCCCTTCGACCTCTGCAGCGATGCTGGCAGCACTCATGCGTCCATTTCCCAAAGACAACCTCAGCATATGACGTTAAACATGTACCCTCAACTCCTTTGGTCGACCATGGCGAGGCCTGTTCGAGTGGAACCTGTCCTGTTAAAACGCTGTATGCTCCTGCCCACTGTGCTGCAGCTCAGTTTCATGAACTTGGCAATCTTCTTATAGTCTAGGCCAGCTTTATGTAGAACAACAATTCTTTTTTTCAGATCCTCAGTTCTTTGCAATGAGGTGTCATGTTGAACTTCCAGTGACCAGTATGAGAGAGTGAGAGTGATGACACCAAATTTAACACACCTGCTCCCCATTCAAACCTGAGACCTTGTAACACTAACGATTCACATGACACCGGGGAGGGAAAATGGCTAACTTGGCCCAATTTGGGCATTTTCACTTAGGGGTGTACTCACTTTTGTTGCCAGTGTTTAGACATTAATGGCTGTGTGTCGAGTTATTTTGAGGGATAGCAAATTTGCACTGTTATACAAGCTGTACACTCACTACTTTACATTGTAGCAAAGTGTAACTTCTTCAGTGTTGTCACATGGAAAGATATAATAAAATATTTACAAAAATGTGAGGGGTACCTCTTTTTTTATAAATATATATATATATCTTTACAACCACTTTAATTATTCTGGCTGTTTCAGATTTTTACTAGTTCTCACCTGCTCTAGACTGAGGAACCCAATGTTTGTGTCAGTTCTTGTATTATATTATATATATTATAGGCAGAGGTCATGTATTAACCTGTGCATGCTGCATACCTCAACTTTAAACACAAACTGAAACTTCTGACATCGGAAGCAGTCATAGAACCATTCCATGTGTTTAAAGTCATAAGCCTGGGATATAATCTGGAAGTTAATTTAGGTACTCATTCGTAGTTAAAGTGACACTAAAGGTTCATGTTTTAAAAAATAAAATAAAAAATAACAAACATGTCATACTTACCTTCACTGTGCAGCTCATTTTGCACAGAGTGGCCCCGATTCTCCTCTTCTGGGGTCCCCCAGCGGCTCTCTCGGCTCCTCCTCACATCAGATAACCCCCTGGGAGAATCGTGCTCCCGGGGGGTTACCTTGCGGGTGCACTCCAGAGTCCAGCATTCAGCGTCCATAGATGCCGAAAGCAGGACTCAACCCCGCCCCAGCAACCGCGTCATTGGATTTGATTGACAGCAGCGGGAGCCAATGGCTGCACTGCTATCAATCTATCCAATCAACAGCCGAGAACCCCCTAGCAGAGATAGACAGCGCGTCCCCGTGGGACAAGTTTGAGGGTTCAGGTAAGTAAAATGGGGGGGCTGAGGGGCCGGTCACTGACAGGTGTTTTTTCACATTAATGCATAGGATGCATTAAAATGAAAAAAACACGAACCTTTACAACCCCTTTAAGATTTTGCAACTTGATTCCCAGTGACTATGCCCAACATGCAGAATCCC
The DNA here is from genome assembly GCA_028564925.1 of Lithobates sylvaticus. Taxonomy (NCBI): domain Eukaryota; kingdom Metazoa; phylum Chordata; class Amphibia; order Anura; family Ranidae; genus Lithobates; species Lithobates sylvaticus. The sequence goes on from CM053026.1 coordinate 249,112,165, forward strand.
ATTATTTAGATCTGCACCTGTTCACACTCATGTGTTCAGCCGCCCCTTTATAAGCTCAAAAAAGTACACGCTTTTTTTATTTTTTAAGCAAATTTTGGCCTCCCCCCCATATAATTAAATGGGTGTGTCTGTATATGGGCAACGCATGTGTTTTTGCGTGATCTTGCACAGAAAAACTCCTCTCTTGCCTTTGCCTAGCCCAGAAAATAAATCCCTAAAGTTTAATACATGTGTAAAAACACTTGTAAACCTTCAAAAAGGCCACACAAAAAAAAAAACTGCTTCAAACTTACTGGGAAAAAGCTCTCTCTACCATCAAGCTTACTGCAGTTTACTGCCATATAGTCAGCCACTTGGTCACTGCTCCAGAGAGCAGCAGTAGTCGTCTTATAGAGGAGTTCAGAGCGCTGCACCTGGGTGGAAGCACTGTGACAAGCAGTCAAAGAACACCAGCCTTATGCAATCCCCAGTGCAAGCAGGCATGCTACAGCTATGTTGTAGGGCTGTCAAATGTACTACGATTTAGAATTATCAGAGGCCTGCATGCGATTAATGGCTGGAATGTGGAAAAGTATACAAGAATCTAGGATACCCAGCCTATTACTCACCCAGCTTTTGAATGAAAATCATCAACAAAGAAAAGAAAATGAGGAGCAAAATGCATAAAACTGTCATAAAAAAAGACTTAAAGGACTTAGGAAGACTGTCCCCCCTTCTTAAATGCTAGGAAAGACTAAGCTCTACAGGAAGTGGTTGGACTTAAATTAGAAGAAAAGTCACCAAGATTTAAAGCTGTGCCTCTCCATTGCTTATATACATGCTTCATACAGTTTGTAGGAGGTCACAGTGTAAATACTGTACCTGTTCTAATTCTTCAGAGCAGTCACATGATTAGGACTGAAACAACTAAACGATTAATCGACAACTAATCGATTATGAAATTAATCGATTAATCGGCCAGTAAAATAATGGGGGTTAAAAAAAAAAAAATAAAATGAGCCCTTGATAGTACAAAAAGAGCAAATAATCACTGCTGTAAATATAACTTTCACAGTTCTACAGTAAAAAATGAACCCCTTACAGTAGTGATTATCTACTTTTTTTTGTACTATAAAGGGCTAATTTTAGCTTTTTTAACCCCCACTATGTTACTAAACATCTCAGGTCTGGTTCACATCTATGTGTTTTTTGGTGCTTTTTGCAGAAACGCACTACAGTTTATCTACATGGTTTACTATGGGACACGTTGTTTGGAAAGGGTCAGGGACTTTTTTTTTTAAAGCAAAACGGTGCTTTTTTGGTTCACTATACTTCAATGGAAAAGCTGCAGAAAAGCATGTACCAGTAATGCGTTTTTGCAGCAATTTGTGTTTTTTAATCTGCCCAACAACTAATTGGCCAAAAAAAGTATATCTCTTCTGTCTGTTATTCTCAGAGTGGATTAAATATTTTGCTCCATAACCATATAGTTGGTTATTTATATATTTTTTTTCTTAAACTTTACATACTAACTAAATTATACACCACACTTTTTTTAAGGTTATTAGCCTATTAATCGATTATTCAAAACAATAATCGGCCAACTAATCGATTATGAAAATAATCGTTAGTTGCAGCCCTACACATGATCACAGAGCTCTAACTTCCCTGTATCAATCAGTGGCTTGAAAATGGACCTGAATTGCACAGAGCCATGACTTCACAGGCTGGCTTCCACCAGTCATAGCAGCCACTCATAGATACAGAGGACCCGGAGCTGTGTGGTCACGTGGCTGCTTTGGTTAAAAAAAAAGTATTTAAATTGAGATATTTTACAAAACAGGATGCAGCATGTATATAAGCAGGCAGGAGGCGACAAGTTAAACCCTGGTCATTTTATCTTTTCTTCCACTTTAAGCCAAGGGGTGGTTAAAGCGGAAGTAAACCCTTTGATTTAAATAGTTAAAAAAAAATGGCATGCCGGAAATGCTACCTGTCACATTGACTATGCTTTCAACCAAACTGTCAAACCATCCAATGGCTGGTGTCATAACTGATCACATGTGCAGCATCATGGCAGTTGAAGATTGAACAGAGGCCAAGATGGCAGCTTCCTTAGCTAAAAACTAAAGGAGGGTTTACTTCCACTTTAAGCCCCCTAGTTTGTTTTTATTAGACCTAGTGTCCTCCTCCCACTCATCTAATGAAAACCTGGCTGTATCACTCAAATGATAGAGAAAAGCATTTTTTAATTTAACAGAGGACCTATTTACAAAAAAATTATACAGAAAGCTAGTGCGGCATACATAGCAATAATTTAATTAAATATACTTACGTGGATGTTTAATTCGACATTTTTCCACTGGCAAAACCTTGTAAACCTGTCGCTGTTAAAGTAAAAAAAAAAAGACAATATATAGTTAACACAAGGAGCTGTTTCTTTCCACTTCTTTCCAATACAAAAATGACTGAGGACAGTTAGAGGGCACATGGCTACACACAGCCATAAATTATCTGTGATTGAAATCACAAGCAATGATTTTATTAACATTCAGGAAATCTCATGGCTGTGAATCATGACCACATAAGAGCTTGGTTTTCTTTGTCTTGTTTTTACTGGAATAAAGTAAATATGCTGTATCTCATCGGCAGCAAGCATCAAGTGACACATACAAATGTATTCAATAAAGAACAAACCAGAGCTTCAGAAAACCAGGCTACAGAACACATTAAAGTGGAACTTTGCCCAAAAGGAGAAGTCCCGCTCTTCCTCCTCTACCATATTTTGTAATATAAATATTTCTTTTTGGGGGGGGGGGCGGAGCAGGTGACTAGTTTTAGCAGGTACCCGCTCCCACTTCTGCTCAGATCACCTAGGTAATTCAAGCGGACGTTCGGCCATGTCCCCTTTCCTGCCCGCAACCTTCTGGGACATGTCTCAGGAGGCTAGGGGACTATTCACAGGGTGCAGTGTGGCTCGTGCATACTCAGTGGAAATCTGGCTGTGAAGCCACTAGGAGTCACAGCCGGCTTCCCACAGTTAACATGCTGGCGCTGGAGACCCAACAAAGAACCAGCGCAGTTGAGGACAGCACTGGATCCCTGGACAGGTGAGGGTTTATTAAAAGTCAGCAGCTACAGTTTTTGTAACCCGACTAAAGCTCCTCTTTAAAAGTGCTCATACCAATGTATACAGCATCTAGCACTGATGTATTATAAAGTTTAAAGCCCAATTGAACTTACAGTTTAAATTAGACCATAAGAAGACAGAAGCGCCCGAGACAAGCTGTAGCGCTGACAGCACAGCATTGGATAGCTTTGCTTGACAGGTGCACCTGGTAAGTCTGCAGTAATTTGCGAATATGCTGTGCATACTAGCCCATTATGCAATAAACCTCCTGGGGGCCAATTTAAAACAAATATACAGTATATAGTGGAATTTAAAGAGGTTGTAAAAAAAAATTCCAACAAAAAAAAACCTGCAAGACAAAGGCATAATGAGCATAATGAGCTAGTATGCATTATAAAATACTTACGTAAGAACGATGCCCTGCAATGCCACCCGCACTCTGCTCCCACTGCCGACATCTTTCCCAAAGTTGCTTCCGGGTTCACGGGCTGCAGCACTGTGATTGGCCATGATGACATCACTCCCGCACATGTGCGCAGGTGCCGCAGGTCACGGCACAGGTCCTGAACAAATGTCAGGAGCGGGGCGTTACTTCAGTAAGCATGTGCCGATGACGTCAGCGTATATAGTAAGTATCTCCTAAACTGTGCAAATTTCGGAGATATTTACAGTACCTACAGGTAAGCCTTACTATAGGCTTACCTGTAGGTACAATAAAAGAGGAAGGCTTTACTTTGTCTTAATTCCACTTTTAATAGATGGCACTGCAGATGTAAACTTCAGCCTGAAGGTGGCAGTGTTTATTTGCAGGCTGAAGGCTTATTATTTTTGTCAATGAAGCCTCTAGTCTGCATATAAACACTGAGCTGACATAGTGATAACATGATTGGGAATCACTTCAATAGGTTTCCAATCACTGGTGGGGTCCATTCGAGCAACTACACAATGTGACAACTGTTTGCTTTCATCAGGAAGAACATTTATTATCACATTGGTGAATGCCATTATACAGATTGCAGGTTTGAGGGGGTTATTTCACATTTCTATTATTAAACAATTTACTTTTTAGTTTTATAAATGCCTTTTTTCTGAGTCTGTTACCAGATTGAACTTAGCCACCCCAGTTTTCATTTGGATGTTCTGAAAGCATACATTACCAAAAAAACACCAGAAGGTAAAAAAAAAAAAATCTTAAGTGCTAAATAACGGTCTGCAGTGAGCCACACTAAACCTAAGAATTGGGACAAATTCACATATTCTGAGCAAACACTCCACCACAACCTCTTCAAGATATTTGTGTATTTTTATGTAATATACGTTTATACTACTGTTATACAGCTATTAGTGATCCTTGGGGTGCCGAGAGCCCAGGAATGCACAACCTCTCTTTCAAAATCTTTCCCATTCATGCATCTCTCCCTCACTGGGAACATTTTGAAATAGAAGCCTGTACAGTACCGTGGAGACCTCCCAGTATAGATTTTCAGACTTGCCCTTATCCAAGTCAGTTTCTACACATTTGATGCATCTCACATGTGCCTTTCACCAAATTCTAAACAAATTTTCATCACTAGATTTTTATTTTTTATTTTTTTAACAACTGTCTCATGGGCATCTTCATGTTTCAATATTCTTCATTGTGGTTCTGATGTTTTCTGGCTGGTCACGTGATGTGAAGTCCTCTTTGGCCTTCTCCTGTTATTGGGTGGTCCTCAATGAGGCAGAGAGTGGCGACGACATCAGCACTGCCTTCTGCATCAAAACTCAAGAGTACAGAATGCCATTATGCCCTCTGTTCTCAGTCTGCCCTCAGTCTTACAGGTTGAGTGAGACTGGGCATCATTCAACCTGCAAAACCGAGTACATCTTCTGACAGAGAACAGGTACTGTAAGAGACCAAGGATCAAAGGTGAGTATTGCAGCCACATATTTTTTTTTTTTAAACCTCCAGAAGGACATTTAAAAAAAAATAAATAAATAGCTGGACTTTAAACATTACTTACCTTGACAAAACGTGCGAGCGCACGAATACACAAATATACTGTACAGCCCATCCTCATCAGGAACTTTGTCAGGAATATCTGATATTCATACATCAGTACCGTGTGCAAATGTAATTACAGAAACAAAATATTTTCATAGGACACAATGCTTGGATTGGATTAAAAAGTGCTTTAGACCCCTTACACACAGGGCAGGCTCCATTGGAGCTTGCCTGCTCAGGAGGGAATATGTCAGCTGATTACAGCTGAACAGGCAGATGGTTGGTCTGTGTCCGCTCTGTTTATGCAGAATAGACACATACGCAGCCCGCTCTCCTCTATAGGCGGTTGGATGTAAATGGACCACATGTCCATGTACAACCCCACTGCCACCCGATCCGCTCCACCAGACGGATGAGGAATGGATCCCCATATGTCTGTTTTTAACGGATAGGATGTCGGCGGGTGTCAACGGACACATGTCCGTTGACACACGCCTCTCCATAGAGGAGAATGGAGGGTCCAATCAGGTCCGTCTGTGTGAAAAGGTCCTTCCATTCCATATATCATTTGTTTTATTCTTGCTTCAATAAGCTTGAAATGTTTTTTTTTTTTTTTATCCCTGCCAATAAATTCCACTTAAAAGTATCCACAAATTGCAACCCCAACCCACAAAACCAAATGTGGATCAACTATTCTGTGAGAACGGGTAATCAAACTTTATTCATAAACTTTTGTACAGAACGATCTTGCTCCTACCTTTCTATATATTTCTGAAATATCTTTCCTCGAAGGCTATCACAAATTTCTTCGATATATGGCTGCAAGGACAAAACAAAAAGGCATATGTGAGTACTTTCATAAAGCAATAAATATAAGAATACATAAGTGCAGCAAAAAGACACAAGAAAACTGCAGTAAGACAGGACAATATGAAGTTAATAGAACAGAAGCTAATATGTGATTACATATAGCACAGTCACTGCAATCACAAAAACTGTTGTATCCTGATAATCACATGCAGTTAGAACATGCAATCATAGTATCAGTATACAATATTTTTTTTTTTTTAATGCCTTTTTTGCAAGTTTATATGCAGAAAATGCTGACCAACAAAAGTGACACAGAGGAAGGGAACAATGGGCACTTCCAGGGGTGCTTACGATGCTTTATTTATCCTCAAAACACTACTGTGGATACATCTCACATCTACACCATTCTTTTCTTTGTACCACCTCGTTAAGACATTTCACTGGTTTTAATGATGTGGTCTAGAACAAAAGAATTGATCAGAAACAGAGTACATTTAAAGTCATCTTTCTTGATCATAATCTTCCTGAATGCCCATGCTTTATTTTTCGACTTACAAGAACTATGTATAAAAACTACAGCCATCTCTTCAATAGTCTGTGTGTTCATATTAGAGAATCAAAACTGCAAGGTCATCATTTCATAGTGCTCAGTCTGCAGACAGAAGCTTAATTTATTTGTAAAAATGAAATCAGTGTGAAAGGACAAGATGATAAGTGGCACCAGGCACACTAGGCACAAAATTCAGCTACCCATAAAACACAGACAAAATAATAGCATAAGCAGATACAAAAGTCAGTGGATTGCTGCAAAGTAAAATGTGATTATCTTATAAAGGAAACTTCCTAGAAATTAGTAAAGTTGCTGTAGAGGCAGAAGTTTTCTTTTTTAACCTTAATGCATTCTCTGCATTAAAGTGGTTCTTTGCCCTGCGTTAACCACTTGATCTCAGGAAGGCTTTACCCCCTTCATGACCAGATCATTTATTGCTATTCGGCACTGCGCTACTTTAACTGGCAATCGCACCTGGCAATCGCACAGTCATGCAACACTGTACGTACATTTTTATCTTCTTTTTTTTTTTGTTAAACAAATAAAGCTTTCTCTTGGTCGTATTTGATCACCATTGGGTTTTTTTTATTATATAAACAACAACAAAAAAAACAGATATTTTCTACTTTGTTATAAAATATATCCAATAATAAAAAAAATAAAAAAAAAACTTTATAAATTTAGGACAAAAAGCCCCAATAAATGTATATTAATTGGTTTGTGTGAAAGTTATAGCAACTACAAACTATGGGATATACTATATACTGGAATTTACGCAGATGTAGACGCTATACTGTAATGGCAGTGATTAGCGACTTATAGTGGGACTGCGATAGGGTGGTGGTCAATCTGGCGCTAACAGACACTATCTGAGAGAGTCACTAACTGACACCAATACAGTGATCAGTGATAATACTGTACACCGACACTGTACTAATGACACTGGCTGGGAAGGGGTTAACATCTAGGGGCAATCAAGGTGTTAACTGTGTGCCTAACAATGTGTAATGTGTGTTGCTTTTACTTTACTATCTAGTGTCTTTTTTTCCCCCTGAAACAGCAGGATCGCTGTTGCCTGTACACAGAGTTCTGTGTTTTTGTAAACACAGAACTCTGTGTGTGATTGGACACAGTCAATCAGCTGACTTCAGCAGAAATCATTTCTCTGAAATCAACTGCCAAACTGTGCTTGGACACAGCACGGGTCAGCAGGGGATGCACGCTTGCTCACTGTCGAACATGGAAGAAAGTGCGAGGTACAGGTAGGTGACTGTGCCTGCACCTGCTGCCTGCACCTGCTGCCTGCACCTGCTGCCTGCACACAATATACAGTGGGGAAAAATATTTAAATAAATAATATTTGATCCCCTGCAGATTTTGTAATTTTGCCCACTTACAAAGAAATTAAGTGTCTATAATTGTTATCATAGGTGTATTTTAAATGATAGAGAATATCAACCGACCAAGACTGAGGGCGATTGATGGTTATTGTGTATTTCTTCCATTTGTGAACAGTTGTCTCCTTCTCACCATGCTTCTTGCCGACGGTCTTGTAGCCCATTCCAGCCTTGTGCAGGTCTACAATATTATCCCTGATGTCCTTTGACAGCTCTTTGGTCTTGCCCATGAAGGTGAGATTTGAATGGAAGAAAGATCTTCTGTGGACAGGTGTCTTTTATACACATAACAAGTTGTCCTTAGGAGCACATTCCTAAATTGAACGTACTAATCTGTAAAAATAAATAATAATAAATATGAGGAAGGGACAGATAAAAAAAAAAATAAAAAAGGATAAGGGGAAATAGGGTGGTTGTGCCTAAAATTAGTTGGGATTCAGAGATTTATCCGACAGGACCCCTGGAATGAGGGATATACCGCAGTAAGATGCCCATGGTTCCCATACAGCTTCAAATTTTTGAGTGGTATCCAGTAATATACTGGCTAGCTTCTCCTGGGTCATTATCCATGAGATCTTACTGACTATTGCTTTGAAGGAAATCTTCGGGTGTCTCCAGGCCCTTGCAACGGTCAGTTTGGCTCCCAATAGAATAAAGTGAATCAACCTTCGCTTGGGCCCGGAAACGCCCGAAATGTTAGCATTCAAGAGTGCAACAGCTGCAGTCCTAGGAACTGAACAGTTTGTGACCTTGGTGATTAAGGAGAATATTTTTGCCCATAGTGGCCGTATTCTTGGGCATTCCCACCAGATGTGTACCAATGTTCCCCTCAACTGACACCCTCTGAAACAGCAAGGGTCCGCCGAGGGGTACATTGCAGCTATCCTAGATGGGGTCATGTACCATCTCATGAGAACTTTAACGTTTGCTTCCACTAAAGAAATATTAAGAATACCCTTAAAGGCTTTAGAACCCGCCTGGTGCCAGGTGTCTAAGTTCCATTCTTGTTGGAGATCAGTCTCCCAATTAGACATATAAGTAGATTTATTGGAAGATTGTGTGAGCGACGAGTATATTTAGGAGCACCTTCTTAACCACTTGCCTACTGTGCACTTAAACACCCTTCCTGCCCAGACCGATTTTCAGCTTTCAGCGCTCGCGCACTTTCAGTGACAATTGCGCGGTCATGCAATGCTGTAACCAAATGAATTTTTTATCATTTTGTTCGCACAAATAGAGCTTTAGTTTGGTGGTATTTATTCGCGACTCCGTTTTTTATTTTTTGCTATAAGCGAAAACATAGCGGAAATTTTGAAAAAAAACAATATTTTCTCCTTTCTTTTTTAAAAGAAATCCAATAAAATCAAATTTTGTCATAAATTGAACGTACTAATCTGTGTACCACATGAGCACATACTGTAGCCAGTCTATGGGAGCCAGAATTATTGTTGGTTGGTCAGGGATCAAATACTTCTTTTACTCACTGAACTGCAGCAACTCAATTTATAACATTTGTACCATGTTTTTTCTGGATTTTTGGTTGATATTCTGGCTCTATCATTTAAAGTACACGTATGATAACAATTATAGACCTTTTATTTCTTTGTAAGTGGGCAAACTTACAAAATCTGCAGGGGTTTAAATAATTATTTTCCCCACTGTACTTACTGTGAGCAGTCAGCAGCTACAAATAATCTAGCCATGGGCGTCTGGAGGAGGGGCCAAGGGGGGGTTAAGGGCCGCCCCCTGGAATCGTCAAGGTGTTGCAACAGCCAACAGGGTTGCTACGGCAGCGCTGCAGACTTTTTCCTGAGTCCGCTGGTTGCTCTCTGTGTCTAAGACTCTGACATCTATTATCTGACGTCCACCCTCACCACAGCCTGATCTTCCGAGGCGATACTTGTGTTGTGTACATCCAGCCGGCGCAGCGCTGGCCCCGCCCACTCAGGTGGCAGAGTCAGTGATACGCTGCCGCCTGCCAGTGCTGCCCTGGGCCTAGAGGATCATCATCATAGACAGGAAATACTGAGGCATACACAGTGAAGAACCACAGGTAACAGCAAGACTCAGGAGGAGCATTTTTATATATAATAATATATTGCTTTGCTTGGAAAGTGGGACAGCTGAGCTGAGCTATAATTGCAATATACTGGAAAGATATGTGTGTGTACAGTTTAAGAGTTAATTCATCTTCACTTATCACTTGGTATTGGATTGAACGCATGGGCGTCCGCAAGGTTACTCGGGTGGCTGCGTACCATGACCATATAGCCTAGAGAATGTACATATTTTTACATTGCAATACATCTGTTGTGGCCATATTTTGATCTTGATGAAAACAGCTATACAGTGACCGTATTTATATGGGCATGGTACGCCTGGCCTGAGTAACTTCCAATACAAAGTGAAGATGAATTATCTCTTATATAACACACATATATCTTTCCAGCAGAAAGATTTTCATGACATTGTTGAAAAGGGCCAGAGCATGAATAACCTTAAAATGATAATCCCAACCCCCGCCCCCCCCCCCCCGAAAAAAGTTCTGCAGACGCCCATGACTGTGACTTTTAATAAAAGCACACCTACTTGTTCAGGGGTCCGTGCTAACCTACACCGCTTCTTCGTCGGTCTTCGGGTCTCTGGTGCCAGCATGCTTTCTCATGCTGGGAAACACATAGCACAGTTTGCCTGTGGCTGTGATTTAAAAAAAAAGGTAGAGACCTTTTTCTGCATTCCCCACAGGTACAACAGCCCATTCAAATGAATGGGCTGCTGTCCCTGCGCAAACGCAGCTGCAGGGAAACCGGAATAGCGTGAACCTAGCTTTAGAAGTAGTATTTTAAAAACAAAAGAAGATTTTAACAACTTTAAAAACGAATTAATTAAACATGATTAGTTCTTAAACATTTTAATAGTTTATTACTTTCTAACTTAGCCTGCTACTATTTTTCATCAGCCCCATATTCTATTTAACCTGCAAAAATAATAAGCAAAGTGATAACTTCCTGTGCTATCTGCTCCTTTGCTGCACTCACCATTTACATTGTTCCCAGATATTTCTGCGATTCTGTGAACTAACCCCCCCCCCCCTCTTTTCATGGGACAGAGAAGAAAAGAGTGGGAGCTGTTTTGTAGTACTGTCCTAGGGTGACAATGATACTACATTATATAGTGTGCTGAATGATTGTTGTCACCCTACAAGTAGCATGTTCCTGACACCATCACAAGGTGAAAGTAACAGAAAAACAACGAATGCAGCCACTACACCTAAGCACTGGTGAGATGCAATATATTAAAGATGCACTCTACATTTTAATTCCTTTAAGTGGTGTTGCACACACAAAAAAAAAAATGCATGAATGTTCCTAAAAAAAAATAAACATTTGGAAAAAAATTTTTTTTTTCTTACCTCTAAATACCCTGTTGCTAGAGGGTCCCTCGCAGTCTGCATCCTTCAGTGCCTGGGCTGGTGACATCACTTCCCCCCCGGTGCAGTAAGGGCTCAGCTCTGCCCCCTCCCTCTTGTCAATCATCTGAGACGTGACAGATCCCAGATGACTGCGCAGCCAATCACGGCACGCAGCGCTGCTTGCGCATGCGCATCGGGTGCCCGGCTGTGAAGCCACAGCCGGGTGCCCACAGTTACAATGCCGGCACCGCCGAGCGGAGGGGGGGGGGGGGGGGGGGGGCAGGCGGGGCTTCAATCTCCCACATCGCTGGACCCTGGAACAGGTAAGTGTCCGATTATTAAAAGTCAGCAGCTGCAGTATTTGTAGCTGCTGACTTTTAATTTGTTTTTAGAATTGTTACTCCTCTTTAAGAACACAGGCTTACTTTAAAGAAATCTGAGCAATGACCATGATGTGAAAATGTATTCATTTTCTTAAGGTAAATAGGTGTTGCTTATGATTAATGGCTAAGGGTTTTTTCACTGCATATAATGTTCTTTAATGTTATATCTCAACCAGAACTTGTCATCCAGAATGCACTACTAATGTTTCTAGTTGTAAGTATCATTCATTCATCACTACAAAACATAAACTGTTGGCTGTAACCGATGTCTGCTTTCTGTCTAGGGACAGCAATGGGGAACCTTTTGGACCCTTTAAAATCTAAGCACCTGTTGTTGTGTGTCTCTATAAATCAATCCCTGGATTCATTTTCATACACTGATGCTGTGTTGCAATGCATAGTTTTGTTTTTGTTCATTAGCCAAGTGGAAAAATAAAAAAAATGTATCTTACCACAGGGAAAGGGAGCTTTAACTGATACAGATTATAGAAAAATACTGATTAACAATAAGAACATTTCTAGATCAACAAAAATTAATCAGGGGATTATTATTAAGCAGGGACTATGACACCAAATATTTAGTGAATTGAATGGTTTATCATTCCCTGTGATTAAAAACACATGCACCAGGAACCTTCAGTGAATATTACGTGAAAGTAGTGAGCTTTTTAAATATGCCCCTTAAACTTTAAACAACCACAAGGGGAAACAATGACATCTGTCCTGCTCTCATATAGCTCTATAAACCACCCCAGTTAACACCTGAAGTGTATAACGTCACACTTCCAGAAAGTCCTTGACAACAATCATCTATAAAGCATCCAGTTTTACAAAATATGCTTTAAAACAAGTTTTTATAGGGAATTAGCCTGGACGCTCTGAGTTCCTATTTTATTTAATTTTATTTTGCAAAAAACTACTGTTAAGGTTGTACATCACCATATCTTCCCTTTGGATGTTTGCTTTTTGGTTCTGCGTTAGGGCCTTTGGGGAAATAGACATTCTAAATCTTAATTATTTAGTAGTGCTTAGTAGTAGCCATCTTCTGCAAGAAAGTTAAAAATCATATTCATACTAATCCTAACAAAAAAGTAAATTTGACCCCATGATCTTATACAAAAGCATGCACAAAAGTGCATTAGGGGGACGCCCCTTTGGACTTTGTATGGTAGCAATATGATGTGGAGATCAAAATACAATTGACTAGGTGTAGATAAATTTAGGGCACAATAGTGCCAGCTTTATTTATATATAGTTGTGAAAAAAGGAAATATGTACAATATGTTCACATATTTCCTTTTTTCACAACTATATATAAATAAAGCTGGCACTATTGTGCCCCCTTTTTATCTACACCTTGTCAATTGTATTTTGATCTCCACATCATGCTACCATACAAAGTCCAAAGGGGCGTCCCCTAATGCACTTTTGTGCATGCTTTTGTATAATATTATTAGGATGCTGGTAGCAGCAACACATCTATCAAATTCTCCAGTTAATCGTCTTCCCTGACCCCATGATCTGCTCTCCAAAGTTATTCCATAGTTGTGGTCTCTAAACACTAAAAGGTTACTCTTAGGCTGGCCATTGATGGTTTAAATCTCGGCCAGCTGGTTCAGCAGGAACCAGCTGAGATTTGAACCGTGCATGGGCAGGCTGAATGTACCAAGTTGATTGATCGATGAACTTGGGTGCAACTAGCCTGCCGGATTAACATGTGATTATCACTAGTGGCTACTATAGCAACTAGCAATAAACACTGCCTTCTCTTGAGCGGGGATGGACTCCCCCATTTGCCCCCATCCGCCCCCATCGGGAGCAGACAATTGTTCAGCAGGAGGGATTCTCCTGTCAGCAGTGTCTGTGTTGATGGGGGAATTGTGTGAATTTCTTTCTATGGCTTGCCTTACATATAAGTTACAATATATGTATATGTGTACTGCTATGCAATACACTGAAAATTTTACATTTTGTCTGGGAATCCTCCTGCAAAATAGGGCGACTCCTCGTATAAACAGGTATATGTGTGCCAAGACACTAAACATACAGCCTCATAGCTGTATATCAGTAGTGAGAACAGTGAAAAGCATGTCTTTAGATTCACCTTGCAAGACACTCGAACATGAGGAAACAAAACCTTGAATTTACCAAGATGGTTGGCTCCAGACAAATAATTAGAGTCAAGTGCCCTCCATACAGCAATGAGATCCAGTCATAGGAAGATGCTGTGCTGAAATTACGGATGTTGACGCCACAGAAAAAGTCTAATCCAAGATATCACCAGCACACCATGTTAAGATAAAAAGAAAGGACAAAAATATGTACACAATGTCAGCACTCAAGTGTTGGTGAAAACAAACATGAAACACCAAGCTGAAGAGCTCTTCGAATTATAGCATTGGTCAGTGCCTGTAGTGAATGGAGTTCATTTAAGGCCTTGCAGCTCTCTTCTGACTGGGGTAGTCTTTAATACCTCTTCTTTGTTCAAACAGAAAGAACACTTTGATGCCACCAACAGAAACCAAGGATGTTTTGAGGCCACTAAAAATCTCTTCCTCTTCATTCAAGGCCTTGCAGCTCTCTTCCAACTGGGGTAGTGTTTAATACCTCTTCTTTGTTCAAGCAAAAAGGACCATTTAACAGAAACCAAGGATATTAAGAGGCCAATAAAAGTCTCTTCCTTGGGTAGCAGTGACACGCAGAGACATAGCATGGGAAGTCAGTAATGAGGAACAGATCAGTTGCAGGGAGACCACAGGCAATACTGGTGACTAGCCATTTGCACTTTTTTTGTGTGCAGTTTACACAGTACAGTTACCCTAAATAAAAACACTAGCTAAATCAGTATCCACTAATCAGTGATAACATTATGACATAGTGACATAGTTACATAGTTAGTTAGGTTGAAAAAAGACACAAGTCCATCCAGTTCAACCACAAAAAAAAAAAAAAAAAAAAAAATTATATATATATATATATATATATATATATATATATATATATATATATATATATATATATATATATATATATATATATATATATATATATATATACATACATACACACACACACACACACACACACACACACACACACACACACACACACACACACACACATATATATATATATATATATATATATATATATATAATACAACCCCATATACCCCATTCTATACCCACAGTTGATCCAGAGGAAGGCAAAAAAACACCAGCAGAGCATTCTCCAATTTGCTAAAGCAGGGAAAAAATTCCTTCCTGATCCCCCAAGAGGCAATCGGATTTTCCCTGGATCAACTTTACCTATAAATGTCAGTACCCAGTTATATTATGTACATTTAGGAAAGTATCCAGGCCTTTCTTAAAGCAATCTACTGAGCTGGCCAGAACCACCTCTGCAGGGAGTCTATTCCACATTTTCACAGCTCTTACTGTGAAGAAACCTTTCCGTATTTGGAGATGAAATCTCTTTTCCTCTAGACGTAAAGAGTGCCCCCTTGTCCTCTTTGTGGACTGTAAAGTGAATAACTCAACACCAAGTTCACTATATGGACCCCTTATATATTTATACATGTTGATCATATCCCCCCTTAATCTCCTCTTATCAAGGGTGAATAAATTCAGTTCCTCTAATCTTTCCTCATAGCTGAGCTCCTCCATGCCTCTTATCAGTTTGGTTGATGACCACCTACCTAAAACTGAGCAGTCCCCCCCCCCCCCCTTTTGCTGCCAAAACAGCCCTGACCCATTCTGGAATGGACTCCACTAAACCTCTGAAGGTATGCTTTGGTAACTGGCACCAAGGTTTCAGTAGCAGATCCTTTATGTCCTGTAAATTGTGAGGTGTGGTCTCAATAGATCAGACTTGTTTTTCCAGCACATCCAACAGATGCATGATTGGATTGAGATCAGAAAAAAAAGTCACTCAAGCTCATTGTTGTGTTCCTCAAACTATTCTTAAACCGTTTTTGCAGTGTGGCAGGGTGCATTATCCTGCTGAAAGAGGCCACAGCAATCAGGAAATACAGTTTCCATGAAAAGGTGTACTTGGTCAGCAACAATGTTTAGGTAAGTGGTACGTGTTAAAGTAACATCTACATGAATAGCAGGACCCAAGGTTTCCTAGCAGGCACCTCCTGATGATGTAAATCCTGAGGAAACTAATTGGGGCGTGTCTTTCTCATTGCGGACGTCACTTCCGGGTACCAAAACCACTGCGGAACGCATGGTGGTTCCAGTTTGATCGATATGGAGCAGCGGCAGTTCCTTATAAGAGTAAGTCGCTGTTTATTGTGACGATTTATAAGGGGCATCTGAAAATGTGAGTGCATATTTGTTTTAATGTTTAATAAATTGGTTTTAGTGGTTTAACACAATGAGTTCCTCCATTTTATTTTATTACTCGTATATAACATTGGAGTAAACCTGGAGTGTGGAGGGGGAGGAAGGGAGAGGAATTTGCCTAAGCCATATATAATTACTCATGCGCTACTGACCTTTATTAATATAAGGTCCATCAGTTCTGGTGAGTGAGAGCTGTCCAAAAGGGGGATCACATGAACACAGCAGTATGGACAAACCAAATTTAAATATTTTCATGTGGAGCACCATTTGGAGCACCAATTGAGTTTGAATTCATGTTTTCTTTGGTTTAATAGGGAAGCAAATCCAAAATTGGGAACTACTGTATTTTATGTGAACAGTTTGTTGTGCTTTTAGTATTTTGTACTACATTTACATTTATGTTCAAATATTTGGATTACTATTCTAAGGATCTTCATAGTATTATAGATGTGATTATGTAAATCAGGTATTTTTAAATCAGGTGATTATTGGCATAACCTGCACATTTGGATTCATTTTATTTTTTTAATTTTGCACACATTATCTTACATTCTTACTAGTGCTGCTTTATTATTTATATATTCTAATAGCACAATGTGTTGTCATATAAAATGACATTTGCATATTGCTGTAAACGACAATGATTTTGTGTAATGCTGTAACAAATGCATAAAACTTAGAAAATATTATAAGGTTTGGAACAAAAAAAAATGCAATTGTTACTTGTGAATTACATTACGCAGTCTCTTTGAATATCTGCATATGTTCATTTATTATTAAAGGGCCATTTACAACTGAACACAAACTGGCATCAGAGATGTATTAAGATTGATGTGTAGATGTTTACATAAATATAGCTCAGGAAAAAATATATGTTAAAAAAGGGGGTGAAGGAATTCCCTCTTGCTTTTGGTGTGGGTCTACTAATCATGACACATCATTAGAAATATGGACTTATAAAAAATAATTTGATTAATGATTTTTTGATCACTACCAATTTATATGTTTTTTTCTCATTGCACTTTATGTGTATCTTCACTTCGTGTATGATATTTGTTTGATATAAAAAAATATTGCACTTTATGCACATATTCACTTTATTTTATAAAATATAAGGAACATAATATAATCACTCAGCGCCCCCTATCTTGTTTCAGGTAAAAATATAACCTGCACTGTTCTATGGTTACTTTGTGTGTGTTGTCTTGACAAATGGCACCATAATCAAACTCTTGAGTTCTAGCTCTAGCTTGTATATAGCAACTGCAGAATAGGCAGAATATATCAGTATACAACCCCAATTCCAAAGAAAATGTGATCCTGTGTAAAGTCTACATAAAAACAGAATGCGATAATTTGCAAATCTCATAAACCCACATTTTATTCACAACAGAAAAGATATCAAATGTTTAAACTGAGAAAATGTACAATTTTAGGAAAAAAAATATAGGTCATTATGAAATTGATGGCAGCAACACATCTCAAAAAAGTTTGGACAGGGCAAAGTGGTACGAACAAGGAAGAGATGGAAGAACCTTTTGCAACTAGCTATTTTAAATTGGCAACAGGTCAGTACTGTGATTGGGTATATAAAGAGCATCTTAGAGAATCAGCGTGTCTCAGAATTAAAGATGGGCAGAGGTTCACCAATCTGTAAAAAGCTACGTCTAAAATTTTTGAACAATTTTTAGAATAATAATCCTCAACGTAAAATTGCATCTACAGTACATCATATCAATAAAAGATTCCAAGAACCTGGAGAGATTTCTGTGCAAAGGACAAGGCCAAAACACAATATTGGATGCCTGTGATCTTTGGGCCTTCAGACAGCACTGCATTGCAAACAGGCACAATTCTGTGATGGACATTACTGCATGGGCTCCGGATTACTCCCCAAAATCAATGTCTGTGAACACAGTTCAACGTGCCATCCAAAAATGCAACGTAAAGGTCTATGATGCAGAGAAGCTGCCATATCTGAACATGACTCAGAAACGCTGCCATCTTCTCTGGGTCAAAGCTCATTTAAAATGGTCTGTTGCAAAGTGGAAAGCTGTTCTGGTGTCAGACAAATCGAAAAGAAGAGAGGGACCTTCTGACTTATCAGCATTCGGTTCAAAAACCTGCATCTCTCATGGTATGGGGGTGCATTAGTGCGTATGGAAAGGGCAACTTGCACATCTGGAAAGGCACCATCAATGCTGAAAGATATAGCTAGGTTTGAGAGCTGCATATGCTCTCATCCAGATGACATCTTTTTTAGTGAAGCCCTTGCATATTTGAATGAATGAATGAATGATTTGTATAGCGCTGCAACTGCGAACTGAATCGCCTCGAGGCGCTTGACTGCTCATGTTGGGATGCCATGTATTAGAAGAGGTGGGTCTTGAGTTTTTTCCTGAAGGCCTGATGGTTTTCTTCCATGCGGATGTTGTTTGGTAGAGCATTCCATAGCCGGGGTCCCTGTACTGCGAATCTTCGTTCTCCCTTCGATTTGTAGCGGGCTTTGGGGATGAGAAGGCGATTTTGGTTTGTTGATCGAAGTCTGCGATTCGGTATGTATTTTTCTATTTTCTCACAAAGGTATTGAGGCGCATTTCCTTGTGTACATTTGTGGGTGAGGCAGAGGGTCTTGAATGTGATCCTGTCTTTTACCTTGAGCCAATGGAGCATCCTTAGGGATGGGGAGATGGATTCCCAGGGTTTCTTTCCGGTGACTATTCTTGCTGCTGTGTTTTGGACAATTTGAAGGCGCGCAATCTGGTAATCCGGTAATCCTATGTAGAGTGAGTTTGCGTAGTCGAGCCGTGAATTGATGATCGTTCCTACTTTCCTATATTTCAGCAGGACAAAGATATCAGGCATCCAATACTGTGCTTGATTCTTGTCCCTTGCGCACAGAATTATTTTTTACTTCCGAGATGCTCCAACTCCCTAAAATGCTCTTTTTATACCCAATCATCTTTCTGACTTGTTGCCAATTAACTTAATTTGTTGCAAATTTTTCATCCAGGTCTTCCTTTTGAGTACTACATACTTTGCCAGTTTTTTGTTGCCCTGTCCAAACTTTTTTGAGATGTGTTGCTGTCATCAATTTAAAAATCACCTAAATGTTTTCTAAAACTTAACATTTTTACCGTTTAAACATTTGATATTTTTTCTATTTTCTACTGTGAATAAAATATGGGTTTATGAGATGTGCAAATCCATGTATTCTGTTTTTATTTAGATTTTACACAGTGCCCCAACATTTTTGGAATTGGGGTTGCAACAAGGTGATATAGGTTTAATAACTATTGTTTTAGCCGCAGCTTTAAGACTAGCCAGGCCAGTACATGCCAGAACCTGATAACATTATGATTCATGAACACCAGAGAACTTACCATGATACAGACACTGAAGGCGTTAATGGCATCCTAGAGTGGTTGTAAAAGCACAAGGTTTTTTTTTTACCTTCATGCACTCTATGCATGAAGGTAAAAAACCTTCTGTGAGCAGCAACCCCCCTGACCCCTTAATACTTACCTGAGCCCCCTCTCGATTTAGCAATGTGCACGAGAGCCTTGCCTCTTCTGGGACTTCCACTTCTGATTCGTTTTTGGCAGCAGCGGGAGTCCATGGCTCCCGCTGCTGTCAATCACAGCCAGTGAGCCAATCAGGAGATGGAGGGGGTGGGGCTGAGCCGTAGCTCAATGTGTGAATGAACACACAGAGCTGCGTGTTGGGAGTGTGCCTGCTTGGGTGCCCAGCAGAAGCCAGGAGCGCCAGCGGGGTACCCGAGAAGAGGAGGATCCAGGCTGTTCTATGCAAATCCACAAAGCAGGTATGTATAACATTTTTGTTGTTTTTAGAAAAAAAAACAAGCCTTTAATATCACTGTAATGGTTTAACACTGTGTGCTTGTAATACCGGAAAACCAACATTTTCCATGAAAATCAATTTGATTTTCAGCTACATCTAAAAATGTATGTGGTTTCTGCACCATTTTTTTATACAGCCAAAGAACCACCCATGTATTACGGTCTAATCAGGCAATTGCTAGAGGTATCCTGGATTCTGTAAAAGAACAATATAGCCTCTATCTGTGGGCAGATTAGGAATTACAGGAGAGATTGGACAGATACTATCTGTTATAGCCACAATGTCAAGAACCTTCAAGGGGTTGTTGCACCCCTAATACAAAATACACATACTTTAATTTTAGTGGCCCTCAGAAGTTCAGAATTTCAACTACAGCAATGTATACGTAAGCTTTATGGCAGAAGGAAAGAGAACTGGCAAATAGATGTGAAGCTCTCAGCGGTAATATAAGGAATGTGACACGAGTCTCCAGGAAGGTCACACAATACAACCTCTCTGCTCACTCTTATTACTTTGCTCTGTACAAAATCGAATTGTGAAAAAGTGTGCACTGAATAGTTAAGCAAATATGTTACCCAAGTAAATTGAGGAACACCAGCAGACACAAATGCTCGCTGACAACTAAGAGCAGTCTAAGTATCAAAAGAGTGCTGGTTAGTACTTGCCTGCTAAGGGTTACAACTTCACATGATGTACTTTACCTGAACAATTATTATATTGGCCAATCCAAATCATTTGTTTCTAAAATGTTCTAATCAACCATAACATGGCTTTAAAGGAGACCTGTGTAGAGAGAATTATGGGGCTGCCATAGGATCCCATGACTTCAGTATTTTCTTAGTTACTGACCTGGAACATGCAGCCAATAAAATCAGACTGACTTTAAAATTCCTAATTTGAATCCTTGTTTAAGGTCGGTGAATCAGAAACACAATTTAATTGCATGTTGTTAAAATGTGCTAAGCAAAGTAAACTTTATACTGATAAACAGAATGCATACACAAGAAAACCTACACCTGTAAATAAATCCAAATACATAAAGAACGTATGAGGTGTGTATAAAATATCTGATAAAAATAAAGGAATAATGTACGCTATAAACAACCCAGACGATTTCCTTTGACATTGTTGTACGAGACCTTATGTCACACGCAGTAAGCCATTTCTTTTATATGTAACATGATATTTATGACGGCAACTAGAAGAAAGAATTGTGGAGCAATTGTGTACAGTAACCAGATACTAACTATCATTTTCTATTCAGGAAATTTAAATGTTTTATTTTTTAAAGTAAGAATTTACTAAAATCTCAAACAGCATTAATATATCCAGCAGCTGTTCAATATACAACCCCAATTACAAAAAAAGTTGGGATACTGTGTCAAATCTACATAAAAAGAGAATGCAATGATTTGCTAATCTTATAAACCCATATTTTATTCACAATAGAAAAAACATCAAATGTTTAAATTTGCCATTTTAAGAAAAAAAAAAAGTAATTTTAAAATTCATTGCAGCCACACATCTCAAAAAAGTTGTGACAGGGTCATGTTTACCACAGTGTAGCATCCCATCTTATTTTAACAACACCCTGTAAATGTCTAAGAACTAAACCATTTGCTGATCTTTTGAGACAGGAATGTTGTCCCATTCTTGTCTGATCCCAACTTTTTTGGAATCGAGGTTGTAACATTGTGCCTGTGACTTTCCATTTCTTACCTGAAATAGAGTAGGGGGCACTTGTTTCTTTGCGAGGTGGGCCTGGACATGGTCTACAGCTTGCTTCGAAAATGGCTAAGGATTTAAAAAAAAAAGAGTAATTTTTCAGAAATTTCAAGAAACAGGTACTGTACATAAAATATATATAATAACTGTATTTGCACATCTCTAGACATCTTATACTCAAATGTTTAACTGTGGTAACAGTCTTGCTTAAGTAGGCATTGGGTATAAAAGGCCTTCTCAAAAAAAAATGCTTCTCCAGGTTCTCTACAGTGTAGGTCACACTACTGACATCAGGGGCGTTTGTCAAGGGACTTCCGACGGAGAGAATCAGAGTTCACATGGGCTGACCCTTCCTGCAACAAACATCACATAACCCATAACCATATTCACTTGCAGCCTGGAAAAGTCCGGACATCAGGCTAGATAACAGCTTCGATGAGAAAGTGAAAAACCTTTACTTTCCAGGCTCCGAGTTGTAGGAAGAGGCTCCCCATCCCAGATGCATGAGCCGACCTCTCACAGATTGCATACAAAAAGTGCAATTTCTTCTTCCCATGCGAGTTGCTATTTTACTAATGTTTCTCAGTACATTCTATGCTGCACTTTGTTTTTTTGCCCCCCCCCCCCACCCCCTCGTGTTCTCTTGTTCATGCAGGTGTATCCATCCATCCAATGTTTGTACCCTGCTCTGAAATTTCCTGTTGTGAGACTGTCCATCGAAAGCCCTTACTATGTGATGAGCCTGATTTTAACTGTTGCCATTTGGCTTTTCACTACAATAAATCTGTTAATATACTACACTCAGATTGCACCCTGTTCTTCTTATCTAAAGTGGTTCTAAAAAGGTAGAAGAGTGCAGCTTCCTACTAATATTATATTTATTTATATTTATATATATATATATATATATATATATATATATATATATATATATATATATATATATATATATATATATATATATATATAGCTGTGCCCTCACTGCACAGGTTAACTGTTCATTTTTTTCTAGGTGGGAGGCTCTCGTTCTGGGTGAACATCATATGACGGCCTCCCAGAACGACAGTTCTCGCACACCCCAGTGGCACAAATCGCGTCGATCGGTGGTGCGGTGCATCAGTCTGACACATCGCTACAGCGATCTCGGTAAAGAGCCTCTGACTGAGGCTCTTTACCAAGTGATCAGCCGTGTCCAATCACGGCTGATCACGATGTAAACAGGAAGAGCCGTTGATCGTCTTTTCCTCACTCACGTCTGACAGATGCGAGTAGAGGAGAGCCTATTGGCTGCTCTCCTGATAGGGGGGGGGTCTGCTGATTGTTTATCAGTGCAGCCCCCCCCCCCCTCGGATGCCCACCCAGGACCACCAGGGATGCCATCACACTGGGCCACCAGATATGCCATCCTAGACCACCAGGGAAATGCCAATCAGTGCCCAGGCAGCTGCCAATTAGTGCCCATCCCCAATGCCTGCCAGTGCCATCAGTGATGTCCATTAATGCCATCTATCAGTGCCCATCAGTGCAGCCTTTCAGTGCCCACCAGTGCCACCCATGAGTGCCCATCAGTGCTGCATATCAGTGCCACCTAGTGCCCATCGTCAGTGTCACCTCATCGGTGCCGCCTTATCACTGCCCGTCAGTGTCGCTTTATCAGTGCCCATCAGTGAAGGAGAAAACTTACTTATTTACAAACAGGACTGAGACATTGCGGCGGACAACTGACATTTTTACAGCGATCAGAGCTAAAAAAATAGCCACCGATTACTGCATAAATGTCATTGGCAGGGAAGGGGTTAACACGAGTGGGTTGATCAAGGGGTTAAATGTCTGTCCTAGGGAGTGTTTCTAACTGTGGGGGGATGGGACTGCCTGGAGGAGGAGACTGATCACTGTTCATAATCAGTATGAACAGCAGATCCGTCTCCTCTCTCCTAACAGAACGGAGATCTGTGTTTACATTGACAGATCTCCATTCTGTCTCTCTCAGGAGCGATCGCGGTTGCCAAGCAGACATCGCAGCCGCCGGGCACCCGCTTAAAGCGACCAACATACAGCTAATAGTGATTCACCCAGAGGAGCCAACATGCCGCAGTATAACTGTGGCGGCTGGTCCTTAACTGGTTAACAAAAGGCTAGAATGTGATTGCTTAATTCTGAACACAGCTATATCCTCAGTTATAAGAGGGTGTGCACACTTATCCAACCACATTATTTTAGTTTTTTTATTTATACTCCCCCCCCCCCCCCCCCCCCCTAAAATATTTCTGTTTTTTAATTGAGTTGTACAGTTTATAGGTCACATTAAAAGGTGGAAAATCTGAAATTATTCATCTTTGTCTCATATTTTTTACATCACAAAAAAAATGACATTTTAACAGGGGTGTGTAGACTTTTTATATCCATTGTAAATACTGCATGATTATTGGAGTTAAAATAACTAATGTGGAATTTAAATCAGGAATGTGCAATTCACAAAAAAAAACACATGAATTACTTTAAAATACTTAAATGAGTTACTGCATGAGTTAATTTTTTTTATTTTAAATACTGCACGAGTTGCAGCAGGTACTGAAACATTTGGCAGTGGTATGCCTACCACTGCTAAATGTGACAGCTCAGCTTAGAGTTGCTGGCTGTTGAGGAACCAGCACACAGCGTTAACCTGTAGTGAATTGACCTTTTTCATAATCACATGAGATATATGGGTTAAATGTGTAACATGACCCAATTATCTCATGCAATATCCTTTTGTGAATTGATCGCAAACAGATGTAGCCAAAAAAGAGATATAAACAGTGTCAGATAGGCATACATAAACAGACAGATAGGTAGATAGATGCTAATACTTACATGTGAACAAGATAATAGCTCTTTCATAATGTATGTGTCATAAATCTGTCGACTTCTACAAAGGCGGTCCTCCTCTGAATCCAATTTCTCATACTCTTTTATCTGAAAAAGCAGAAAGGTAATGTATAATCTTTGTTATTCAGGACTACAAAGTACCTTAGTTGGATAAGGCCTCACAGACATAATCTCAGATGCAGGAGTACATCTAATGCTGGTGTTATTTTTGGGATGTTTGCCTCATGGCAAACCTTTCCAGCAGAGGGGGGAAGCAAAGCTGTAGCTTGTATACAGGAATAGATGTGGCCTAAATATTGCATTGCACTTTTTGTTCTGGGGCTTGGCTGCTTGAGTCCATTGACCTTCGGAAGGCCATGACAATGAGTCCTTCAAGTGTCGTACAATTTCAACAAGTACATGCTTTGAGATCATATTGCTATGTTTATTTTAAATACATTTTTGATATGTTTCACATTTTTACAGCCTTACCCATATGCATTTTTGTTACCGTATTAAACATATGTAGAGTAAATACTAAGTTATGTGGCTCATCACTCCTAACAGATGTTGACATTATTAGCTACAAAGGGAGTACTCCGTTTTCAATGAGTCACCCATGTCATAGCCTAGCATTATCAGAAGAAGCAGTACAGCAGAACCACTGTGCAGCAAGGCAAAGCAGAAAGAAGAGCCTGCATAAATGAGAAAATATGGCAGACAAATTACAAATTATATATAAACCACGAGCACGTACTGCATCAAACTGACCTTTAACTTCTTTTTTTTTTAAGTTCACTTTTCAACAAATTCAATTCTGTGTCTAAATCAAAGTAGGCAACAGATATTATGTTGCATTAGAACATTTATAAGTCTTGCAAACCTTGTAGAATGCCGTTACAAAAATGGCAACTTAATTTTCTGAAATTGTATTCGGGCCCATCCCCTCATCTCGTATCCTACACTACTGGTCATTGAGGTCACTCATCTCAGGTATGTACCACTAGTGAGCTGTGGGATGTAAATATTTTACAGTGAAAGCCTTTTGCTGCATTGGTTAAATTATATAACCAATAAAATTAAATTAATGTAATTACCGTATATACTCGAGTATAGGCCGACCCGAATAGAAGCTGAGGCACCTAATTTTACCACAAAAAAATGGAAAAACTTATTGACTCGAGTATAAGCCTAGGGTGAGAAATGCGCAGCTACTGCAAGTGGAAAAAAGGGTCAACAATGCCCATTTGCAGCCTCACTGTGCCCATTTTCATGCCTCACTGTGCCCATTTACTGCCATCAGTCCCCCAAACTTGGTAGTAAAGGGTTCCTAGATGCCCCCGATCTGCAGCCAAAATTTGGGTCCTGAAATAACATTGCTGCAGATGGACACAGTTGACTGACTTTGGGGCCCGTATTTTGGGGCCACTTAGTGCTAGGAACCAAATTTGGTATGCAAACTCACAACATATGGCACTACAACATATCCAAATATGGGGTTCCTATTACCAAGTGACCCCGAGGTACGGGGCCCCAAAGTCGGTTCAGAAAATGTCAAGCACTTTTCTGCAGCAGAGAATTACATTCTCTGAACCGACTTTGGGGCCCCGTATCTCGGGGCCACTTAGTGCTAGGAACCCCATCTTTGGATATGTAGTGCCATATGTTGTGAGTTTGCATACCAAATTTGGGGTTCCTAGCACTAAGAGGCCCCGAGATACGGGTCGGGTCGGAAAATGTAATTTGCTGCAGAAAAGTGATTGACTCGAGTATAAGCCGAGGGGGGCACTTTCAGCACAATAAAATGTGCTGAAAAACTCGGCTTATACTCGAGTATATACGGTATATAAAAATGAGAATGCTCAAAAAGTGAGAACATGGAGAAACCCATTGCAGCCGAATTATATATTACAGAGTCCAGTTAAAGTACTCCCATTTACTCTTTAAATATAGGTTATATCATGATATTAAATATGATCCCTGTTAGCTGTCCATACGAAAACTGGGCCCGTGTTCCTGACCGTACTGGCCCGAGGTTCAATACATCTTCCCATCCACAACAACAGCCATATAGTATTACGGTAATATGGACACCTGATGTCTCTAGTTGATCATAACATGCTGGAGACAATAGATGTCCTTTTGTGAGAGCCACATCTCCACCTAGGTGAACCTCACTTCACCAAATATTTTGTACTGAATTATTTAACATTCAAGCAGATATTTGTCAGCCTCCAAAGTGAAAAAAAAGAAGACTATAAACAACCTGCATACTATCAGAGGAGGTCAAAAGTGATCTTTCTTAGTTGGTAATGAGCCTGTTTATGGACATGTACTCAGCAACCCTAAGTAAATAAGCTGTCAAGTAGGCCAAGCTAAGTAGTGAAAATGCCATTGAGTCCTGAAACATACAATGAATGAAGGAAACCTGAACACTATATTTTACTATCCAAATACAGGCAATTATAGTAAATGAAGATATAAGCTATTTGCTGCTACAAGCACTAAGGCAAGTACCTCAGAAATGACACAGCTACTGTAATCAATGCAATACATTATGGCCTAGAAGGCTGGGAATATTCCAGTCCTCAGATCTCCTAATTCTGACGCGGATGCTTTCACAGATCTAGTGCCAATTATAACAATCACATTCAGCTCAATACCCCATTTCTTAATCTCAAAGCCCTGCTTTTCAAACTCTGAACTCCATGTACCACAAACTGACAATGCATCTCTGAGACACAATTTGTAAACTTACAGCCTCAAGCACCATCCTCCAATAAATCAAGTCAAGCCAACAAAATGTTATGTCTATAGTTTGATAATATTAAAGGCAACATATACTGAAAAAAAAAAAAAAAAAAAGAAGAAGTTGGACTATGATTGCTGACTTGTTACCAATTGACCCAGTATGTATGCAGAAAGTGTTACTAAACCCACAACAGTAAAATCAGTCTGTATATGCAGTAAAGCATGCTTGTTATACTCATTGTGAAACCTAAGGGGTTAATCCTCTGCATTATGTAAAAAGTCTGTTTGATCCTGTCTTCTCTGATCGTCTCTTCCATAAATTGCCCCCAAAACATGTCCAGATAAGACAGTTTGTGGAGTCAGTCTGCATATGCTCAGTTTGGTGTGTATTGCTAGAGAGTTTTTTTTTTCTTGGGAGAGTGCATATGATCAGCACAGGGCCAATCAGCACTGTCCAGACAGAGGGTCAGGGGTCTTGCATCCTGATAGTACAGCCAATGCAGTATGAAAACACCTCCTACAAGTTTTAACCAGGCACTGATTTAAGTCACAAGAGTGCTATATAGTGCTGATGAGAAAAGGTATTTAGCGGTTTATATTTACTAAAATAATTGCATTTCCATGTTCTGTGTACTATGGGAGACCAGATATAGTGAATGCAGGGCCCTGGGTTTAGGAACACTAAGTTAGCCTAAAGTCTGAACTCATGGCCTAACTATTTGTTTAAGTCAGTAGCTCAGAAAGTTTTCAGGCCATCAGATAAGCATCACAGCTGGAAAGCCAGAATTTACTGAGAGGGAGGGGTCAGTAATGGCAGCCTATATATTTCTTTCAGCACATTTCCTTTAAGTATCTTTTACTGTCAAGCTCATACTGGGATTTCCTTGATGACAACTAGGAATGAGCTCAGGTGTGTTTGGAACTTGGTCCGAACAGACCTAATCTATTCCGCCAGGAAACTGTCACTGCACATCGCCAATCATAAGCGGCAGAGGCATTCCCTGCCATGCAGCCGCATGTATATAAAGGGCTTGTAAACATGCGGCTGTGGAGTCGTTAATGCTTTGGCTGCTTATAATTGGCAGTGTGCAGTAACAGCTTCTCGGCAAGATAGCTCAGTGGGGTTTGGACTAGGCTCCGAACACACCTGAGCTAACCTCTGATGACCACAAAGTTAACCTAAAATGTAAAGCTGTACAGCTAGTTTCATTGTCTCCTAACCATAGGGTGGCCCAGCTTTTCATTCTGTACAGGGTCTATTGTGCCCCTGATTTTTGGCATAAAGTAGGCCATAGGGATAACTCTTAATGTGCAAGATGTGCTCAATCTCTTGGCTCCTTTTTTACATCTGTTTTGGAGATGTCGTTATTGGCAGGAGGTGTTAGATACTCTAAATACTGTATACGGCTCTGCGTTGACTTTAGACCCTGTTCTATGCCTATTGGGGTATGTAAACTCCAACAACCTGAACTATAACCAGGTATTCGCTATTGCAAGACAATTTTTTGCAGCACTCAAGTTGGCAGCTTGCTGTTTGTCTAATTTTCCTACCCTTAAAAACTGGATACTGGAAATGAATAAACATGTAATGCTTGAAAAGTATACATATGTTCAATGTAATGCGTCTCGTAAATTAGAAAAAATCTGGATAAATTGATGGACGCAATGCCCAGAACCTAGAACTTCTTGATTTAGAAATTGCCTAGGCATTCCACAGGCATACATTGCAATTAGTTACTTTATATTTAATTTCACAATACAAGTTTTTTTTTTTTTTTGCACAATCTGTTCCATTTCTGGCCATGTTGAATGACCACTAATGTGACAGTGTTTGTTTTGGAATCTGCTTCCCAGGGATTCACAAATTGTTAATGCCTTGTGCACAGAAACACAGGACATACAAAGAAAATGGAGGGGTTAAACTGCCTCTTGTTACATACAGAGAAATCTTACTTTTCTATTCTAAAATAATATTGAAAATGATTAATTTCACTAAAACACTGAAAAACAGGAACATTTCTAAAGACTTCATATAATCCAATGAAACGTTTAGCTGTTCACCGAGGTACTTTTCCCAACTACCGTACTTTCAGATCAGAAGCCTTCTATATGGCTTCAGGCAGTGCATATGTATTTCGATTATGTAACGTCTGGCTGTACTGATGTGGATTCAGCCATTCACAGATTTCTAAATTTCCAAAATGAATGCAAGTTCATTATGTAGGAAGAAGATCTGTGCATAATAATTACCTCTAATGGACAAGCAGAAGATTATAGGCAATATCCTACCTGACACAAAGCTTTGCAGGACTTATTAATACCAAGCAACATTATAATCAGCTAGACACAAATGAACTTGCTAATCATTCTTCTGTTATGTATATGGAAGCTCAAAGCAGCACGAGTTTAATAAAGTACAGTAGATGATATGCCAGATTAATCAAATTTCCAATAGCCAAGAGAAATGCATGCCTGTATACTTCATGGTCCAGATACAAGGGTCAAGTACAGCTGGAAATGGGTACTAGAAAGACTGCTACCCGCATTCACAGAAAATGTGTAAGTTCAGTAGAAAACACAGTTTGGCTTATCCTTGTCTAACGAATATATTAAAATGGCAGTGCACAGTTTATAATGACCTACAAGTGAAACAAAGTCAAATGTAACCTCAGGATAGTCACCTCGCATTTAAAACTCCTAGTAAATTGAAGAAAAAGCCTGCACGTTACAATGGTATTTCAAATAAAACTATTTTGGCACCTTTACAAGTGAAAGCCAGTATACCACATTATACACATTACCCTACTAGCAGGCATTCTCAATTTTTGTGCACATTCCACACAGTAGGTCACAATTACCAACAGTAGCATGGTTTTTGCACACACATTTTTGATGTAGACGTCTCATAATGCAAATCAATCTCTCTCTCTACATACACATATATATATATATATATATATATATATATATATATATATATATATATATATATATATATATATATATATATATATATATATATATATATATATATAGCTGTGGAAATTTTTATTAATGTATGTTGTCAGATGTCCCCCAGTGTCAGTTTTGCTGTAATGAGCGTATTCGCACACACAGACGTTGGTGGAAGACCATTGGCTGCAGAAACCTTCCCGTGGACACGGCAGATCTGTTTGCTTATTTAGGGATGTTCGTTTATGCCTCACCAAGAGACTGGCCACCTCATGGCAACTGAATTGACGCTCCTAGCAAACAGATCTGCGCACATGGGAACCATAGCATAACCATCCAAAAATCATTGCCCACTGAGCCATGATAGAGTATGGCTCGCGTCACTGGTAGCAGTGGGAATGTGCACCCGATCGTGTTCAGAGCCATGTAAGTAGTGTTCAAAGCCATGTAAGTAGTGTTCAAAAGAAGCTTGCCGCATGGCTCTGCACACGTCACTACTGGAATTCTATTTGAATATATACATGTATGTGAGTGGTTCTTTTGAGAAAGTGAAAGAAAGTGTCCGATTCTGAAGCCACCACCTTCTTTTGTTATTCATGTTTACAGCATAATAAAAGCAGCATATCATGGTAGACATGATTTTGCTAAGCTAAATGTGATACTAGCGTCTGTCTGTGTTACTTGGAGATAAACAAGCGAGCCTTCCCGGCATTATAGAAGAGAGCTATGATTGTGATTATTAGCTTATAGGAGAAGCTTTAATCAATCCACAATGTACATATGTGTGTATGTATATATACACACACACACACACAATATATATATATATATATATATATATATATATATATATATATATATATATATATATATATACATATATACATATATACACACACATATACACATATACATACATACACACACACACACACACGTATCTCACAAAAGTGAGTACATCCCGCACATTTTTGTAAATATTTTATAATATATATTCACGTGACAACACTGCAGAAATGACACTTTGCAACAATGTAAAGTAGTGAGTGTACAGCTTGGATAACAGTGTACATTTGCTGTCCCCTCAAAATAACTCAACACACAGCTATTAATGTCTAAACCACTGGCAACAAAAGTGAGTACAGCCCTAAGTGAAAATTTTGAAATTGGGCCCAAAGTGTCAATATTTTGTGTGGCCACCATTATTTTCCAGCACTGCCTTAACCCTCTTGGGCATGGATTTCACCAGAGCTTTACAGGTATCCACTGGAGTCTTCTTCCACTCCTCCATGACGACATCATGGAGCTAGTGGATGTTAGAGACCTTGCGCTCCTCCACCTACCGTTTGAGGATGCCCCACAGATACTCAATAGGGTTTAGGTCTGGAGACATGCTTGGCCAGTGCATCACCTTTACCCTCTGCTGCTTTAGCAAGGCGGTGGTCATCTTGGAGGTGTGTTTGGGGTCGTTATGTTGGAATACTGCCCTGCGGCCCAGTCTCTGAAAGGGGGGGGGATCATGCTCTGCTTCAGTACGTCACAGTACATATTGGCATTCATGGTTCCCTCAATGAACTGTAGCTCCCCAGTGCCGGCAGAACTCATGCAGCCCCAGACCATGACACTCCCACCACCATGCTTGACTGTAGACAAGACACACGCGTCTTTGTACTCCTCACCTGGTTGCTACCACACATGCTTGACACCATCTGAACCAAATAAGTTTATCTTGGGCTCATCAGACCACAGGACCTGGTTCCAGTAATCCTTGTCCTTGGTCTGCTTGTCTTCAGCAAACTGCTTGCAGGCTTTCTTGTGCATCATCTTTAGAAGAGGCTTCATACTGGGACGACAACCATGCAGACCAATTTGATGCAGTGTTCGGCGTATGGTCTGAGCACTGACAGTCTGACCCCGCCACCCCTTCAACCTCTGCAGGAATGCTGGCAGCACTCATACGTCTATTTCCCAAAGACAACCTCTGGATATGACACTGAGCCTGTGCACTCAACTTCTTTGGTTGACCATGGTGAGGCCTGTTCTGAGTGGAACCTGTCCTGTTAAACCGCTGTATGGTCTTGGCCACTGTGCTGCAACTCAGTTTCAGGGTCTTGGCAATCTTTTTATAGCCTAGGCCATCTTTATGTAGAGCAACAATTCTTTTTGTTCAGATCCTCAGAGAGTTCTTTGCCATGAGGTGCCATGTTTAACTTCCAGTGACCAGTGTGAGAGAGTGAGAGCGCCAACACCAAATTTAACACACCTGCTCCCCATTCACATCTGAGACCTTGTAACATTAACGAGTAACATGGCACCGGGAGGGAAAATGGCTAATTGGACATTTTCACATAGGGGTGTATGTACTCACTTCTGTTGCCAGTGGTTTAGACATTAATGGCTGTGTGTTGAGTTATTTTGAGGGGACAGCAAATTTCCAAAGTTATACAAGCTGTAAACTCACTACTTTACATTGTAGCAAAGTGTAATTTCTTCAGTGTTAAATAAAGATTTGGGGGGCACACTCTAAAAAAATGCATCAAGGATTGCAGCGCACACATACAAAAATTACATTTAACTCCTACAAGGCTATTTAAAACACCTGAGTATATTCAGACAATATGGGGATTTAGTTACACCACATGGCCATATAGTGCTAAGCCCACTACTACGTCAAAGTACCCCATTATCAGGGGGTCCAACGATATCTATAGAATGACTGAGCCCCTAGCACTTATGTGGGGCTCAATGGGAAGGTACAGAGGGCTGCCTGCCTTCCCTGGTTCTCTCCCCCCTCCCCTCTTCTATTTTAGGTTGCTCCAGGTGATGGCAGAATGTAGAGCGGCATAGCAACGGGTCTTAATTGGTTGAAATCGGGCAGGATCGAGCTGGGCATTGGTTATAAAAGCTGGCGGCTTTCATGCTCCATTCACTGGCTTGAGGGGATCCTGCTGAAGACAGAGCCCCGTGCTGCTCCAACCCTCCCTCCCTTTATATATATATATATAATTGAATTTTGTCATGGCGTTTGTTAATGGGGGTTTGTCGTCCAGTTCAGTTCTGGATGGACTACGTGATAACCATAAATCATTTAATTGATTAATACTATGTAATTTTAAGATTACATATATTGCTGCTATGGATGATTATTGTTCATTTTTGGGTAACCCCTTAATAAACACTGTGGCCATTATAGCCAACATGAAATGAATTGCGTTAGTTATCCTTGAGTCCTTTGTGCTGTCCATGGAAGAGCCTGCTTCTCTGAACCATGGGAGAAATACACTCCTCTATATGGGAGAACTAAAGGACTTATCATTGCCTTTTATTAGTGTCCACCTGTGTTATAAGTCCTTTAGTTCTCCTATATAGAGGAGTGTATTTCTCCCATGGTTCAGAGAAGCAGGCTCTTCCATTCTATGGATAGCGTTGGACCCACTGATAATGGGGTACTTTGACGTAGTAGTGAGCTTAGCACTATATGGCCATATGGTGTAACTAAATCCCCATAATTTCTGAATATGTTTTAAATAGCCTTGCAGGAGTTAAATGTCATTTTTTGATGTGTGAGCTGTAATCTTTTGTTCTGTTATTTCTTCAGTGTTTTCACATGAAAAGATATAATAAAATATTTACAAAAATGTGAGGCGTGTAAACACTTTTGTGAGAAACTGTTCATACATACACTATATTATCAAAAGTTTGGGGTGCCTGCCTTTACATGCACATGAACTTCAACCACTTGCTTACTAGCACTTTCACCCCCTTCCAGCCCAGGCAAATTTTCAGCTTTCAGCGCGGTCACACTTTGAATGACAATTGCGCGGTCATGCTACAATGTAGCCATAAGAAATTTTAATAATTTTTTTCATGCGAATAGCGCTTTCTTCTGGTGGTAATTAATCACAGTTTTTTTTTTGTTTTTTTGCTAAACAAAAAAAATTAAAATATTTTTCATAGTTTAATATACAATTTTGCAGACAGGTAATTTTTCTCCTTCATTGATGTGCGCTGATGAGGCTGCACTGATAGGTGGCACTAATAGGTGGCACTGATGAGCACTACTTAGCAGTACTGATGGGCACTGGTAAGTGGCACTGGTGGGTACTGCTTAGCAGCAGTGGCTGTCAGTGTGTACGACCAATGTCCCATTTACACATGCCGGTAATCGGCTTCTTTTTTTTCTCCTCGCGCTGTCAGCGAGAGGGAAAAAAAAAAAGTGGATTACCGGCTTCTGTTTACATCATGTGATCAGCTGTAATTGGCTGACAGCGGATCACGTGGTAAAGGGCCGGGATCGGCCGAGTCCCAAGGGAGGGGGAATGGGAGGACGTCCATGTACACCCTCCCGGCAATTTAAGCCTGCGCTGTAGCCGTCTTTCGCCTATAGCGCGCGCATCAAGTGGTTAATGGCAGTTATAGTCCGTAGGGTTCAATATTGAAAATGTATTGGTAATAGTGTGTGTGTGTGTGTGTGTGTGTGTGTGTGTGTGTGTGTGTGTGTGTGTGTGTGTGTGTGTGTGTGTGTGCGCGCAACTAAGAACACAAGCAAGTCATAACTCGGATTCTATTCCTTGCCTACATTAGTATCTATCTGAGCAAATAACTGAACAAGTGCTAAATACTGTAGGCCTAGAAGATAGAAGGGTAAACTGAGAAATCACAATAATTAACCACTTCAGCCCCGAACCAATTGGCAGCCAAAGGACCAGGCCCCTTTTTGCAATTCGGCACTGCGTTGCTTTAACTGACAATTGCGCGGTTGTGCGACGTGGCTCCCAAACAAAATTGGCGTCCTTTTTTTTCCCACAAATAGAGCTTTCTTTTGGTGGTATTTGATCGCCCATGCGGTTTTTATTTTTTGCACTATAAACAAAAATAGAGCGACAATTTTTAAAAAAATTTTTTTGCTTTTTGCTATAATAAATATCCCCAAAAAAATATATAAAAACATTTTTTTTTCCTCAGTTTAGGCCGATACGTATTCTTCTACATATTTTTGGTAAAAAAAAAATTGCAATTAGTGATTATTGATTGGTTTGCGCAAAAGTTATAGCGTTTACAAAATAGGGGATAGTTTTATAGCATTTTTATTAATATTTTTTTTTTTACTAGTAATGACGGCGATCAGCGATTTTTATTGTGACTGCGACATTATGGCGGACACATCGGACATTTTTGACACAATTGTGGGACCATTGTCATTTATACAGCAATCAATGCTATTTAAATGCATTGATTCCTGTATAAATGACACATGCAGTGAAAGAGTTAACCACTAGGGGGGGGGGGGGGAGGGGTTATGGACTGTGACGTGTGTGTGTTTTTTTACATTAGGGAGTGGGGCTGACGTCTGACGTCATTGATCGTCTTTCCCGATGACAGGGAACAGCCGATCAATGACAGGCAGAGTAGGAAGCACAGGGAGAGGTTTGTTTACACAGACCTTTCCCCGTTCTTCAGCTCTGTGACCCCGATCGCGGGACACCAGCGGCGTTCGGGTCCGCTGGTCCAGCGGCCGGGGTCACGGAGCTCACCACCGGGTCGCGAGTGCGCTGCTGGCGGCGCGTGCGCGACCCACGGCTAGGCAATTAAAGGGCCACGTACCTGTACGTGGTTTTGCCTGGCCGTGCCATTCTGCTGACGTATATATGCAGTGGGCGGTCGGGAAGCAGTTAAAAAGGTATTAAACTAAAATAATATTACATCAAAACATACAGTTGCAATAGATGTCGAATCTCTTTGAAATTGCTTGAATGAATGATCAAATGTTACCTTATCTTTACCAAGTTCCATTGTCAACAGACAAACGCATTCAGCTTAAGCTGGCCATAGATAGATCAAAATACATCCGGTTCAGCAGGGACCAGCTGAATTTCGATCCATCTATCCCATTCCCATTCAAGCAGAATTGATCGAATTTTCGACTCCTCTCGGATTTGACTGTTGGTAAATTTTCTTTTGATCAGCGAATGCAGCCAATCAGCTGCAGCGCGGATCGATGTATTCTGACAGCAGAGGATTCCCTGTTGTCAGAGTAAAATGGCGCAGCAGGGAGGACTCCTGCCTCCACCTTGCTTGAGTGGATTGGGTTATCCATTCACCGAGTCATCTATGGCCAGCTTTAGACTAATACCACACAAACAATTGTACCCTTCTTATTTCTACTGAATATATGGTTTAAACTTTCACAGTTAAACAGGAAAGGTTCCGAGCCCTTGTTTATAGTAACCCACAGAACCTTTAGCAGAAATAACCTTGTCTGGTTGGGACCAATTGTATTTTACACCTCCTTGTAAAACTGGTTTTACATTTCTAATATTTCCTTGTATGCATTTCAAAATGTGGCGAAGTGTAGTCAGGATTCTTTGTAGTCTGCTTCCCATTGAGGACATTTCCCCCCTCACTATTTTAGTGCCTGGTCACGTCATGAACATGGATATAAACCTATGTATGTACCATTCTAACATGCTATGTACAGTGTTAACTATAAGAGAATAAACACTGTTTTTAAATTGACTATCTTTCTGATGCTCCACATACCTCATCTAAAGTCCCAAATCTCCCCCCCCCCTTTTTTTCTACAGCTTTAGGGATGGAGATGTATTTTACAAGTCTTTCATTTCAAGCCCCAATAAACCCCTCTTTTTCATATGTTGATAGGGATGGAGGTATGTTAGCTGGCCAGTGTGTAGTTGATGATCACACAATACTATCATATTCATGGCCGACCACCCTTCCTCTCCCCCCTCACCCTTGGTCAGTGCGGGGGACTGGGCGGGTGTGCCCTTATTCGCATTGGTGCCACACCCACACGACATGCACGTGATGCCCTTGTGGCATCTCAATGCCAGCGTTAGTCACCATCTTGACTGACAATAGAGAAGTGGCGTCTGTAGCCTCTGTGAGCGGCATAGCGAGGAAGCCCCTCTCTCCCCCCTGCTAAGCCATGCCTGCGTGACACTGGGCGGGACCTTGGGCCATGCTTGGAGCATATAACATCTTCATTCGGCACCAGCCAGTCCTCCTAAGGTAATCACTGGGGGACTCTTATTTTTATTTTTTTGAGCGCATACCCTCACTGTATCCATGGGGGTTTCTACCAAACAGTATTATATGCCTAGGTTTTTCTTTTTACACTGTGGCCATGTTTTTTTTCACACGCTTTTTTATGTACTAATTTTTTTTTTTTTTCTGGTGATGGGTTCCATTCACTCTCAGTTACAACATTTGTAATAATTGGTTACACACTATTTTACCTAATTGTTTAAACATTTTAGAATTGGAGCCCACATACATCACCCTTGGACACTCTTTTCTTTTGGAGATTACAGTTATGCTCCCGGTCTGTTCCTTGGGTCCCTGTTCCACAGCTCCCATCACAGACTCCTTGAGCGGCCTTGCTATTTCATCACTTCATATTCAGCCCATATGTAAGTATTCAAAAAGGAGGTCTTCCCCCCCCCCCCCCCCGGTTGGTAATCATCCTTCATTGTCTGGCAAATAACTCTAGATTAGTTTATATTTATGTTTCCCTGTAGATACCCGAGGCAGCTGCCCCTGAAGAGGTGGAGCTATCCACGAAACCTGTATGACACTTCATCTGCTATTTATCTGGATCAATACCCTTTAAAGCAGTGGTTCTCAACCTGGGGGTCGAATGACGATTTGTCAGGGGTCACTGAATCCTGGGCTGTTCCTGAAGCCCGCACTGCTGTCCCAGCCTTTTTGCGGCCGCCTAGCAGGGCTGTCCCTGGAGCCTGTGGCCTCCCAGCTGGGCTGTTCCTGGAGCCCACGGCTGCCCACTCAGCCTCTTCACAGCCACTCATTCAGTTCACAGTATGGCGGGGGGACAGAGACTAGAGGTCAGCTGACTGGTGAGGAATGTGAAGTGGGAAGGGCTGGAGGAGACCCTATCCCCTGATTTCGGCATAGGTGTCACTGCTACGAGACACCACAAAGTTGGAGACACAGTGAAGCCAGAGACACAGTGAGTAACACTACATATGATTATAGTTGCCATTAAAAGTCCCCACTACAGTTCTCAGATCAGCAGATGACCTTGATCAAGGCTGAAGTTGGCTGATCGGAACTCCCCGCCAGCACTGCCAATCATCCCAACTCCCCGCCAGCACTGCCAATCATCCCAACTCCCCGCCAGCACTGCCAATCATCCCAACTCCCCGCCAGCACTGCCACTCATCCCAACTCCCCGCCAGCACTGCCACTCATCCCAACTCCCCACCAGCACTGCCACTCATCCCAACTCCCCACCAGCACTGCCACTCATCCCAACTCCCCACCAGCACTGCCACTCATCCCATTCCCTCCACCCCCCCACCAAGGAGTAAGAGAAGGAAAATAGAGAATACATGGAAGGGAGAGGAAAAGTGGGAGAGGAACAAAGAAAAAGGGAGAGAAAGAATAAGAGAAAGAACAAGAAAGATGGCTAGAGAGAGGGGTCGGGAAAAAAAAACTAAAATAGGAT
The DNA here is from genome assembly GCA_028564925.1 of Lithobates sylvaticus. Taxonomy (NCBI): domain Eukaryota; kingdom Metazoa; phylum Chordata; class Amphibia; order Anura; family Ranidae; genus Lithobates; species Lithobates sylvaticus. Next base: position 249,150,780 of record CM053026.1, read on the forward strand.
AGAGAGAGCTAAAAGGGAAAGAAAGGAGTACAAAGAGAAAGAGTGCTACATCCTAAAATGTACCATAAGGGGTTTTAATACTGTACGAGTGGAAGGGACTCAGGGAGTGCTAAATATCTGTGGGTTAGGGGTGCAAATTACTTGTCTTGCCTTAGGTGCTGACAACCCACACTATGGAAATAATTTTACTGTTAGGGGACCCCACAACTTGGGAAATTTTATCGAGGGGTCACGGCACTAGATTGGTTGAGAACCACTGCTTTAAAGGGTTTGTTACCAATATGGAGCATTGGAAAATCATAAGAGAGGAGATACCTAGTGGCAGCTTTTAATGACCTTGACGATTCTCTTGGTCTTGTAGTGCCTCAAGCACTGCATAATTATAGAATTTATTCTGAACCAAGGAAGAGTATATTTATGGATTTAAATAAAATTGCAGATGTGTGTAGAAATACATATACAATTCAGTCTCTCATTTGTTACATTGTTGAAGCAAAGCATTGTCCTCTAGCTGACAAGAAAGCTTGTTGCCTTAAGCTGCAACGTCATCCGTATTTATTTATACATATTTAGTAGCAAGGTGGTTTTTGTGTATTAACCCCATTGCGGACAACAGCTACTAAACGAAACACCATCCTGGGACTTTTAGCAGAGCTGGTAGCCAACTGGTTTAGAGAAAGTCAAGATCAGACGTCCTTTCTCCATGGCAACAGATCGCAGAAGCACATGTAATCTCTATGGCCTGCTTCACGTGTTCTACACCAAAAGCTGCAATGCAATAGCAAGTGCGAGGAAAGCCCGCTGCTATACTGCGTTGCCTGGTAACCATGGGATTTCCCAGACACAGGCTGCTATTAGACAAGTACAGCACACTGTAGGTTGTCATACACAACTAAATAAAAAGATTTTCTTTGTTCCAAATGAAGCAAGCATAACCAACCCACTTTACCTGCACAGTATATTACACCTGGAGGAAATAAGAGCCTTATTGTAAGCAGCATAGCTCTAGGTTTGCTCTTGGTTTGCATGCGTTCATCTTTAAGCTACAAAAATCGACTGATTCTATAACAAGACATGCTTAGATGACGTGATGAAAGAGCCATGACCTTTCCCTCGTCAGCTACACAGTCCTATTTTTTGTGTCATACTCCATTACCTTGAAACGCTGCTTTGGAGCAACATGCACAGTTTATATCTTCAAAAATGTACATTTATCATGAATATATGGTATTGCTGTTTATAAAGACAATGCTGCATTTTTTTATTGGAGGTTATTTTATGAACAGTGCATTACAGTGTTATCCTAGGATCATTAGTGTACGCAGCCTATTGCATTAGGGTGTGTGAACCCCAGAGCACAAATGTGTGTATATCAGCAGAGCAGTGGACTGTCAGTAGAGTAGAGATTGGTGTCAGTAGGGCAGTGGACAGAGAAGTTTTTTTATTTTTAATAATTTTTTTTTACAATTTATTTAGGAGCCCCATTGGGAGGCTTTGGTGAGATGTCAAGGGTCCAAAAAAGACCCCTGATGTCTCACTTTTGAGACCGAGAAAGTAACTGAGGACATAGATTCCCCAGTCCCTTTCTCTGCAGCCTCAGCTGCACTGGACAGTGAACGAATGGGAAGTGCTCTGTGCTGAGTGGCTTCCTGTTCATTCACAGTAAACATAATTTACTATGCTCAGTTAAGAATAAACACAGGAACAATCGGTAAAGATCACTCTCTGTGTTCATTTAGAAAAGGAAGGGGCTGGTAAATGAAATATTTACTGGCCCCTTCCCCTGCACTTCATCCTGAAACATCTCTGGTACCAGCCAGTGGGAGAGGAGGAAAACTGGAAGCACTGAAGGGTGGAGACTTGGAGCACGAGAAAGCAGGGGGAACTGGCACTGCACTGGGTGATCAGGATGTGCCAGGCACACCCGGCACATCCTGTGAACACGTCTATGCCTAGGGGAAAAGCAGACACAAACTGTATCTAGTTATAAAATGTCTATTAAGCATATAAAAGCCAGTCATAATCTATTATAATGTATAGTAAACTTATGGCTAAATTATATGTTTCTAACACAACTCAAAATATAACTATTTCAGTTTAAAGTGGTATTAAACCCAACATTTTACTTTCCCCTATACTGAAGAATTTAACGTGTATTTCTTCTTAGTACCTTTAAGTGCCGGTTCACACCGGCATGATGCGGGAACTAGCGTGATTCCAGTGCTGGTTCCCGCATCACATAGAACTCGCAGGCAGTTCACATTGCCCTATGCGAATGACACCCCCAGATTGGTTTGCATATCGCAGTGCGAATTGTCAATTCAGACAGGAATTGAATTGCATGGGTGTTTACACCCATACGATCCGATTCTGGTATGGACACAAAAAAGGGTCCTACATTATTTTATTCCGAATGCAATGCAAATTCAGCCATACAATCTGTATGGCTGGATTCACATCGCACAGACATTGCATGTGATCTGCACAGCAGTGCGGTGTAAATCACATGCAATGTCTGACATCATAGAAGTGTGAGGCGGCACTAAAATGTTCTAAAGCTGCACCCTTAACAAGATAATCATGGACACTAGTCCATTTAACATGGTTTCCTATGGATGTAGTTCACATCTATACATTTTATGGAAAGGGCCAGGGACTTTTTTTCTGGTTTTTGGTTTCACAGACTTCAATGGATGAAAAGCATGTATTGGAAAACGCAAAATGCACCTGCAATATGCAAACTGCAACCTGCATAGGTGTGAATTTGGCCTTAAAGTACCATTCAACACCAGTTTGTAAATGTTTTACACAGATTCTAAAGGGAGTGCTGATTGCCACTTTAAACAAGCTGCTAACACTTCTTGAAGCTTGTTGAAAACCTGCTAAAGTCTGCTAGCAGCTTGCTTAAAGTGGCAATCAGCACTCTCATTAGGATCTGTGTACAACATTTACAAACTGGAGTTGAATGGTACAATAAAAGCTTCAACAAAGCTTTGCAAAAGCTTTGTCAAAGCTTGCTGTTCATACTGCTCTTATACAAGCTGAAGTCAGTGTGAAACAGTCTATAATGTCTCAAAATTTATTGAAGCCAGTGTGCGACAGGCCAACCTTAAAACAAGAAAATATCAGTTCTGACTACCTTCTCGTTTAACTGGTTCATAACTCCTCTTTGCCAATCCCTTCACTGGCTTCCGTTCACCCAACAAATTAAATTCAAAATACTAACAACTTACAAAGCCATCCACAACTCAGCCCACATCACTAACCTAGTCTCAAAATACAAACTTTATCACTCTCTTCGTTCCTCCCACGACCTCCTGCGCTCTAGCCCCCTTATCACCTCCACTAATGTCCGTATCCAGGACTTTTCCTGAGCCTCTCTCATCCTATGGAATTCCATACCCCAATCAGTCCAACTGTCTCCTACTCTGCCTAATATTATCCCTAAAAACCCCATCTCTTCAGAGAAGTCTATCCTGTCCTCACCTAATAACTGTAATTTTATTTTCTCCATCAGCTCATCCCCCTCAGTTATTACATTTTGCATTACCTGACCCTCCCTATCATGTTTCCCCGAAAATAAGACCTACCCCAAAAATAAGCCCTACTGCGATTTTCGGGGAGGGCTGCAATATAAGCCGTACCCTGAAAATAAGCCCTAGTTTAAAAAAGGGTTGTAAAATCCTAAAATGCACTGTATTAAATAATGTAAACTGTGTATGTTTGTTCATTACAGCGTCACTCGGCGCTCAGCTGATCCCCCCGCTGCTCTCCTTCTCTTCTGCCAGCAGTCAGTGGGGGATCTCGCCCCCCCCCCCCCCGCAGTGCTTGGAGTGGGGAAGACCGATCAGGTGCTATAAGAAGGTTTTTATCACAAATAGATTACAGAAACATGCACAGTGTACATGATAAAATGCTGTAATACAGTGCATTTTAGGGTTTTACAAGCACTTTTAACTCAGTTCCACTGCCCAATGACAGGCAGGGAGGGAGATGGGGAGAGAAGACAGCACATGACAAGCCCTACCCTGAAAATAAGCCCTAATGGGTCTTTTGTTGCCAAAATTAATATAAGACCCGGGCTTATTTTTGGGGAAACACAGTATAAGATTGTAAGCTCTAACGAGCAGGGCCTGCTGATTCCTCCTGTATTGAATTGCATTGTAACTGTAGTGTCTGCCTTCACGTTGTAAAGCGCTGCACAAATTGCTATATAAATCCTGTATAATAATAATTACTCCTGGTTTAGACAGTAATAATGCTGAATTCCAGGGAAATCATTAAATGCACAAACAAAATACATATGTTGACTGTCACAGGATTATTATTTCCATAATTCCAGCAGGAATATTTACACAGCCCTGCCAGAGAGCAATGTCAGGCTGGTAAACTCCTGCAGTGAAGGAGTAGCAGAACAAGAAGAAGTCACCTCTCTACTCTATTTTGTTGTTCACACACGGTATATGCAAGCAACACACTTGAGTGGCTCTTCTACACTATCATATTCTGAGATTGAGTGCTGTTGTGTAAGAAATGACCGGACACCAACAGCAAATCAAATTTAGACTCTTAGGACTATTTGCATTTAAAGATTCAAGACAGAAATACCAAAGACATCATCAGTAATGGACTGTCCTTGTATTTCGCTACACATAGGTCTATTAGCATATGGGCACATAGTAAATTATATCTCTAAATAGCTACCGGAATGTTAATTGGGATAAACATATGGCAGCCCAAAAACAATATATTCTCAGTTTTAATATGACAACTACTGTGACATCAGGGCAATAAAGTATCCATGCATGAGGGCTTCTGATTGCAAGGCATTTGGCACTGGCTTATCTCTGCTTAATCAGCAGAGAATAGGAACTGCCAAGCAATATTCCAACTCTCTGAAGTTTCAGCAGTCAGCACTTGATAACTACGGTAAAGTTTTGTGCATCATCATGGTTACGCATAAAATGGCTTTGGCGCCCTTTGGATTGTTTGACTGTTTATGCCCATGTACGGGTAATTTTAGGTCACTGCATTAAAGAACACATTTAAAAAAAGAAAATTAAAAAAAACAAAAAAACAACAGTTACCTCCTCATAAAACTTGAGTTGCGGAACCCCTTCATCAATGTCACTTGTGCAAAATTCTTTGAATAGCAGGAAACCTGTAAAGAAGAAAAAATTACGTTAATAATACAGCGATCTTCTTTTTCAGACTGCAAAACAAAGCTGCTTTTTTGACAAACACTACACTTTAATAAACGGTGGCAACCAATATTGCTGCTCTGTGAATTTAGAAGGACACTATAGAATTGTAACTATACACTCAAAGCAGTAAAAGCGATGCTAATATGTTGGATGTTAAATAAGACAGTGCAGAAATTAGTTATACAGTATTCTACAAATGTGCAGTAACCTATAGCAATCTAAAATAAATCATCTATTATCTGAGATAACTACAATAAACACAATATAGTGCACTATGGTATTTGTATAGTGGGACTGATTATTACTCCCACCTATGCAAATGCTTGCAAATTAGCAGCCAAGTATATAAAAAAAAAAAAAGAAGAACAAAAAGGTATGTTTTCTCCAAAATAAAAAAAAATTAAAAAAACAGTATTACCTGGACAATGTCATGTTACCAGAGCAACATTAGTACCAAGGAAAACTGATGGAGGAAAATTTCAAGCAAACCACAAGCCAGCAGCACAAGGGGCTCAGCTCATTAATAGTAAGCCATGTCCCTTGCGCTGTTTTTTGTTTTTTTTTATTTTGACTACACTTAGGCTTTAGTCTTCAGGGTGCTAGAAATCATGACCCAGATTTACTAAAGTCGTAAATTTTAAAGTGAATTTTCACTTATTTGTGAATTATGCCATCTAACAGTGCCCACAAGTGCCACCTATCAATGCCACCTAGAAGTGCTGTATCAGTGTAACCGATCAGTGCCCATCACCGCCGCCCATCACCGCCACCCATCAGTGCCGCCTCATCAGCGTACATCAATGAAGGAAAAAATGACCCGTTTTTTGAATTTTATAACAGAATAAAAAAACATTTTTTTTTTATTTTTATTTTTTTTTATTCTGTCTTTTTACATTTTTAACAAAAAGAAATAAAAAAAATCGCACAGGTGATCAAATACCACCAAAAGATAGCTCTATTTGTGGGAAAAAAATGATGGGTACAGTGCTGTATGACCGCGCAATTGTCATTCAAAATGCATCAGCGCTGAAAGCTGAAAATTGGTCTGGATAGGAGGAGGGTTTAAGTGCCCAGTAAGCAAGTGGTTAAGAAATACAGAACAATGTTTCTTCTAACAAAGGAAATAATTCTCAGCATCCCTAATTAAATAAAGCTTCAAAGTTACAGAGGCAATAAAGGTCCTGCCTTTGAGAATGTTCTACAACCCCTGAGGAGTCTAATGTGAATAAAGCATAATTCTGAACCCCCTAGTAGCCAAGGCTAATTCTAACAAACAGGACAATGCAATACTGTAGCTAGAATCCTAAGGTCACATACATGTGTCGCTTCTTTTGTCACCTCTCACCTTACCAGCTTGCGCCTTTTATTATCCATGTTTGTTTCACATGAATGTACACATACAGAATATAAAATAGGACACGAAAGGTTCAATATTCAATACAGCTAAACTTTTACGCATAATAGGTCTACACAAAGCTATCCCTTTTGTCTACGAACTGTAATTTTTAAAATACCAGACAAAATATGAGCTGAGGTAGAACTATACGGCTTTAAACTAAAATGCAAATAAATTAAGGTATGGACCGTAGGAGATTGAAATTCGAATAGAAATCATGTCACTGGAAAGCCTGGTGGTACCTATGGACCTTGTATTACGTTAAGAAAGGGGGACCAGAGCTTGGCAGCCCAAAATTGATAAAACGCTAAATAAAAAATACCCTTGATGTAGTATTCACTGCCTTGGAGTAACTATGGGGTTGATTTACTAAAACCGGATAGTGCATAATCTGGTGCAGCTGTGCATGGCAGCCAATCAGCTTCTAACTTGTTCAATTATTGACAAAAAAAAACAGATTTTGTACTTTCCAGTTTTAGTAAATCAACCCCTATATGTAGTGTCATTGTTGAACCTCCTCTTACATTTGTTTTATTGTCTGGCATGTAATTCAGAGTCAATGTGATAGCTAGGAAGTTATGTCACCAGTGGCAGCCTACATCTTTCTCTCCTGTGGTGCAGTACTATTTGGTTCTACATTGTTCTCTCACTGCAGGTGTATTTGAACCGCTATGGTGGCATCAAATACTCTACCCTCTGTCTCGAAGTGCTGAAAAAAATAAATAAAAAATTGCAGGCAAAATGAGCTTGGCAGGCTAATCAATGATTGGTCAGTGAGCTCTAACAAGCAGCTATTATACAGGTTGTTGAGGGGCTCTGGTGCTCACAGTGGGAGGCTGACTCATTCGCCATCTCTGCCATTTGAGTCATTTTCTTTAGGCTCCCTGAACAGTTACAGGTAGGCTTCCACCTAATCGAACAAATCCGCGCTGTTGCTAGGTGGAAACCTCCTGTAGAAACAAATAAGACTAACAGCAGACTTTAGCTGTACCACACACGTAGACATAGCTGATTTCTTACTGCGATGAGCAATTGAGAGATAGGCATCCTGGGAAATTATAAGGCTGCCCTAAAAATGCAGAAAGGCAGCAAAGAACAGGGAACATAAACTGGGTCAATGGAGACTGAGAATAGCTACTGTAGCACGCTGCATGCATGAAGAATCAATAATGTACACATTTAATGAAATTTTAAAGAAACAGCATGTCTCTGAATATGCAAATTTTCTCTGCTGCTGTTTGAATTAAGTAACTTAAAAAAGGTAATAAAAATCCTGAAAAAAATATAATGTTACATTTCCGATAGTTCTTCATTACCCGAATATAAATTTTTACCAAGGCAGCAGTGGATTATATTTATTCTGAATACAATTATCATAAAATTAATCTTTTTTAGGATGTATTATTCCATTAGAAAGGGACTTGTTTTAAAAATAGGGCACTTAAATTGCTAATCAATTCATTAATACACTAATATACGTACATCTTACAATACCTTAAGTAACCTCAACAGAATCCAGCAGGACACTGCGAAAGCAGGCACGAATCTGCTTAGTGACCCTTATATGTCATTATGTTATGGGGAATGATTGAAGAATTCTGCTTTTACAGCTTCCGGTCATGCTCTGGGATTCACATACTGCTGAACTCCACCCAAAAAGCTGAATACACAATTCAAAGACGAACTGTAAACAGTACAACACTGCTACTAAGATCCCACACACATCCCGCTTGGGTCCAAGCCCAAGCTTGTCACACTGAACAATACAGTGCCTTGAAGAACTATTCATACCCCCTTGGCCACTAAATCCGATGTTTGTTTTATTTGTTGTTCCATCAGGTCTTTTAAGTCTTCCCTAAGATGATTTTTGAATAAAGATCCCTGTTTGGTGCGATAATGGATTTGTGGATCTGCTCCGCAGTTTTTATTTCTTCTACCAGGGCATTTTTTTTTTTCCTACTCTCTCTTTTTATCCAAGCCCCCTTTGTAATTAAGATCCCTCTTATGTAGGATTTGTGGGCGTCCCATAGAGTTGACCCCAATACCTCCCCGTTGTCATTGATATCGAAAAAAAAATTTATTTCGTTTTTAATTTGCTCAACTATTTCCTCATCGTGGAGGAGTTCCTCATTCAGTCTCCAACTCGATGAGGAGGTCTGTAGTTCGGGGCAATCCAGAACCATTAAAACTGGGGCGTGGTCTGATATGGAAACAATCTCCACCTTCGTGCCCTTAACTCGTTCTAGGAGGGTATGATCAATAAAAATATGGTCCAATCGGGAGTACGTCCCGTGCACGTGGGAATAGAAGGTATAATCCCTGTCTCCAGGGTGTTGTATCCTCCAGACGTCGACCAACTGATTGGCCCTCAAGTTCTGCTTGATCATTTTGAGTTGTTCCTTACATATCCCACGAGCACGGGACGTACAATCGAGGTCCGGGTCCATACAAAAGTTGAAGTCCCCCATCAAGATGACGTACCCCTGTCTAAAGTCTCTTAGTTTGGACAAAATCTCTTTCAGAAATTTAATCGGTTTAATATTGGGGGCATATATGTTTGCGAAAGTATATTTATTGCCGCCAAGCGAACCTCTCAGAAACAGAAATCTACCCTCTGGGTCCTCCACCCTACCCTCGACTTGAAACTGTATATCTCTAGAGAATCCGATGGCCACCCCCCTTGCCCTATTGATAATGGCGTCACCATAATACCAAGATGGGTAATGATCCGAGGCCAATTGAATATTGGACATCCGGGACAGGTGTGTCTCCTGAAGGAAGACCACACCAGCCCCGTAAGCCCTCAACTCCTCAAGAATCTTTTGTCTTTTAGCCCGGAGATTAAGTCCCTTTACATTATAGGATACAAATTTAATCAAGGTCATCCTGTCACAATAACGAGGTTTTTAATGTCAGTGTTCACGCGGTGTCGGGGTGACGCAGACGGAGCCCACCCCCCCCACCCGCCCTCCCTCCCTCCCACCCTACCCCCTTCCCCCCTCCCCACCCCCAACTCTCCTCTCCCCCCACCTCCACCCTTCCCCTCCCGTCCCACCCTAACCCTCTCTAGGGTCTTGGAGTCGCTGGGGTCCATTCAAATGCCTGGGCCTCCGCGACTCTCCTGCCATCCCAGAAGGGGTGGGGCACTGAATGACTGGTGAAACCAGCCATTCTCCCGATGGTATTGTATAATCGGGGAGCAGCGAGCGATAAGCATGCGGTTCCCTGCTGCCCTGACACTCGCCCGACCCGCACCGGGAAGAAAAAAAAAAAAAAAACCCCCAAACCCCCCCCCCCCCACAGCTCACACCCCCTGCAACCCCCCCCCCCCCGCTCCTTCCCAATCTCCCCAAAAGGGGATTTAACCGTTCTCCCCCCTATCTGCCCATCCTGGCAGTTCCGGGACCTGAATGCCCATTTTACTGCAAAACTCTGACAGCTCCTCCGGAAAACGCAGTCTGGCGGAGCGCCCGTCCTTGTACCCAATCAGGCATGCAGGGAACCCCCAGGTGTATTTTATGTTCGCCAATCGGAGAGCTTCTAATAGGGGTCTCTGCTGCCTGCGCCTTTCTAATGTCTGAGGGGATAGGTCCGAATAGATTTGGACCTCAGCATCTTCATAATTCAGAGGGGGGCTTCGATATAGTTTTGCCCATATTTCGGCCTTGTCCTCATAATATCGAAACCTAACGATAATATCTCTGGGTCTGTCCGATCCTGCTGTCTCCCTTCTGCCGAGTCGGTGGACTCTCTCGATTTTGGGGAAATCTTCCCGTCCCCTTCCTATCAATGGGTTAAATATTGAAAATATAGTGTCCCTTAAATCCTCTCCAGCCTTCTCCGGGACCATTTTCACTCTGATATTCTGTCTCCTGTTTCTATTTTCGATATCCTCCAACTTATATTGGGTGTCCCGATGATTCAGATGTAAAGCTCTTATTTGCTCCTTTAACTCACGAGTTTCGTGTTCCTGGGTCTCCACCCTCTTCTCGACCGTTTCAACCCTCCCTAGCAGGTGGCCCCAATCTTCTCTGAGAAGAAGGAATTCCCCTTTGATGGAGTTTTCCATCTTCTGAAGCATTTCCTCCATATCTCTCTTAGTGGGGGACTGTCCCCCTTCATCCTGTTCAGAGGGTCTACTTCCATTCGTCTCGCTTTCCACCGCCTGTTCTGATAGGGTCTGATCAAGAGTCAAATCCGCTTTTTTATCTTTGACTTTCTTTTTATCCGTCATAGCTTTTAATTGATGGTCCGAATTGTGTGGTTGTGGGCTAGACCCAGATCGCATATATTGTTTTATATCGCTAGCCGCTGGTTTGGGGGTTTTGGGGGGGGCTTTTTTAGATGGTTTACTCATATTTCCTTTGGGGGATTTTCTAACTCTCCTCCCCAGCTTGCTGGAGGGGGTACTTCCCCGAGATTTCCAGATTACTCTCCTGTTTCCAACCTGCCTCCGCCTGACCCGTCTCCTCTTCTTCTAACTCCTGTGAGTGGGGATCTATCCCAGCTGTTTTTGTAGTTACCCTTGAAACCGAGCGTCTTCAGCCGAGGGTTTGCCTTTCATCCCTTGTGGGTTTCAAGCTGTGGGGGGGCGGGCGTTCCCCTGTATAACTGTCCAAGACTTCCTTTGTCCGAATAATGCGCCCCGTCCAATACCCCAGAGGTGGATAGGGCGTGCCTGTTAGACGGAGACACAAAAGGCAGGGGGTCTACCCCTTCTCCCCTGAGGCCCCACACGGCCACTCCCCAACCTGAACCCCCAAGGAGTAAAGAGGCTACCGAGGCTGCCCGGGGCTCATGCGGGTTTTCTGGGGTAAATACCCCAGGAAGGTTAATGATGTTGTAGGTAATAAGGTGCCGATTTGGGGTAAAATGCTGAGGCAAATTTACACCCGCTGGGGCCGAGAGAGGGGGGGACAGGATCGGGCAGGGAGAGCGAATACAGAAGCTTCAGAAGTTGCCGCGTCCGTAGGCAGAAAAAATATCCCCACCGTTTTAATTTCCCTGTCTTTTTCTTATCCGTCCGTTTATAAGGGGGTACATTTCTTCCCCTTAGAGATGATAGATGGTATCAGCACCGTGACGGGCTGGGGTCCTAAGTCCCCTTGCGCTAGTGGATGTACACAGGGTGAGTACAGATTGTTGTGTGGGGGTTGCCCAATGTGAGCTCAGGGCTCTCTTATCACATTCCGTACCTACTGAAGGGGGGGTCCTTAGACTGCCCCCTGATGGAGAACCCTCGTACCGGTATGTGGACTGTAAAAAACAATGCAGGCCCCCTGCTACAAGGAAGGAACAGAAAAGAAAAAAAAAAAAAAAAAAAAAAAACACGAGGAGCGAAAATAAAAAAGAGAAAAAAAAAAAAACAACAAAAAAAAAGTAAGAGAACATATGCTGGCAGCTGCTGAAATAAGCGTCTATCCTTGTGAAACAAATGTATAGCGCAAGCACCGGCCCCTGTATGTTACTGGTCCAATTGTGAGCATTGAGAATCCCTAGACAGATCAGGTTATGTAAGATGTAAAAAAGGTCCTGCTTACCTCACGCCGTAAGGACAAAGAACCTTCCCCCTCCTAGAGGGGTTTTAATAGTCAGATTTACTCACGGTCCTGGGGGGAGCCCCATCCTGGGTCCAAGTGTAGCTTTCGGCAGGGAAGGAGAACGTAGGGGGTCGGGGTCAGCGGGGAGGAGAGCTCGCCGTGCGGAGAGGAGGGGTTGTCCCGGTGTAAGTCGCCCAAGCGCCGGTCAGCAGGCCCTGATCTTAGTTATGCGTCTCCTGAGCATAGAGCTGCCGTTCGGAGGTACACGGCGCATACCTTCCATGGAGCGCCGGCGTCAGTCCTCCTCGCGGTCAGCGTTGTCTCAGGCCGCCCGCTGCATCAGGCCCCTGGTGCACCGACGTCAGACGAGAAAGGGACTTGTTTTAAAAATAGGGCACTTAAATTGCTAATCAATTCATTAATACACTAATATACTGTACATCTTACAATACCTTAAGTAACCTCAACAGAATCCAGCAGGACACTGCGAAAGCAGGCACTAATCTGCTTAGTGACCCTTATATGTTATTATGTTATGGGGAATGATTGAAGAATTCGGCTTTTACAGCTTCCTGTCATGCTCTGGGATTCACATACTGCTGAACTCCACCCAAAAAGCTGAATACACAATTCAAAGACCAACTGTAAACAGTACAACACTGCTACTAAGATCCCACACACATCCCGCTTGGGTCCAAGCCCAAGCTTGTCACACTGAACAATACAGTGCCTTGAAGAAGTATTCATACCCCCCTTGAAATTTTCCACATTTTGTCATGTTACAACCAAAAATGTAAATGTCTTTTATTGGGATTTCATGTGATAGACCAACACAAAGTGGCACATAATTGTGAAGTGGAAGGAAAATGATAAATGGTTTTCAAAATGTTTTACAAATAAATGTGTGAAAAGTGTGGCGTGCATTTGTATTCAGCCCCTTTTACTCGGATACCCCCAACTAAAATCTAGTGGAACCAATTAGTCGCCTAATTAGTAAATAGAATTCACCTGTGTAATTTAATCTTGGGATATATACAGCTGTTCTGTGAAGCTTTCAGAGGTTTGTTAGAGAACCAGTGAACAAACAGCATCATGAAGGCCAAGGAACACATCAGACAGGTCAGGGATAAAAAGTTGTGGAGAAGTTTAAAGCAGGGTTAAAGTGGAAGTAAACCCATCGATTTAACAGTTTAAAAAAAAAAGGCATGCCGGGAATGCTAACTGCACATTGGCTGTGCTCTCAACCAAACAGTCAAACCATCCAATGGCTGGTGTCATAACGGATCACATGTGCAGCACCGTGGCAGTTGAAGATTAAACAGAGGCAAAGATGGCAGCTTCCTTGGCTGAAAACGATAGGAGGGTTTACTTCCACTTTAAGTTATAAAAAAATATCCCAAGCTTTGGGCATCTCATGGAGCACTGTTTAATCCATCATACGAAAATGGAAAGAGTATGGCACAACTGCAAATCTACCAAGGGCCGGGCAGGGAGAGCATTAATCAGAAAAGCAGCTAAGAGGCCCATGGTAACTCTGGAGGCGCTGCATGGATCTACAGCTCAGGTGAGAGAATCTGTCCACGGGACAACTATTAGTCGTGCACTCCACAAATCTGCCCTTTATGGAAGAGTGGCAAGAAAGCTATTGTTGAAAGAAAGCCATAAGAAGTCCTGCTTGCAGTTGGCAAGAAGTCATGTGAGGGACACAGCAAACATGTGGAAGAAGGTGCTCTGGTCAGATTAGACCAAAATTTTACTTTTTGGCCTAAAAGAAAAACGCTATGTGTTGCGGAAAACGAACACGTACAGTGTTCGTTTTCCGGAACACATAGCGTTTTGCTTTTACCCTGAACACACCATCCCCACTGCAAAACATGGTGGTGACAGCATCATGCTATGGGAATGCTTTTCCTCAGCAGGGACAGAAAAGCTGGTCAGAGTTTATGTGAAGATGGATGGAGCCAAATACAGGGCAATCTTAGAAGAAAACCTGTTAGAGTCTGCAAAAGACTTGTCCTGCTGGAAGGAGAACCTCCGCCCCAGTCTCAACGACCCTAAACATACAGCCAGAGCTACAATGGAATGGTTTAGATCAAAGCATATTCATGTGTTAGAATGGCCCAGTCAAAGTCCAGACCTAAATCCAATGGAGAATCTGTGGCAAGACTTGAGATTTGCTGTTTACAGACACTCCCCATCCAATCTGAAAGAGCTTGAGCTATTTTGCAAAGAAGTGCTTGTAACATGACAAAATGTGAAAAATTTCAAGGGGTATGAATAGTTTTTCAAGGCACTGAATGTACAAGAAGAGCTCTAGATGGCTGAATTCCCCAAAAAGTCCAACTTTATTCTTGTATAAGCAGCACAGCAACCACTTTGGGGAGATGAGAAAGGTCAAAGCGGTTTGCGCTCTTCTAGCGCCTAATCAAGACTCAAAAGACAAACTGCTTGGCCCCTTTTGTAATTCACACACTTGCTTTACTAACCACTTACTGTGTCCATACTCAATGGATATTAAAGGAGAAGTACACTGATGAAGTCATCACTCTGCTATCCCGTCCTGGAAGCATGGTTATTTTGTTATATCAACAGCAGTGCACCAAGCAATAGTCGATTGGCTGATATTGTTGACCTTATGTTTTCTTAGGAGCCCTTTTGCACAGGGATTACAGAAGGTGAATATCAAAACACATTAAGAAATTAATGTTACTTCAAAGCCGCTATAGGTATAATGATTACCTAATGACTGAAAACTGGACTAAATCTTTTTATACTCATCTGGCATTCAGGTTTAAAGTTTTACTTGTAGGGAACATTTAAAGTACACCTAAAACTTTTTTCTTTTTTAATTTTGGATAAAGTGGAGAAGGATTAGAACATCTGTCAGTTTTGTCTGTCCTATCAGGATGCAGGACCCCTGTCCCTCTGTCTGGACAGTGCTGACTGACCCTGTGCTGATCACATTCACTCTCCCAAAAAAAATAATCTAGCAATACACATCATATAGAGCATGTGCAGCCTGACTCCATTTACTCTGTCTTATCTGGACATGTTTTGGGGGCAATGCAAGAAGGCAAGGATCTGTGCATACAGGATCAAACAGCCTGTTTACACAATGCAGAGGATTAACCCCTTACAGAACAAGCATGCTTTACTGCATATATAAACTGATTTAACTGTAGTGGGTTTAGTAACACTTTAAGCTGGCCATACAATAGTAGCTTTGTAATCTCACACAACCATCAATCAGAAAATTCTCAGTACATTCATTGATTTGACAGAAGTAATTCTTAAGTACTTCAAAATTTTGTTTGCTTTCAACATAAATGTTATTTGCCAAATGAAAATGAGAAAATTTTATGAAATTCTACAAGTGTATGGCAAGCGTTACCCACAAATAATGGCTTGATTTCTCACAATGCACACTGCTAAAAACTGGTGAAAAAGTTGTTATGGGTTCCTGGGAATACATGGTTACTAAAGAAACCTTTTACAAAGATTTATAAAACTGGAGGAAAGAGAAATGATGGTAACAAAAGCCGATCAGATGTTCTCCTGAACCAATGACTGCCCATCGATTCTGTAGGCTGCATGTTTGTTAGGCAGGCCAGATCTGTGGGACACACCAACACTAGATCATGTAGGTTCCCCAGGCCGTTTACTGAACATGATGGGAACACAAGTGTGAAAAGATGAAAATCATCACAAAAATGCTACTTCCTCCATAAAAACTATTTCTGACATTTCCATCTACGCAACACGTTTTGTAAATAAAAGTATTTCTTAAAATGTGTTTCCCAAACATGACAAGTCTTCTGAAAACACATTCTTTTCATTAATCACTTCAAGACAGGACAATCACTGCGTATTTGCATGGATATTCTCTTAATAGACGTTTTAAGGGTAGATTTAAGAGCAGGGAATGATTGGTCGGTATCCCATTGGATCTTGTTCCACATTTATAAAAACTCATCTGCCAGCCACATTAGCATACATGTTAACCAGATGAAATCTCATGGCAAAAGACACTAACCAGAGAAAGGACAATAATAGAAGTTAAAAGGATAGGTGCTATTACTATGGGAAACATAATAGTAAAAGGCTTAAGCAGAAATAATGTAATGCATTTTCCCGCCCGTAGGACATCATATAACGCCCTTAGGTTGAAGTGGTGATATCTGGATGATGGATGCAGCTACAGGCATCATTCAGATAACTTTTTCAGCCGGCGATTCCCTTACATGTAAAAGCCACCCTAGCGGCCCTCCAGGTGCCTTTCCGGGCTCTCCCGTGCAATCGGAAAAGCCAGGTTGCCGATCCGGTGGTTGCACTGAATTACCATAGAGCTTGCCGTGGCCGGAAGTGATGTCACAATGTCACTTTCAACACTGGCAGATGTAAGCACTGACAGTTTTTTGTCCTGGAAAGCAGAGATCAATTTATTTATTTTTTTATCTCATGCTTTCCAGGGTAGAGGAGATATCTGGGGTCTTATTGACCCCAGATGTCTCCATAAAGAGGACCTATCATGCCTTAATCCTATTACAAGGGATGTTTACATTTTTTTAATAGGAATAGAGGTGATAAAAAAAAAATTACATAAAAATAAAAGGGACAGTGTAAAAATTCACAGAAGTGAACATATAAGTAGGTTGTGCTTATACTGCGTTCGCACCACACAAACATTAGAGCGATAGTAATAATTCCAGCACAAGACATCCTCTGTAACTCTAAACTGGTAACCTGTAAAAAAGTTTAAAGTGTAGCCTATGGAGATTTTTAAAGTGGAAGTAAACCCGCACATCGTTTTCAGCTAAGGAAGCTGCCATCTTGGCCTCTGTTCAATCTTCAACTGCCATGATGCTGCACATGTGATCAGTTATGACACCAGCCATTGGATGGTTTGACAGTTTGGTTGAAAGCATAGTCAATGTGACAGGTAGCATTTCCGGCATGCCATTTTTTTTTTAACTATTTAAATCAAAGGGTTTACTTCCGCTTTAAGTAGTAAGTTTGGTATCATTCCACGAGTGTACACAATGTTAAAGCATGACATGTT
This sequence comes from Lithobates sylvaticus, assembly GCA_028564925.1. Lineage (NCBI taxonomy): Eukaryota > Metazoa > Chordata > Amphibia > Anura > Ranidae > Lithobates > Lithobates sylvaticus. The sequence goes on from CM053026.1 coordinate 249,167,979, forward strand.
AGGTATCCATTTACTAGGCGTAACATCATGTTTCACATTTTACAAAAAAATTGGGGTAAATATTGTGCTTTGTTTTAGTTCATCAAAAGTATAATTTTTCCCAAAAAATTTCAAAAATTGCTGCACAAATACCATGTGACATAACAAATTGCAACAATCACCATTTTATTCTCTAGGGTCTCTGCTAATATCTCTATATAGATATATCTATATCTATATATAGATATATATTGATCTATATCTAGCTATAGCTCTAGATATATAATGTTTGGGAGTTCGGAGTAATTTTCTAGCAATAAAATTATGATTTTTACATGTAGGAGAAGAATGCCAGAATTGGCCTGGTATGGAAGGAAGCATTACCTCCTAATCCCTTCCTATTGCATCACCTCTATACACATTTGAATGTCTTATTCTTTAGTTGAAAGCTCTGGTCTCTGCACCATTTAACATATTTAAAGCAGAACTTCACTCTCCCAATCAACATTGATTTTTTTTAAAGGAGAAGTCCAGCCTGAGCTTGTTTGGCTGGGCTTCTCCTATAGGTCACATGAGTGAAATTAATTTTCGTTTTCAGCAGAGAGCAGTCTGAAGTCGCAGGAATCAGTCCAGGCACTGCGTCATCCCAACAATAAAGTCTGGATCCGCCAGGTTCCTGGACCGATACCCATCTCAGGATCTCAGCGAGCAGTAAAGAACTAGAAAAAATAATGGGAGCCTTTACCAATGAGATTCCCAGCTCTCACAATAAACAACCATCCTACAGCTATACTATTTATATAATATACTGTATATCATAAAATAGTTTGGAAAGATATCTAAAGTACATCTTATTGAAATCCTCAATTCTTCTCCTCCTGGCTCTGATCATGTACTGGGTGACTTTGTTAAGGCAAATTCAGCCGGAAGTGGGAGCGGGTACCTATCAAAACTAGGTACTTGCCCCCCCTAAAAAAATCTAAAAAAAAAAAAATTATTTAATTACACTTTATTGCTGTACAGCAGTAAGCACTATCATATAATCACTCTAGAACAGTGGTTCTTAATGAGACCAGGACCCAGTAAATTATTACAAAACCTTCTTTTCCCCCAACGGTGTTAAAAAAAAAAAAAATAAGGAAAATGTTTATGCTCACACAATAAAAGTATGGGAATACAAAATATGGGTTGAAATGTTGGAAAGGATGGGTATGTGTGTCACTGTGGGGGGATAGGGGGTCTGTAGGGGGTCAGGGGACTCTATAACAGGTATAGTGGCCTTGTATTGAATGACATTTCAGGAGGTAGCTGGGGGCAACTGTAGGGACTGGGATCTCTTCAAGAGGCTGTTGGCTTTTCAGGGGCACTTTGGAAGATTAAGGGGCACTGTGGGATGCTATCAGAGGCTGAGGACACTATAGGGGGCCGGAGGCTGTGCCGCAAGCTAGGGGGAACTGCAGGGGACAGGGTGCCAATGAGGGAGGATCAGGGGCACTGTTGCACAGAAAGGTTCTCAGGGGGCCAGGGAGCACTGTGGGAGGTTTAGGGGCACTGCAGGCCACTATGGGAGGTTGGGTGGCACTGAGGAAGGTTAGGGGATCTGCAGATGGCTGGATGTCATGGCCTGAGAGTGGACCACAGGTTGGTGGTGGAGAACCAATGCTCTAAAATACAAAAGATGCCCGAACCCAACATCAGGGAATAAAGCCTGTATATACGAGGGGGAGGGAAGGATGCAAGGCTATAACAATCATGCCACAAACGAGGGCAAACAGCAACTGTTTTTTTAGAGCAACAAAGTAGTCTTTGAAAGCAGTAAAAAAAAAAAAAAAAAGAAAACATGATAAATCATACTCCCCAAAGCATTTAAGAATTTCTGATATTCATTTTGGAACCCAACTTCACAAAGAATGCATTATGTTCTTTTCGGATTCTGACAATTTCCCTCTTGGGGTTCTTCGATGTTTATTTGGCAGCTATGTCAAAGTACACAAGATAATTTTCCCCAATTAAACTTGTGTCAGAGGGCATTGTGAGAAAATGCAATGAAGTCAAAGTGCCTAACCACATGGAGTATGAATCTTCCCTGAACTTTATCAATCTATTTCCCAGCCATAACAGTGACCGGGCTTTCTCCATCATCCAGCTGATCATTCCTACTGCTTCTATTCTATGAGAACATAAGGCGATTGCAGTATTTTCTTTTTATAAGTTCTTGTATCCATCTCCTTGCACAAAATCCACCCACACTGAAGATTTATGACTGCAGTCATGATCTAAATAGCACACATGCAACAAATACGCTATCCTCCTCACTCACTCAGTTTTAGTGCCAGCTGTTAAAGTTCCATTCACATGGGCATACGTGTATATTCTGTATGAAATACATGTTCTTGTTGAGTGAGCTAGCAGAAGATCCTGCATAAAATATGCACCTATAAATAGGCAGGTAACAGCGTTCGAATAATTCACCCTAGTTCCTATGTTTTCATACATAGTTGAGTCGCTTAGCCTTGTTTCCACATCCTATGCACAAAAACATAGAATATGGCAGACAGTTACACACTGATAGGATGAGACAATGAACAGAGCGCTCAACAGCGTCATGGTAGTTCATTAGGAAATACAAGCCGACAGCCACATAGTGTGTCGGTACTTGTAGTTTCCCATTAACAGAACTCTGTGAATGAATTTTGAGGCTGGGAGCATGGCCACATGTTACATGTTCCTCCCCCTAAAAACGGATGGAGCATGTAACATGATTACAAAGATGAACCTATCCTTTAACAGGTACACATACAGTGCCTTGAGAAAGTAGTCATACCCCTTGAAATTTTCCACATTTTGTCATGTTACAACCAAAAACCTAAATGTATTTTATTGGGGTTTTATGTGATAGAACACCACAAAGTGGCACATAATTGTGAAGTGGAAGGAAAAATTATAAATGATCTTCAATTTTTTTTACAAATTTTTTTTTTATATATATATATATATATATATATATATATATATATATATCTGAAAAGTGTGGCATGAATTTGTATTCAGCCCCTTTAACTCTGATACCCCTAACTCAAATCTAGTGGAGCCTTTAGAAGTAACCCAATTAATAAATAGAGTCCACCTGTGTGTAATTTAATCTCAAGATAAATACGGCTGTTCTGTGATGCCCGTAGAGGTTTGTTAGAGAACCTTAGTGAACAAACAGCATCATGAAGGCCAAGGAACACACCAGACAGGTCAGGGATAAAGTTGTGGAGAAGTTTAAAGCAGGGTTATGTTATGAAAAAATATCCAAAGCTTTGAACATCTCCCGGTACACTGTTCAATCCATCATCCGAAAATGGAACGAGTATGGCACAACTACAAACCTACCAAGACATGGCAGTCCACCTAAACGGACAGGCCGGGCAAGGAGAGCATTAATCACAGAAGCAGCCAAGAGGATCATGGTAACTCTGGAGGAGCTGCAGAGATCCACAGCTCAGGTGAGAGAATCTGTCCACAGGACAACTATTAGTTGTGCATACCACAAATCTGGCCTTTATGGAAGAGTGGCAATAAGAAAGCCATTGTTGAAAGAAAGCCATAAGAAGTACCATTTGCAGTTTGTGAGAAGCCATGTGGGGGACACAGCAAACATGTGGAAGAAGGTGCTCTGGTCAGATGAGACCAAAATGTTACTTTAGGGTCTAAAAGCAAAACGCTATGGGGGTTATTTACGAAAGGCAAATCCACTTTGCACTACAAGTGCACTTGGAAGTGCAGTCGCTCTAAATCTAAGGGGAAGCGCTGCTGATTTTATCATCCAATCATGTGCAAGCTAAAATGCTGTTTTTTATTTTCCTTGCATGTCCACCTCGGATCTACAGCGACTTTACTTCCAAGTGCACTTGCAGTGCAAAGAGGATCTTCCGTTGGTAAATAACCCCCTATGTGTGGCAGAAAATTAACACTGCCCATCACCCTGAACACACCATCCCCACTGTGAAACATGGTGGTGGCAACATCATGTTGTGGGGATGCTTTTCTTCAGCAGGGACAGGGAAGCTGGTCAGAGTTGATGGGAAGATGGATGGAGCCAAATACAGGGCAATCTTAGAAGAAAACCTGTTAGAGTCTGAAAAAGACTTGAAACTGGGGCAAAGGTTCACCTTCCAGCAGGACAACGATCCTAAATATACAGCCAGAGCTACAATGGAATGGTTAGATCAAAGCATATTCATGTGTTAGAATGGCCCAGTCAAAGTCCAGACCTAATTCCCATTGAGAATCTGTGGAACTGGCAAGACTTGAAAATTGCTGTTCAGAGACACTCTCCATCCAATCTGACAGAGCTTTAGCTATTTTGCAAAGAAGAATGGGCAAAAATGTCACTCTCTAGATGTGCAAAGTAGGTAGAGACATCCCCAAAAAGACTTACAGCTGTAATTGCAGTGAAAGGTGGTTCTACAAAGTATTGACTCAGGGGGACTGAATACAAATGCACGCCACACTTTTCACATATTTATTTGTAAAAAAATTGGAAAAGCATTTATCATTTTCTTTCCACTTCACAATTATGTGCCACTTTGTGTTGGTCTATCACATAAAATCCCAATAAAATACATTTATGGTTTTGGCTGTAACATGACAAAATGTGGAAAAATTTCAAGGGGTGCTTGAAATTTCATGAATGCTTTTTCAAGGCACTGTACTTTAATTAAAATCCCCTGTTTCTTATGAGCTGGTATTTTATTACCACCTCACATGACTGCCTTTTCTGCACTCCCCAATGGACACGTCATAGGACATCATTGTTAATGGCAGCCAGAAGGTAGTGGTATTCGAACATGAGAAAATCTACAAAAGTAATGTTTGTGAAATGATTTATCTACAGAGTACTACAAAATAGATAACACAATGTGCATGTGGTAAATTCAGCTGACCAGTCAGATAAAATGTGATAAAAAATGTGTTCAGATGCAAAACAAACAGAAATTAAAATGCCACGTTACGTATTTGGGAGCGGAAGCTTTAACATATCCAAAGCTGAACTTTTGGCAGACTTGACATTACACCAAATGACGCAGTTGAAAAAAGGATCACCACCTCCTAAAAATGACTTGTAAACGCAATCAGGTGGCGCTAATTGCCTTCTCAATGGCACACAAAGCCATTTGACTTATAGGCCCCATTCACACACGTGTGACTTGTACTGCGACTTGGGACTGCAAAGTCGCATGACAAGTCGTACCCCATGATTTCCAATGAGTATGGTTCATATCTGTGCGACTTCAAAGTAGTTCCTGCACTACTTTGGTCTGACTTTGATGCATCTTGAGGTCCATAGACCTCAAGACTACACAGGCATTGCTTTAAGTTGTGTCAAAGTCTAACTACTTTCAGGTCGCACAAGTGTGAATGGGGCCTCAGCTGTGGTAATTTTGATTAGCTCAGCACGAAAGGAGCTTTCCTTGATGTAACCACCTGTTGGATCCTACTCCATTGTACGAGATGTTATTTTGCTTGTAATCTGAGTTGTTTACGCCCTGTATACCTCTTTGCAAATATGTTATTGTGTTTATACTGACACATGTATAACCCTAAAATTCAATAAAAAGCTTTCCTGGAGCATTTTAGTCCCTGGTAGTGCAACTGAAGCAAACAATCAACCATGGGTGGCAATGCTCTGTCAAAAGATCTCCAGGATAAATTTGTGGATAGACAAAAGTCAGGAGATGGATACAAAAAAACTCAAAGGCTTTATCAATGCCAAGAAGCACAGTGAAGTCTAATATAAAGAAGTGGAAGGTATTCGATACAACACAGTCCCTCCCTGGGGGAGGTAACTGGTCAGAGAGGCTACCAAGAGGTCTACAGCAACTCTGAAGCAGTTGCAGGAATTTATGACAAAGAGTGGTCATTGTGTGCACATGACAACAATTTCACAAATTCTCCACAAATGTGGATTGACTGTGTATGCAAGCCAAGCTTGAGCGGAATTCCGTCGGAAAAACCATCCAAGATTTTTCCGACCGAAATTCTGCTCGTGTGTACGTGGCATAAGACTTCACAACCACTTTTAGGTAAAAGATTTTCCAGTACCTGTATGCCCCCCCCCACACACACTTATACTTACCTTACATGAGCCCTCACTCGTTCCAGCGCTGTGCCCATCTGTAGCGGTTCTTCCAGCACTCACAGGCTATGTTGGCACCCGCTGCTGTCAATTAAATCCTGTGACAAGGGAGCAGGGATGGGGGGGGGGTCGAGCCGTGCTGTCTCTATGGACACAGGCTGGTGGCTCAGGATTGTACCCACAGGTGTGCCACCATAAGAAGTGGCTCCCTATTGGGGTGCACTGAGGAAAGGAGTAGCCGGGAGCACCGGCAGGGGACCGCAGAAGAGGGAGATCTATTGCACAGAGCAGGTAAGTGGAACATGTTTGTTATTAAAAAAAAAAAAAAAAGAAGACTTTACAATCACTGTAATTGATAATGGCAATCTACCGACACTTTGTCAGGTTGACTAGAAGTAGTCCAAGATGATCAGACTCTTTTCTTAGCAGTTTACCCATTTATGAAGGCCAACAAAGAAATACGGATAAAGAATTACACTGTTGCTTACATCTGAAGCCTTGCTGCCTTTATAATCTTTATTATGACAGCAGAAAAGCCGCTACACATCAAGGTCCTTCCTGTTAGCAATCTTTAGAAAACTTCAGTAAGATGTGATCACAGCAGCATAGAACAGTGACAATTATATGTTTACACTGTACCCTGCCTTATTTATACCTTAAACAGGGCAACCCGTCCCGAGGATTGAATTAAGATTTCTTGACAAATACATGTCCAGACTTCAGAAAAAAAACACCACATTTAATACGTTCTAAGCCTCCATTCATACCAATGCGTTTTTTCACGCTTTTTGAAGAAACGCAGGACATGTTTTTTTTTAACATGGGTTCCTATGGAACACGTTCACATCAATGCATTTTTGTGCCTCTGCGTTTTTGGAAAGTGTCAGGGAGTTTTTTTTAAACGCAAAACGCCGCTTTTTTTTGGGTTCAATAGACTTCAATGGAGACGCTGCAAAAAAGCATGTAGTGCAGTTGTAGAATGTTTTTGACGTGTTTTGCCATATTTAATCTACCCAAAAACAAATTGTCCAAAAAAAAAAAAAAAAAACCTGCAAAAAATGCATCAAAAACAAAAAGCACTGCAGAAACGCTCAAAAGCAACATGCTAGGTGTGAATGGAGTCTAATGGCTCGTGCACACGACCCCTGAAAATCTGACAAATGGTCAAATTTTTTTTTTTTGCATGCTGGTCGCGTATCGGAAATGGAGAGGTTACTAAAGTTTACGAAAATTCTCATGCAAAATCCGAAGTGATGTAATGTGTTGCAATGTATTTGTATTGTATTTTCGGATGACAACTGTACTGATTAAACGAAAATCGTATGATCTGGTATCATACGAGAAAATTTTTCATGCTTGTCCGATCGGATAATATCAGATGAACTGCCGTGATCGGCTCTCAAAATCTCTGTACTAACGATCCGATTATCGTACGAACGCTTCGAAAGCGGTATTTTTTGTCTGATTTTCGAATTTTTTTCTCGGATGAAGGAAATTACTGAATGTGGTTTTCATTTGTGAAATTCCATTCATTCTACATTAAATGTAAAGAGCAAATTAAATTTTCAAGTACTTTTGAACAACATTCAACAAGTCACTGCAGGCATTATCGAATGTATTGATGGAATTTTTCATATGAATGAGCACACCGTGATTATGGTAAATCTGGCAGGCTGTTTGTACCCAAGTTGATTGATCGATCAACTTGGGTACAATCAGCCTGCCCATACATGGTTGAACCCGTCTATGGGCAGCTTTAGCTACTAATCTGCATGTACTCTCCCACAGGTACTCTCCCAGCCTGCTCATACATGGCAGGTACTCTCCACCAGGTACTCACCCAGCCTGCCCATACATGGCAGGTACTCTCTCAGCCTGCCCATACATGGCAGGTACTCTCTCAGCCTGCCCATACATGGCAGGTACTCTCTCAGCCTGCCCATACATGGCAGGTACTCTCTCAGCATGCCCATACATGGCAGGTACTCTCTCAGCCTGCCCATACATGGCAGGTACTCTCCACCAGGTACTCACCCAGCCTGCCCATACATGGCAGGTACTCTCTCAGCCTGCCCATACATGGCAGGTACTCTCTCAGCATGCCCATACATGGCAGGTACTCTCTCAGCCTGCCCATACATGGCAGGTACTCTCCACAAGGTACTCTCCACCAGGTTCTCTCTCAGCCTGCCTATACATGGCAGGCACTCTTCAGCAGGCACTCTCCCAGCCTGTCCATACAACAGTCTATGGCCAGCTTTAGTTACTAATCTGCAGGTACTCTCCTCGAATACAGAGCCTTACCGCAGTCATATAAAGGCACATCAGCGTGTTCCTCGGCTATAACCCAATGAAAGACTAAAAACTTTCTAATGCCCTGTTCACACTAGTACGGTTTCTCCTGCATCTGCTGTCAGATTGAAACGCATGACAATGGAAACCAGATACAGCAATTCTCTATGATTCCCATCCACATCAATGCAACATGGTGCAGTGTGATTTTTGAAAAGGTGCAGGTGCAGCACAGGGCATTTTAGGCCCTCTAGACATCAATGGGAGTGCATGAAAAGTCCATTTACATGCGTTTTTGGCATGTTTTAGATAGTGTTTTGTGCTAAACAATTGGTCTCCTCCTCCTACCATAAAAAATGCATGCAAGCGCAACAAAAACATGTGCAAAAACGCACTACAAATATACACTGAACAATATACGATGCAGCAGCCCTAGTCTGAACCTAGGCTATAAAAAAACATTTAGGGGGAGTGTTTAATGGTTTTCTTTCTAAAAGGTACGGCATTCTTAAAGATTAAAAATAAAGCTGAGCCACGGCCTTTTTTATATGAAAGCGTCTCCTTTGTGCACTTTGGCATATATGGCACAGCACCAATTGCATGCATGAGGTATCTGCTTAACCGCCCATGTCTGTCGTTTCAGTTTTCTTATCAATCCAATTACGATTGAAAAAAAGTCACATGAATTATCCTTATCTTGACACAATCAAATACTCTGCTTTAAGTATCCTGTTTTGTTCATGTACTGCGCAATATATTAACGCCTCATCTTTGCTGTTAATATGATCGTTGCTTGTCTCTTTGTTATAACAGCACAAGGCCTTTGGAAGACTAAACTTACTTCATTCATGACAAAGTACCACCAGACTTATTTATAAACCTCTTGATGAAAACGGTTTACTTTGAATAAAGGGATATGTTGCCAAATGTTCCCAATGAAGGAAATTTTTAAACTGATGGATGGAGCTCTCTCAGGAAATCACAAGATTATCACAAGAGAGGGGACACAAAAAAGCTTTAAAAGAACATTTGTGTGCTAATGCAGTTCATTGCTGACCTAAACATCTAAGCTGAAAACTTTTAGGCAAAAAAAAATGTATGCAGTTAAATAGAAACTTAAAGCGGACCTTCAGTCATTTGTTCACCTTTCCATCTATTAAATCTTCTGCCCTTGTTGTTTTAACTTTGTATAGCAAAACATTTTTTTTCTACCAGTAAATACCTTATACAGCCAGGCCCGGATTTACTCCCTTTGCCGCCCCAAGGCCGGGTCCTTCAATGCCGCCCCCCCCCCCCTCCACACACACACACACACCGCCATTCTCGTCCTTTATCAATGACTGCTACAATAGATCAATTAAAAACATATCTCCACACACGAGAACACTGAAAATAACTGGCTTTAATTGTCAAAAAATTGACTAAAAATACTCCTTTTAAACATTATAGAAGTAATAATGAAGAAATAGAAATAATAATTTCTCCTTTGCATTTTGGCGGTAGCCATGACCACTCAATTTTTGTCTTTTCTCTGACATATTAGAGTTTTTTCTAAATCAAGAAAATAGTCTTTTGTTAATGACACCTAATCTTTCTCTTACTGTGGCATTTAAAAATGTTCTCACTATTTAAATAACAGCCTCTAAGTTTCTAACATACAAGATACAAAAGGGGCAGATTCTTGGCCAGTGAAGGGACATGTGATCAATACACATGGTATTGGGCTATTTTTTGGGCTATTTATTTTTTTTCACCTTAATGCATCCAATGCATTAAGGTGAAAAAACTAGGGGTGCCCCGAATGTTTTTTTTGGTGCCGAAACCGATACCGAAATTGAAAAATACAAGATGCCGAAAACCGAAACAGCACTGGTACCGAAAGTGACTGTTTTTAAAAATTGTATTTACACAGGAGATGGTCAGAGACTGGGGACATGGTACAAGAGATGGTCAGAGACTGCAGACACATTACAGGAGATGGTCAGAGACTGGGGACATGGTACAAGAGATTGTCAGAGACTAAAAACACATTACAGGAGATGGTCAGAGACTGAAAACACATTACAGGAGATGGTCAGAGACTGAAAACACATTACAGGAGATGGTCAGAGACTGTGAACACATTACAGGAGATGGTCAGAGACTGCGGACACATTACAGGAGGTGGTCAGAGACTGGGGACATGGTACAGGAGATGGTCAGAGACTGGGGACATGGTACAGTTGATGGTCAGAGACTGCAGACACATTACAGGAGATGGTCAGAGACTGCAGACACATTACAGGAGATTGTCAGAGACGGTGAACACATTACAGGAGATGGTCAGAGACTGTGAACACATTACAGAAGATAGCGTTTACAGGGGGGTGACCAAATGCGCAAACCAACAAGGGATAAAATAAAGTAGGTGAATAAATACACAAATTGCCGCAGCCACCATTAAAGTGTTCCCACACAAATAAAAGATGATAAATACGTAAAAAATGTGGCGCTTGCAGGTATTAATGGATACCACTCCAAGGGGAGGCTCCAACAAGGAAGGCTCCAAAGAAGCGTCTAAAAATTTATGTCAACAATAGTCAGCGTGTAACAGCAAGTATGAAGACGGTGCTATACACACATGCAAAAAATATCAATCGAGTGTATCCCGTTCCTCAATAAATAAATATACAGTATTAGTGTAATAAATATTAAATGTGTGCAAATAAATAGATAATAATAAGTGCAATATTGATATGTGCAAAATAGCAAAATAACGAATAAATATGGCAAGCAACAATTCCGTGAAAAAATAAATATAAAGTGCAAAAAATATATAAATGCAACTGAACCTGTGCAAAAATATGCATGCGACTTGAGCATGTGCAGTATATGCCAAAATGTGCAAAAAAACTATTGTTAAAAAATCATCAACAAATAAATAAATAAATAGTCCAAAAATAAACGTGCTCAAAAGGGAGTTCTATGCAATCCTGATTGCTACTGCAGGACCAGCTCCCATACACAGTGCAATTAAAATCTCTGTGCAGTGTATTTTCTGTGCAGTGAATTTTTCAAATATAGCTGTAAGTCCTTAGGGTGCTCCCATCCATGCAGATTCTGGTATCTCCAAGGTGTTTCCCCCAGCCTCTTGCCTTTGGTAAGGAGTTAAACAACCTTACAATGAACCAGATGCAGCTCTCATCCACCTCCTCTATGGCGGCGTTCTTATGGTCTCCACTCTAGGCAACCAAAAAATATGTGGGTAGAAACCGACAAAGGAGTGGAGACAGGTAGAAAGATTTTTTTTCTTACAGCTATATTTGAAAAATTCACTGCACAGAAAATACACTGCACAGAGATTTTAATTGCACTGTGTATGGGAGCTGGTCCTGCAGTAGCAATCAGGATTGCATAGAACTCCCTTTTGAGCACGTTTATTTTTGGACTATTTATATATTTATTTGTTGATGATTTTTTAACAATAGTTTTTTTGCACATTTTGGCATATACTGCACATGCTCAAGTCGCATGCATATTTTTGCACAGGTTCAGTTGCATTTATATATTTTTTGCACTTTATATTTATTTTTTCACGGAATTGTTGCTTGGCATATTTATTCGTTATTTTGCTATTTTGCACATATCAATATTGCACTTATTATTATCTATTTATTTGCACATATTTAAATTTATTGCACTAATACTGTATATTTATTTATTGAGGAACGGGATACACTCGATTGATATTTTTTGCATGTGTGTATAGCACCGTCTTCATACTTGCTGTTACACGCTGACTATTGTTGACATTAATAGATGAGTTTGCTGGGGGGGGGGGGGGGGGTGCTTCAGGTTCAGCTGAGGGATGTTGCAGAGGGCCTACAGACATGCCATTGTTCCTTGATCTGACTGTAACCAACTGGATTGGGTGAATGTTCTCTTTTACTGTATAAGTGGGCAACTACAAGCTTTTTCAATCAAAGATAATGGTAGCAGGGAGTCATCTGCATTTTCGAAAAAGAAAAACGCATTGATTTTTCCAGGTATATCACTGGTGCTAGAAAAAAAACGCCACTGGCCACTGCAACATTTAAAATATCATTCATGATTAATTAAATGTGCCTTACTTCGTTTTTTCAGTGAGGAGACACTCTTCGGGGGTGGGGTGTTGATGCTTTCTGAAGCACGTCTCGGAGTCTTCTTCTCTTCTCTGCAGCCTCAGCCTGCACTTCTCCGGAATCCCAGCAGGTCACGTGTGACGTGACGTTCTTGACGCCGGGCGTCCCCTCCCCTGCTTCTGAGAGACTCCTGGGAGGTGGGAGTTGTAGTCCGGCTGCGCTCACACCTCCAGTAACTTTAGCGCAGCCGGACTACAACTCCCACAATGCAGCGCTACCAGTGCAGGTGGATCGAGCCAATCAGCGGCCGCCGCGGCCGACATGCAATACAAAAAAAAAAAAAACGTTTTAAAGATAATGTACGGCATTTCCACCCAGCCCGCCCTGCGGCCTGCGGGGGAAAGCAGAGAAGTCGCCGGCCGCGGGAGCGGAGCCGCCCCTGCCCCACTGCCGCCCCGAGGCCTGGCCTCGGTGGCCTTGTGGGGAATCCGGCCCTGTATACAGCCCACTTCCTGTTTCTTGTCTGGTAAAAAGCCTAGACTTATGACATCATGCACAGCTCTCTCTCTCACTCTCGTGAGCGTTTGCCAGGACAGGAGGGGGGATGAGTCATAAGAGGGCCAATGAGAGCTGCAGAGCAGGAGGTGTGTGTGTGTGTGTGTGTGTGTGTCTGTGTAAATCCAGGAAGTGAACAGGCAGCAGCTTCAGCTGCCCACAGTTGAAATGGACGCAGCCAGACTCAGTGGAGGGAGATTTTTGCAGCATATTTGGCAAGTACAGAATCACAGTAGACAGTATATAAAATAATATGCAAAGTGGTTGGAGGGAAGCTTCAAAATGGCAAAGATGTTTTTATTACAGATTATGTGAGCAGACTGCAGCTCCTCTTTAAAAGGTAACTGTACCTAGTCTTAATGTGATAAACCAAAAATGTAATCTATATTGCAGCTGATCATTAGATGTGGTGGCTGCATTCATTTTCTTTTTTTAGATTTTTTTTTCCCTGTATGCTTTGGGGTTTAATTAAAAACAAAACAATGCAGTGCTACATTGTTTTGTTTTTAGTGTTAAAAGGTTTCAGTATATTGTCTTTCTTGCAAGCATCTATTGCAGTGTTTAGCGCTGGCTATTTTTCTGTTTGAGTACTCTGGGAATTAATACCACTTTAAAGTGTACTGCATCTATTACCAAAACTCAAGAGTAAAGGTTAGGTTATTTATTTGTGTGCGTCTTTTTACAGAAATTTCCCATCACTTCCCATCTTGTAAAAAATGAATTCTAGGCTGCTCTTCTGCATTGTCTTGTCTGCAATAAAAGAAACCTACCTGTTTTCTCAGTATGTCTTTAAAATGTACACCGAGCTGCACAAGCACTGCTCAGTATACATTCCAGCACAGATCCTGTGCCAAGATGACTGTACTTCTGCACGTGCACAGTGCTGACGTCATCACGCACCAGCCACCGAGAACAGAAGCATTCTGGCAACCTAAAGAAGCTGGGAAGCAGATGCCAGTGAGGGACATCAGACAGTTGAAGGGAGGTAAGTATCACAGAATGTAAGAGAATTGAATGGCTGTAATTTGTTCCCATTGGAAGATTTCCATTAAACTTTTGTCATCACAAGAATAGTAAAATTGCCCATCACTTTGTGTCTTGGAGACAAAAGTCACCAGGATAAATTGAATTTTCCCAGTGGGGACACAGTCAATATCATCCTGGTCAGGCTCTCGCATACAATATGAACTGTCATTCATTCCTCATACTTTGAAGCCCATAGGACTGAATAGGCATGTAGAGTGCAAGCGTGGGCCTGACAATTGGTTGTGCAATCTTGGGAGGGATATGTGGCTTATAGGAGGTGTATATAAGATTGGGAGAGGATGATCCTATATAAGTGCACCAAGTAAAAATCGAATCCATTAGTTACCTCCTGGGTGGATTGGGAAAATTCAATACCTTTCAGGTGAATTAAAGCAGTTGTAAAAGCTTTTTTTTTTTTTCTTAAAATAAACATGCTATACTTACCTGCTATGTGCAATGGTATCGTGACAGAGGCCCCAAACCTCCTCTTCTGGGGTCCCCCACTGGGCCGCACCCCCTTCTGTCTTCTCACTGGATTCGAAGGACAGCAGCAGGAACCAATGGTTCCCGCTGCTGCCGCCGAGTCCTGATTGGGTTTGATTAAGTATTTAAGGGGGGCTGGGTGGAAATCACCTTGAAAGGTTTTTAACGGTAATGAAGTTAATGTAGTAAGGTAAAAAACTGTTTGCCTTTAGAACCACTTTAAAGCCTTGTAAACACTAGTTGTCTTTTTTTCGTTCAACCCAGCATGCTGAACAAAAAAAACCCAAAAAACTGAAGAGCTTGGGAGGAGCCGCTGTACTAACAGTCTTATGTTGGTACAGCGGTATCCCCCGCTCGGCTATTGTGTTCTGACAGGGGGTGGCCCCCCGCCTACCAGAACAGGTCAGTGCTCTGAGCCATTGGCTAAGAGTGCAGATCGGCAGTCGATCGGCAGACCTATTTTGGCATGCCATGTCTTCCGATAGACTGGCTGCCAAACACACGGGCGAACGTTGGCTGTTTCTATTGAACTGACTGATGCTGCCCGATATTCGGCTCGTGTGTACGGCCCTTAAGACTTGCCATTTTTAATGGGTAATTTAATTTGCCTCCTATGGAAAATCTTATGCCGCGTACACACGATTGGAATTCTCGTCTGAAAAAACTCTGACGGTTTTTCCGACGGAAATCCGCTCAAGCTGTGTTGCCTACACACGATCACACCAAATTCCGACGGTCAAAAAACACAGCGGCATAAAACACGTTCGACAGCACTATAAAAGGGAAGTTTAATGCTTCAGAGCATGGGTCGAGTTGTTTCCGAGCATGCGTCGGAATTTTGCATGTCGGAATTGCATACACACGATCGGAAAATCCGATAGACAGGTTTTCCGTCGGAAAAATTGAGAACAGGTTCTCAATTCAAAGTCTGTCGGAAATTCCGACAGAAAAAGACCGTTGGGCATACACATGGTCGGAAAATCCGATGAAAAGCTCATCTCAAAGCTCAACTCCATCGGAAATTCCGACTGTGTGTACGCCGCATTAGACTACCTGTTTCAATATGTGAGAGATTCAGAGTGGGGTTGAACGGTGACAGTAAACTGCATTTTCATGTAAACAGCACCGTGTTTTGTGATATTTCCCTTGTCATTTAATTCCCCTTCTAGACACGGTAAGCACATGCATGCTTAAGGTCAGAGAAATGTATGAAGGATAAAGATGACAGCCCTGGAGCCTGCAATGGCTGCTCCTATATTTCTATTCTGACACACAGCTTTCCTGTCTTTCTATACTTGGTCTCAAAATGGCATATGCTCATGAAACCAGGCAGCCCTTGGTGCCAGGGTACACAGCTAGTATTGCATTCTTCAACTGCGTTGTAGTAGCACTAGGAATAGATTTCACTTCGTAGTTATGGGTTGAAGGCACACCTCAAGCCATCTCCCAAAGTGCAATGTACGATGCCTGAACAACCTGATAATAGGCCAGGTTTACTATCAGAAAGTCCATATTGGCAGAGGCAGTTTTTGAACCTCTGTCGGCCCAGTTAAGAGATGGAAAGCAAAACCAGCAGTTATTTACAAGGCAAATACACTGCCAATTTTTTATGCTTAAAAGTAGTTGTGAACCTACTATTGTATAAGCATGCCATCCCCTCTGTTATATAACGCTATGTGTCCCTGTGTTATTTTAAAAAGATGCTGATTATACCTTATATCAGAGCGTCTCCCAGCACTCACCTTTCTCCTTGGCTCTCTCCTTTGCCCAGATGACATCTATAGTGGGCAAGGCCGAACACTGCCGCTTACATCAGCCGAGGAGGGGTGGGGAGAGATCCGAGGAGTTACATGAGCGCCAGGAGATGCTGTGATACAAGGTATAATCGGCATCTTTTTTATATAACAGGCACAGAGACACAGCATTATATATAACAGAGGAGATGGCATGCTTATACATTAGATATGAGAGCAGCAGGCGGTGAGGATTGTGGAGTGAACGGAGCTGACAGGCAGGGAGGGGAGGGGGACACAGGAGAGGAGAGCTGCGGATGACAGAGGCATGTAAACTGACCACGGTGTCAGGGCTCAGTAGCCACGATAAATGTGGTCAGTTTACAGGGGGGAAGGCATAGCCATGCAGGATCAGCCAGGTATTTCAGGTGATATGGGGGGCCAAATGACACAGCACAAGCACTGTGCTGTATAACATGCTTTAAAGTGGTTGTAAATAAGGCTTACCTGTAGGTCCAAGAAATATCTCCCTAACCTACACAGTTAAGCAGATATTTTCCTAAAAAGTGGCACAGATGTCTACGGTGCGACCGGCGTAAGCGTACTGAGCATGCCGTCAGTGAAGACTAACATGCCGTCACTGACGGCTCCCGTGCGCATGCGCCGGAGTGACCTCATCGCTGCTCCGGCCACTCACAGCGCTGGAGCAGCGATACCCGGAAGGAAGATGGATGCTTCGTGGAGAAGAGGACAGCGGTGACATTACTGGCTCCTGTGTCAGGTAAGTGACACATAATGGGCTACTATGCGATGCATAGTAGCCCATTATGCTTTACCTTTGCAGGGAAACAAAGAGGAAGTAAACACATTTACTTCCTCTTTAAGGGAACAAACAGTTACAGTTTAGCCAAAAAAAAAAAAAGGATACTTTATAAGATACTACTAGATACTAGATATAAGATACTTACTTTATAAAAAAAAAAATAAAATACATTTCCATGATGAAACCGGACCTTAAAAAAGATTCAATCTATTCCTCCCATTAAATACTCTTCTGACAAAGAAAATGGAATTTAATTTGCACAACTTGCACCTGATGAGTTGCACTGTATGCACTTGATGTAATTGTCATCCCTCCATGAAAATGGTTACATATGTTGAATTTCTCCCAGCACAATCTGCTCTGGAGGGTCATTCTAATTTTAGAATGGCAATTGTACTCAGAATACAGGCAGATGTCTCTTGTAACACAGATTTCATTCAACATGTTCATGCAGTTGCTGCTTTGCTCCCATTTCCTGAGCTGATGTTTCTCTATGTGATCTGCAAAACACAGTCGCCGTACGGTAACCTTTTTTCTAATCCGGTGTTCAGTTCATCCCCTGAAATTTACACTTCTTATTTCAAACATCTATGTCCAAAGTCAAACTGATAATGAACCTGATGACCTGCAATAAACTAAGTCAGGGATATTTCCCATCTTTTTAGTTGAACTTCCAGTGTAAAAAGGAAAGAAGTAAAAAGAAACTTCACTGTTAAAAAAATAAAAATAAATAAAAGGCAGTAAAAGACATTTTATAGCTGCACCTTACGTAAGATTCTTATCTATTCACAGTATACATTTAAGCTGGGTTCACACTATTGCAAATTGGATGCGGTTTCTCCACATCCAATTAGCATGTAAGGAGATTGTGACCGACTCTCTATGAAGCCGGTTCACACACTCCAGAGCGGCTCCGGTGCCAGTTGCACAGTCCTGTGCATCTTTTGGTCCGTTTCAGGTCCGAATTCAGACAAAAATTCGGCTGAAATTGGACCTAAACCGGTGAATGGAGATGCACATGACCCCCTGCTGTGAGCCGCTCCATGCTCTAGTGTGAATCCAGCCTTGATAGATAATCTTTGTTAACAATTTTGTAACTAATAATGCCATGCATGAATGTAGGAGAAATAGAAGCTTTTATACACTGCACTAATCTTTATTGTGGGAGTGTAAAAGTCATGATGATTACAGTTTGGGGTTGATTTACTAAAACTGGTGCACACAGAATCATGTGCAGCTGTGCATATTAGCCAATCAGCTTGTTCAATTAAGCTTTGACAATAAAACCTAGAAGCTGATTGGTTTTATGTATATCTGCACCAGATTTTGCACACTCCAGCTTTAGTAAAGCTTTGTGTGTGTGTTTTTTTAATATGGGGCTGCTAATAGAAGTCACTGTATCCTGTATCATATTCTTTGCCTTGACAATGCACTCTGACGTGAAACGTGAGGGGCCAGAACCTGTGACGTCATCACGCCCATCTAGGCTGTCTGCCGGTGAGGTATCTGCATTTCATCACATGTACTTGTTTTTATAAATGTGAGTACCTTTGTACATTTCTAATAAATACTTATCTAGCAGTATTCACGCTATGTGCGGCCTTCATTTTTCTTCTTCTATGGTGGCTGAGTAATATAGTTTGGCCTGGACTTGCTTATTTGGAGCGGTTTGGGACCCTGTTGCTGGAGACCTATAGGTTGGATCTGGAGAGTCGTAAGATAACTGGAGGTGTCAGACATACCGTTTTTATACCTGTAGTTGAGGATCCTCTTTTTTGGGAAGAGGTTTAAAGTGGTTGTTAAGCCAATGAGTCTTCTTTCTACAATCCCCTCTGTTACATCAAATAATGTGCCCCAGTGTATGTGTTTTTTTTAAAAATAAGCCGATATACACCTTATTTTATAGCGCCGCTCATGTGACCGGTCGCCTCGCCCCTCTCTCGATCTGACAGCTACAGCGGGAGGGGTTGAGAATCCCCTGCTGATGTCAGCCAGGAGGAGGTGAGGAGAGGGAGAGAGGCGACCGGTCACGTGAGCACCAAGCGGCGCTATGAAAGAGGTATACAGCAGCTTATTTTTTTAAAACACATCTAGTGGGGCACATTATTTAATGTAACAGAGAGGATTGTAGAAAGAAGACTCAGAAATGATAGCAGCAGTCGGAGCCGACAGGCAGGGAGGGAAGGGAGAGGAAGACAGAGGAGAGCTGCGAATGACATAGGCACGTAAATGGACCACGGTGTCAGGACTCAGCAGCCATGATAAACCATGGTCAGTTTACATGGGGGAGGGCAAACCCAGGCAAGATCGGCCAGGTATTTTAGGGTTACAAACATTTCAATTGTGATGGAAGGCACAAGAATGTGTTTAATATCGATCACTCTTCACGCTGTTGGGGAACCTTGGATTTTATAACCACAATGATGAGGAGGATGGACTTTTTTCTGAAATTTTAAATTGAAAATCTGAATTTATTTATATGAATTTGCACTTGGACTCTATATGGTATATGGTTATATAGGTATAACACTCTTGTCACATGAGGAAGCGCACTGTATTTTGTGTATACAAGTCACTGTATCAGTCATTTTTCTTTACAGGCTCATATATGTACTTTCTGCATGGAATGCTGGCTCTTGTTGGCAGAGCTTGCAGAAGATAATGGGGTTGGTTTACTAAAACTGGAGAGTGCAAATACTGGTGCAGCTTCTTACTTCAGCTTGTTCAATTAAGCTTTGACAATAAGCCCACGTTCACACTAAGGGTCTGTTCACACTAGGACGACTTGTCAGGAGACTTAGCCGCCTGACAAGTAGCGTCCCGTTCTGTACAATGGAACTGTTCTAATCGGAGCGACACAAGTCGCTCCGACTTAGAAAAAAGTTCCTGTACGACTTTGGGGGCGACTTGCATTGACTTCTATACAGAAGTCGTTTTGCAAGTCACCGCATCGGTCGCATCCAGGTCGCCTGAGGTAGTCGCGCTGGAAGTCGTGCTGCCTCAGTGTGAACCGGACCTAAGGGGCGGTTTTAAATCGCGCACGTTCAGCTGAACTTGCGCGATTTCAAACTGGCATTTCAGTCCGACTTCAGGGGCGATTTGACAGACATCTTTGCAGGTTCATGCCGGATGTGAACGTGGGCTAAAAATTGATTGGTTTCAATACACAGCTGCACCAGATTTCACACTCTGCAGTTTTAATAAATCAACCCCAATGTTTAAAATTTGCACCTAAAGTACTCTTATTCATTCAGGCCCTATGCAAACGGGCAGAAAAAAAACACAGCTTTTAGAAACCTTTTTCTTTTTATTTATACCTTTGAATGCAGCTCCATATTCGCCAATGTGGCATTTCGATTCATATCTTAGAGCAGCGTTTAGGGGCAAATAAAAGTGTTCAGAGAAAAGCGTACTGGCATAATTTAAGCATATGCACGCACAAACGCATATGCGCGCAATTTCAGTCTAATGGCTTGAATAAATGTATATTCTAGCCACTAGAAATTATGCATATACATTAAAACCTTGGTTTGAGAGTAACTTGGTTTGAGAGCGTTTTGCAAGACAAGCAAAATTTGTAAAAAATTGTGGACTTAATATACAAGTAGTGTCATGTCACAACTGGTTATAAAAGAGAAGAGAGGCACCTCTAAGTGTAGCAATATGGTTACATTTAATGAAGGTACAACATTTTGCAACATATTGCTACACTTAGAGGCGCCTCTCTTCTCTTTTATACTCTGTAGCTCCTGCTGGATTTTGCTTCTAATAGCTTTGTGGAAGTTTCCATTTGTGGATGGATATTTTATGGTTACACAACCTATCACATTACTATAATCTTTTTATATGGACTATAAACTGAAGGACTTATGAATAAATGGTTGTGGAACAAATCATTTGAGTTTCCATTATTTCTTATGGAGAAATTCGCTTTGAATTACACGCATGTTTCTGGAACAAATTATGCTTGCAATCCAAGGTTTTACTGTACGCCTTATGCACCAGACCTGCCCAGCTACTGGCAGAAAGATCCAGCATAAATGTGATTATTTTAATACAACCGTGTGTGTGGCTGTAGATGCATACATAGTTCAGAAGCATACAGGTTCTTCTACTGGCTTTGTGCATGTGTGCAAGCACACACTTCCATTTTTATGTACATACAATCTGCTGATATGTATGGCCCTGGACACAGCTATGTCTTATCTTTTGTTGCATACTGCAAAACGCAGTGCATAATAGTTGTTTGCAGACACAGTTGTGTGTATGGCTCCATTGATTCCCATAGTGCTGGATTTAGAGACATACAAAACTACGTTGTATGCATCCAAACGCAGAGTTTTCGATGCTGAATGAGCCCCAAAGGGATAGCCAGAGAAGTAGAAATCCTCTGTCAGGAATCCTCTTTCTATTAGCAGCTCTCAAGTGGACAGTTACCGATTTCACTCGTTTCGCCACATCCTGGAGAAGGTCTGGCCTGAGTTGTGGCCTGGATTACATTACAGTACATGACGAGGTGCGGTCTACAAGATTTACCACATACGGTATTTCCCCTTATAAAAGGTAATCCTTTTTTTGTGAATTAGCCAAAGCAATATTATTGCACAGATTCTGAAAATACAATATCAGAAATAATATAATGAATGTGATAAGCCTAAGTAAATTATTCCCAGTGTCAAGGAACCCTCTGGACACCACTACAAACGCCAACCACATCAAGGAAGTCCTGCAAAGACCAATCCTATGCTAAGTAGATATTTACTACAAGGTCACATCAGTCCAAAATGAGACAATGTTTCTAGTAGTAAGCAACTCATGGGTTCAAGTCATTACCATCTCATTTAGTTGTTTCCTCATTACCAGATTGGGACGTTCACAACGCTTTCCCTAAATTTAGCAACCATGACAAAGGAAGTTCTACCAGCATTCAAAATCCCATCTATAGACTTTGTGTGTACCAGACGTCTTTGTTCCATGTAAACACTGTATAAATATGTTTTTTCTCTTTGTAATTAATTATGCCGAAACATGGCTCAAAGTATAACTAAAGACAAACGATTTTTGAATAGAGCTGAGAGGGATTAGAACATCTGTCAGGTTTATATTACTGTTTGTGCCTCCATTAGGGAGATTCGCCCTCTTTACTTGTTCTGGTATACGTCATTACCCAGAGTGAAAGTAAAAGAAAATCCCAAATTTTGCATTGTCTCTAAAGAAAATATAAAGGTAAAATCTCACTCCTCACTGCATTCGTGCCACTGGTTCCCAAAATGTGCCAAAAGTGTCACTTAGGGGGTTATTTACGAAAAGCAAATCCACTTTGCACTACAAGTGCACTTGGAAGTGCAGTCGCTGTAGATCTGAGGGGTACATCTGAAATGAGGGGGAAGCTCTGCCGATTTTATCATCCAATCATGTGCAAGCTAAAAATGCATTTTTTTTTTATTTTCCTTGCATGTCCCCCTCGGATTTACAGCGACTGCACTTCAAGTGCACTTGTAGTGCAAAGTGGATTTGCCTTTCATAAATAACGCCCTCAGTGTCCAATTGTCTGCCGCAATATCGCAGTCCCACTTTAAGTTGCTAATCGTCGCCATTAGTAGCATAAAAAAAATCCATAAATATATCCTATAGTTTGTAGGTGATATAACGTTCACGTAAACCAATCAATATACGCTTATAGGGAATTTTTCTACCAAAAATATGTAGCAGAGTTCATATATTGGCCTAAATTTATGACGAGATTTGTTTTATAGCAGAAAGTAAAAAATATTGGGTGTTATTTTTTGCACTATAAAAAAAATAGACCGACAATTATGAAAATTGGCGGTCTATTTTTTTTATAGTGCAAAAAATTAAAAAAAACCTGTAGCGATCAAATGCCCCCAAAAGAAAGCTATTTGTGGGCAAACAATTAAACAAACTTTATTTGGGTACATTGTCGCACGACGGCGCAATTTTCAGTTAAAGTAACGCAGTGTCATATCGCAAAAAGTGGCCAGGTCATGAAGGGGGTGGGGTAATCTTCCAGAGGTCAAGTGGTTCATTAAACAAGCTGACTGGCTACCATGCAAAGCTGCGCCAGATTCTATGTGCATCTGTTTTAGTAAATCTACCCCCAATGTGTCACTAGAATAGAGAGTAAATTGCAATACTTGAATGAGTAAAAAAATAAATCAGAATTCCACCCAGACTGACAGCAGGATTAGAGTTTTCTTTTCCAAGCCAAAGATTTCAGCTTCCAGCTGCATCAAAGCTTTTCTAAACAGCTCAGCCCCAGCAGTGTAAATTGACAGCCCAGACAGATATCAAAGACGGAGAGAAGTGGGGAGAATCACTGCTAAGACATTATGTAACTGCTGGAAACACAGGCAGGGCACGGTTTAGTTCCCAGGAACCTAACTGCAGTCTATCAGAAAGATATTTTTTTTGTACAGGTGGATTAAAATGAATTGCGTGCCTTCCCTACCACTACCTACAGCATGCATGTTTAGAACAAGAAAACAAAAATTGAATATATGCAAAAAAATTATTCAAGAGAAGCCAGCACATCATAGATAGAAATTGTATTAAAGCTATTAGAAAGGACAATGTATTTGATCTTTAATGCATGAACATCTTATGTTGCTGTATTATAGATGCAGATAAGGGATCGCTCTTACTATATGCAACGATTTGCAGTTTTCTACACTGAACAAAGAAGGCAACAGGTAGAACACATAGTAAACAACTGTTTTCTATGTGCCCGGTTCAAACGCATTGACAGGCTGCATTTTTCCGCAACACATTGGTTGGCACCAAAGATCACCATACTACAGCGTGGAAAGCACTGAATGGAGTGTAACTTTGTACCATCTCAATAAAGTAAAAAAAAAATAAAATGGAAACTTGTGTGATAAGCTGAAACAGTGCACCACAACGCCACTCACAACCCACTAAAACCGGCCCATTTATTATGCTGCAAGTTTGAAACAAATGCAAAAAATCTAAAAGAAAGATATTGTAGAAGAAATCAGTTATTTTGCTAAAAAATTAGGGCTCATACACACACATGCTTAAAGTGGAACTTTAGTCAGAAAATGAATTCCTGCTAGATCACTTCAGGCTGTCCCGCTTTGCAGGTATAGCTATGTAAAACATTGAAAATAAGTGTCTATACCGTTTAAAATCCAGTAATACGCCATCTCACCCTGCTCTGCACATGCTCAGTTGCTCTCTATCCACTTAAAGGACCAGGCCTATTTTTTAAACTTGCTATTTACAAGTTAAAATCAGGTTTTTTTGCTAGAAAATTACTTAGAACTCCCAAATATTATATATATTTTTTTTTTTTTCAGACACCCTAGAGCAGTGATGGCAAACCTTGGCACCCCAGATGTTTTGGAACTACATTTCCCCAAGATGCTCAACTACACTGCAGAGTGCATGAGCATCATGGGAAATGTAGTTCAAAAACATCTGGGGTGCCAAGGTTCGCCATCACTGCCCTAGAGAATAAAATGGCAGTCATTGCAATACTTTATGTCACACCGTATTTGCGCAGCGGTCTTACAAACACTTTTTTTAATTAAAAAAATAAGAACGCAGTAAAGTTAGCCCAATTTTTTTTTTTATATTGTGAAAGATAATGTTACATCGAGTAAATTGGTACCAAACATGTCACGCTTCAAAATTGCGCTTGTGGAATGGCGACAAAATTTAACACTTAAAAAATCTCGATTGGTGACGTTTAAAAATTTCTACAGGTTACCAGTTTTGAGTTACAGAGCAGGTCCTGTGCTAGAATTATTGCTCTCGCTCTAACGATCGCGGCGATACCTCACATGTGTGGTTTGAACACAGTTTACATATGTGGGCATGACTTGCTTATGCGTTCACTTCTGCGCACGAGCACGGCGGGACAGGGCACTTTACATTCTTTTTTTTTCTTTTTTTTTTTTTTTTTTGCACTGTCCTTTAAAAAAAAAAAAAAAAAAGTTTGGCTCACTTTTTTTCCTATTACAAGGGATGTAAACATCCCTTGTAATAGAAAAAAAAAAGCATGACAGGACCTCTTTAATGTCAAAAAGACCTCAGATCTCACATTTACACTTAAATGCAATAAAAAAAAAATTTTTTTTTACCTTTATGGTCGTTGGGTGTAAGTGACATTTGGTATCGCTTCCGTCATCCGTCACTGAGTCGAGTTGGGGCCATCGCTCCCTCACTCAACACAGTGCCTCTGAGGGGAAAGCATCAGATCGTCTCCGCCCCTACCAACAGCTCCGGTAAGCGGCGGAGACGTCAGGAATGCGGCAGGAGGGCACCTCTCCCACCGCCGATAAAAGTGATCTTGTGGCGGATCCGCCAGAGGGACCACTTTTATCCTAAAGCCTACTGCCCGCCGTTTAAGAAAATACCGGGGTTATGGCAGCAATATGCTGCCATAACCCTGGTATTTAATGTCAAAGTACCGATGCATAACAAAGGCGGGTGGTCCAGAAGTAGCTATTTAGGCACTGTGCAGAATTTGCAGAGGCCGATCTGCTAACAGCCTAAAGATTTACTGCTGATCAGGGGTTCTGGACTTCAGCAAAATGGCAGCCTCTGGCAAGAAGAAACAGAAACAATGCTGGAGGCAATTTACAGCACACACTAATTTTGGTAGCATTATTAATGTGGACTGTATTGTTCCTTGCTAAAGAACATTATTTTTTTTCAAGTTGTTATGGGTAAAGTTCTGATTTAATGACAAAGTAAATCCAGTTCATGTGACAGTTGGGCAACACACAACAAGGTAGGGGAATACTTGCGCAAAACTTTTCTGCCTTTTGCAGCCACATGTGACACTACAGCCCAACACTGTCACAGGCATAGAGCCACAGAAAAGCATTGACAGCAGGTTTATTCCTCATCCCATAAAATGTGAACCACATTAGGCTTACACACACACACTAGATCAGGCCTACTTGGGAATACATTTAAAAACAAGACACAGGTAGCAGATTGTCAAGGCCAAGCACTAAGCAGTGACCTACAACCTTGGAATTGGAAATTGCTGCTGCTGTGACTGAAACACACAGCACTAAAATATACAACATGGCTTTTTTTTTTTTTTTAAAATAACAAACATATCATATTTACCTCCACTGTGCAGTTAGTTTTGCACAGAGTGGTCCTGATCCTCATCTTCTAGGGTCCCTCGACGACTGTCCCGGTATCTCCCCGCAAGAGCTAACCCCCCCTCTGGGAAGCTCTCTCCCAAGCTGGTTAGCTTGTGGGCGCGCTCCCGTGTCATACACTCGACAGCCATAGCCGCCGAGTGCATCACTCGGCCCCGCCCCCGGCGCGCCACGTCATTGATTTGATTAACAGCAGCGGGAGCCAATGGCTGCGCTGCCATCAATCATCCAATGAAGAGCCAACAAGAGCTGGGGGAAAGCACCGCGGGATGGCGCCCACGGAGATTCTGGGCTCAGGTAAGTAAAACAGGGGCTGGGGGAGCCAGAGAGTGCAAGGTGTTTTTTAACCCTTAATGCATAGGATGCATTAATGTGAAAAAACACAAAGCTTTACAACCCCATACCTCCCAACATTTTGAGATGGGAATGAGGGACACCTACTAGCAAATGTATGGGGCCATAGGACACGCCCCCTTCTTTTTTTTTTGGTTAATTCTCCTTTAAGGGGGTGTGGCACCCCCTTAAAGGAGAATTAACCAAAAAAAAAAAAAAAAAGGTTTTACCACTACTATTCCTTTATATTGGCCTTTTAAAATTTACAAATGCAGCAATTTAGAATTTGTATGAAAGGTTTAGCACTGGGAAACACTTTTTGAAAGATAAAAAGTGCATTTTATATAAAACTATATAGATCATACCAAAATGAGGGACAAATGAGGAGGAAAGGGGGACAGATGGACATTGTTCCAAATCAGGGACAGTCCCTCCAAATCAGGGACAGTTGGGAGCTATGTAACCCCTTTAAACTTTTATGGCGTTCTAGACAGACGGCAGGCCAAATGAGGCAAAGCTTGTTATCTGAAATACTGCACCGTTATATAACAGCTTTTACTAAATTCTTCTGTGCAATCAGGCAGCCCCAACAATGCTACAAAGCACAACAATACCCAAGTACAGAAAACAGAAAACTAAAAGCATCTTCCTGAAAAAAAAAGCACTAGTTTAAAAACAAAAGATGAAAATAAAAAAATAAAATAAACACAATTCAGGGCCCAAAACCGTGGTTGCTCAAGAGGATATTAAGTACATTAGGCAAACCGTATGGATGGGTGCTTCATCATCCATCACAAATGTGCACAAAGCTGTTCTCTAAAATACACTGGGGATAACTAATTGCTTTTTCTTTTATGGAAGCAGTTGCAACAAAGATGTTCCCAGTAGTTTGTTTTCCTTTTCAGGGAAGGAGAACAAACGACCGAATGATCGAGTCACAAATTCATTTGATATTCACCATAGATCTAGATGCTGTCATTTGCAAACTCTCATTTAAAAAAAGATATACATACATTTGTACAAACGCAAAAGACCTGATTTATTAAAGCATACTAAAAAAAGAAAAAAAAGCAGTGACCTTGCTTAATGCACCAACCACTTTTCATTCTCCACTGGGAAAAGCAGTAGAAACTTTTAGCAACAAGCACAACTTTCTATGAGTTATGTAAAGTCCAAAAAAAATCATAAAAAAAAGAGGCGCATCAGACTACAGAAAAACTAAGTTTGTAAGACTCACTCTAATGCCCCATACACACGGTCGGATTTTCGACGGAAAATGTCCTATCGGACAATGTTGTCGGAAATTCCGACCGTGTGTAGGCTCCATCGGACTTTTTCCGTCGGATTTTCCAACGGACAAAGTTTTATCTCCTGCTCTCAAATTTTTCCGACAACAAAGTCCTATCGGACTTTTTCCGATCGTGTGTAGCGAATTCCGACGGACAAAGTGCCACGCATGCTCAGATCACATTACAAGACCAAAGCTATTGGCTACTAGCCTCTACGTAGTCCCGTCGTACGCAACGAACGTCACCACGTTCAGGATGATCGGATTTTCCGACAACTTTGTCAGACAGTGTGTATGCAACACCAGTGTCAGACAAAATCCGTCAGAAAAAATCAGACGGATTTTGTGGTCGGAATTTCCGACCGTGTGTACGGGGCATTAGAGCTGGTTCACAAGTGAATCGCACAGGAACGCGGTCCACATTCCTGTGTGGTTCAGTGCGGTGCAATTTTCAGCCCATTCGTTTAAAGCTGCTTAAATCGCACTGGATCACACCAAAAGTAGTGCATTCAAAAGTGCACTGCATCGCCTGGTACCATGTGATACGGAGCAGGCAAACGCACAGTTTTTGCAAACAGCATTTGGGGTGCCGTTTGCCGTTTTGATTTTGGGCTCATTTACATCAGAACACGATGTGGCAAACCTGTGTTCTGTGTGCATTTCCCACACCGCTTTCCAGTGTGAACGAGCCCAAAATCCAACATGCTTCAGGAGTTCTACAGCCACCTTTCATCAGGGCTGAATACAAATATATACACTCATTTTTGTATATTAGATACAGTGCCGGTAAGCAAAACAATCTGTTGATAATAAAAATCATGATTTAGCCCCATTAACTGTTCTACTCGTAATAAGTCACACATTAGAACTATGTTTGGGGACCTAACAAGAGGTTAAGGCATGAACATCTTTATACTTTTTGTCTTATGATTTCTCTGCCAATTTCTCTGCCAGCTGCGTCTGTGGGACCTTTTATCTGTTTATAACAATGCTTTGTCCTAAATATATATACAAAAAAAACATGATTTAGATATGATTGAAAGTGACAGCTTGCTGCTGCCTTCTTTGAGATCAATGCAACGCACCAAAAATGCCTCTATAGCAACCTTGACAAATATTCATGCCAGGCCAGGTTCCAGTCACGATCTGTAGGTTAACGCATGGTGCCCGTGAAAAGACAGCGCCATCTACGTTCCATGCCTGTGCACATTTCTAGCTCCGAGACAGTGCTGTCATTGACAGCTGTGGTTTCATACTAATGATTGGAACCAAGAGCTGAATTAAACCTATAGAAGTGTAGTAAAAAAAATAACAGTGTGTCTTGACTATGCAGAGCAAAGCACCAGGTTCACTTAAATGGTAGCCCCAAAAATGCCCAGGTACAGGGAAACAGGTGACTCCCTCTCTCATGACAGTACTGTTGCTTGAGTATTGTTCACTCGAGCACTTTCGTGTGGAAGCGAGGAGAGCGCCGTAAGCCTGGTTAAAATTTCCAGGTTGCAAGCTTACACAAAGTTAACTCTCCCTTGTGCCCAACTGGCCAAAATGGAGCAGAGGAGAAACAAAGGGAAGGTAAGTACATGCAGCTACTGGGGTTCACATTACAGTTTGCCCTGCATAAGCAACACTTTTCTTTTAAAAAGTTATTTTAAAAGTACACATCCAGTTTGTACTTTACCTTTCCTACTTGTGCAATGCTAGCATGATCAATGCCTTTGTTCTGTGTGTCATAGATGGTTCATACAGGCACCACAGCTTGTATACATTTTATGTAGCCCTTCAGAAAGGCATAATTAATTCTATTAACAAATTATTTAGTTCCAGTCTTATGATTTTAGTGCCCCGCATACATAAATCTTTTCCTTTTGGGCACATAAACGATGCTGTATAATAAAGCACAGAATTTACTGTAAAAAAAAAAAATCTATATAAAAAAAATACACACACACACAATATTAACAAAAGTATTGGGGACACCTGCCTTTACATGCACATGTACTTTATAGGCATCCCAGTCTTAGTCTGTAGAGTTCAATATTGAGTTGGTCCACCCTTTGCAGCTTTAACAGCTTCAACTCTTCTGGGAAGGCTGTCCACAAGTTCTTCCACCCCAAACTCGCTCATCCATGTCTTTATAGGCCTTGCTTTTGGACTAGTGTGCAGTCATGTTGGAACACGAAGGGACCATCTCCCAAACTGTTCCCACAAATTTGGAAGCACAAAATTGTCCAAAATGCCTTGCTATGCTGACACCATGAAGCTGGGTTCACACTGTTGCGAATTGAATGCAGGTTTTTTCCCGCATCCAATTCGCATGACAGGAGAGTGTGACCGGCTCTCAATGGAGCCGGGTCACACACCTCCGGGGCAGCCGTGGCCCAAATTGCAGAAGGGTTGTGTGCATTCTGGTTAGTTTGAGGTGCAAATTCAGCCAAAAATTCTGATCTTATTCGCACCTGAAACAGTGAACAGACATGCACGGACCCTCTGCTGTGAGCCACGGCCGTAGCTAGTATGAACCCAGCCTAAGAGTTCCCTTCACTGGAACTAAGGGGCCAAGGCCAAGCCCAACTCCACCAAATGATTTGGACCAGTGCACAAAGCAAGGTCCATAAAGACGTGGATGAGCGAGTTTGGGGTGGAGGAACTTGATGGCCTGCAGAGAGTCTTGACCTCAACCCATTAGAACACCTTTGGGATGAATTAGAGCGGAGACTGCGAGCCAGGCCTTCTTGTCCAATATCAGTGCTTGACCTCACAAATGCACTTCTGGAATATTGGTCAAACATTCCCATAGACACACTCCTAAACCTTGTGGACAGCCCAGAAGAGCTGAAGCTGTTATAGCTGCAAAGGGTGGGCCAACTTAATATTGAACACTACGGACTAAGACTGGGATGCCATTAAAGCTAATGTGCGTGTAAAGGCAGGCATTCCAATACTTTTGGTAATATAATATGTGGACCAAGGTTATACTAGGTATTCCCTGTAGAACTAAGAATAACTAAACCTGACTTACAAAAAAAATTGTAAAGTTAGCAATTTCTTCTCAAGTCCACATATCTACATGTATTTGTGTTTTTTCCAAGTGTTTTTTACTTTATACTTTGGTAAACAGGATGCAGGACCCACGACCCTCTGTCTGGACAGTGCTGATTGACCCTGTGCTCATCACATGCACTCTCCCAAGAAAAAAAAAAACTCTCTAGCAATACACACCAAACTGAGCACGTGCAAACAGAACAAATATCCCCCAAATTACTTATTTTTGGAAAGTACACAGTCCAAGGTATTTAGTAAGAGGCAAGCTTTTTGAAGTTTTTTTGGGCTACAAAATAAAAAAAAATGAAAAATTTTCTTTTTCACAACTTTTTTATTTCTACATACTGTAACCAGTGCAGCGTTGTCATCCAACAGATAAGGCTGTGATCAGGGACACTGGTGACAGTATGTAAAAAAAAATAAAAAATCGTGTTTTTTCCCCCCCATTTTTTACTCATCCTGTCAAAGTATTTCAGTATCACCACAGTAACACACAAAGTGGCACTTTTTGTATCAGTATCCTAGTGTGATCAAAAGATACAATGTTACTATTTCATTGTATTGTCATTAGTTGCAACTCGTACCTGCAGATGTCAGGCTTTTCCTGTCATCTACTTTGTAAGTTTAGACGCAGTAAGCCTGTTAATTAGAATAAGTCCTTTTTTTTTTTTAAATAAATTCCTTAATGTTTAAACCTAATAAGTCCTAGTTAATTTCTTTCTCCCCCCTGAATGTGTACTTTACCAAAAACAACTTTATTTTATAGGTAAAAAAGACTTTACACAAAGCTTTAGGGCCAGATCACACCATAATCTCTGCGTTCCAGATGCGTTTCCGCATGTGCATTTTTGATTAACTTCCATTACCTAATCTGATAGGTCGCAGAATCGGACAAAACACCTGCAGAAGCCGGCGTGATGTTGGCTCCTCTCTTCCGCATCCAATGTGCTATCACTTCCCCCTTTATGCAGTTGGCCTGTAATCTCGCGCATGCGCTGTATGATTTAGAAAAGCTTCAGGAACTCGGCTGAATACAAATGCACTTTTCACATATTTATTAGTAAAAAATGTTACAAATAATTTTGACCAACACAAAGTGGCACATAAATGTGACATGGAAGGAAAATGATTAACATTTTTTACTAATATGTGAAAAGCTCATCACATAAAATCCCAATAAAATACCTTTACGTTTTTGGTTGCAACAGGAGAAAATGTGGAAAATTTCAAAGGGTATGAATACTTTTTCAAGGCACTGTATATTGTGTTGACTTCACTGATTGCCCTACTGTTTATTTACACGCAAGGCGGTTGAGTTTTTGGTTGCAACAGGAGAAAATGTGGAAAATTTCAAAGGGTATGAATACTTTTTCAAGGCACTGTATATTGTGTTGACTTCACTGATTGCCCTACTGTTTATTTACACGCAAGGCGGTTGAGTTTTCTTCTACGTATCACATTAGATATCTATTAGTGAAAACAATATAATATTGCCATCCATAAAAGGATGCATTTTGGGAGCCACCTGCCAAAGAAGGAAAAAAAAAAAAAAAAGTCTTCATTCTGTCAACGGAGATTAACCAAAAGCAGGCCTCGGCCCGAGTCGGAGAAAAGTGAACATCTTTACAGAAAAAAAAAAAAGAAAGGATGACGTCAAGCACGTGTTTTAAGGATAACAGTTTGCAATGTTCAAAGCACTGCATTCTAGATCCCATCTGCCACATTTCACACAAACCCACATCTTCCCCCTGTTGCCTTAGAAGCAGCAATTCTCAGAAGTTATATTTAACTGTTACAATCCTCAAAGCAGGACGGAGCTCTCTTTACACCTCTGCTCTGTGTATTTCACATATGTGCTGCAGAGTGCTCATGTAACTCCTTGTCACTCCAGACTATTCCATTCAGGAAAGACTACCAGCCCTATTGGCAAGAAGACAGCCGATTATTATTGGAAGGATTCCTCTGCAAAAGAGATCCTGGTGCTCAGCTTCTCTTTGAGAATATCCCTTTAACTGCTTAAAAGCGGAGGGCCACCCTAAAATAAAAAAATAACATTCTCAAAAAATTATAAAAAAAAAAATTTACTTAACAGAAACCCCTGTTGCTAGGCAGTCTTCCTAATCTGCCTCGTCCTATTCCGCTGCGCTTCCTCCTCTTAGGTGAGCTGCCTCGTTGCCTTCTGGGACATGTGTGTGTCCCAGAAAACAACAGGGCCATTCACAAAGCGGTGAGCGACTCGTGCATGTGCAGTAGGAAACGGGCAGTGAAGCCGCAAGGCTCCACTGCCTGTTTCCCTTCATTAAGATGGCGGCGCCAGCACCCGATCTTTTTGATGGATCGGCCTCAGGAGGCCGACATCGCGGGCTCGCTGGACAGGTAAGTGCCCTTATTATAAGTCAGCAGCTACAGTGTTTGTAGCTGCTGTTTTTTTAAAAAAAAAAATTGCGGTTGGAACACCGCTTTAACGGTACAATGAAGAGCACACTACTACAACTTGCAGTGCATACAATGGCAAACAGCCTGTTCACTTTGCAAGGGGACTTTCCCGCAGCTTAGTGAATAAGGTGAAGCTTCCATCATCCAATCATTTGCAAGCAAAAGTACTGTTTATTTTATTTTTCTTGCATGCGATTGGCTATTCTTTGCAAGGGACATTTTCATCGCATTCATTATGCTAAATTCGCTACTACTAAATCCGCTGAAATTCAAGCTGTGAGTGGCCCTGTTGGCTCTACCCAGTCACTGTTCGAGTATTGGGACAGTCATGGCAGATTCACTGGTTCGCACTGCTTAGAGTGGATAGAGGAAAAAAAAATGATGTCTCGCATACACAAAATGTGTATGACCAGCATTTGACAAAATTTCCTTGCAAAGCGAACAGCCGAATATTGCCTTTAGGCTCAGTTCACACTAGTGCGAGCCACGAGTCCCATGTTTGCTTGGGCACAGCAGCCCGTTCATTTGAATGGTCTGCTGTGCCACGTGAAACTAAAAATGTGGTCGCAGGTCTTTTTGACCATGCAGTTCCCACAGTTCTGATCACGCTTCAGAAAGAATGCCAGACCCACGCGTCTCGAAAGAGCAGTCCCCTTCTTTTACTGTCCCTATTCCATCTTCTGATAAGACAGAGCCTTTGGAGTCATTCTGCACATGCTCAGCTTGGTATGTATTTTTTAGGAGTTTTTTTTTCTTTTTCTTGGGAGGGTGCAAGTAACCTGCACAGGGCCAATCAGAACTGTCCAGACAGAGGGTTAGGGGTCCTGCATCCTCATAGGACAGTCAGAGTAGAATGAAAACTCCTCCTACAAGCTTTAACCAGACATTGACTCCTATATACTGCAGATGAGAAAAGCTATTTATCAGTTTATATTTACTAAAATGATTGCATTTCCATGTTCTGTGTACAGTGGGAGACCAGATATAATCAATACATGGTCCTAGGTTTAGTAACACTTGAATGTTATAATGAGCTAGTATGCATCACATACTAGCACATTATGAAAGATTTACCTTTTTAAAATTAAGCCCTCCAGCAGCACACTGTCAACATTGTCAGGGCTTTCATCTTCATCCAGTTTTCTTCCTGGATTGTTAGGCTCCGAGTCACAGTCGTGGCACAGAGCACCAGTAAGCTTTATCATAAGCTTACCTGTAGGTAAAAGTAACAAAGCAGAGTTTATTACCATTTTCTTAATGCAGAGAATGCATTAACCACTTGTCGACGGCAATACGTATATATTCGTTTGTGATTTGCAAGTGATTTACTGAAATTATGTCTGAAGCCATCAGCCATAATACCAGTACCGTTACCGGCTGGATCCCTCATGAAAGTATTCTGAGCAGCTCATGGGGCGCCAAAATGCTTTCCGGCGCAGCGGGAGGGGACTCGGGGACTGTTCCCCCGCCCCGCTGCTCGCCAGTGTTTCTCAGGCTGTTTTTGCTCGTTCACCCAGAAATGATCAGATGGTGCAGCTGGCTGCTCCCATAGGAGAACAAAAAGTAGATACTCTTTGATAAACTCTATGGCCTTGGAGGACTGGGCCAACACCATGACATATTTTTTTTGCTTTTAAAAAGTAAAGAAGAGCTTTGGGGCCTTTTTGACCCCAGATCGCTCCATAAAGAGGACCTGCCATCTTTATTTCTATTACATGGGATGTTTACATTCGCAGAAGTGATCACGCACTCATATGTAAACAGTGTTTGCACAACATACGTGAAGTATTGCCATGGACGTTAGAGCGAGAGCAATAATTCTAGCATTAGACCTCTTCTGTAACTCTAAACATGTAACCTGTAAAGGCATTTAAAACGTTGTCTATTTTTTAAGTACTGTCGTTTATTACCATTACATGAGTGTGCTCAATGGTCGTAACATCATCTTTCACATTTTACAAAAAAAATTGGGGTGTATATATAGTGTTTTTTTTTTTTTTTTATTCAGTAAACTTAATTTTTTCTGAAAAAATTTGAAACACCGCTGCGCAAACACTGTGTGACATAAAAAATTGCAACAATCGCCATTTTATTCCCTAGGGTCTCTGCTTAAAAAAAAATGATAATGTTTGGGGGTTCTAAGCAAAAAATTTCTGATTTAAACTTGTAAACAAAAAGTGCCAGAAAAAGCCTGCCCTTAGAACCACGTTTTTGGACCTGAAACGGTGAACAGAGATGCTTCAGCCTGGGTTCACACTGTAGCGATGTGGGAACCAGTGCGATGCCGGCACCGGTTGCTGCATCGCATCTCTCCCGCAGGCAGTTCACACCTTCTGCGAACCGCTGCGGGTGTCAATACAATGTTAATGACACCCCCCAGATAGGTTCACAGATCGCAGTGCGTACTGTGATTTCGGACAGGAATCGGATCGCATAGGTGAAAACACAGTGCAGGGAAAAAAAAGTCCCTGCACCCTTTTTGTGCAAATCCAATGCGTGTTTAGCTAAAAAAAAAAAAAAAAAAAAAAAAAAAACTGTATGGCTGAACTCGCACTGCACAGACAGACATCGCATGTGATCGGCACCGCAGTGCGGGTGCGAATCACATGCGACGTCTGTGTTCGCTACAGTGTGAACCCAGCCTAAATGTTTATTGACGGAAAACAGAGGAGACCTAGAATTTCTTTATGGATAAGCTGCAGGGCAACACATTAAAATGCAGCAAAAGTGACTTTTTCACGATGCCCAGCTGCTTAATGCATGGCAAAAAAACAAGTCCTATAAAAAATGATTTATTCTCTAATATCTGTGCATTTTGCCTTTCTATTTTTGGGTCTTTACTGTACACATTATGAGAATGCACTTTAACAGACCCGTTCACATATATAAGACAAGCTGACAAGCCTTGATGAGAATCTGTAAGTGAAATTGTAGCATGCTAGACACATCATAAATCATTAGGAGACAACACAGTGTAATGTGTGCCAAATTGCTGTGTGTCTCCATCCCAAATACGGCATATCTTTATTAACCTTACAGCCTGGAGGAATGCACAAGCGGCATGTCTCCTATTTTAGATTACACTATGAGGAAAATTCTTACCTTGGATTGATCAGACACAAAAAAAAAAAAAAGCAGGCCAGACTTAGCAAATGTAGCAGTGACAAGGAAACTGCCCTGAGCAAAAATACAGAGCATTCATGTATTAAATCATGTCATCACCAATCCGTCAAGCCTCTACTGCAGACTGCAATGTACTATGCAGCTAAATCCTGAGCATCCAACCTCTGAAAATCACTATCATGGATGGGATCAAAGAGCAAATACATAGCACATGACAAATAAAAGGCGATTCCATGCTTCCAATCTTCATAGATCAGTCTTGTACGAGTGATTGCTGCTTTGTAATTTATGCCAGTCAGCCTAGACACATTAGTACATTTTCATCACTCAATAGTGAGACGATCGCTCAATGATTCAGCAGAAACCCATTCCTTTCCAACAGCAATCTGTTTTACACAGTGTGATGGACAAGTGATTAATTCTTCATCCCACAACGTGCTACGCAATTCTCAACAGCAAATGATCTTATGAATATGGCAACAGAGTTTTTAAGGGGGTTGGCATAGCAAGGCGTTGAATCGAATACATCCAATATAAACCCAGATTGTATATTATATATCTATTACAGTATATGGCATGGCTTGACCACAGCAGATGACTAGAAGCAAATAGCTAAAACGGAGCATTCACATTCATCAACCTTTACATATTATATAACCCCATTTAGGGCAGACCTAGGAGGGGAAGGGCTCATATACACAGACGCTGCCAACTTGCGCCTTGGAGTGCAATGCAACACAGAACAGTGATCCACACCGCACCAATGATATAAAAGGGGATCTACTAACCTAAGATTCAGTGCATTGCACTGCAGTGAATGGCACCTAATACACTAAGGTTGTTGCCTCTAAACTGTGGCCCTTAGGGCACCATTGCTCCCCCTGATACCAACAATGATGCACCATTTCATCCACTGGTACCAATATGGCAGCATAATTACTCCTACTGATAAACAATGGAACACTGATCCTACCACTGACATGAAAGATGGGGCACTATTCCTTCCACTGATACCAAGATGAGGAACTATTACGCCTACTTACACCAAAGATGGGGCACTATTTCCTCCACTGACACCAATAATGGGGCACTATTCCACCCACTAAAACCAATGATGTTACACTATTCCTCCCACTGGCATCAATGATGGCGCACTATTCCTTCCACTGACACCAAAGATAGGGCGCTATTATACCCATGAACGCCAATGAGGTTACATTATTCCTCCCATTGACACCAGCGATGGTGCACTACTCCTCCACTGACATCAGCAATGATGCACTATTCCTCCACTGACACCAGCAATGGTGAACTATTCCTACACTGACACCAACGAGGGTGCACTAATCCTCCCACTGACACCAGTGATGGTGCCCTAATCCTCCTACTTACACCAGTGATGGTGCACTATTCCTCCCGACACCAAAGATGATACACTATTCCACCCAATAACATCAATGATGTTACACTATTTCACTGACACCAATGACGGTGTAGTATTCCTCCCACTGACACCAATAATGGTGCACTATTCCCTCAACTGACACCAAGGATGGGGCACTATTCCACCCACTAAAACCAATGATGTTACACTATTCCTCCAACTGACACCAATGATGATGCAGTATTCCTCCCACTGACACCAATGATGATGCAGTATTCCTCCCACTGACACCAATGATGATGCAGTATTCCTCCCACTGACACCAATGATGATGCAGTATTCCTCCCACTGACACCAATGATGATGCAGTATTCCTCCCACTGACACCAATGATGATGCAGTATTCCTCCCACTGACACCAATGATGATGCAGTATTCCTCCCACTGACACCAATGATGTTACACTATTCCTCCACTGACACTATTGATGGTGCACTATTCCTCCCACTGACACCAACAACGGGGCACAATTCCTCCCACTGACACCAATAATGGTGCACTATTCCCTCAACTGACACCAAGGATGGGGCACTATTCCACCCACTAAAACCAATGATGTTACACTATTCCTCCAACTGACACCAATGATGATGCAGTATTCCTCCCACTGACACCAATGATGATGCAGTATTCCTCCCACTGACACCAATGATGATGCAGTATTCCTCCCACTGACACCAATGATGATGCAGTATTCCTCCCACTGACACCAATGATGATGCCGTATTCCTCCCACTGACACCAATGATGATGCAGTATTCCTCCCACTGACACCAATGATGATGCAGTATTCCTCCCACTGACACCAATGATGTTACACTATTCCTCCACTGACACTATTGATGGTGCACTATTCCTCCCACTGACACCAACAACGGGGCACAATTCCTCCCACTGACACCAATGATGGTGCATTATTCCTTGTATAAATAATAATGATCAGGAGCTATCACTACTCACACTGATGCTGGGGCATATTCTACTCCCACTGGCCTTAGAAAGTTTGGAAACCACTGCAGTAATGCACTGTACTTGTGCCGCATTGCCAATAATGGGGCATGTCTGATTTTTGGCATGTGTTAGTTTGTTGGCAGACCATTGATTTCAGTGGACTACACTAACCCAAACATAACAAGTGTTTAGGCCCCACAAAAATGTAAATGGGGCCCCTACACCCACACCAGCCCTTACAGTACCTATGTGCAGGGCTCTATGTTCTCATCAAATGATTCTGTGCTCTAAAATCTCCGATACCTACAAAGGGCACTTCTATGAAGGCTGTATGTTCACAAGCTCAGACTAATTGTCATTCAGAAAATGTGAATGCTGGCAACCATAGAGAACTAGGGAAACGGAACAGCAAGCTCTGAGGGTGAATGCCAGGATAGAAATTAAGAGTATTTAGCAAAAAGGGGGAGCATAAATGCAATGTTTTGTGAGTTATTGTAGTGTACTTTTAAATAGACACTATCCCCTAACTTAACAGATGGCAATGAAGTCACTTTTACACAAATAGTATACACGTATATTAGGCTGGTGTGATCTCCACTAATTAGTGATTACGTTTGTATTACATAAGTGTAAATGCATTTAACAGCTCTTGTTGTGATTACACATATAATACATTTCTACAGAGCTTAAAGTGGATGTAAACCCGATTTTTTTTTTTTTTAATTAAGGCTTGCACCTTGTACAATATAGGATTTCATGTCATCTGTGCCCAGTCTTGCCATGAAGAGTTCTGCTCTGAGCAGTCCTCTTATCTTTTTTCAGTGAGATAAAAACTGACACACAAAGAATTAGGAGTCAGTTCTTCCCCTTGCTGTGAGTGACAGGTGATTTACATATATCTCATGTAGAGACACATTCTGTGTACTTCAGATCCCCTCCTCCTTTCTTCTCCAGCTCTCCCAGGATTGGCTGCTCCACACTTCAGCATGATTGGGCATGCTGAAGTCATGTAGTGACTTTTCTGGGTTTTGATTGGATGTTAGTGATCATAGCAGAAGTTCAGTGTAAGAAATACACAGGAGAAAATGCATGTTGACAAGGAGAGTGTAGAGGTGGGCGGGGAGTCTACTGACATCACAACTCTACCCACCGAGTCCTGGACAACAGACCCACCCACAGAATCTGCAGTTGCATAACAGACAGAGGGGAGACATTTGAGAGGTAATACATGCAGGGGGCATGTATATCCTTATAGATAACAACTATGGCAGTAGTTTAGAAAGGATGCGAGTGGATTTACATTCACTTTAAAGTACACTAGAAATTGTCCATCTACTGCAAATCAATACAAACCGTAAGCTTTTCCTTAATCAGCAAGCTACAAATGAAGCCATAACTCTGACAGCCACACACACACCACAGACATCTCAGATCTGTTGTCTTGTAGGGGATTACAGAACATCAAATCTGATATCTTGAACAGCGCTGAAATAGGAAGCTCCAGTATCCCAGCCGTGACTTGAATCTTTACAACATGTCTTGAGCTCAGCATGATGAAAATTTTTCTTAGCATCAAGGTTGAAAAAAAAACATTTTATATAAAAGTACCGAAGTACACAAGTTTCCTGTAAGTAACCAGCTTATAAATCAATTTTTTTCTAATAAGATGTAAGAAGAAAGCATCATCACAATGACTTGTGACACAATGAGCAAAAATATATATTTTTTCCTTTGCTCAGTCTTTATAACATTTGTTTTGCAGCAGCTAAATATTGAAAAAAAGGGACTGAATTGGGGTGCTATAAGGTTCCTGCAATACCCAGAAGCTGCAGATTTTGGCAGGGCACAGGTGGCAAGGGAGCACTGAAAAGGTATGCCTGCTATAGGTTGAGCTCACCACATCTGTTACAATCTTTTTATACAATTGTTAGTTCTACCAACAACTATGTAGTGCCATGGCCTGCCAAACAGAATAAAAGTTTGATATATTTAAAGTGGTTGTAAACCCTCTCAGACCCAGTGAAGTGAATAGCCTCAGATCATAACCTAATCCTCCTACATTAGGTTTATCTGCAGCCTTCTCATTTCTACAACCCTTCAAAAGAGCACAATTGTGATAAAATCCTTCTGCATCTGTGAGGAGTACAGGGAAGGGAACAGAACGCTGCAGTTACAGCTCTTATACACTATGTAAGAGCTGATTGGAGGAAAGGCACACTGCCCCCCTCCACATAGGCAGTGGAACGAAGGAACATGCAGAGCGGTGTTCTGAATAGACAATCTGTGTGCTCATCTCCCTCCCCAACACAAACATTTTATCTCATATGTCGGAAAAACATCTCAGAGGTGACTCATGCTGATAACAGAGGAACAAAGCACCAGAGAGAAATTGCACTTAGAGCTTTGGAGAGAGAGACAAGTAAACACTACAGATATATGTGCTTTGTTCACATCTCATGACCTGGGTTTACAACCACTTTAAGTATGAAGATTGGATAGTTTAGGTAGGTCCTCATATTTGTGTATAAAAGTAGAGCACAAAGGCTAACGCTGCGCTTGAAATGTAAATTAATAAAAAAAATAGAGCTGCTAGCACCCTCAAGTCAAATACAAACTCAAATAAATATAAAATACAAAATAAGTGCAGCGCTTAAAATTAAATATGTGAAAAAAGGTATAATAAAGGGAAACTAATGCAGAGTCTCAAATGTACAGTCCATAGATAGATAGATATACTTTATTGTCATTGTATAAATACAACAACATTTTTCCAAGTACTCGTTACAGCAGCAATAAAAACACTTCTCAACAAAACCACATACATACTCCTAGCACATGCCCACATATCTATTTAAATATATCAAAATATAAAATTTTATATAAAAAAAAAAAAATGAAAAAATTTAAATGTTCCCTTTTTTCTTTCTTTCTTTTCTCTCTCTTAGGAACAGGAACAGGAACAGGAGAAAACCAAAACCAAAATCCCTTCTGCTTATAGATGGAGAAAGCTGTAGGGGAAAAAATGATAGTCCTCCACAACAGGTAGATCCTGCTTCACACCCATGTGAGAGTAAATAATCCTGCTTACCAGCTTCCTGTGACCACTATACAGTGGTCTCACCAAGCACAGGGAAATGGGTCTCCAC
The DNA here is from genome assembly GCA_028564925.1 of Lithobates sylvaticus. Lineage (NCBI taxonomy): Eukaryota > Metazoa > Chordata > Amphibia > Anura > Ranidae > Lithobates > Lithobates sylvaticus. The sequence goes on from CM053026.1 coordinate 249,210,018, forward strand.
AGAAACCTCAATGATGGCCGGGATCCCCGTTTAACCAATGGAGCTCAGAAATGTAAGACAAAAGAAATGCTCCCATAGTGCAGTACTTCAAAAATCCAGGTTTAATCATATAAAAAGTTTGCACTTACAGGATAAAATCATCAAAACTGCTGGTCTTTAGATTGGAACTTCACTGCACTTCCTGGTTTGCTTGCATGTCAATCTCCTGGGAGGTGTAGCGTAATGACGTCACTGTCGTAGGCCCCACCCTATGCGTTTTGTCACAAAAGAATGCCGTCTGGGGATTGGCCAGATGGCCAATCCATTAAACCTGGATTTTTGAAGTACTGCACTATGGGAGCATTTCTTTAGTCCTCATATTGTGTAGTTTGGTAAATCTAAAGAAGATTGCATAGTCCGAAGTTAAATTGTAACATGCATGGTGACCCTTGTAGAAATTTTTATTCCCAATATAAAATGACTTTCGAAAGTAGTTTCATGAGCCATGAAATCTTAACTGCTGGTCTAGTTATTATAGCAGAAATATTCTAATTATGTGAAGAAACCCTGAAAAGTAAAACCCATTTAATTTCTCTTCCATTTGTGCCAGTGAGCTCCTCCCCTGTCAGAAGCCTATTAGTGGACATGCCTATTAGCTCAAATTACAACTCTGTTACCTCTACTAGAGATGTGCACGATGGAAAAATGTGTTATATTTTGGGTTAATTTGTTAAGTTAATATTTTGTTTTATTAGAATGATTCATGTTCAGAATTTGTTTTGTATTTTCGCATTTGTTTCTTATATTTGGATTTGTTTTGTGTATTCGTTGTTTCAAAACGATTCGTATTTTGGATGTCATTTTGGAAGATTGGCTATATTCATTTTAATGTGTTCATTCATTATTTCAGGAGATTATTTTGCACTCTGTTTGGGTTGGATGGAGGTGGATCCATCAGAATCTCTGAATCATAACATAACGAATGGAACTAAATTAATGTCAGAGTCAACATATGTTATGATTCATATATTCTGATGGATCCACCTCTATCCAACCCAAACACAATAAGTAGGAATCATCATCATCTTTTCATTTTATACCTATTTTGCATGTGTATTTTTTTATAATCAAAAATTTTAATGCAACATAAAAACTAAATGGATCCGAAACAATTTGAATCATTCATCATGTCGTTACGTTTTTTCGGATGTTTCAAACATTAACAAAAGATCCAAGTAAAAGACCAAATACAAATACATTTATTGTCATTTATTTCTGATTCATTGAAATTTGTTACTATTGTGATTCAGAGATTCAAATACATCCAAATCTCTGAATAACAAACACTTTGTCAGGATTTCATTTCACAGCACCCCAGCAACCACGCTGAATGCACAACCGCTCATGTGCGCTGGGAGTAAAAAGTGTTGATGCACCACACTGTCTACTCTTTTTCACAAGTGACATTTGTGGTTGTAAACCTTCCTTTTTTTAAATAAAAATAACAAACATGCCTATACTTACCTGCTCTGTGCACATTGTTTTGCACAGAGCAGCCCAAATCCTCCTTTTCTGGGGTCCTCGTGCTGGCACTGCAGGCCCCTCCTCTTCATGGGGTGCCCCCACGGAAAGCCCTGGGGGCACCTGTGTGGTCTAGCTCCCGAGTCCCGCTGCTGTGTCCATTAACACAGACAACGGAACCCAGCCCCACCCCTCGCTCCTGTGTGACAGGATTTGATATTGACAGAAACGGCAGCCAATGCCTCCTGCTGCAATCAGACTGTCTAATGAGGAGTGAGGCAGCGGCTGGAGTCTCTGTGCTCATGCATATCACTGGATCAGATTGAGCTCAGGTAAAGAAAAAAGGGGGAAGGTGTCGGGGGGGGGGGGGAGCAGCTGCAGCACTGAAGGTTTTTCATAGAATGCATTAAAGAGGAATTGCACCCAAAAGTGGAACTTCCGCTCATTTGTCTCCTCTCCCCCTCCGGGGCCACAATTGGCACCTTTTCGGGGGGAAGGGGGGACAGGATACCTGTCTTTGACAGGTATCCTGCACCCACTTCCAGGAGTCCGGGCCGCGGCCCGTGACATCACTGCGGGAGTCCCTCCTCTTTTCCCTGTTGTCGGGCCAGTAGGAGAGAGGAACCGGGCCTCGCGCATGCGCAGTAGGGTTCCCAGCGTGAAGCCATAAGGCTACACTGGTGGGTACCCTTACCCGCAATGGCAGCACCTGACAGCTGTTGAAAACATCAGCTGCGGTGCCAACATCGCTGGACTCCAGGACAGGTAAGTGTCCTATTGTTAAAAGCCAGCAGCTGCAGTATGTGTAGCTGCTGGCTTTTAATTTTTATTTTTTTTGTGTGGAACACTGCTTTAAAGGCGAAAAAATCTTAAGGCTTTAGAACCAGTTTAAGACACACTGGGGCAGTTTCCATGCGCTTTAGCACTGGAAAAAGCCTCTGCTAAGTGCCTAAAAACCTCGTCCCATTCATTCAAGTGTGACTTTTCCCACTGGGGCGGTGCACTTGCGGGACGTTCCGAAAAGTCCTGCAAGCAGCTTCTTTGGGGCGAGTTGAGAGCTCTGTATTTAGTGCTCCCAAAACACCCTGCCCATTGGAAGCGCCGCAACACGGGAGTTTTTAACGCCTTCCGTGGAGTTAAAAGTGCCCCGCTAGCAGCCGAAAAGAGCTGATTAAACAGCGGAAGAGTGACACTTCACCGCAATCGCGGCTGCGGCCCCAGTGTGAAAGGGGTCTTAGTCCTACTGGAAGCAGCGTTGTGCAGTGCGGTGGGATTGTATCACATCATTGGCACAAAATAAAAGTAGGCATGGTGTGTTTGAAGGTCCAAAGCAGCCTTTTCTTGTCAAGCACTGTATTTGCCATTCGAGCACATGCATTTCAATAGCATATGAAGTTTGACAAGAACGCCCATCGACACAAGCCCTACTGATTTTCTTTTTCCCCCAGCAGAAAATGTCTAGGTCTGCCCAAATGGAACTACAGCACTGCAATCAGGAGAGCGGGTGTTGCTGCACTGCATTATCATCAGCTTTTCTGCCCATAAAAATTGTGAAAAATGCTGATCACAATGACTTTACAAAAATATATCAAACTCGGTTTAAGACGCACTGACTATAACCTAGTTTCAATTTTTCCAGAATAGTTTTAGCAGTGAACTATTTGATTTCTTTGTTTCCTGGAGCCACTCTTCAACACATAAGACAGGTACCACTGCCTGGACAGGAATATAGAAAATAAAGTCAATAAAAGTGTTTGTGATGGATTCTTTACAGTCTAAGCACTGACATTTTATATTAGAAGGGCTCATTTAAAAAACAGGGCTCTCAGGCTCCAAACAATTGATTTCTGCAAACAGAAGTTGTCCTGTAGTAATGCATATCCTGAATGATGTCCCCTCCCTTCCTCAAACCAAAGGGTCATGTAGGTGATGCCACAACATTGTTGACGAATGAGCGGCACTGCCCCTGAAGCTTTCCTCTGGTTCTTTCTCCATGTGACGGAGAGAACTGGAACACAGCTTTAAAATTTAGCTCACACAGACAAGGCATGTCAGATGAATACCAAATGTGTTTTCATGTCTAGCACAGATGGGCTGCCAATAAATTGTAAAAGGCAGAGACTATTCATAATATTCTGAGCCCAGATTCTCAGCATATTTCTGTATTTTTATCCCTTGGAGAGACTCTTGAAAAGAAAATTCAGGGCTAAAAATAAGTTATATAACATAGCCCTAGTGCTCTTCAAACCTCTTTTTTTTTGTTAACATTTATTTACAATCTTTTGATAGGCTGCTAGGAAAAATATCCATATGCTTGTAGATAAAGCACGATGTCCAAACAAGCAGCTGGAAGACTGAAATGAATGTGTTCAGAAAAACATTAAAACATTTAAACATATTGGGGGCGATTCATTGTAGCTTTTGAGATACTATTTGGATGTATTATTGCGTTAGGGCGGTGTTCCATCAAAATAGCCAATTCATCAAGATCTCCAATTACGTCACTTCCGCTTACTGTAAACCATCAGTAATTAGAGATTTAGATGACTTGCTGTTTTGACACAACACCGGCAAGCGTGTACACTCCAGTACACAAATACTTTGCTGTTTTGTCACAACAGCGGGTAACGAGGGAAAAGTTGTCACCGCCACAGAGGCGGCCATTTTGTTGGTTAGTATTGGAGCGGACTAACAATATCCACTCATAATATTGTGTAACGGAGTGTATACGGTTGCCGGTGTTGTGTCAAAACAGCAAGTCGTCGAAATCGCCAATTACTGGCGGTTTACAGTAACTGGAAGTGATGTAATTAGAGATTTTGACGAATTGGCTATTTTGACGGAACACCGTTCATACATGGAGAAAATTTCTTTCCTGCAACCACGGGTTTTAGGAAAGACATTCACTCGATTCCCCCCATCAGCACAGACAGTGATGATGCAGGAATCCCTCCTGCTGGGCCATTGTCTTGAGAAGACAGTGATTATTGCCATAATCCCAGCATGCTGGTGTTACCAAACTTGATCGATCAATCAACTTGGTACATTCAGCCTGCCCATACACGGTTCAAATCTTCGGCAGTAACCAGCCAGGATTCGAATTGTGTATGGCCTTGTCTTAGGGAATCTAGCGCTAGATTCAAGTAACCCGCGCAACACTTATAATGCGTGTAACAAATTCAAATAATCCTTGCTCAATTTTTCTAATTTGTTGTATGGCTGTGCGAAAGCTGAAAATCATGCGATTTTGCGGCTGCAATTTTACCACAATTTTGCTGCGATTTCAGGGAATGCCTGTGTAAACTTGAGGTCTATAGACCACAACTTGCATTAAAGTCGGACCAAAGTAGTACAGGGATTACTTTGAAGTCGCACAGATATATATGGTTATCATTGGGAATCATGGGGTACGACTTGTCATGCGACTGTCTAAAGTCGCAGGAAAAGTCACACAAGTGTGAAAAGGGGCATAAGTAATACTACCATTTGGTAGTTAAGGAAACAGTCGATGAAAAAGACCCATGTCATGCTGGAGTAATTTGCACTCATTCTGGCACATCTTTGCTACAAATTTATGTACATATTTTCACATGTACACGAATCTGTCGCATTCACTGACACTTGTGGGGTAGAGGCGAGACACTTGTGGGACAGGGCCTACTCACCCTGCACGTTGGGGTACCTTTCACATGGTGCGCACTCATCAATGCCCAGAACCAAGCGGAGACTTCAATCATGTGAAAAATCAAACATTAAATCAGTTCCCCAACTTAGAGAAAGGCCTTATGTGTGCAGTAGTAAAATACAAAGTTCCTCTGAAAAGCAGCTTGTCCCATGTCACTGCACACTGTAATATGTATAATGCATTAGGAGGAATGTGCCAAGACTGTGCCCACTCCACCAGTCCAGCTTACATCTGTTACCTCACTCCCAGTAACAGAATAGGGTCCTGCCCTGCACCTAGTGCAGACCTCATTCCTGCACTTATTAACTCTTCACTGTCCATACCTCATGACCAGGCCGTAGATCTCTAATGCGTGTTTGTATCCTGTTGCTATTGGATACTGACCACTAAGGAAGGAGCTAGACATCAACCCCCTTGCCACCGGTCACCTTAACAGGTACCACGCCTAATGAGGTTGCTTGTAGCTTGTTGCTTTACTCAGTCACTCATAGCAGCTACACTCCTCGTCTTGTCTTGCCCAGTTAAGCCTTTTTATGTTACTTCATACCCCATTGTTCTTAACAGACCCTGGTTCTTTAGATACGCCAGAAACAACATGCACCCCTTTCAAGTAACTTCAGACCAGGCTCATAACAGTTAACGTCCTTTACTGAAGAAAATTAGCCATAACAGTTCAATAGGAACATTGTCTTTCCCCTAACTATAATAGTGTGGCTGCCCAGGCATACCTCTGTGAGATGAGAGTCCATTATGGAATTGTCCATGACTTGGATACCCCCAAAAGTCCCAGCAGTCCTGAGTCCACAAACAGAGCAGACCAGTACAGGAAGAACAATCCTGCCCCTGGGCCTCAGCTCTCCCCCTTTTTATAGCACAGGTGGGCTGGCTAGGACCAAGCCCAGCCTCTGGGTCAGCCGCTCTCTCACTAATAACCATTTCAACCTACCTATAGAGTTTCTGCAGCACTCTGCCTTTACTGACTGGAAAAAAAAGAAAAATTCTGACATTTACATTGTTAGGGCTCATTTACATGGGGAGGGTTTAGATGTGTATTTTCTGCATGAAAGAAAGGTTCTTGCTGGCATTTCACATGGGTAAAAAAATAAAAATAAATGAATAAAAAAAAAACTGTATTTAGACACATTTTTTGCATGAAAGAAAAATCCAGGGTAACATGCACATCTAAAGCACTCGCGTTTATACGCCTTTATGCACGTATAGGAGTTAAAGCTGCAGATCTACGCTTGCAAAATCTGCAGCTGTGTCCTACTTTTTTGTGTAGGACTAAGCACAGCCCACAGATGATTTTCTACCAGCTGTACGCATCTAAATGCTGAATTTCTCTGCCCGTGTGAATGAGCCCTACACTAAAAGCAATACACAAATAGACCTGATAGAAAGAAACAATATTAATGGCTCTCATTGTTTAAAGAAAATCCATTTGCAGGTACCAAGCCAGGTGTTAAACAGGTGCACAATCTGGTATGAAGGTTTTAAAGCCGATCAATACAAAGAATCCATCCTGCAAACTAAGTATTGATTTTATGGATCCCTGCAAGTCAGAAAGTAGCACAACATTCTGTAATACATGTATACTGTAATAACAAGAATAAATCATGTAAGGGTGGGTCTCTTCGGCAGTTGCAACCCCGTACATGTTCTCTGTAGATTTACACGCAGACCAGTACAACACCAGCTTGTTAGCACTGGTAATGGTGGAGAAAGCTAGAAACAACTGGAAAGGGAGGCGCTCATCATTGCAACACACACAGCTACCATCATAAGATCTCAATCCAATAGAACACTTATGGGATGTGCTGAGATGGGAGATTTGCATCATGGATGTGCAGCCAACAAATCTGCAGCAATGGTGTGAAAACCTGGTTCAATCTATGCCTTAAGAATTAAAGCAGTACTGAAGACAAAAGGGGGTCCAATCCGGTACTAGCGAGGTGTACCTAACAAAGTGTCCAGTGAATGCATGTCTAAACCAGGGGTCTTCAAACTATGGCCCTCCGGTTGTTCAGGAACTACAATTCCCACCATGCCTAGTCATATCTATGAATTTCAGAGTTTTACAATGCCTCATGGGATGTGTAGTTCTGCAACAGCTGGAGGGCCGTAGTTTGAGGATCCCTGGTCTAAACACTGAACACCAGCTGGCGTGTTACCGCTGTCATGGATTTCAATTAGCGTAGTGTCAGATATGAAGAGAAAACTACTAAAAACATAAAAGGAGAACCAAACAAGTTTATTACCTGTGTCTGTATTTTTTCAAATGCAATGTTTGTATCAAAAGGGAACGACCTTCAAACACCAGAATATGGCGAGTAGGTTTTTGTGTACATTCAGGACATCTGTCACTGTAGAAAGTGTGATCTGGACCAAAAACAACCCGCTCAATCCAAGCAACAGTTTTTATTATAGAAGCCGGGATTAGAAGGCTACGTATAACAAAGAGACACCAGACAGATATAACGTAAAGTAACGCATGCATACGATAATCGCTGTCTCTACTAAAATTGCCCTTCAAAGGACATACAGGACAGCCTTCGAGACGGACTTTGCTTAGATCCAGAGCAAGCCTCCAATTGACTAAAAATGGATGTGAGAAGGTCCTGTCCTGCTTCTGTGCTCTAAAATGCATCATCATGAAACATCCCGTCATTAGAATGATAATGAAGATGTGTATTACTGAGCTGCTCAGTGGGCCACGTGCATTTAGATGTGGATTAATAGTCACACTGATATCCTGCAAATATGAGATCTCAGCAAAGGCAGGCTGCAAATGATTTTCTTTTCTTTATTATGATAAATGATGGCAAGAACTGCTAAGGTCACCTCGGGCTCCTTTTACATCTTTGGACCAATATTTCTTTAAAGAAGAAATGCAGACACTTGCCCTATTAAAGTACCATAAAAAGCCAACTATGCAAATGTCATTAGACTAAAAAAATAAAAGATTAAAAATAAAAAAATAATTCTAAATTGTTTGCATTCTAGAAATAACTGTCTACAAACTCGGTGATGTCTTGTGTACATCCTCTTCAGGGGGCTAGTTTGGTGGAATAACGATACACACACTGAAGAAGTTCAAAAATGAAAATGTCATATTTTTTGTGTAGATTTGTTTACAGTCTTCCTTTTTTTTTTATATGCAGACATTTTACAAAATTTTGAAAGGCAAAACTAGCAAAATCTGACGTTTTTAGTAAAAACTTGCCTAATCTTTCAGACTGGACTGGTTTTACAAATGGCCCTCATTCTGTACTAGGACAAAACTCCATATATTGTAAACTGCTTTAATAAATGGCTATGATGATATCTCCTTAAATACTCCAGCTAGAATCGTTGATCTGACAGTTGTAGTGATGCACTTTGGTTGATTTACTAGGAAGAGAGTCTGCTCACTAAGCAAAGTGAATGTTCTTTGAGCTTTTTTCCCCACCATTTCCCTGACATAGGATTAGATGTACAAAGTGAACACTGGTATGCCTCATTTAGCCCGCATTCACATGGGGCCGATTTAACATGTCAAATCGGTACCTATTGCCGGCAACGGCACTGTCCAAATCGGTGCGACAATGACTTTGCGGTGCCGCACCGATTCCAAAAAGTAGTTCCTGCACTACTTTTGGCGACATCGGGGGCGAACTCTGAAATCTCTCCCAATGTATGACCTGTGAGATGATGTCATGCACCTTCTTCCAAAACAGCAGAATGGAATCACAGTCCCACCAAATGTTGAGCATAGTGCCGTCTGCTTTACCACATCTCCAGCATGTGTTAGGTATGGATGGTGAGAATTTGTGGAGTAGGGAGGGAGTTCTGTACCACCGTGTTTCGATTTTATAACAGTTTTCCTGGATAGCTACGTTCATGGATCCCTTGTGTGCGTATTTGTGTATAGTTTACCACTCCTCATTGGATAAGAAAATCTGAAGTTCCTTACCCCATGTGGTGCATGCAGAATCTTTGTTGATGGTAGGCTCTTCCAATAACATAGTGTAAATGAGGGATATTAAATGTCTTTGTGGTGATTTTCTTGTACAAAGGGATTCAAATGGTGTGAACTGTCTTGTCCATGTTGAGTGTGATGGTTGTGTAGACTGGAAGTTACATATCTGTCTACACGACCAAAAGGGGAAAGATTTGGTTAATGAAACATCAACCAGGTTGTCATAAGAGCAGGGGTCACCATTCAAAATAAAAAAAACTGTGCCCTCATGTCTTTGTAGGACCATTCACGACTCAAATGAGCCTACATTACCTGGTGGGAAATCTGGGTTTCCTTTTAACGTGGTTAAGGGCCCCGGAACCGAGGAAAGGAGTGTAGATTTAGCTGCCCGTGTGAAAGCTATTAGGTATGGGTGAATAAGTGGATGTGTCAAGGATTCTGTTCGCCAGTGTCTAGGCGAGAGCCAGGGGAGATTTTGGACCGGAAATTGTGTAAAAAGAGTTTTATATACATAGCAATATCTTTTAATCATTGTGAATATTCCAGTCAACGATCCTGGTGAGATGGCAAGCCAAGTAATATTTAAAAAGATCAGGCAAGCCTATTCCTCCCCTAGTCTTAGTGCGGGTCAGTCGAGTATATTTGATACGTGGTGGAGAGTTCTTCCAAATGAATGTTGAAAGGGCCTGTCTGTATGTCGTGAAAAAGGCTGCCGGGAGATGTATTGGGATGGTCTGCATCAAGTAAAGAAAGCGTGGGAGAATAGTAATTTTAAGCAATGCCGAGTGGCCAAACCAGGAGACATTTAAGCCTGCCCAGTCCTTTAGATCTGATTTTGTTTTGTTTAAAGTTACATGGAAATTGTATTTGTAAAAGCACCTCTATGTTAGCCTATATTTTTAAAAAGAGGCGTGTTTACAGGCTAGTAAAAAAAAATATAAGCCCACAACATTAAAAACACATTCAGGAGAAGTGCTAAAGAAAATGCTGAATGTGTCTAAACGCTAGACGTGTTTAAGAGTGTCTGAGCATTAAAGCATTCCAATGGCCAGAATAAGTTGATAATATTCTAGCCCAGTGGTCTCCAAAATGTGTCCCTTTGCTTGTCTTTACCTGCCCCTTAAGACTTTACTCCTGCCACTGACACCAAAAATGGGGGCACTATTCCTTCCACGGACACCAAAAATGGGGGCACTATTCCTTCCACGGACACCAAAAATGGGGGCACTATTCCTTCCACGGACACCAAAAATGGGGGCACTATTCCTTCCACGGACACCAAAAATGGGGGCACTATTCCTTCCACGGACACCAAAAATGGGGGCACTATTCCTTCCACGGACACCAAAAATGGGGGCACTATTCCTTCCACGGACACCAAAAATGGGGGCACTATTCCTTCCACGGACACCAAAAATGGGGGCACTATTCCTTCCACGGACACCAAAAATGGGGGCACTATTCCTTCCACGGACACCAAAAATGGGGGCACTATTCCTTCCACGGACACCAAAAATGGGGGCACTATTCCTTCCACGGACACCAAAAATGGGGGCACTATTCCTTCCACGGACACCAAAAATGGGGGCACTATTCCTTCCACGGACACCAAAAATGTGCACTATTCCTTCCACGGACACCAAAAATGTGCACTATTCCTTCCACGGACACCAAAAATGTGCACTATTCCTTCCACGGACACCAAAAATGGGGCACTACATCATCCACAGACACCAAAAAAAGGGGAACTATTCCTTTTATGGACACCAAAAATGGGGCACTATTCCTTCCACCAACACCAAAAATGGTGCACTATTCCTTTCACTGACACAAACAATGGAGCACTATTCTTTCCACTAAAAACAATGGGGCACTATTCCTTCCACTGACACGCACGATAAGGCATACATAATTCTTTTCACTGACATGCACCATAAGGCATACATATTTCCTTAAATTGAAAACAAAAATGGGCCTCTATTCCTCCCACTGACACCAACTATTTCTCCCCTTAATTCCAAAGATCGTGCATTGTTTACTCCCACTAGGCACAGTGCACCACCCCCAAAGCCTGAAGGACAGTGAACTGGCCCCTTCTTTAGAAAGTCTGGAGATCCCTGTTCTAGACAATAGAATCCATTAAAGCTCAAACACTTGACACACCTTAACGCATGTGCAATACATGTTTTTTGGCGCAGTTTTTTTGACGCCTGCTATGGGGGGAAAAGCAAACTCCGCCAGTGTGCATTAGGCCTTAAAGTCTGTCTCCTTAAGTGGCATGTCTTCACTGCTATTATAGTATAACCTAGACCACAAAGCTTCAAACCTGTCAATACAGTATTCATCATTTAAATATCACTTGGAACTGCTGGAATGTATTCAGCTGAAATGTATTGCAACTGTGGTCTACATGAAAGAAATAAAATCAATAGAATTAATTTAACTCAATGCCACTACGCTGACAGCAACAATGTCAACTTTACATAGCTACTAAAAGAGATGAAACACGGAGTCTTCCCAGCTCCTGAAGGACACCACTAATGAGCAGCAAGGCAAGAAATGGGATTAAAGCAGTAAATGGGAGTAAAGCTTACCAATCATTGGATGTGATGGCTGCATTAGGTTTCTTTTTTTAAGCTTTTTTTCCATCTATTTTTACCAGGTGCTCTGGCCAATACCACACCTTCTGTATTGCCTACACTCTGGATGAAGGAGCACAAGGGGCACCTTTGGACAGCAGCATTGTCATTAACACACAGAGCTCTGTGTATAAATGAACTACAAGTCCCGACATCCAGCTTGTAGTTCTCAATGAACTACTACAGCTCCGTAATAGTTAATTGATTCTTGCCGTGAGTGTATCTGCTTGCCAATACAGAATGTACAGGCACACAGATATACTGACAGGTCTGCAGGAGACCTGCATGGCACCAGTGATTTGCTGATCGCTGGTGCAATGCTTTGGAGGCTTTGCACTTTTTTTACCTGCAAAAAAATGTGCATTTATTTTTAAAGTGAACTTATCCTTATCCTCCCGGAGTTCCAACCAAAAGTGGAACTTCCACTTATATACTTGCTCCCCCCCTCCGGTTTCACATTTGTCACCTTTCGGGGGAGGTGGAAGGGGGACCAGTTTGTGACAGGTCCCCTTCCCCACTTCGGGTAGACAGGCCGCGGCCCGATCTCCCGGTCTTCTCCCTACCACCGGGCCAATTGGAAAGCGCAGCGTGCTTTGCGCATGCTCAGTAGGGAACAGCAGTGAAGTCAAAAGGCTTCCCTGCCTGGTTCCCTTACCAGGAATGGTGGCGGCAGCGCCCGGGAGTCGATCAGAAGATCGGCTGGGGTGCCAACATCGTGGACTCCCTGGACAGGTAAGTGCCCTAATATTAAAAGTCAGCAGCTGCAGTATTTTTTATATTTTTTTTGGCCGGACCTCCTCTAAGTTAGAAGTATGAAAAACAGCAAAACAGGACTTTGTGTTCTTTAGTCCTTTCTCCTTAGGAAGTAAGTTCTACATTCTTTCAAAAAAGTTGGGGATAACCAATGATATGTGGTGATACTCTGCAAATAGAAGTATATAGTATGTGATTTTTAATACAGCAATATTTTATCAGTTTCTGACCACTCAGTAAGAATGTTACAGGGTATACTTAATGATCATTTAAAGGTTAACAAAAGGAGCACTGGATCAACTCCAGCTTATGGTCACGTGGAACAGAATGATAAAAACCAGGCCATGACAAGACAGTGAGATCCTTTCCCTTTTAGGGTTCTGAATAATCTGCTCAGCTCAAGATGTCATAAAGGGCAGGGTCTTGTGGATGGACGGTTTCCCGCTGCAGACAATTATTAGGCATATAGTAAACAGCGATGAAAAGAATACAGTCAAATCTAAACCTTTTTATAATTCTATATAGAATGTACAAATGTAAAACAGTCTGTTAAATCTATATTTGCCAGTACAGAACAAGAAAGGAAACACTGATGCATCAATGATAACACAGTACACCTAAAATGCAAAGAAGAAGCTATCATCTATTGTAGCAAAGCACTTAATAGCTCTGTAATGTTCGTAATCTTTAAACACCCTATTATTAGCCCAAATGACTGAATCCTGATCTTTATCAGAAGCAAGTTCATTATATTAACCTGGAGCACAAAGCTCAAATTCATAAGAAATGTTCAACCTTCACAGCCACATCCAAATATTACCAACGGAGGCAATCTGCACAAAGAGGCTATTCTATGAAGATTGCAGAAAAAGAGCTTGAAAGCTTGGTTTTCACCCACCATATCTTATAAAATAGTTCTCCAGATTTCTTACATGACCACTGACATGTATGCAATTGACAGAATATCCTGCTACCACCAAAAGTTCCATTTATGACAACGTACTCGAAATTCCCTCTGTCTACCACAATTTGTTTCTTGTTTCTAATCTTTATAGAAAATGGTGGGAAAAAGGTCTAGATTTTTATTCCCAAATGTATGTCATGACACACAAAGAACATAAGTAAAAAAAGGAACTCAAGAGCATTGTATCTTCCACTAAGAATACTTCAACGTGTGAGGAAAAGACGTTACAATACGGAGGACCCAAGGACTCTATTGAAGATCTAGCTGCCAATATTAGGGAACCCTACTCACCATTATCCTATTTTAAATATAGCTCACCATGACCAGGCTTCTGCATAGTCACCACTAGCCTTCAGCAGCAGGGCTAACACCAATGCCACTGATAGTAACACTTTCCCTTGTTTCAAAAGGTTCCAGATTGCCACCTTGCCTAAATCACACAGGTACTTAGTGTTGCTTTTTCTGCATGGTTTGCACCTTTTTGTTGGAGAAATTGTGTTTTGTGTACTTATAGTTCACTTTCTTTGGGTCTGCACATCTAAAACAAAACTAAGGGCATAGACGGTTCAAATCTCAGCCGGTTCAGCAGGAATGGGAAAGGGTGCGCATGTCTTAGTAGTGCTATAAACTTTATTAAGCAAAGATAAAATGACACATAATGCACTCAACATGCTCCTGGAATGACACCAGGCTCATCACAACTGTGAAAACCCACCTCCAGAACCCCTGAATGGATGCCACTAGACGTAAGCCACTTCGGTAAAGGCTTCACTCCCTGTGTCTGTGTGTTAGGAAATAAAGAGAAGAGTGGGGAGTTGGCCGCAATAGCAGCTTGTGTATGACAGCTGCCGGGAATACGGAGGACCGGCAATCGTTCAGTAGAGCGGCATGCATCTACAGGAGGCTGTGCAAGTTGCCATAGGTTAGAGGTTGAGGCCTACAGTTTGAGTATGCCTGTTCTATGGGGTACCTTCTTTAAACCGTACGTGACAGATTTATATTTTCAGTATTGTCAAAGGCGCATTCTACCGTGTTTCCCCGAAAGTAAGACAGTGTCTTACTTTCTTTTTATCCCTAAAAGCCCCACTATGTCTTACTTTCGGGGTATGTCTTATATTGTATCTTATATCTGTACTTATATCTTATATCTTATATTGTACTTATATCTGTATGATCAGCACTGACCTTTTTCCGGGAGGACACAGAGCCAGTGACACCTGTCGGCAGTGATCCGGGACCTGGCACAATAATCCCCTTCTCTGTGATTGCGTCGCGCGTTCTGATCAGTCTCGGGCAGCGGCTGTCACTCTGCTCGGCCGAGACTGATCAAAACGGCGCTGTCTCTTCAGTCGGAGGGGGAGGGCACTGGCCTGGCACCCCCCCCCCCAGGGTGCGGCCCGCACCCCCAGCCCCACTCTTTGTACCGTACGTCACTGGAGGCAAATCCCCCGTGTTTCCCCGAAAGTAAGACATATATGTCTTACTTTTGGGGTACGGCTTATATTAGCTGACCCCTCTGAAACTCCCGATACGTCTTACAATCGGGGGTGTCTTACTATCGGGGAAACACGGTAATAAAACTACAAGACTACAGAACTGTACATAAGTCTCAAAAGCTGTTCCACTTATTGGACAGGTGGCCCCAACATTTTCCAGCCAGAGATAGCAGCTACCATATTGCTGGTGGTCATCAAATATTTAATAGGGGAACAATATCATCATCGTATGATATGTTTGTCAGACAACAAGTATGACCTTGCTCATCTTCTACAAGCACCATTAAGATATAAATATAAAGATACTGGAAGAAACATAAAAATACACTATAGCTGCCTTTTCCATATTAGCTACATTCTAAAATGCGTTCTTAAAAGGTTGCGCTGAGGATATACAAAGCCATTTTATAGCCACATTTTGAGTAAGTGAACTTCCATTTCCATTACATTATTCAATTTCACTCATTTTGCAACAAGAGGCTAGGTGGTTTTGCTAATGTACATTATGTCCAAAGCTTCATGTATAAACAGCAATTGTACTACACCAACCATCAAATATCCAATCTCCACCAATAAACCATTGCATGTTCAGCCAAAGAAAATCAGTACACGTGGGTTGCAATTTTCATTTGCAAACAAGTGCTCTAGGACACGTCATATTGTGCTGCAATGCAGCAACAAACAAGCAGAAGGGGACTGAAGTTACACCCTAAATAGCAGCACTACTTCAAACCGCCCACACCCTTTCCACAGGCATACCTAAATGATGGGGTTACTCTCCCTAGGGCACACTGTTCTCATTTGAATTGGCAAGCATGTGCACCCTGTGTCATTTATTCAACAGACCCCTTGACTGGATCTGTGAATAGAAGACTACAAGTCCCATCTTCCACTACGGCAGATGGGCTTGTAGATCTCAGTGGAGATTCAGGAATTAATTCCTCCAGCCTTATAGTGGTAGGCCTGTACCTCGGTATAGAACTGGGGCTGAGAGAATCGCCTGCAGGATCTACTGACAAGGATATGTATGAACACCGCTGTAGGTCAGTCTCCCATCTCTACCTCCACTAACATACAGACCAGGTGCTGGCCCCATCCATCATGGATTCCAATGAGCAAAAAAAGAATTCTGATTGGTCGCACGTCCAGTGAAATCCCCTTTATTCCATCTTCCATTTATTATAGCTGGCAAAGCGGTTTCCCTCCATTTGTGTTTTTGGACATGTTTTTATGGACTTGCTGAAATAAAGGCGACTTTACTGGACATACGGGCAACCAGAATAATTCTTTGCTCATCTACTGACTAGGGTTGCAATGCTCTGCAGGCTCCAATTCAAAGAATTAATAGATGCATTTTTTTTTCTTTGATTATTGTGGGAGCACTTTGGGTTTTTTTTTTTCCAAAAGGTGGCCTGTCTTTAAAGAGTAACTTCACTTTTGTTGAGAACAAAAAAAACATTCCCCTCTAGGTGATATATGTACATTGCAGGGATTTTAACAAACTTTGTTGCAGATTTCCATCTTCTGTTATTCTGAAAAAAATCGCTGTGCGTTTGTCTGTGTCCATGCGGCAAGTGTAATGAGAGTGGTTTCATAATTATGAATCAGCTCCTGCACTTGCAGGGCTCTAATGAGGAAAAATTCAGGGTCTTCATCCCCTACTTCCTATTGTGTCTTACCAAAAATAAACTTTTGTTGCAGGGGATGCCAAAAATCTGACTTGTATATTAGTGCAGACTTCTGGAAAAAAAAAATCAGTAAGCCAATCGCACATGCAGGAAATGATGTTTCTGGTAGGCGTTCTGTACACATTCGGTGTACAGAATGCCTCCAGGTAGCCATATTGCATTTTACAGAGCTGCAGATTGAAAAGGAAAGGTCATTTTTAATTACAATATGACTTGTGTGTGTATATGCTATATATTTTTTTTTTTTATTTGCTATTTTTTCTCCACGAAAGTGGAGTTACGCTAGAAGCAACTATACAAAGAATAAATGTTATCAACCCCGCAGAAAGAATATTTGATAAATAGGACATATGAATTTCAGATTTAAGTGGTTCATGTAAATGTGTGTGAAAGAGATTGAATGAACAAGGAGTGCAGAGTAATCCTAATACTGCAGTGTATTAATAAGACTTGAACTCAAGCTGTTTGCTGCATCGCCCTTGTAATGAGCAGGAATGAAAAGTAAAGAGAGCCAAGCAGAACCAGAATGAGTTTAGAAGAGATTATCCGTAAGGTTGCTTAAGACATACAGAAAAAAAAAAGAGAAGAAAAATCAATCATCTTCTCCAGGATTTGAACTAAGCAGACCAGACAAAATTAGACCGTTTTCCCGTTAATGGGGCAGGCCCAAAAAAAGATCAGTATGACTATATTTATAGGTGGGATGTGATTTACAGGTTGTAACATACTGAAAAGTATATGTTTATAACACAATACCCCCTACTCCGCCACCTTTTCCACAGCTGCACAGAGCATACACGTTCCAGGTCTGGCTGTCTCACTCTATAATCTGTAACCTCACTGTGCAAATTAATGTCTCAAAGTATTAAAGCCAAAAGCAGCTACACTACATGAACTGCATAAAGTTCATAAAAGCCCCAATGAATTTAGCTAAAAATCCAACGAATGTAAATACCTGAATTTGACTTATCGTTAATGCTTGTACAACAGCACTAAGGCTGCTTTCACACCTGAGCGTAACTTCTTCAAGTGTTTTTTCTGCATTTTTATGCACGATTTTGGCACATTTTTATGCACGACTTGCGCATGTTTAAACAGCGTTTTTGAGCTTTGGCATTTTTTTAGAAAACTATTATCTGTTGCATCATTTGTTGCTAGGTATTTCAGCTTTTCCCGTAAAAACTTACCTGTCCAGTTATCCCGCAATGTCGGCACCCCTAGACAGTTCGTTCACCGGCTGTGGGTACATCATCATCTTCACCAACGGAAACATGAAGCAAAGCCTTGCGGCTTCACAGCCTGTTTCCTACTGCGCATGCGTTTCTGAATGGTCACGCTGTCCCACCTGTGCGTATTCCCAGAAGGCAGCTGGGGAGGGGGGGGGTGGAAGTTAGAGCCGTAAATTTTGACAGGTATCCCCCCCCCCCCCCAACAAAAAAATAATAATTAATGCGCACAAAAGGCACATTTCCATTCATTTCTATGGGAATAAAAATGCTCAAATCTGCCCGATTCGAGCTACGAAAAAAGCTCCAGAACTTTTTTGCGCTTAAGGCGTTTGGCTTCAGGTGACTTGGAGTGGAGATGTGAACCATCTCCATAGAGAATAATTGATCTTTTTTTCCCTAGATTTATTGAAATTTGTCTGGTTTAGCAGGGACCAGCAGAATTTTGATCCATGCATGACCATCCCTGTTCGATAGAAGTCAATCATTAGACTGACTTTTGTCAAACAGGAATGTTAGAAAACTTTTGCTGATCAGCAACTGCAGCCTCTGATCAGGGTATTAGGCAGCAGAGGAGTTCTGCTCTCAGAATATAATGGCCTAGAGGGGAGGAAACCCACTTGTATGGATAAAGTAATTCATTCGATTTTTTTTTTCTTTTTTGATCAGCTTGCGACCTGATCAAAAAAACAAGATTGCCAAAAAATGCTGATCCTAAAAGGTCTTTTCTGTCATAAATATCCCTCCTGCCTGTCAGGGGGTAATGTGATCTGAGCCGCACATGCGCAGCTCAGACCACATTTACGACCCACTATGTGTGCCGCAGCGATGCGACTCCCATGTGCATGCAAGGGAGTGACGTCACCTCGGCTTGGGCTTTCAAGCGGCCAAAGATATGAAACCCAGAAGAAAGACTGGGAAAAGATGGAAGCACCAGGGAGAGACAGCGCAGTGCTGGAGGGCTCCACTTGTAGTCTGTCATAATGTAATAGTATGCAGTGCAGGGGGGCCCATTCTTTAAATGCTTTAAAGCTGTAGTAAACCACAGCTGGAAAAAAAATAAAACATTTCCTGCAAGGCAATGTCTGTGGCAATGTCATGTGGCTTACGACATGGGCTCTGAAGGTCTGGTACTGTATGACCGTTAGAGAGCATGCACCAGTGATGTCACCAGCTGCATGCACTCTGAATATCTCCTAAACAGTGCACGTTTATGAGATATTCACAGTACCTATAGGTAAGCCTTATTATAGGTTTACCTGTAGGTAGAAGTGGTAGAACAGAGTTTACTACCACTTTAAATGTATTAAAAAGACTTTACTACTTTAAGCTCCTTAAAGTGGGGTTGCGGGCAAAAAAAAAAAAAAAGTGGCTTAAAAAAATCATAAAAAAAAAAAAAAAAATTAATTGGAAAAAAAGAAAAATGTTTTACTCACCTCTAAATGCCTGTTGCTAGGGGGTCTCTCGTAGTCTGCCACCTTCATTGTCCGAGCTAACGTCACTTCCTGTAGGCGCCGCACAGTCATCTGGGACCTGTCATGTGTCCCAGATGAGTGAGCGTCGAATCACGGCGCGCCGCTCGCGCATGCGCAGTGGGTGCCCGGCTGTGAAGCCACAGCCGGGTTCCCACATTAAGAATGCCGGTGCCGCAAGCGGAGCGGGGAATGAGGGGGGGGTCTCATTCCCCCGCATCGCTGGACCCCGGGACAGGTAAGTGTCCGATTATTATTAAAAGTCAGCAGCTGCAGTATTTGTAGCTGCTGACTTTTAATTTTTTATTTTTTTGCTGGCACTCCTCTTTAACAACCAGCTTTTCTTCACACAGAATGCAAACGTGTCGATAATTTTTCGACCAATCTGAATTTGAATTGTCCTGAAAATTTGGAATTCGTTAGATCAGTAGAACTGAATTATTAGTTAGCCATACACCAAGCTAATTTTGGCCAGTTCATCAAAAATCTGAGCTGTTGGTGGCCCTGCCGGCATCCTCCCACCTGACATCCTTCAATTTGAAAACCGAAGGAGCCAGGAAGAAAATTGTTGACCAAACAGCGGCTTAATCCAATCAGATACAGTCGCTGTCAGAATACAATAACCAACAGGAGAGATTTGGCAATCTATGTTGTTTAGCGTGGAAGGGGGAATGAAGTAATTTCTCTTGCTGAGGCTGGGGGGGGGGGGGGGGGGGGGGGGGGTGTGTGAAACGGGGGGGGGGGGGGGGGGGGGGGGGGGGGGGGGGGGGGGGGGGGGGGGGGGGGGGGGGGGGGGTCGAATTAGAGACATCGTACAGCATATAGCCAGCTTTATAGCTAGAACTATTGTAAAGAAAAAGTTGCGCTATCCTGATATGTAAAGCTGCTGCTCAAAATGTTATACTACATAGGCAAAATGGCTGTGGAAAGGAGCTGCGCTAAAGATTGAAAAAATCAAGAAAGTTTGATATATGATATAAAATATTATACCGAATAAGGACAGAATGGTATTTGCCCAGATAGCTATACGTTTCACGTGAAAAGTGTCAAAGAAAAAGTCTGCATGTTATCAGACTATCCCATAAAAAATAAATAAATAAAAGCCCGGCTGAGCTCTTCCTATTTATGTGGAAGTGAAATTAAATGTGCAAAATGGATATACACTGACTAGTGAGATCAGAGGACAACCTACAGAGCATAAATTAACATAAATTGAAAAACTAGTGAAAATAAGTAAACACCCTGCTGAGAAATCGTACAGCATATAGCCAGCTTTATAGCTAGAACTGCCATCTAGATCACAGAAATCGTACAGCATATAGCCAGCTTTATAGCTAGAACTGCCATCTAGATCACACATAAAGATACAGAGAGATACAAGTGGAGACAACTGTGTATAAGCAACAAATGATGTGGGTCCTAAGTAATCAGTATACAGTAGGTTGAATTCTGTACTGACTTTTTGTCATTCTGTCCTAATTTAGATAAAATTCAGTGTTGTATTTGTGTGTAAATTGCAAGAAATATAACAAGTGATTTGAATTTTCTTTAGAAATTATTATACAATATATAATTTAGCTAATTAAGCATATAGACACAGTTACTGTAATTATTTAGATCTTTTGTGTACATTAATAATACGCTTGATATTATTAATTCGAAGCGAATAAACAAGTTTATTGCTAATTTTAATGTTTAATGATGGTAATTGAATGTTTATTTGTAAAGTTTTGGGGGAGTTTGAGATATCACTATTACTGCAGTCAAACCTCTGGGCGCCACTCTCTCCTGGGTTATTCATTCTTGGTTTGTTTTCCATATTAATTATAGTGCCAACCTATTATGCAGCACTTTATAAAGTACATGAAACCATTAACCTCAGCCTGTGCCCTTGAAGCAGTTTACATTCTAGAGTGCCTTTCACATTCATACAAGCAAACACACACTCTAGGATTATTCTGCCAAAACTTACCAAAACGCTTAGGACTGTGGGAAGAATAAAAAAAAGAAAAAAAAAGAAAACTCATACAAACACAGGTAGTACATACAAACTCCATGCAGGTAGTACCACTTGTGGGACTGAAACTAGGAATCCGAGCTGCAAGGCAAAAGTTGAAATCACTTAACTAATGAGCAGTGCATTTTTAATTGTTGTATTTGCAATGAGATCTGGAGACCCTCAACTTAAAAGAGGTTGTGAACCTCTCTGTGGAAGTTGCACATATGGGTAAGCCTAGAATAAGACTGGCCTATAGGTACTGTAAATATCTCCTAAACGTGCGTTGTTTAGGAGAGATCTACTGTGTTTTGTGCCGATGAGGTCCTCGGCGCATGCGGTGTGAAGAAACGCCCCCAGTGTCATTTCTTCATGAGCGAGTCACATGTATCGGCCAGTCACAGAGCTGCGGCCCCGGAAAAAAGAGGAGCGAACATGGATGCAACCTGCAGCAGGGACAGCGCAGGCTTCGTTTGCAGGTAAGTGTCAAATAATTTGCTAGTATGCGAGGCATACTAGCACATCATGCTTTTACTTTGCAGGGGCAAAGGAAGGAAGTAAAACCCATCAGGGTTTACTTCCTCTTTAAACATCCTTCTCCCAAAGAGTGGGGAGGACCTTTTCTGTCTGTACGTGACTTTGATGCCTATAAATGTTGGGCTGCATCTGCTTTGGCATCCCCCATGCACCTTTCTATCAACATTAAGGGGACTAGCTCATGGCGGAATGCCCATCGAGCAGAAAAATCCTTGACCAGTGCACAGAGTTTGACAGACAACATATTGATGAATGGGAAAACTGGAAACCCAACACTGGCCATATACACTAAGCACTTTTGTTGTTTTTAGCTTTCAACCATAAAGATTTTCTGGTTTCAAAATTAAAACTGGGATGGATAAAAAAAAAAATATTTGTCCCTTTATATTTAGTAAACGCTGAAATCTATGATAAAGGCCCCCATTAAGAAATATTATCTAGAATTGAAGAAGTGGTTCTAAACATAGAACATTTTTTTTCCCTAAAGCATTCCCTGCATTAGGGTAAAAATTGGTTTAAAGCTTGCTTTGCTCCCCCACCTCCCCAACTACTTAACTCAATCGACAAATTGCTGTGTACTTCTCCATCTCTTCAATCAAATCCTGTCAGGAGGTAGCACGGGCGGGCCAAGCCATGCTGTGTGTGTCAATAGATGCACACAGACTGGCTCGGGACCAAGCCCGCACATCTGCCCTCTTTTAATCTGCACATGCATCCATATTAAACTTACTATACTATGAGGATCACTTCTGGCACTTGGTGAGCTTTATTTATCATAGTTCTACCCTGATGAGAAGTGTAGCTGGACGTACTTACTAGGTTCACTCTATAACGAATGACAGACACATACCTAAGGCGTGTATGCTGCTGTAAGGACAGCCATCATTTCTGGGGAGCGTTCATTTCACTGGGGCGTGGTGGATGACTCTAAAGCACTTTGCTCCATAGGGAGACAAAATGGTTTATACCTGAATATCACAAAAAACTCAAAACTTATTATTAATAATAGACAGGGTAGATGTATCACATACATCCAACTATCCACAAATGTATCTAAAATGGCTGTCATATTGGGGTCAACTGTCAAAGTATCTAATGGTTGAACAATTATCGTCACCCACAGCAGTCAAATCCTTCCAATATTGCCCATGCTGCACAGGAAGAAAAGAAAAATCAGATTGGTTACTTTGGGTACCAAGAATCATTCTTCTTTCAAGCCCTTTGAACTGTGTGATATTATTTTCTACAATTGCAAAGCTTCAATGATGTCTGTTAAAGTAGTATTAATAAACCCACAACAGTAAAATCAATCTGTATATGCAGAGGAGTGTATTTCTCCCATGGTTGAGAAGCAGGATTTTTCATTCTATGAATAGTGTAGGACCCACTGATAATGGGGTACTTTGACGCAGTAGTGGGCTTAAGCACTACCTGGCCATATAGTGTGACCAAATTCCCATATTTTTTGCTTATTTGCTGCATATGTTCAGGTGTTTTAAAGCGGGGTTCCACCCTAAAGTGGAACTTCAGCTCATCGGAACCCTCCCCCCTCCGGTGTCACATTTGGCACCGTTCAGGGGGGAGGGGGGGTGCAGATACCTGTCCAAGACAGGTATTTGCACCCACTTCCGGGCATAGACTCCCACGGGAGTCTATGTCTCTTCCTGTCCCGCCGCTCTGTCTGAGGGAAACACACGGGTCCCAGAGACAGCGCGGAGCATTCCTATTTCATTGCGCGACTCGCACATGCACAGTAGCGAACCGGGAAGTGAAGCCGCAAGGCTTCATTTCCTGAATTCCATACCCAAGATGGCGGCGGCAGCACCCGAGGACCAAGGGGTGGTTCAGCCTCGGGTGCCGACATCGCTGGACCCTGTGACAGGTAAGTGTCCTTATTTTAAAAGTCAGCAGCTACAGTATTTGTAGCTGCTGACTTTTAAAAAAAAAAATTTCCCCGGACTCCCTCTTTAAATAGCCTTGCAGAATTGAAATGTCATTTTAGCATGTGTGCACTGTAATCTTTTCTTCTGTATATGCAGTAAAGCATGCTTGTTATACTCACTGTGGAACCTAAGAGGTTAATCCTCCACATTGAGTAAAAGGCTGTTTGATCCTGTCTTCTCTGATCCTCCCCTTCTTTTACAGTCCCCAATCCATCTGATTAGAGTACAGAGCCTTGGAGGGACTCTGCACATACTCAGTTTGGTGTGTATTGCTAGAGAGTTGTTTGTTTGTTTATTTTTTATTTTTTAGGGAGGGTGCATGTGAACAGCACGGGGCCAATCAGCACTGTCCAGACAGAGGGTCACGGTCATGCAGCGTCATAGGATAGTCAGAGGAGAATAAAAACTCCTCCTACAAGTTTAAATCAGTGCTCGGTCGGACACTGATAGAAGTCATAAAACTGCTATATACTGCTGATAAGAAAAGGTATGTCACAGTTTATATTTCTAAAATAATTGCATTTCCCTGTTCTGTGTACTGTTGGAGACCAGATATAGTGAATGCAGGGTCCTGGGTTTAATAACACTTTAAAACCTCGGTGTTGGTTTAATATATATATATATATATATATATATTTTTTTTTTTTTTTTTATTACAGTAGTTTTTTTGCAAAGGTCTTACAATACAGAGCCTCTGGGCATTCCTCAGCTCAAATCAACATAAATCAAAAACAGGGGGGAAAAAAAGCAGCTATAGTTAACCCGGTAGGTTAATACCCATTAAACCTTTACTGCTCGCACTCTCACATAATATTTGGTAGCAGCTGAACATGCCCCTTGCAATGAACAATAATTTGGTGGGATAGGTGTACTGGGGGGATGCATGCACAAATATACGAGTTGATTAAGCAGAGAATTGACCATCTAGAAACCGATTAATATAAGCATATCAAACACTTCAACATTGCTCAGCATTAGTACTTTGGGATTCTAGCCAAATAACAGTGGACAGTGGACAGCTAACGTGAAATAAGGAGGAGGAACAGGGGAGTGCTTTGCTGTCCTAGGCTACAAGGCTGTGTATTTCTATTTACGCACATAACACTGGGAAGACACAGCAATCAAGGGTGTCTCCATAGGGTGATACAAGAGAAAGGAGCCACTCTGAAACAGGAAGCCTGGGGCAGCAGTCATGATAAGAGAGATGCATACTTAGTAAGTGATTAAATCAGCTGCAGAAATTGCTTAAAAAGCTTAGGGTTTAATATCACTTTAGTGTGTCATAACTATGTGGGCGGACCCATTGTTAATCCTGGATATATTGTACAGGTAGAGAGGTTCCCAAGTTCCACGCCAACATATTTACAAGATTAGAGAAAAGGGGAGCCATACTGTTTGTGCCAACTTGACTTATTGTCCATTATTTCATAGTGGGGAATTAAGGTAACATTTTTTGCCTCTTGTAAGAAGGAGCACTGGTCAACAGGTCATCTCTCCATCATAGCTAGGCAGACGCTGACACGACCCTAGTCTATTCCATATTATTTGCAAAAACAGAATTTATTGTTCAATAAAAGCTAAACAAATAACAATAGTCACATTTTGTCATGATCATCTGACAAGACATCCTCGGAAATAAACTGCATCATTTGTCATGGATTCATGTTCTGGTGTGACAGTGAAAGTTCACCGTCTATATCAAACCAGTTCAGTGCTGGATTAGGATGTTTGTTGACTGGAAAGTACTGGCAGCATTGAGTTCATCTCTAGAAGAGCAGTGAGGATGCTAAAAAGCTAAATGTACACTGCTGAAACCGAACAATAGTATACTTGGAGAAACATCTAAAAGAATATTTTGGGACAAACAGTCAATAAAGACCTAAAGTGCAGTTAAATAAATATTTCAGTTTGCACCTTAAAGTAATTGTAAATGATCACCTTGTAAAACAACCCATTCAGTTTAAAATGGAAATGAAAAAGGCAAAAAAAAAAAAAAAAAATATATATATATATATATATATATATATATATATATATATATATATATATATATATATATATATATATATATATATATATATATATATATATATATATATATAACCCCCCCCCCCCCTGTTTTATAAGTGATAACATTTCCTCTATTCTAAGAGATGGGGGAGAGGAGAAGCTGCAGGACACTGAGCTTCCCAGTGAATGACTGTGGAAGGGGTGGTGTCAGGACAAGTTTGATCATTGGAGAGCAGGCGGAGTTCCCAATATAGCTAAAGAACTAACCCACAATGTGTTGTTCTGCTTAGTTTTTTTAATAGGGAAGCAGGAGGACTGGCAGGAACACCAGGGATTTCACACAAAAGAAGCAATACAAAGAGAACAGGATATTTTTTTCAAACAAGGTACAGCAGACACATATCAATAATATGAAATGTTGGGTTTACAAACGCTTTAAGGGCTCTATTGATAAAGCAGTGGTATATAATCTTACCATGGCCATACTGCTGCTTAAAGAGGAAGTAAACCCTCTTGAAAAAAAATCGAAAAAAAAAAAAAAAAAAAAAAACCTGCAAGACAAAGGCATAATTAGCTAGTATGCATAGCATACTAGCTAATTATGCATCACTTACCTGAAATCGAAGCCTCGGCATCGGTCCTCTTCTCCCCCTCCGATCGCCGACATCTTCTCCCGGAGTGACTTCCGGGTATCGCGGCTCCGACGCTGTGATTTGCCGGAGCCGCGATGACGTCACGCGCATGCGCACGAGAGCGGCATATAACAACTGAATCATCGGCATATAGCACCGATGCTTCAGTTGTCGCTAGTGCGCATGTGCCGCATGACGTCGGCACATGCAAATACAGGTATATCTCCTAAACCGTGCAGGTTTAGGAGATATCCCTGTTAGCTACAGGTAAGCCTTAATATAGGCTTACCTGTAAGCTAAAGTTGTAAAAGAGGGTTTACTTCCTCTTTAAGAATACACAACACAAATATATTAAGCACTGCAGTATGATTATCCATACAAGACTGAAGTTAGCAGAGAACTATTGAAATGAGTGAGTATTATGGAGTTCTCTGTGTTGGAGAAGATTTGGGGCAGAAAGCTAGAAATATCAGAGATAGTTGACACCATTGGCAAGATATAAGTATGGTCGGAGGGTCTAGCTTTGGTTAGAGCAGCTAGGGAGGACAGGCTGGGGAGGGGGATTGTTAAAGGTAAAATTCAGAAAAAAATGTTAATGGACAGGTAGTTTAATCAGTAATATCATTAATGAAAAGGTTCTTTAACCTAAAATTAGAGGATTGAATTTTTTGTTCAAACAAAACATACGCTACAAAGGGTAAAGGATTAAAAGGGTTGAAAAACCTTCTGTAGTGCAGCAGTCCCCCAGAGCCACCCTTTTACTTACCTGAACCTGATCGTTCCAGCGATGGGGATGAGCACAACAGCTCCAGCCGCTGTCTCTGGTCCTCATTGGATAGATTGATAACAGCAGGAGCCATTGGCTCCCGCTGCTGTCAATCAAATCCAGTGACACAGACAGCCAGGGGACGGGCCGAGTCCTGCTGTCTGTGTCAAAAAAAAAGCAGAAGTGGAAAGAGGCTCTCTCTGTGGGGGCACTCAAGAGGAGGAGCCAGTAGAGCCGCTGAAGGACCCCAGAAGAGAAGGATCAGGGCCACTATGTGCAAAACCCTTGCACAGAGGAGGTAAGTATGACATGTTTGTTATTTAAAAAATAAATAAAAAAAAACCTTTGCAATCCCATTAACATATATGGTACCTTAGTATGTACATCCATACCCCAAAACAAAAGCCTAGTACACACTATCAGTTTTTTTTTTTTCATTCAACCCAGCGGGCTGAATGAAAAATAAACAATAAACGGAGGAGTTGGGGAGGAACTCGCTGTACTATCAGATGTTAATATTTAGAACAGTGATCTCCCTAGTAAGCTATTGTGTTCTGACAGGGGGGCTTCCCCCCACGTCAACCGGAAAACACACTGGTCAGCACTTGCAGCCATTGGCTGAGAAAGCACTGATCGGATACCGATCGATAGATGTTTTTATGGCATTCCCCTTCGACATAAGATGTTTGGCCGGCTTCTGTCTGACACGCTGCTGTTCACACACAGGCAGAATGTCGCCCAGTTTATGTTGAACTGGGCGATATTCGGCTCAAGTGTACCAGGCTTAAAAGTGAAGTATTTTTTATTTTTTTTAAATGATACTTACCTAGGTGCATGCAGCATCGGTCCCATGCTGCATTTTTTTAAATCATACTTACCTAGGTGTATGCAGCATCAGTCCCATGCTGCATCTGTCCCCAGCAGGCTTTTAAGACTGAGAACCGTGCGATCAAACACTGCTGATCGCTAAGTTTCTGAGAACCGTGCGATCAAACACTGCTGATCGCTAAGTTTTCAGTGCTCCGTGAGCTGGTGACTACCAAGGGATGCTATGTAGACCTAAATGTATGGTAGTAACAAGGCTTTGTATCACTCCACCTATGACAGGAGCCGGTGCTATACAGTAAGCATTGGCTTATGCGGCTCTTATTACATTATCGTGGTGTTGGCCTGAACAAAATCTCTTTGCCAGCTCTGGAATTTAAAAAAATAGAACTCTTAGAAAATTGGGTGCGACTAG
This sequence comes from Lithobates sylvaticus, assembly GCA_028564925.1. NCBI lineage: Eukaryota > Metazoa > Chordata > Amphibia > Anura > Ranidae > Lithobates > Lithobates sylvaticus. The sequence goes on from CM053026.1 coordinate 249,238,523, forward strand.
GAATGGTCAGATTTAGGGCACAAAGCGATGAATTGGGGTATATGCACATTTTTGTAAAATTCTTGAGGCCGATTCCAACTTTGGAACACATGCCAACAATATATTCCTATTGAGTAATACACATGGGCATTTGAACAGGTTATTGTTGTGTCACATTAAACCAGCACCGATTGTACCATCCAGCACATTGCTTTTATTGATTCCCAGCGGGAAATTCTGAAGCAATTTTTGAAGGCTTTAGTGTATTTGATGAATGCAGTGCACTATTCCAGATTTCTTGATGGCCCAAACAAGAAAATAACTTATACTGAAAAAAGATTGACAGACGTACAGTATACTATGTTTAAGTGCACCTAAAATTCTCAAATAACACCCAAGAGAATGGGAGTGTGTAAGGCAAGTGTCAGAATTGATAGAAGCCTATGTGTATGAGCCCTTGAGGCCTCTCTGAAAACGTACTCCGGTAACAAAGTCCCTATGGATCCCTTCAGTAAAGAGAATCCTCTGGACATGTAATTAATATACCTCAAGCATTTCTGTGGCCACATAAAACATCTGTTTGACCCGGCTTTTACCATTTGATGACTATCAACGTAGAAGAGAATGTTATTGGAAAAAAACAGAGCCAGTGGCTTTGCTTTCACATAGGGGCCTTGCTTTTGTGTGCCAGTAGTGAATTATTTTCTATTTTCAGACACATTTTCCTATTATCCTTGTTCTGTTTGCATATCAACAAAGAGACACTAAGGTGATCCTTTGAAGAGAAAAGCCTCAGTGACGGAATCTGCCATGCAGCCTTTGCCAATAATCATTTGCTATTTAGGTTTCAGACACATACGCACATTAACCTGATGACTGCAAGAGATAATACGACAACAACAAACAGCACAAGGATTTCCAAATGGTTCCCACTCAACTGAAACTGCTTCTAGCACTTTAATAGCACAGAATGTGAAAGCCGTGTCACCGACGCAATCTCCCGTATACAGAAAACATCATGCCAGCACAACTGCAGAGACATGTCACATCTGCACAGCCTTCATAGAAACGAGGTAACCGTGGATGCAAGAACAGCATGTAAATTATTCATGTCACTTCTTAAGAGAATCCTATATACAGTCCTAGCTTCAAGCAAACATCGATCGTGTGTGGATCATGCTTTTATAGGAACGATAGGCAATGAGAAATCTGCTTGTTGACAAATTCAACATTATACCCGACTCAGTGTTGAACTCCCACGCATGCACAGAGGGATAATATTGTTTCCTGTAAGTAAAAAACAGAAGCAAGGCTGAATTAGCAGCTCAAAAATCCATGTATGCGCTTTTCATGAGTTTGATTCTTTTTATGGTTGCAAGTATGTTTACTTACAACCATACAACCTTACAACAGGGAGTTTGCATGTTCTCCCTGTGCCTGTGTGGGTTTCCTCCGGGTACTCCGGTTTCCTCCCACTCCAAAAACATGCTGGTAGGTTAATTGGCTTCTGTCCAAAATTGGCCCTAGTATATGAATGGGGACCTTGGATTGTGGGCTCCTTGAGGGTAGGGACCGATGTGAGTGTGCAATGTACAATGTACAGGGATGTACAGGACAACTGTAGACACGCACCCACACTCACTCAGGTTTAACTGGATGGACTGGTGTCTTTATTCAATCTTACTATGTAAGTATGTAACTATGCAAGTAGGGATGCACCGATACCATTTTTTTACAATGAGTACCGATATTTTTTTTTTTTTAGTACTCGCCGATACCAATCACCGATACCTACCGCAACCATTTTGTTCACTTCAGCTGTCAGCAATGGTACAAAGCATTGAAAAGTTATTTACAAATGAAATAAACAGATTTATTTTTATTTTTTTGCACTTTTTCAATGTGAAATGTGTAAATATATGTTAATATATATGTGTATATTCACTAACAAAAAAAAAATAATTTTAATTGCTTATCGTTTATAAAATAGACATGAACAAAAAATAAAAGCAGGAAAAAAATTTAATGGAGGAGAATAGGGAGTTAATTAAGGCTGATTAGGTGAATTAAGGGTTTATAACAGGGCTAAACAGAGGAACATTTGTTCATCCCTTTGATCTGCAGATGAAGAAATAGAAAGATTCAAAAAGAAACAATGTTTTTTTTTTTAGTGATTCAGAGGCTGAGCAATCTTGTTAATAAACATTGCCGGCTGCTTTTTTTTTTGACAGCTCCAATTACCGGACTTCTTTAACCACTTCCCGACCGCCTCATGTAGATATACGTCAACAGAATGGCACGGGCAGGCAAAAGCACGTACCTGTACGTCCCCTTTGATTTGCCTGCCCGGGGGGCGCGCGCGCGACCCGGTCGGGAGCTCCGTGACCACGGCCGCGGGACCAGCGGACCCGATCGCCGCTGGTATCCCGCGATCGGGTTACGGAGCTGAAGAACGGGGAGAGGTCTATGTAAACAAACCTCTCCCCGCGCTTCCTACACTGACTGTCAGTGATCGGCGGTTCCCTGTCATCGGGAACGCCGATCAATGACGTCAGACGTACAGCCACGCCCCCCTACTGTAAAAAAAAAAACACAACACGTCACACTGACTCCTCCCCGCCCACTAGTGGTTAACCCCCTAACTACAACTGTCATTTACATAGGAATCAGTGCTATTTAAATAGCAGTGATTGCTGTATAATTGACAATTGTCCCAAAAATGTGTCAAAAATGTCCGATGTGTCTGCCAAAATGTCGCAGTCACAATAAAAATCGCTGATCGCCGCCATTACTAATAAAAAAAAAAATATTAATAAAAATGCTATAAAACTATCCCCTATTTTGTAAACGCTATAACTTTTGCGCAAACTAATCAATAATCGCTAATTGCGATTTTTTTTACCAAAAATATGTAGAAGAATACGTATCGGCCTAAACTGAGGAAAAAAAATGTTTTTTTTATATATTTTTTGGGGATATTTATTATAGCAAAAAGTAAAAAATATTGCATTTTTTTCAAAATTGTCGCTCTATTTTTGTTTATAGCGCAAAAAATAAAAACCGCAGGGGCGATCAAATACCACCAAAAGAAAGCTCTATTTGTGGGAAAAAAAGGACGCCAATTTTGTTTTGGAGCCACGTCGCATGACCGCGCAATTGTTAGTTAAAGCGACGCAGTGCCGAATTGCAAAAAGGGGCCTGGTCCTTTGGCTGCCAATTGGTCCGGGGCTGAAGTGGTTAAACACTTCAGCTGTCAACAGGGGAGACCCACTGGCAGCTCAAAGAACCAAGCCTGAAAGTATCGGTTTCAGGTATCGGTGCATTTGCACGAGTATCAATACTTGTGCAAATACTCGTATCAGCACCGATACCGATACTAGTATCGGTGCAACCCTAGTATGGGTGCCTCTTACCCTGTTAGAAAATTGCAAAGCCCACGGCCATCCAAGGAGGGGCACTAATGAAACAAAACTGATTACAGCCTTATAAAAATTTACAGGTAAATAATATTTTCTATATTCTTGCTGCATCTGGAAACACAAAACTTGTAAGAGGTAGTGATTTACTAGGCACTAGTTTAAACAAACTTTTTTGATAAAAAATTGCAAAATACCAAGAGGCAGAAAAATCCATCAGTAAGACCTCATTCACACAGGCCCTCAGATCCGCTGTCCGCGAATGGGTTCTGTGTGTATGCAGCTTGAGCCACCAAGTGCTGCGTGCAGGCAGCCCATGTAAGCATATGGGAATGCAGCCGCTCGTCCCTGTTTGACAGGCATTCAGGTGCGGTACAGGGGAGCAGCCCAAAATGAAAACTGTGTACCCACATACCTGTCAAAATGTTAGAAGCAGAGGGCTGTGCAGATGTTGCATTCCCATACAGTTATATGGGCAGCCTGCACACAGCACTTGGTGGCTCAAGTCACATAAACACAGGACCCCATTCACAGACTACGGGCCTCAGCAAATGTGTGAAGCCCTGGTTCTCACCTAAGTGATTTGAGGTGCTTTCTAAAAGCAGTTGAACACTTGGCATGTGGATTTCACCCATTCACACCTGAGCTCCATGTCACTTGAAGCTTGTTACTCAAAATCTGAAAAAGTACATGGGCATCTCTGAAGTAGAGGCACACATGTTTGGTCCTTATGGACTTTAATAGAAGCAGCAGAAACCCTATGATGTATTGCCTCTTCCTCTCCTAGTTAACTAGCTTTTCATTGGCTAAAACAAGAAAACCTTAAAAAACCTGAAAAATGTGTGTACTAAAAAAAAAAAAAGAAAAAAAAAAAAAGCTGGAAGAAGCTCAAACATCAACTAAGGCTGAACTGCAGGCAGGTATCAAATTCACATATTAGAGTAGCCCTGTATTCATTAAAACATCTTTAAATGTATTTTATTAAAAGCAAGTAGCTTAATTTGAATTGGTATCAGCCTCTTGTAGTCCCTGTAAAGCAGATCTCAGACTGGGAGAGGAAGGAACAGCACAAGGAGTTAGTCAACTGCGGAGAGTAGAGTGATGGAGATAAATACATTTGCTGCTTCTGCTTTTAGGCCTTGTTCACACGGGTTTATCTATACATACACCTGTATGGAGGGCCATCTTTACCCGCATAGGATACAAAGGTGTTCCATGCATTCGCATGCACGCAGTCCCATTTATGTCTATTGGGGTGCAGCACACTATCTGTGTTTGGGGACACGCACCCGCACAGCTGTCAAATTGGGACCATCCCAGTGGCTCCATCCCAACAGACATGAATAGGACTGCCTCCACTCGAATACATGGAAATTGGACAGAAAGTGGACAGACCCCTGTGCATTTAGCCATCTGCCTGGAGGTTCAGGTTTAGGACCACACAAAGGCTTTCTAAATGTTTACTTAATTACTTAATTTAATTCACAGCAAAATCTGTCCTCACCCAACTGTCTTAAGCTACCATGCCACACAATCTGGTGGTGCTCATCCGTAAAGAATATTAACAGGCGTTCTTTTAGGCTCATTTCCTCTAACCCATGCATATGCAACAAATTTGGAGATGCTTAACCTAGCTTTGCAGTGCCTATAATGTACTCATTCAATTCCTAACATTTAATTAATACACACCATTTCAGGGTCACACAAGTTTGTCTGAAGCAAACAAGCTATCAAGGGCACCAACGCAAAGCCTTCCTGATACAGGCATACATTTTATGCAATTTCTCAAATTGAGAGGTTATTTTTGAATTTTAAAAGTTGGTCTAGTTTTGTCAGAAAGAATATCATCAAAGTGACAGACTCAGCGGAAACGCTGTATGGGAGAGTGAAGATGAGCGCCTAGCGCTTTACAGAGCATTCCAAATCAATTTCATAGCCCTAAGCCCGCAAAAGGCCATTAGTGCAGCATTTTGCTCCGTCATTTGAATGTACTTTACAGAGTATTGAGTAGCAAAGCTAGGGATCTGCTTATTCAGGATAAAATATAATTCGGCACCCAATTACTTCTATACTGCCAATCAGTACATACACACACGACATTTTTTAGCTGCCCAGTTGATTTCACATCTTCATTTCCGTCTCTTCAGAAAGACCCCTTTGCTCTCTGTTGTGTGTGCGTTTTTTTTTTTAATAAAGCATACATTTAGCTTCCAGGTATCACGTATTTTCAATCCTTCTCCCAAGCAGGATTGTTTAAAGCAGCCTTTCTCAACCTTTTCAAACACACAACAGAGGTACCCTTGAAATAAGTTTCCAGTCTCAGGCAACACCTACTAAAAGTTCCTATATCTAAAATTCATGATATACTAGTGTGATGGTTAGTGGGAAGAATGCTCCTTACACTTGTGGTCATTGGGAAGAATTACCCCTTTACAGATCGATCAATGGTGTCAGTGGGAACTTTTCCAAGAGGCAGAAATTACTCATTGCTCAAGGAGAACCCAGGGTTCCATTGAACCCTAGCTGAGAACCCCTGGTTTAAAGGATATCAAGAAAGGTTTAGACATGTGTACCCAAAGCCAGATATACTTGGGTATGGAAGCATCAGCAGAGATTGAAAGGAACACCGCTTACTAACCAAGTGCATTAATATTTAAATAAGTGTGGCCTTAGCCAGTGCTGTTCCAGCACATTGGGGCTTGGTCATAGAGGTCCTCTGTTCCCTTCACCACAACCAGCGGGGAGATCTTTGGCTCGGCTTATGCCACCTACACACGATCAGAATTCTCGTGGGAAAAAGCTCTGATGGTTTTCCCGTCGGAATTTTGCTCAAACTGTCTTGCCTACACGCGGTCACACCAAATTCCAACGGTCAATAACACCGCAACATACAACACGTTCGACGGCACAATAAAAAGGGAAGTTTAATGCTTCCGAGCATGCGTCGGAATTTTGCGTGTCGGAATTGCATACACACGGTCGAAAAATCCGATAGAAAGGCTTTCAATCTAAAGTCCGTCGGAAATGCAGACAGAAAAAGACCGATGGGCATACACACGTTCGGAAAATCTGATGAAAAGCTCCCATCGGAAATTCCGGCAGTGTGTACGCGGCATTAGAGTGCCATTGAAAGTTATAGCTGGACAGCTATACATGGGATGGTAATTTGTCCAGTTCAGTAGGGACAGAACACATTTTGATCCATGTATGAGGGCAGGGAGGTTTATATAGAAGTCGATTTATAGATCAACTTCTGTACAACAGCCCTGTTTAGATTTTTGAAGCTCGATTAGCATTGCAGGCTGTAGCTGATCAGTGTATTCTGACGGTGCACAAGTCTCCCGCTGTCAGAATACAATAACTAAGCAGGGAGGATTCCCTCATCCACACTGAGCGTGTGGATGATGGAATCGTATCAGTTTATTTCCATCCAACCCACTGGATTGAACAAAAAAAAAAACTGACTCATCTATGAGCTGTCCATAATTTCGCATGAACTGTCGTGGTCTGCTCTCGAAAGCTGTGTAGTAACGATCAGATTATCAGCTGATCGATCCCTAAGGTGATTTTTTTGGCCAATTATCTCATTGTGTGTACTAGGCATAAAGTATTGGGAGTGCAAAAAGCAATGTTCGAAAGCAGTCCTCATGACATCACCTTGACGCATGCAACAAACATACTGTAGGACTTGCTCTACAGGCTATACTAATCTTTTGCTCCCCCTTTTTGGTATATGGAGGCAATTATCTACACAAGCCATCACCAAGTTTTAAGATTAGTAGAATCTTTAAGCTGGTGCTCAGGGAAATGTTATCTCTTTGGCACAAAGCTGTATGTTCTCACTTTAATTGATGTCATTCTGCAAGCAAGCCGTTCACTGGACTGTGATTACGTAACATTCACCTGAATAACTCACAGCATTATTTTAAAGATCAGATAAGTAGTCATCCTTTAAGCACAGAATACCCTTACAAATCACATAACTTTCTACTTCAAAAATTTGCATCCAAACAAGCATGTTTACATGATAAATTTGTATATTAGAATACTGGCAATGAAGTTTACTAGTCTATACGCTTACATCAGGAAATTATGATGCCTATGTGCAAAGGGGCCAAAAAGCTGGTACTGCCAAGTTTTTACATCAAATGATAGTTGCACAATGTTTATTCAAATAGATTTTTTTTATAAAAATACATTAAAACCCCTTGAACATGGGCGTCATAATTTACTGATGTTTACTCCGGAACTTGTGACGCCCATGTGCAAGGGGGCCACAAACTGTGTGTAAAGACCTATGTAATGCTGAGTATAGGCAAGTAAAGATGCGTAAGCATATAGACGTCTAAAATTATTCTTCATTGCCAGTATTCTAATATACTAATTTATTCTCGCATAAACATGTTTATAGATGCATAAACACATGTACAGTATGTAATTACTGCACTCAAATTATAAAATGTTCTATTTGTGTTTACTGCTCTGTACTCAATGCTGTAATACTGATCTTTACTCAGTGTGCAATGTCCCATAAGCAACAACGCACCTTATTTCAGATCAGTAAAAAATAAAAAAAATCAGCCTTTTTTTTACTTCCGTATGCAAGAAGCCAAATTGGATCATACGCCATAATCTCAAAATTTTCTACTTAATAAAAAAAAAAAAAAAAGAAGACACTGTATTGAGTTAATGCATATCAAATACAGTAAGGCATATTTAAGAGTATGTTGCTTTCTGAAAAAGTGAAAAAAAATAAAAACCTTAAAAAAGGAGTTGTAAAGCCAGAAGTTTTTTTTTATCTTAATCCATTCTATGCATTAACACAGAAGGGTTTTTGTGTGCAGCAGCCGCCCCAGCCCCCCGTAATACTTACCCAAGCCCCATCTCTCTCCAGCGATGTCCACGAGTTTCTCGGCTGTCCTAGACTCTTCCTCCTGATTGGCTGAGACACAGCAACAGCGCCATAGGCTCCTGCTGCTATCAAAGTCAGTCAGCCAGCCAGCCAATCAGGAGAGCGGGGGGGGGCAGGGGCGGGTTGCAGCTCCGTGTCTGAATGGACACACGGAGCTGTGACTTGGCTTGGGTGCCCCCATAGCAAGCTGCTTGCTGTGGGGGGCACTCGAAAGGAGGGCAGGGCCAGGAGCAGCGAAGAGGGACCTGAGAAGAGGAGGATCCGGGCTGCTCTCTGCAAAACCACTGCACAGACCAGGTAAGTATAACATTTTTGTTTTTTTTATTGAAAAAAAAAAAACAAGACTTTACAATCATTTAAAATTAGCGTCTTCTGTTAAAAAAAAATTAAAATAAATTAAAAAGATCTATTTAGCACTATAGTCTAAAGATGCCTTTTAAATTATTCTTTACTCCTCTTATGTTTATAAGGATAACCAATATGTGCACTGCAATTGGTGGTTATATATATGTATATTCATTATTTTTTTTTATTTCTTTTTTTATGATTTAATTGCATTTCTTACTCTCTCCCTACACCCTGACAAATAAATCCTATTTTTATAGATCCACTACGTCATCCCTAAGAATATTCAGTAAAAGAAGATCAGGATCAGCCTCAATGTCAGTCGGATGGGGTGAGCCATACTGGCAGCAACAGGATGCCACTTTTTTTTTTTTAACTCAGACTCAGTAGCTACCTGAATCACTTTTATGGTTGGCAGACAGACCAGGGATAAAATGCTATTGCAGCACGGACCTTGATTGCTATATTTTCTATACGTCACTGGCTACTTGAAAAGAGGTACAGCCATGTGTATAATACATTGTATAGTTTCGCAGTGAATAGCAGTGTTGTATCCAGGACCTGGGCACAGCTCCTAAAGGCCACAGACTGTTGGAAACTATGAGAAGCAGGCCACTTTTTTTTCTCCTACATCTTATAGTTAATGGATACGATGTAGTATTGTGGCACTGGATGCCGCTTTTATATAAATATACAGAGTTTCTGCATGTGGCTAAATTATCAGGAAATGCAGTAAACAGGATGTCATACGGAAGAAGAGACAACTGGATAATGTCGATTGATTTTGTTTGGGCACCAGCTACATTTCCTCATTAAGCTGCTATTATTAGGAAATGTTTAATTCGAGGACTACACTGCACAAGGGGCAGAAACTGTTATTATTTGCAAGACAGCCATCAAAGCTACCTTCAATTAATGCCGTATATAAATGAATCATCCTGGCCCATTTAGCTGGCCTATAAACATTAAGAGGTATCCAAGTATATGCAAAATGAAAGTGCACAAAATGTTTTAACCATCTGTTTATCTGATAATGAGACATCTATGTAAAACAACGGCTCACTAGTTATTACTGGCCACTTTCAAACTCTAATAGAGAATTATTTGGACAAGAAATATAAATGGTTACCGAACTTCATGTAAAAAAATCATCAACCAAATACTGCTGAACATAGCTGTGTGATGTTACTTTAGATATAGTAGTAATTGTCTAGTTAAAAGACTAAAAGCCAAAAGGCAGAGCACAAAAACCTTTATTTCCTAATGTCTACAAAGGATATAAACCCACTTTGTGTGCAGCAAATGCCTTGTAAACCCATATATTACCCTGTAAAATTAGCGGTGATATCATCACTGTGCTACCCATAGACTGTGCATAAATAACTGATGTGGGTTGGACCCGGCAGGTTCCCCACTACAGGCCGAGTGCAGGAAACGACAGGAAGAGGGTGAATTGCAGAGATCTTACACCCGTTTATGTCAGCATAACACTATACTGCCAAAAGTATTGGGACACCTGTTTTTACACGCACATAAACCTTGACCACTGGGCAGTTAACCCCCCTTCCTAACCAGACCAATTTTCAGCATTCGGTGCTCTCACACTTTGAATGACAATTACTCAGTCATGCAACACTGTACCCAAATGAATTTTGTGTCCTTTTTTTCACACAAATACAGCTTTCTTTTGGTGGTATTTAATCACCGCTGGGTTTTTTATTTTTTGCGCTATAAATCAAAAAATACTGAAAATTCGGTAAAAAAATAAATTCTTTGTTTCTATTAAAAATTATTGCAGAGTATTGGCGAGTATTGGCAGAGTATTGGCAGAGTATTGGCGAGTATTGCAGAGTATTGGCAGAGTATTGGCAGAGTATTGGCAGAGTATTGGAAAGTATTGGCAGAGTATTGGCAGATCATTGGCAGATCATTGGCAGAGTATTGGCAGAGTATTGCAGTATTGCACAGTATTGGCAGAGTATTGCACAGTGGTGGCAGAGCATTGCACAGTGGTGGCAGAGCATTGCACAGTGGTGGCAGAGCATTGCACAGTGGTGGCAGAGCATTGCACAGTGGTGGCAGAGTATTGCACAGTGGTGGCAGAGTATTGCACAGTGGTGGCACTGACCAGCGCTGTGGGCACTACACATCCAGCCCACAGCGCTGGTCCTGTCTCTCCCCCTCTCCGCTTCTCCCCTCTCACTGTACCGATCGGTACAGAGAGGGGAGGGAGGAACCGGCGTCATGACGTGACGCCGGTTTGTGTACATGTGATCGCTCCGTCATTTGACGGAGCGAGCACGTGGTAAACGGCTGCTATCAGCTGCTGTTTACCGTGATCCGTGATGCGCCGGGTCCTCGGGACCCGGCGGTCACGGATGTTCCCGAGTGCGCGCCCCAGGGGGCGCACGGGAGCAAGTTTCTAGGAGGACGTCCGTAGAACAAGCCGACCGCGCTGTAGCCGTCTTTCGACTATAGCGCGGTCGGCATGTGGTTAATGGCGTCTTAGTCTGTAGGGTTTAATATTGAGTTGGCCCACCCTTTTGCAGCTATAACAGCTTCAACTTCTGGGAAGGCTGTCTACAAGGCTTAGGAGTAGGTCTATGGGAATGTATGACCATTCTTCCAGAATCGCATTTGTGAGGTAAGGTACTGATGTGGACAAGAAGGCCTGGCTCGCAGTCTCCGCTTCAGGTTGAGGTCAGAACTCTGTGTAGGCCAGTCAAGTTCCTCCACCCCAAACTCGCTCATCCATGTCTTTATGGACCTTTCTTTGTGCACTGGTGAGCAGTCATGTTGGCACTAGAAGGGGCCATCCCCAACTGTTCCTACAAAAATGGGTGCATGAAATTGTCCAAAATGTCTTGGTATGCCAACACCTTAAGAGTTCCCTTCACTGGAACTAAGGGGCCAAGCCCAACCCCTGAAAAACAACCCCAAACCATAATCCTCCCTTCACCAAATGATTTGAACTAGTGCACAAAGCAAGGTCCATAAAGACATGGATGAGGGAGTTTGGGGTGGAGAAACTCCTAAACCTTGCAGACAGCCTTCCCAGAAAAGTTGAAGTTATTATAGCTGCAAAGGGTGGGCCAACTAAATATTGAACCATACAGATTAAGACTGGGATGCCATTAAAGTTCATGTTCGTGTAAAGGCAGGTGTCCAAAACTTGACAATATAGTGTATATTCGGCATTGTGGAAGTGGGCCTTCTTATTGCATTTTTGATCTCCACATTTGTGCTAGAATGTGTGCTCCCAGGACAGAGACCAAAACACCGACAGCTCCTGCACTTGTACTAATGACTGGTAGCTGGTCTGTGTGTAAATAAAAATACAACAAAAATAAAATAGCTAGATGAAGGCTTGATCTAGGTCAGGGGGCTCCAAACATTTTAAAACAAAGGGCCACTTTACTGTCCGTCAGGCTTTAGGGGAATGGAGTATGGCCAGTGTGAGTAGTAAATGTCCCGGCATTGGAAGTAAACAGTGCCTGCCATTGGTTTTAACAGGAGGAACAGTACCCCATTGTTGGTATCAGTGAGAAGAATAGTGCACCAATGATGGTGTCAGTAGGAGGAATAGTGCCCCTTCAATGGTGTCAGTGGGAGGAATAGTGCTCCTTCAATGGTGTCAGTGGGAGGAAGAGTGCCCCATTCATTGGTCTTAGCAGGAGAAATAGTGCCCCATCGATGGTGTCAGTAGAAGGAATAGTGCCCCATGAATGGCATCTGTGGGAAGAATGGTAGCTTATCATTGGTGTCAGTTGAAGAAATAGTGTCCCAATGGCCAGATAGAGGCCATATGAATGGCAGAGGCAGTGATGACGTCACTGTTGATGGTGCGGCTCTGAAAGTACGGCACGAGTAAGCTGTTCCTTCAGAGTGCATGCACCGGTGATGTTACCGGCTGAATCTAAAGTAAATATCTACTAAACAGTGCTCGTTTAGCAGATATTTACTGTACCTATAGGTAAGCCTCCTTATAGGCTTACTTATAGGTAAAAATCATACAAGGGAGTTTAAGGACATCTGTATTTAGGACTGCTGGTTTATGGTAGATATCGTTTACCATGCACAGGAATTTATCCTATTTTATATAGCTTATTCAAACATGAAGGTGGCATATGGAAGTTTTTTCTAGCAATAAAAACTACTGGACATCACTCCTAATATCTTGTGGTTCACAGAAATCAGATCTGCAGTGCCCTTAACTCATAGTCACCTGCAGAGTACACCTAAAGTTATAAGAAAATAAAGATAATAGTATAATCAATAAGCCTAAAATCAGACTAGTGCTGCTGCATAATAATTTTTGATGCGTTTCATGCATATTTTTTTTTTTGTCTGAAGATACTGATTGATAAACACAACCCTAAAACCCTGCCACAAATGCATCTACATGCATTTGTATTGTGCTATAGGGCCAAAAACACACTATGCTGCACCAAAAAAGCACCAGCACCTTTTCAAAAATTGTTGCATTGAGAAGAAGCGGAACCCATCGGGAATAATGTACTGTATATACTCGAGTATAAGCCGAGTTTTTCAGCAAATTTTTTTGTGTGCTGAAAATGCCCCCTCGGCTTATACTCGAGTCAAGCACTTTTCTGCAGCAGAGCATGTCATTTTCCAAACCGACTTTGGGGCCCCGTATCTCTGGGCCACTTGGTGCTAGGAACCCCCAAATCTGCTGTGCAAACCCGGTGGAACTAGCACTACAACAAAGATGGGGTTCCGAGATACGGGGCCCCAAAGTCGGTTCGGAAAATGTCATTATCTGTTGCAGAAAAGCGCTTGACATTTTCCGAACCGATTTTGGGGCCCCGTATGTTGGGGCCACTTGATGCTAGGAACCCCATCTTGGTCTTCTTTGTAGTGCTATTGCCACTGGGTTTGCACACCAAATTTGGCCCCAACATACAGGGCCCCAAAGTCGGTCAACTGTGTCCATCTACAGCAATGCATTTTTTTTTACCTGCAAAAAACAAAAAAAAAATGTGCATTTCTTTTATATTTAAAAAAAAAAAAAGTGAACTTATCCTTTAAAGGCTGCAGGCAGGTGCTCAGAACCCACCCAATTACTTGCCATTGATCAACCCCATAGGCTAACAGGAGCTTTAGGGCTCTTTCACACGGGGCGGATCAGTGCAGATCCGCCCCGTGGATAGCCGTTTGCTCAGCGGGGATCGCCGGAGCGATCTCCGCTGAGCAGGAAGATGACAGGTCCGTCTCTGCACTCCGTCTCTGACTCGTGCAGGGATGGATCTGTCAGAGCGCCGCTCTTCCCTATGGGAGATCGGGTGACGGATGAAAAAATTGGGTTTTCCTCCGTCTGCAGAAATGGAGCATAGCGGGCACGGACGAGATCGGGTGTCAGCGGATGCTCATCCGCTGACACCCGCTATCCCATAGGGATACCTGTATGTCCGTTTTTAATCCTAAAACGGAAGGATGAAAAACGGACATACGGTCCGTCAGTGTGAAAGAGCCCTAAGGAGCAGAAAACAAAAGTCAAGCACCTGTAAAAAAGGCATATTTTTGCTGCAGTGTGCATAAGGCCTAATAATAAATTCATTTTTCAGATGGGTTTTATAGTTCCAGACACAGTGCCAACACACACATGAAATACTACACAACAGTAAATATCAGACTAGGCAAACATTTACTAGGTTCGGGAACCCAGGGCTGGAAACAAAAGAAATAGCTGGTGTATGTTTTCTGTTTGGACTAGAGCAGCATAATTGGGTCTCCATCTTTATTGTCCATCACTTCCTATTTTTGTCTGCTTTCCTTTCTGAAGCGCTGTCGCTCAGATTATTTTTATTACCTTTGTCAAGGGTTCCCTCTCCATATGTCCTATCTTTTTCACATCTGTGTCTGCATAGTAAGAAATTTGCACAAAACATTCCGGTAAATGTTTACTTACATCCAGTCCAATTTTTTACCAGTTTGCAATATCAATCCTAAAACAATTATGGACACGGTGATTACTTTCTTAAAGCATAGTTGTCATAGACGTTTGCAGGTGCCCACTGCTGATCGGTCCTGAAAATGCTGGTTTCCTAGTTGTGATATCAGTACTTCTTAGTTCCTGACCGGGAGCAAGCATGAAGCAAAATTAATGTACTAAAGCTCTGTCCAGCTCTGTGATAATCAGATCTTCGGCTTCCCGATCATACAGGAGAGCTCGGAAAGGCACTGGAGGGAAGTAGAGGAGGGGACATCCCCTTCTGCTTTCTGTAAAAGCAATCCAGTGGCTAATGAGCCGCTAGGATGGCTTTTACATTGCAGGGAATTGGCGGCTGAAAAAAAAGCTGCAGGCAACATCCAGATACCCTCACTCAAAGTCCATAACGTCATATAGACGTCATGCGGGTGGGAAGTGGGAGCAGACAGTATACAAAAATCAGCTTGGGTTGTAACAATCATCTCGGATCCGGAGCCGATTTCTGCAGTATCTTTTATTCTCATGTCATGCGACACAGAAAAATTAGGGCATACTGTAAATGCTGGGCATCATTACCCCACCCCAGAACATGGCACCCTTTATTTATATCTTAGTGAAACAAGTGTAGTCAAACTTAGTGTTGATATCATCAACTCAGAACTGCTTTGTGCATCAGCAGGAGACCTCCCAGGGTCAGAGAAAGGGTGAAGGGGAAGAAGATGCAGCACATCACATGACCAGATATCTAAAAAGGGTAAAGTATATGACAATCTGAAATAAAAGTGTGGGGGGGGGGGCATGATTGTATTGCGGCGAATGACGTTTTAAATTGCGCTTCTAAGGAAACTGGGAAAAAAAGATCAAAGATATTATGCAGAATGTTCTTAGAGGTTTCACTGCTGATGTAGCATGCATGTTCAAGACAGAAATAGAAGCCTCCAAACTTCTATCCTGACAGATTCCCTTTAAAGTATATTTTCACTTTTGCAGCCACGTTGTAAAAAATAACTACTTTATATGGTTACATGTTCCCATTCTCAAACTGTAACCTACAAAAAAAAAAATGCTTCTTGCCTTTATAGTGGCTACTAAATGCTACCTAGGTTTCCCCTTATATTTAGTGATAAAGGGGGGCTGGGGAGGCATAATTAACCTTGGTTGTACTGTGCTGGCAAATCTCTTGATCAGTTGTAAACTAGATTTGAACACTGTCTGTCCTAACAAAGTTATAAATGTTCCAGGGCTTGGGTAGTATATTGTATGTTAATGCACTTTCTCTTCAGCTGGGCATAGACGGATCAAGTCAGCAAAACAGAAACATGAGAAATAACGTGTACAATATTTTTTTGGGTATGTTGTGAATGGAAAAACAAACAAACACACTGTGAGTGTGCCTTTTCAAAAAGCGACTAATCAAATTTAAATTGGTCTACCAGAGCTGTTTATAAATGCCAGTTGGGACTGTGTTCAAATTTGTAGACATAGGGCTACCGGTACTCTGTCAACGTTTCTCAACCTTTTTTCAGTGAAGGCACCCTTTAAAATTCAGCAAAATCTCAAGGCACCCCATTCTAAAATATAATGAATTAAGCTAATAGTTTTACATAATTCAATGAAGGTTATAAAGTGATATCCACACAAGGGA
The DNA here is from genome assembly GCA_028564925.1 of Lithobates sylvaticus. Lineage (NCBI taxonomy): Eukaryota > Metazoa > Chordata > Amphibia > Anura > Ranidae > Lithobates > Lithobates sylvaticus. The sequence goes on from CM053026.1 coordinate 249,254,770, forward strand.
TGATCAAATGATTCCTGATGCGTTTCAAGGGTTTTCCTTTTCATCACAGCCTTAGAGGGCCAAATCTGGCCTGTGTGTTATAATATGTATAAATAGATACAGTAGGCTGGATGGGCAGTGTAGTATAACACTACATAGGTGGTGTAGCTTTGTGGGCATATTCACCTTTGCTCTAGGAATTATCCTTCCACATCACAGCACTCAGCACCGTATGCGAGGTGTATGTACATAGGATCATCAGATTTTGACGTTTTTGGTCATGGGGACCCAATGGTTGATTCCGGTACAGCAGCCCAAGATCTGTGACTGAGTGCCCACGTAGTTGCGTGGATGTTCAGGGCGATCCACCTATGCTGTGGCTGTGCAGCGTCTTCTGCTGACCTGTAGCCGTGTTGCACTCCGCAGCATTAGCACTCATATGTGGGTGCTTCTGTGAGGTAGAGGTGTAGGTGTGAGCAGCTGCGCATTGCGGCCATGTGCCCCAAATACCGGAAGTGTGTCTATTACTCTATATATACCTAATTTGTTTATAATAAACTCTTTTTTAATGATTCATGCATAAGGCCATGCACCTTCCTTTTTCCTTTATATAAAACCAAAATTCTGTGCAAGGGCCGGACATCATCCTTATTAATCAATGACGTCATTGGTTGTTAGGATTCTGGTGGCTAGATGGTTGTAATGGTGCACAATGAAGACCTGTGGCTTTGTGCAACTAAAAGGCAGGTTTGATCCATCTACCGATTTATATACAATTTTTGGGCAATTTTAAGGCATTTTGCTAAAGCACCCCTGAACATACCTAAAAGGCACCCTGGTTGAAAAAAAAGCTGCTTAATGTGATAGCAATAACGATAATTGTGAAAAAAAAAAAAAGTAAAAACAAAGCAACAAGAAAAAAAATATATATAATAAAAAATAAAAGCCCCTCCCATACACAAGAACACAAGAACATAAGTGCATAATGCAACAGCTGCACCTGCATATGAAAATACCATGAATTTCCGAGTGAGAGAAATTATTCTATGGCAATTATTCGCAGTAAACGCTAAACTGATAACCTGTAAAGGCTTTTTTTTTTTTTTTAAACGATGCCTATTGAAAATTTTGGGTACCAAAGTTTGTCCTTATTTCATGGGTGTGCGCAATGTTCAGACTTAGCATGTTTGGCATTTATTTAATTTTTGCAACGTCATCCTTTATATTTTACAAACAAAAAATACTGGGTAATATATTGTGTTTGTGTACACTAAAATTAACTTTAGTGTATTTTTACAGAAAATTTGCATTTGATAAACATGTGCGCTATATACATTTATTTTTTTCACAGGCAAGTGCTACTATAATTTGACATAAAAACAATTGCAACTAGCACCATTTTATTCCCCAGAGTCTTCGCTTTCAGAAAATATCTGTTTGTGGGCTTTAACTACTCTTCAGGCCTAAAATATGCATTTTGTGTGCAGAAATTGAAAAAATTGCTCTGGTAGGCAAGTGTTTAAGTTCAATTTTACAATAAAAACAAAACTGCTGTTTTTCCACATACAGGGCTGAACCATTTGCAGCAGCTTGCAGTCCTAAAATAATAAATTTCTAAGATCTGATTATTCCTTCGAAGAGCAGCAGTGTCTGGCAGCTGTACAGTTAATCTGAAAGAAATCCTAAGAGGAGGGGGAGCCGAGGTGCACATCCTGCATTTCTATTGTGGGAAGGACATCCCTGGAAACCTTTCTGATGTCACTGTACATTACTAAAAGTGATCGAAGGACCTGGCGCATCTAGATCCAGAGGGACCCCTGGGATGCTTTTTAATACCTTTTTTGACGATGCAGATGCGTTTATCAGTCAGAAAATTCAAACTGCCATTGCATTGCGGTTGGCTTTCCAGTACAGGTTTTAGGGGAATTAGAAGAAAATGTAATTTGCTTGGCTTTTCTGTTTACATTATAGTAGCATGGAATGCTAAAAATATATTTATTCTTAAAGCAAAGCAAATATGGAACAGTGACAATTTTCATGATTTAAAAAAATAAATAAAACAATAAAAAATATATTACTATTAAAAAATTAACTACTACAAGAATATGAAGTTGTTTAGCTTATGGCCAATTTCCAATTCTTGATAAAATTCCTCAGTCTGTATGCCGGAATGGAAACAGCAACCCCTGGCAAGCACAAAAAATTCTATCAGTGTCATGTCTCTGAGATAATACAGACCCCCTCCAATAACTTGGATGGATTTAGACGGCTTCAAAGCTGGCCTTACTTTAAAATCAGCCATGCCCTTTTCACAGACAGACAGGGTGGTGCTTTAAATAGCCAACCAACAGGAAATCGTTCCCTTGCAAAATATTAAAGCACAATTACCGGTTGCCTGATATGTTGCCATGACATTCTTTCTACGATGGAAAGCCACAAAACACATTATCCAAGAAACAAAAGAAATGGAGAGCAGAGGTTAGGTATTGCATGAACAGTCAGAAGAAGCGGAGGGAAGAGAAGTCACTATAATAGTATGCAAAGTAGACATCTCATTCCAGAATATTTGTTTTATATATCCTACACACCAGAATGTCTTCTGCTGACAACAATGTATGCAAAGAGCAACTCTACAAACAATACCATTGGGACTTTTCTGGTACCTCAGTTATCAAACATGCGAAAAATACATCAAGTATCTCATAAAAGGTTCACATTTTATTTACATCATATTACCACTACATATTTAGGCTAGTAGTGCACTTAAATGGAAGTCAAATAAGATTGCCTAAAGAGACTTTAAATGAAGGTGTAAGCAGATTCAAATACCTTACAGTGGGGAAAATAATGATTTGATCCCCTGCTAATTTTGTAAGTTTGCCCACTTACAAAAAAATGACTGGTCTATAAACAGCCTGTGAAAGAGAGCTGAACCATACACTGTGCATAGTGTACTCCTCAACCCTCCACTCTGTACGTAGTGCACCCCTGAGCTCTGTACCTAGTGCATCCCTGAACTCTGCACAGAACGCACTTGGTATTTACCGTCCCTTTAAGATTCACCCACTGTTGGTGCAATTTGGCCACACCCACTGTTCAATGCAGTTCGGCAGCGGTGTGGTTGAGTTCTTGCACCTATTCCATGAAAAAAAAAAAAGCCCTAGATAAATGTATATAGTCTTACAAATACAAATGGACCTTTGGAGGACAACCATAATGCTAATGCAGCCAACGATGGAGTCGAGTTTGAACAACTCTGATGTAGGGTGAGGAAGGGAGGAGCAGAGAAACTGGGCCTGTACAGAAAGAAACTAGAACATACCAGAGGAGGAGAGAGATATAATGTACAAGGAGGGGCTTTACTGGGGAACTGACATTTCCAGAAGTCAAATTTTCTAGTATGTTGAAAGGCACAGTGCAAGTGAATAAAAATGTTTATGGAAAGGAAGAACAGTGCATGTAAAAATGGAAATATATATTTTCAGTGCTTTTACCAGCGATGTGTTCAGTTGGAGACATGGTCAATACAGTTGTGCTCAAAAGTTTATATACCCTGGCAGAATTTATGATTTCTTGGCCATTTTCAGAGAATATGAATAATACAAAAACTTTTTTTTCACTCATGGTTAGTGTTTGGCTGAAGCCATTTATTAGCAATCAACTGTGTTTACTCTTTATTAATCATAATTACAACAGAAACTACCCAAATGACCCAGATCAAAAGTTTACATACCCCAGTTCTTAATACCGTGTATTGCCCCCTTTAACATCAATGACAGCTTTAACTCTGTTATGGTATTTGTGAATGGGGCACTTTATCTTCTCAGATGGTAAAGCTGCCCGTTCCTCTTGGCTTAAAGCCTCCAGTTCCTGTAAATTCTTGGGCTGTCTTGCATGAACTGCACATTTGAGATCTCGCCAGAGTGGCTCAATGATATTGGAGGTCAGGAGACTGAGATCGCCACTCCAGAACCTTCACTTTATTCTGCTGTAGCCAATGACAGGTCGACTTGGCCTTGCGTTTTGGATCATTGTCATGTTGGAATGTCCAAGTACGTCCCATGCGCAGCTTCCTGGCTGATGAATGCAAATGTTCCTCCATTATTTTTTGATAACATACTGTATTTATCTTGCCATCAATTTTGACCAAATTTCCTGTGCCTTTGTAGCTCACACATCCCCAAAACATCAGCGATCCACCTCCGTGTTTCACAGTAGGAATGGTGTACCTTTCATCATAGGCCTTGTTGACAAATCTCCAAATGTAGCGTTTATGGTTGTGGCCAAAAAACGCCATTTTGGTCCAATCACTCCAAATGAGTTTGTGCCAGAAGGTTTGTCTCTGTGCTTTTTGGTGTATTGTAAGCGGGATACTTTGTGGCATTTGCATAGTTAATGGCTTTCTTCTGGCGACTTGACCATGCAGCCCATCTTTCTTCAAGTGCTCCTTATTGTGCATCTTGAAACAGCCACACCGCATGTTTTCAGAGAGTCCTGTATTTCACCTGAAAATATTTGTGTGTTTTTCTTTGCATCCCAAACAATTTTCCTGGCAGTTGTGGCTGAATAGTTAGTTGGTCTACCTGACCGTAGTTTGGTTTCAACAGAACCCCTCATTTTCCACTTCTTGATTAGAGTTTAAACGCTTCTGATTGGCATTCTCAATTCCTTGGATATCTTTATATATCCCTTTTCTGTTTTATACAGTTCAACTACCTTTTCCCGCAGATCCTTTGACAATTCTCTTCCCCATGACTCAGAAACCAGAAACGTCAGTGCAGCACTGGATGAAAGATGCAAGGGTCTGTTAGGAGTCCAGAAACTCATTGACCTTTTATACACACACACTAATTACAAACAAACAGATCACAGGTGAGGATGGTTACCTTTAATAGCCATTCAAACCCCTTTGTGTTAACTTGTGTGCATGTTATCAGGCCAAAATCTCCAGGGTATGTAAACTTTTGATCAGGGTCATTTGAGTAGTTTGTTATCATTATGATTTAAAAATAGTAAACACAGTTGATTGATAATAAATGGCTTCAGCCAAACACAAAGCACGAGGGAAAGAAATGTTTTTGTGTTATCATTCATATTCTCTGAAAAATGGCCAAGAAATCTTATGAGCACAACTGTATATGGAATCTGGTAGCGCCACAACTGCTTGTAAGATAATCTCAAGGAAAACAGTCAAGAAAATGTCATTTACATATAACTCTTATTTCCAGAAGTCTTATGACTTCTGTGTGACTCAATGGATAAAAAGATTGATTTGGTCAAATTTGTTTGGATTTTCTCTCAGGACCTTTTAAACTTTATCAAGGACAAGAGTTTATTGATTGAACCACCCATTTAGTGCAATTGATTTCTGAAAGATAGAATTTTATCCAATCATTATATGAAATTAATGTATTGATATCTATATGGCCATCATTACGTTACCCAGGTGGTGTAGGGAGGGGGTAAGTCATAGTTTAGCGTTGCTGCCATACAAATAATTACGTACACTATAGCTGCACCAGCAGTCAATCTTGAAGATACATCCTTTTATAGACACACTGGTGTATTGATCCTTAGGTACATGCTGTGTGTTACGGCACCCAGAACTTGTAGTAGACTGCCTGATGAATGCTCCCCTCCTGGCCACCATCCAATGTGGAAAACCCAAATAGACTACAACACCTGTTGCTAATGTGTTTATATTGTATACACTCACAAAAAGCTAAATTCTGCTACACAGCAGAAAGCTACATTTTGTGACCTATGGTACTTTATAACAAATGCATCAAACTATGTGATTTTTTTTCTGTGTCTACCATCATGTTGCAATGCACAGTGGAAATCACATTATCTTTGTGGTGCCCATTCACATAAATTCAAAATGGTGCAAGTGCATCTTTTATGGCAACACAGGGAGTTTTTAGCCCCACAGACTTCAATAGGAGTGTATGAAAAGAGCATAAAAAAAACGCATGTACAGCATGTATTTTTGGTGCATTTTTTGATAAGGTTCAACAACCAGTCTACGCCTCCTCCAAAAAAAAAAGCATGAAAAAAAAAAAAGCAAGAAACACACTGAAAATGCATGATTAAGCAGCGGCATTAGTGTGAACCTAGGCTAAAACTCCTGCAATGCACTTCTAGAATATCCAGTATGTTGGGTTTTGATGCTTTTACTGACAAAAACAAGTGACCCCTATCTGACTGAACTACATTACCTACAAAATGAACACCAGACAAACTGCTAAAATCCAGGATTTAAATCTTTTATATAAAAGCGGTTTTATCTGCAAAAAAAAATTAATACCACCGACCACCTTCTAAATGTTGAAAGGTTCATTTCATCCAAAAATGGTATTCAGTAGATGGAACCTGCTAGGCTCAGTCCCTGAATTCCAATATATGTTGGATACATCAACAGCCAGATCTCCCTGCCATACTTGTTACTGTCCACCTTGGAGTTTTGGCTTCTATCGCCTCTTTCTGTATGTTCCAGCTCTTTCCATTGCATTCTTTAAAATATATACTAAGTAACAAATACAGCAAGGGATGGTGGAAACACCTCATAAGGACTACAGCAGCTGTGCAGGAATTTAAAGTGGAGTTCCGTCCAAAAGTGGAACTTCCGCTTTAAGCACTCCTCACCGCCTGACATGCCACATTTGGCATGTCCTTTTTTTTTGTGGGGGGGGGGGGGGGGTGTACACTTTTTTTCGTGGGACTTCATGTCCCACTTTATATCTTCGGCCGCCTAGGTGACTCCTCCTCTCGCCCTAGGCGGCCCATCCCTGCCGGCAATCTTCTGGGACACTCAGGTCCCAGAAGATCGGCTGGCCAGAAGGAGACTGCAGCATGACTCGCACATACGCAGCGCGCGCCCAGCCATGAAGCTGTAAGCTGTCACGGTCGGGTGCCCACAGTTGCCATGACGGCGCCGAGAGGAGGGGAAGAGGAGCTAGCCTCCAGGCGGCCACATCGCTGGACGGTGGGGCAGGTAAGTGTTGGTTTATTAAAAGTCAGCAGCTATGCTTTTTGTAGCTGCTGACTTTTAATAAACTAAAAAATTGTTGGAACTCCGCTTTCAGTACAGATTTCTCTCCAAAAAGAGTTCCTAAGAGACATATTTATACACAAAAATTGCCCATTTAAATAAATACATATCAATTGAATAGATATCTAAATAAAATAAATGCCTCTTAAATCTTCACAAATTAGCAAAGTAATAACTCAAAAATTGTATACTGTTCACATAGCAGCTGAACAATAGCGGTTCTATACATACAGCAGAGCACACCAATGGAGAACTGGGTTCCGTAAAGAGAAGGCTTCTTTTTATCAAAGGGGCAAAGTCTGAGAGTCTTAAAAGCAGACTTTCTATCATTAAAGTAAGGTCCACTTTTTTACATTTTCCCTACTCTTGCATAATCGCTTTAGAAATAAGGAAGTAAAAAACAAAAAATAAAATGCTATTATTCTCCCCTTTGACCATCTTTTTCCTGCGAGGCACAGTCATGGGTGCCATTATCGCCTTCTGGCAAGATTTGGCAAACTAGTACTTGCTAGAAAGACACTCCCAGCACTGTACTGTAACGTCGTCTTGTGAGATTTGGAGTATTCAACATTCCTCAAATCTTGCCAGGAGGAGGATGATGTCGCTTGCTGCACCATGGAACCAGGAGAGCATAATATCTATTTTTTCCCCTTATAGGTACTTGGTATAATTTTATTTAGAGCGATTCAGCAAGCGGGAGGTGTGGCAAAGGTAAACAGCACCAGGACTGCTTTAAAAATATAAGAAGCAAAGACCTCCTTCAGGCTTGAAGGTAGAATACAATTATTTATTGATCAAAAAAAAAAGGAAAACATTTAAAAAATAAATATATATAATAGTATAGTATAGTATAGTATATTTTTAGTGCCGATTATCATAAAGAAAGAAGATATGTTTAGATATTCCCTTCAAAAGTGAAAACTACTGGCTTGTGGTTTAAAAACAATGGCAATTTGATGCCAGATAACTCAAACAAAAGGCTTTGCAAAAATTTTATATAGTAACCTATAGCAATTGGGTACCAACATGCATAGCAGTCAGAACATTAGGAAAATGCTAATTGATAACTGTGGGACTTTGCACAGGGATTAGAAGAAATAGATTACTTTAGGTGGGGTTTTACAGACCACAAAAAAAAAAAAAAAAAATGATTAATGAAATGCAATAAAAAATAAAATAAAAAAATAAATAAAAACTATCTTCTGAACTGCTACTCAACTGCTGAAAAATGCATCATATTTATATTTGTCTTCCAAAAGTACCAACAACTAGGCTTACAATACTTTTGCATAGCACTGTATATTACTAATGCTCGACTATGCATAACAATAAATTGATCATACATTTAATAATTTAAATTCTGTTTGTTAGGACAAATCATTTTTCCCCTAACAAAAGAAAAAGATCACCGTTGCCAGTTCAATAGAATTTTCTACCAGAACAAATAATTTCCCTTCAATAAAAATAACTGTTTATTGATTAAACTGCCAATTTACTGCAGTCGATTTTCAGAAAGATATATTTGACTATTATCAAATGACTGTAACGTGACATGTGACATACAAAAGATAGATCTTCCAGTTACAAGCGTGACACATTAAAACAGTTCATGAATAATCTAAAGCAATGTCCAGCAGGACTGCTAAAATGACCTCCAGTGTCTTCAGCATTATGGCCTTACATTATAAATGCTGTGCTCATCGCTTGGAGCGATCACACCACCTGGCACAATCGATTGTAAGATGGCCACGACAAGTTAATGATTAACATAGAAAAATAGCTGGAAAATGGCATCCAAATTGTGCACTGAGGGATGATCGGTATCCTTGGAGAGCAATATTTGAAATTCGCACAGTAAGACATAGCAAAATAATTACTCTTTATACAAAAAGGTAAAAAAAAATAAAAAAATAGAAAAGCTGTATAGAGAACGGTAATAATTACAGGTTCAGTGTCTGAAATGGAAGCACAAAAAGCCCTGTGTGTGTGAGAGAGGAAAGATTGTTCCAAGGCACACAGCACTGCTTGGCGCTATTATATTGAGTTACAGTTTTTTCCAAGTACTGTGCACATGATATAAATATTATATACCACAGGACATTCCTTTAAGGAACATGAATCACAAAACATAAATTGCGCAGAGAACAGATAAAGCAAACACATGGGAGATGGAAAGCAGAGATTTCTTGCAAGGTGGACCGTTTTTTTTCGTGCAAGGGCACGTGGCCACCATCAATGTATATCTGCACTTCATCATAGAAAATGGAGTTTATTTTTGGTTTAAGCCTACTCCGCTAGGCCAGAAGTAGGAGTGTCCACATTTTATTTCACAAAAAGAATGTGGTTTTTCTAAAAGGTTACTGCAGACAGTTTTTGGACCAATCAGACAAATCCAAAATTGGAAAAACTACTTGTTGGGGTTCTGCGTTAAACAACAGAGGTCAGCCGGAAGAGCCATTTACTTCAATCTCTGTAGTGGAAATGCAATCTTCAATGCAATCTTCTATTTCAATCATTGATTGATGGAAAGGGAGACATTTTGCTGTCCGATCAAAAATGCCAGCAAGATGATTGGATACTGTGATTCATAGGGGGGGGGGGGGGGGGGTCACATTGTTCCCTGAGAACAATGGCTGGGGAAGCAGTTGTTTAAGTCATTTATTATTAGTTGCAGTGTTCAAACCACATTCAAATGTAGCTTTTGAGTTTCAACGTGGTCTCAATGGGAAATTTTACCTGCAGAATTACAGATCATTGGCAGTTAAAGTGATTGTAAAGTCTTGTGTTTTTTTTTTTTAAAAACAACAAACATGTTGTACTTACCTGCTCTGTGCAGTTGGTTTTGCACAGAGCAGCCCGGATCCTCCTCTTCTCAGGTCCCTTATTGCTGCTTCTGGCGCCTTCCTCCTATCGAGTGCCCCCACAGCCAGCAGCTTCCTATGGGGGCACTGGAGCCGAGTCACAGCTCACTGTGTCCATTCAGACACAGATCCCTGTCTAAGGAGTGTCCCGAATGGCTTAGACATTTGTGGACATTGCTGGAGAGAGATGGGGCTCAGGTAAGTAATTAGGGGAGTGCTGGGGTGGCTGCTATACACAAAAGGTTATTTATCTGCCCTGACCACAATGCCAAAAAGCTTTGCTTGACAGACCAGGAGTCTCCTAATCCTTCACACCTGTTTACAGTGCATCCTGAAGTATTCACAGCGCTTCACTTTTTCCACATTTTGTAATGTTACAATCTTATTCTAAAATGGATTAAATTCATTATTTTCCTCAAAATTCTACAAACAATACCCCATAATGACAACATAAAAGAAGTTTGTTTGAAATATTTGCAAATTTATAAAAAATATAATAAATCACATGTACATAAGTATTCACAGCCTTTGCCATGACACTCAAAATTGAGCTCAGGTGCATTCTGTTTCCACTGATCATCCTTGAGATGTTTCTACAACTTGACTGGAGTCCACCTGTGGTAAATTCAGTTGAATGGACAAGATTTGTCCATACCAGTCTATATAAAGGTCCCACAGTTAACACTGCATGTCAGAGCAGAGCACAAACCAATCCATGAAGTCCAAGGAATTGCCTGTAGACCTCCAAGACAGTATTGTATTGAGGCACAGAACCGGGGAAGGGTACAGAAACATCTCTGCAGCATTGAAGGTTCCAATGAGCACAGTGGCCTCCATCATCCGTAAATTGAAAACATTTGGAACCACTAGGACTCTTCCTAGAGCGGGCTACCCGGCCAAACTGAGTGATCGGGGGGAGAAGGGCCTTAGTCAGGGAGGTGACCAAGAACCTGATGGTCACTCTGACAAAGCTCCAGCGTTTCTCTGTGGAGAGAGGAGAACCTTTTAGAAGAACAACCATCGCTGCAGCACTCCACCAATCAGGCATGTAAGGTAGAGTGGCCAGTCGAAAGCCACGCCTCAGTAAAAAGCACATGACAACCCACCTGTAGTTTGCCAGAGGGCACCTGAAGGACTCTCAGACCACAAGAAACAAACTTCTCTGGTCTGATGAAACAAAGATTGAACTCTTTGGCCAGAATGGCAAGCGTCATGTCTGGCGGAAACCACGCACTGCTCATCAACTGGCCAATACCATCCATACAGTGAAGCATGGTGGTGGAAGCATCATGCTGTGGGAAGGTTTTTCAGCGGCAGGAGCTGGGAGACAAGTCAGGATCAAGGGAAGGATGAATGCAGCAATGTACAGAGGCATCCTTGATGAAAACCTGCTCCAGAGCGCCCTGGACCTCAGACTGGGGCGAAGGTTCATAGTCCAACTAAACAACGACCCTAAGCAAACAGCCAAAACAAAGGAGTGGCTACGGGACAACTCTGTGAATGTCCTTAAGTGGCCCAGCCAGAGCCCAGACTTGAACCAGATTTAACATCTCTGGAGAGATCTGAAAACGGCTGTGCACCAACGCTCCCCATCCAACCTGATGGAACTTGAGAGGTCCTGCAAAAAAAAAAAAAAATGGGAGAAACTGCCCAAAAATAGGTGTGCCAAGCTTGTAGCATTACACTAAAAAAAAAAAAAGACTTGAGGCTGTAATTGGTGCCAAAGGTGCTTCAACAAAGTATCGAGTAAGGCTGTCAATACTTATGCACGTGATTTTTTTATATTTTTTTAAATTTGCAAATATTTCAACCTTCTTTCACGTTGTCATTATGGGGTATTGTTTGTAGAATTTTGAGGAAAATAATGAATGTAATCCATTTTGGAATAAGGCTGTAACATAGCAAAATGTGAAAAAAGTATTACGTACATATGTAATAAATCATACTGTGAAAATTAACTTGTATTCCAGAGTTCAACTTAAAGAAACCCCTTAGCGATAAATACAGGGGCTGGAATTGCAGACCCTCTTTTTTACGATACTAGTTGGCTAACCGTGTGTTGCTTCGATACTTTCTGTGTCACTGACTCAAAAGAAGCATGGAAATCTGAATGTCTGAGGGAAATAGGAACTCCTGATCTGCATGACCATCAGCTAAAAAGCATATTTCGAAGGAGAGGTTGGCAATGGTAAACTGCATATCCTCTCTGCACAGGTTTCCCTTAAAAGCATTTCATTTTTTTTATATAAAGCCATACAAAATGTCAAATATCAAAAGAGGATTGAACCTTTCAGCACAGGAAAAAGATTTCACCTCATATGTAATTTTTCATTAACCACTTGCCGACCAGCCGCCGCCATTATACAGCAGCAGGTCGTCTCGTTCTCGCGAAGTGCCGTACTGGTACGTCAGCTCCTCTAAGAGCCACAATAGGACAAAAACAAGGTGCGTCAGACTCAGTGCAGGATTAAGGTATTCATTTAATAGGACAAACAAGCCAAATGGCTACTCACAGCAAGAAAATAGTATCAGGCACATGAATGGAGGGTCCAGGGGTCAGGGTCCCTCCATTTTCTTGCTTGAGTAGCCATTTGGCTTGTTTTGTGTCTGGCGCACCTTGTTTTTGTCCTATTTTGTCTTCTAGAGTTGTGCTTCTACTCTCAGGGTTGCAGCCGCCAGTGTAACTTGAATTTGAACTGGAACCATCTTTATTTTTATTTTGAACTGACATTTATCCCCTTTTCTATTTACTGTAATTTATCCCCCGTTTGTACAGTTATCATTTAGTTGGTGTTTGCGCCATCATTTTCTTTTTACCGACATCCTTTAAGAGCCATAGCAGCTGCCCGAGATGTCCATCGGCCACCCATGTTCAAGGGAAAGAGAGCCAGAAAGGGGATCTGTCAATGTAAACAGACAGATCCCCGTTCTGACAGGGGAGGAGAGAGATCTGCTGTTCCTAGTGATTAGGAACAGCGATCTCTCGCCTCCTCCAGTCAGTCACCATCCCCTTCCAGTTAGAAACACCTCCCAGGGAACACATTTAACCCCTTGATCACCCCCTAGTGTTAACCCATCCCCTGCTAGTGATATTTACATAGTAATCAGTGCATTTTTATAGCATTGATCGCTGTATAAATGTCAATGGTCCCAAAACAGAGTCAAAAGGGTCCGATCTGTCCACCGCAATGTCGCAGTCCCGCCATAAAGCAGATTAGTAGTAAAAAAAAAAAAGTTTTTTAAAAAAATGCCACAAATCTTATTTTGTAGATGCTATAACTTTTGTGCAAACCAATCAATATACGCTTGTTGCGTTCTTTTTTTACCAAAAATATGTTGAATAATACATATTGGCCTAAACTCATGAAGAAATTCGTTTTTATTTATTATAGCAAAAAAAAATTTTTTTGGTTTATAGCGCAAAAAAAAAATAAAAAATGGCAGAGGTGATCAAATAGCACCAGAAGAAAGCTCTATTTGTGGAAAAAAAAAAACGACAATTTTGTTTGGGTACAACATCACACGACAATGTGACAGTTAAAGCGACGCAGTGCCCCATCTCAAAAAATGGCTTGGTCATTAAAGTGTAACTTTAGTAATTTTTTCATCTTTCCATCTAGTAAATCTTCTGTCCTTGTTGTTTTAACTTTGGATAGTAAAACATTTTTTTTTCTGCCAGTAAATACCTTATACAGCCCACTTCCTGTTTCTTGTCTGGTAAAAAGCCTAGGCTTATGACATCATGCACAGCTCTCTCTCACGCTGGTGAGAGTTTGCCAGGAAGAGAGGGGGGTGAGTCATAAGAGGGCCAATGAGAGCTGCAGAGCTGGAGGTGTGCCTCTGTGTAAATCCAGAAAGTGAACAGGCAGCAGCTTCAGCTGCCCACAGTTAAAATGGTTGCAGCCAGACTCAGTGGAGGGAGATTTCTGCAGCATATTTGGCAAGTACAGGATCACAGTATATATAAAATAATATGCAAAGTGGTTGGAGGGAAGCGTCGGAATGACAGACGTTTTTATTACAAATTATGTGAGCAGACTGCAGTTCCTCTTTAAGGGGGCAAATCTTCGGTCTGTAAGTGGAGTTTGCTGAATTTAGACAGAGGTACCTAAGAAACTCTTGCCAAGGAGCACCTTGAACCTGTTTCAAAGAATGACTTAGCTGGAGGCAAGAAAATCTGTTACAGTGAAATAACTGACTCCAAGTCTCAACCCAATTCCATTAACAGCAAAAGCCAGAGCAGAAACTGAAGCGGTCACACTGTTCATTTTTTATAGCTGGATCCAGGGTTGTGGATTAGGAAGATAGTAGGTAATGTACAGAGAAAGTACATGCAGGGCGCATTAGTTAATATACAAAAGAAGCTAAAATAAATGGCAACCTTCAGATAAAGCTAATCAAATATAATGATGCAAATCTCAGTTTCAAGTAACAGCTTTGGTTTGGAGAACTACTGTAATAAATCACCCTTAAAACACAGCTAGTACAACTGTCTGACATCTAAAATTATCATCTCACAATAGATATTAAAATGAAAGGGAGCTCCAGTGAGAATTTGGTAGAGCCTCCCTCTAGTGGTAGGTAGTGGTAAAAGACTAAATGAGTATTTGCATTGCCTAGATGAGCTAATCTGTACCTGCTCGGGTGAGCGAAATGCACTTAAGACTGCCAGAATCCTTACAAGCCTGCAAGCTGAGAGTAATATCAGCATGAAAATTGGCATGTGAGATTTTTTCGGTTGCTACCTGGGTCCAGAAACTTTGGGTTGGTCAATTTCCAAGGGCATGCAATGGATGGCGACACCGTGCACATTGTCCAGGCTCCCTCATGCTTGTACCTATTGTACCCCCATGGGAAAGCTCTGCCATTGTGGACCAATAGAAAGGTTTGACCAGGTGCTGTGCAGATCACACCCACCTCAAAGAAGGAAGCATCCCTATAAGCCTGTTACCGATCTCCCGCGGTAAACCACAGAGGAAGAAACACATTCCGGGGCCATTTCTCCATAGAGAAAACAGTGGCAACTGGCTGTGCAACCAAAAAGCTACACCAAACAAGAAGCAGAAGGGACATGCATGGAGAATAGGATATATTGGAAAAAACTGTATTTTTTTAATTTATTTTTTTAAAGATTGGAGCAATTCTTTGGTAAGCACCTTGCTAATAAAATTATAATCCCCCTAGCTGGAGTTTAGCTTTGCAAGCTCTGCAAAAATGTGTGCTCACTGAAAATACACTTTTAACAAATTCCAGTAAGCGGCCCATTCAAATTCACATCTACAGGGGATCGCAGCTCTGGGGTAGTTCTCAAACTTTATATGCATATCTCTATTACCTAAAGAGCCTATGAGCTTATCACCTTACCAACCACATTCCTCTAACATCTAAGCCAAACACGTTCATACTTGTTTTCGGACTTGTTGGTTGTTTATAAAATGCAGTACATTTTGTTTTCCCAGCAGACGAAACGATATGGATGGCTTTCTAGCGCCAGCCTACAGCATGGTCAGCATGATCCAGTTATTGCAAAAATAAATCGATAAGATGGATTACTTCAATAAAACTAGATGATTAACTTTGAATCGCCTTTTCCAAACCCTTGGAAAATGGTTTGGTTGTAAAAAAAAAAACGCTGAAGTATAAGATTCATTTTAGCTCCATGGCATTACTGGGATACCATCCAAACGAAATAAGTAACAAGCCTATTCTTGTCCAAATTTTCCCCGGAATCTCTAATAGCATCTACGAAAAAACCTACAAATTTTATAAAATTCAGAAACAAATATGCTGAATTAGAAGGAATTAAACAGGCAGAAACAGAATCAAAAAATTGCTGTGCCTGGACTAAAATGTTAATATCCCTCCAATAAAGATAGTCACATGAAGGATTCCCTCCCTATTCTTGCAGCAAATTTATATATATATATTAATAAGACCTCATCTGGAATATGCAGTTCAGTTTTGGGCACCAGTTCTCAAAAAGGATATCGGGGAACTGGAGAAAGCGCAGAGAAGGGCAACCAAACTGATAAGAGGCATGGAGGAGCTCAGCTATGAGGAAAGATTAGAGGAACTGAATTTATTCACTCTTGAGAAGAGGAGAATAAGGGGTGATATGATCAACATGTACAAATATATAAGGGGTCCATATAGTGAACTTGGTGTTGAGTTATTCACTTTACAGTCAACACAGAGGACAAGGGGGCACTCCTTACGTCTAGAGGAAAAGAGATTTCATCGCCAAATACGGAAAGGTTTCTTCACGGTAAGACCTGTGAAAATATGGAATAGACTCCCTCCAGAGGTGGTTCTGGCTAACTCAGTAGATTGCTTTAAGAAAGGCCTGGATACTTTCCTAAATGTACATAATATAACTGGGTACTGACATTTATAGGTAAAGTTGATCCAGGGAAAATCCGATTGCCTCTCGGGGGATCAGGAAGGTATTTTTTTCCCCTGCTGTAGCAGATTGGAGCATGCCCTTTTGGTTTTTTTTTGCCTTCCTCTGGATATACTGTGGGTATAGAGTGGGGTTTATTGGATTGTACGATATATTTTATTTTTATTTATTATTTCTTTTTTTTTTATGGTTGAACTGGATGGACTTGTGTCTTTTTTCGGCCTAGCTAACTATACATATTATATATATATATATATATATATATATATATATATATATATATATATATATATATATATATGTATATATACATACACACATATACACATACATAAGATGTTGACAAATAACCAGGTGAAAAGGTGTTGCAATTTAAGGGGCCATTGATAAAAATCTTTTTTTTATTTTTGTTTTTTTACAGAAGTTTTAACGACATTTCGTGGGAAGCAAAATAGTAAATAAAATAAAATAAAAAAATACAAAAACAAAAAATAAATGTGGCCATTAAACTGCTTTTCCCAAACTTACATTTTTTTAATTCATAGAAGAGAGCAGGTTAAAGTGACCCTGTTACTATAAGGTTTAAACAAAAATATATATAGTTACATAGTCAGGTTGAAAAAAAGACACAAATCCATCTATTTCAACCAAAAAAAAACATACAATTCCATATACACCCACAGTTGATACACAGGAAGGCAAAAAAAAAACAGCAAAGCCTGATCCAATTTGCTCCAGCAAGGGAAAAAAAATCCTTCCTGATCCCTCCTAGAGGCAAGCAGACATTTCCTGGATCAACTTTACCTATAAATGTTAGTATCCAGTTATATTATGTACATTTAGGAAAGAATCCAGGCCTTTCTTAAAGCAATCTACTGAGTTAGCCAGAACCACCTCTGCAGGGAGTCTATTCCACATTTCACAGCTCTTACTGTGAAGAAACCTTTCTGCATTTGGAGACGAAATCTCTTTTCCTTTAGAAGTAAAGAGTGCCCCCTTGTCCTCTGTGATAACCTTATAGTGAATAACTCAACACCAAGATCACTATATGGACCCCTTTTGTATTTGTACATGTTGATCATATCCCCCCTTAATCTCCTCTTCTCAAGAGTGAATAAATTCAGTTCCTCTAATCTTTCTTCATAGCTGAGCTCCTCCATGCCTCTTATCAGTTTGGTTGCCCTTCTCTGCACTTTCTCCAGTTCCCCGATATCCTTTTTGAGAACTGGTGCCCAAAACTGAACTGCATCTTCCAGATGAGGTCTTACTAATGATTTGAACAGGGGCAAAATTCTCTCTGGAGTCCATACCTCTCTTAATACAAGAAAGGACTTTGCTTCGCTTTGGAAACCGCAGCTTTGCATTGCATGCTATTATTGAGCATATGATCTACCAGGCAGCCTATAAAACAAGATGTTATATACATACATTTCTGGCAGGCCATGTGTAAGAATTCCATAAAGTTGCAGGTTATCAGACACTTTTAGATATATCCAATACCTGCTCCCCCTTGGCTCATATGTCCTGTTGTGACGTATGAGCCAATTGCAATTTACAATGAAGTGCACCACATGCACTGAGGTGCAACATGGCCACCACAACATGCTGCATTGTGTAATTCAGTCTGTAAAATAAGTATTACAATTTTTTTTTCATTATTTTTTTGTTTAAATGTTCTAGTGAAATTTAAGGGAAAGCGTTGCTCCAAATCCACAGTCTTAGAAAAAGTGCCTTACAAATTTCGGATTAGGAAGTGCCAATTCCATGTCATGGAATGGGCTTTAAATTAGCCTGTATTTTCAAAAAGCACAATACTTGGTCTTGCATGGACAATGAGGCCAGTTAAGTGACTGCCAAATTAGTAATCTCAGTATTAAAAAAAGGTACATTATAAAGTGTTATATAGGAATGTATAAGTGTGGCAAAGAAAAACGATGTACATGCAGAACTGTTGGCCATACCAACCAAATTCCTTATTTTAATGTTCCCAGAAATTATAGGCAGAAAGCTTAAAGATAGCTTTAGGTGACAGCTAAAAAAAACTGCTCTAGATTTCTTTGTGCCCCTTTTCATAAAGCTAACCCTATGAATAATTTCCATCAGTCTCACATACCTACCCATATAGTTGCTTCCATATCGTAAGAGGAATACAAGTAGCTAGCAGTAGTGCAGAGAAACCATGTATGCATACAGGTATACGTATTGAAAAGTACACTGGAAGGGTGGGGTGTACTCAAGTACTGGAAAGATAAATACCTTGACGTGCAATCTGTTCCCCTTAGATTCCCAATTGATATGAACTGTAGTATACCTTAAAAGCATTTCTGTGATTTTAGCAATTACATATTCTTATGGAAATTACAAAAATACAAATCTTCCTCTGACTGTCTGAGGTGGACTGATGACATCACGATTTCCATGGTCGCCAATCAGAGGAAGCCTTATATTCATTGTTTTACTTACAGTAATTATTTCATACAGCACTCTAGAATCCTGAAGAAGCTCACCCAAAGCGAAACATGTAGAGACATGTTTAAACATGTCTGTATAAACCTATGAATTGAACTTAATATGCAAATAAGGGATTTTTTTATGAAAATGTTTTATATTGAAAGTAATAAAATATATATATTTTTTAAATACTATATTTCTAATTTATTGACACCTTAAAAGTCCTAGTTGCTTTTTCATGTATTCCTTGTATTCATTGGTAAAAGTACAAGGCTTCTCTTGACTAACAGAGATGCATTCAGGTAGACAATCTAGTTCAAGCATCAGAGAGGAAGTTGCCCGTACTGCTGCTGGAACACAGCGCTGCATACTGTATGTAGCTAATACTATAACATTATATTACAGCACACACAGCACCGTATACTGTATGTAGCTAATACTATAACACTATATTACAGCACCGTATACTGTATGTAGCTAATACTATAACACTATATTACAGCACACACAGCACTGTATACTGTATGTAGCTAATACTATAACACTATATTACAGCACCGTATACTGTATGTAGCTAATACTATAACACTATATTACAGCACACACAGCACCGTATACTGTATGTAGCTAATACTACAACACTATATTACAGCACCGTATACTGTATGTAGCTAATACTATAACACTATATTACAGCACACACAGCACCGTATACTGTATGTAGCTAATACTATAACACTATATTACAGCACACACAGCACCGTATACTGTATGTAGCTAATACTATAACACTATATTACAGCACACACAGCACCGTATACTGTATGTAGCTAATACTATAACACTATATTACAGCACCGTATACTGTATGTAGCTAATACTATAACACTATATTACAGCACCGTATACTGTATGTAGCTAATACTATAACACTATATTACAGCACACACAGCACTGTATACTGTATGTAGCTAATACTATAACACTATATTACAGCACACACAGCACCGTATACTGTATGTAGCTAATACTATAACACTATATTACAGCACCGTATACTGTATGTAGCTAATACTATAACACTATATTACAGCACCGTATACTGTATGTAGCCAATACTATAACACTATATTACAGCACACACAGAGGCTGTATACTTTTGTAGCCTGGCCCAACCTAACTACTTAAAGTCATAGTAATGCCAGAATTTGTCTCTAAAGCATTTAAAAAATCCATACCATTAAAAATAAACATGACCTATTACCAGGGTATAAACAGACCACTTTTGTACATTAGAAATATGACAGCATACATAGCTTACCTATTTTCTGGTTGAAAATCTTGTCAAAGGTCAATTCTCCTCTTTCTTCTAAATACTTTTGCATCACACTTCGAATGCTGAAAATAAATAAAGCAACAGTGATTAGCAAACCTGCAGGTGAGGAAATAACCACATTTATATTTTACATGCCTTATCTTTTTTTTTGTAGCTTACTTTCTATTTTCTGATAAGCAATTAGCACAGAAACTCCCAGGCTCCAGGCAAAATGTTTGTGAAACAGACATATCTGAAACAGGCCACTTTTTATTTGTCATGAACGTTTAACAAGCATTGTGGTGTTTATGCTTTAGGTTATATTTTTGCAAGCATTTTAATGTACAAAAACAAACTTAAAAACGCATGAGATATTTATCAGCGCACAAACAAAATGCCTGTTAAAAAGGGAAAAATAAATGAATTAAAAAAAATAAATACATTTAAAATGGGGCATTTCGAGAATTTTCTCTTTATTACAACCAAGCTACCAGAAATTGTTCTCCAGGGTGGTGGGGGCATTTCAAATTCTATAGTTAAAGGAAATACGGTAACACTGGGAAACTTCATGGGTTGCTATAGGAGATTCATGTTCATGTGGGACACTGTTGATAACTGCATTTATGCCAGACCTCTGTGCTTTATATTAAATGCATAACTGTTACTTTTGTAAATTTAATGTTGTTAAAATGTACCTTTCCATCTCAGTCTGAAGCGAGCTATAATTATCTAAACCGAACAAAAATTTAAACCGTACTGAATGCATCCAGTATGGATAAAAGGAAACATTTCATATGCAAATTCCCACAGAAATTTAATTTTTTTATGTGGTTGGCTCATTGCTTTCCCCAGCAATTTTCTCTCTTTACAACACTGAGAATGATCACTTGACTGTAGCAGGCAGGCTCTCCCACTTAGAACTTAGAGGAGATGCATGTATCGAGTTTCCATGAAAGTGCAGGAATATAAAAAAAAAATTATATTATAATATAAATATATATATATATATATATATATATTATATATATATATATATATATATATATATATATATATATATATATATATATATATATAATATATATATATATATATATATATATATATATATATATATATATATATATATAAGGATTGCTTTTCTTTTTCATCCTCCTTCGCAACAAAAGTGAATCAATTTTCAGAACTCAATTGTCTGATGAATGAACGTTCTGAAATTTACTCAGTGGGTGGCCCAGCCATCCCTGCTCAATTGACTTTTATAAAAGGATCCTATTGAAAAATTCAGGGCTTAAAAGTCGTTGCACCAATCAAATGCAGCTGCTGCTCGTCCGGCGGCGGCTGTCAGAATACAATAATCCAGCAGGGGAATTCACACAGCTACGCCGTTAGTCTGGATGAAGGAATCTGTTATTTTTTTTATTCAGGCTGGGTTCCCACTTAAAATGAATGCGGCTCACAGCAGGGAGTGCGGTGTGCCCCTGTTCTTTTCAGGGACGAATCAGGCCTAAATGTTTGCATGAATGCGGACCTGAAACAGATCCAAAGACATACAGGACCCTTCTGCAGTGCGCTTGGCAGCCACCCTGGAGATGTGTGAACCGACTCCATTGAGAGACGGTCACATTCTGTCATGCTAATTGGATGTGGGGAAAACCGCATCCGATTTGCATAAGTGTGAACCCAACCTCAACTTCCTGGCTGAATAAAAGAAATCTGACATTGTAATGTCAGCTTTAGAGTAGGGCTATGGAAATTAAAGATTAATTCCTTGATTAATCGTTAATTTTTTGATCGATCAAAATTCTTTTTATCGGTACTCACCTCTCCGCCGGCTTCCGAGTCTTCAGGGAGTTCCGTCGGAGATCCGGTGATGTCACCGGACTCCTCCCCCTTCCCCAAGTGCTTCCGTCTGCTAACGAAGGGAAGGGGGAGGAGTCCGGTGACATTGAAGTTCTGAACGTAACGCGTGCGGGGGAGGAGCTACGCATGGCGTCACCCGCTGCTGCCCTACGGAACTAACACGATTGTCGGCTTTACATGCTGTGTTTTTAGCATCTTTATGTGAGTAGTTTGTGTTTGAACACAAAAATTAAATCTTATACTTAATAAAAAAAAAAAAAAATCGACTAATCGAACACGAAAATTTTAATCAGTAACAGCCCTACTTTAGAGCCATTTATTTCCACCAAATATCCACTTCCAGGTAGAAGCACAACGTTTCTTAAGACGACCTTTCGGTAATTTTACAAATCTGCATAAACAAATTTTTGACAAGTCTTAATACACAGCAATGACATTAATTTTCCAAAGGTGGAGGTCCAGAAAAGTAACTTTGCCAGGATGAGATGATGTCTTCTGTCTCCTCTCCCCTAGAGATCAGACGGCAACAACGTAACAGGTCAAATGGTGAGAGGCCGCAACAAAAGCTAATCTGTGACACACATTATCAATACAACACAGACTGCACAGGCACCAAGAGTTACATGATAGCTAAACCAGCATTGCAGTGTACAAAGTAGATGAGGACCCTGATCATCACAGAACAAATTCTATATCTTATGATAGAGCCACTTGAATGTATATCAAGGAAAAACACTATAAAATTATCATTTAAAAAATAACAAACAAAATGTTATAATTACCTGCTCTGTGCAGTGGTTTTAGCACCGAGCAGCCCATTTTCTCCTTTTCTCGGATCACTCACCAGCGCTCCTTGCCCCTTTCTCTGGCCGAGTGCCCCCACAGCAAGCAGCTTGCTATGGGGGCAGCCGACCTGAGCCACTGCTCTGTGTGTTCATTCAGACACGGAGCTGTTGCATGGCCCCCGCCCCTTCTCTCTCCTCATTGGCTCACTGACTTTGACAGCAGTGGGAGCCATTGGCACCTGCTCTGTGTCTCAGCCAATCAGGGAGGAGAGTGCTGGACAGCCGAGTCCAGGATCTAGATGGGCTCAGGTAAGTATTAGTGGGGCTGAGGCGGGCTGATTTTCTCTTATAGAGCCATTAAACCAATATTCACCGTTTAAGTAAACAGTTCCTACAAACTGTTAACTGAATTGAGTCATGATTGGAAAATGGATTAAACTCCACCCCCAAAATAAATAAAATAAAAGAACATTGATGTGAACAAAGTCTAATTATACATTTGACACAAGCACAGAATCAGAACTGGAAACAAGTCACTAAGCCAACTAGTTTCTCAAGTTTCTGAATGCGTTTCAACCAGTGCTTCCTCTTCTAGCTTCCACATAAAAAAGTACAATGCTCTCCATCTGATAGAATAATGTATTTTTCCACCCTGTTTAATGCTTAGTATCATGTTTTTTTTTTTTTTTTAATTAGTACCTTGGATTTTAACCACTTCAGCCCTGGACGATTTTCCCCCCTTCCTGACCAGAGCACTTTTTACAATTTGGCACTGCGTCGATTTAACTGGTAATTGCGCAGTCATGCGATGCTGTACCCAAAATTAAATTTGCTCAGAAAATATCCCCAGAAATAGAGCTTTCTTTTGGTGGTATTTGATCACCTCTGCAGTTTTTATTTTTTGCGCTATAAACAAAAAAACATCGAAAATTTTGAAAAAAAAAAAAAACAATATTTTTGACTTTTTGCTAGAATAAATATCCCCAAAAATGTTTTTAGCCACTTCCTGACCAGCGCACGGTGATGTACGGCAGAATGGCACGGACAGGCATAAGGGTGTACAGGTACGTCCCTTTTAGAATGCCGCCGTGCCATCACGTGTGTCATTTACATAGGAATCAGTGCATTTAAATAGCATTGATTGCTGTATGTGTCAAAAATGTCCGATGTGTCCGCCATAATGTCGCAGGCACAATTAAAAAAAAAATAAATAAATAAAAAATAGAAAAACGCTGATCGCCGCCATTACTAGTAAAAATAAATTATTAATAAAAATGCTATAAAACTATCCCCTATTTTATAAACGCTATAACTTTTGCGCACACCAATCAATAATCGCTTATTGCAATTTTTTTACCAAAAATATGTAGAAGAATACGTATCGGCCTAAACTGAGTAAAAAAAAAAAAGATTTTTTATGTATTTTTGGGGGATATTTATTATAGCAAAAAGTAAAAAATAATGTGTTTTTTTTTTTTTAAATTGTCGCTCTTTTTTTGTTTATAGCGCAAAAAATAAAAAAACCGCAGGGGCGATCAAATACCACCAAAAGAAAGATCTATTTGTGGGGAAAAAAAGAACGTCAATTTTGTTTGGGAGCCACGTCGCACGACCGCGCAATTGTGCCCAATCGCAAAAAGTGGTCTGGTCTTAAAGTGGTTCTGCACCCATTTCATTTAGTAAATCTCTTTGCCTTCCAAATCAGGCAAAGAGTACTAAATGAAATGTGTTTTTTTTTTTTTTTTTTTACTTACCTTGATGACTTCCGGTCTTCTCTCTCTTTGGCGGTGGGCGGGGTCTCTGCGTCGATCGTCGTCAGGCCGCACTGTCTCCTGGGATCTGGTGTCATTGTTCCCAGGAGTCAGTGCGGACATCTTCCGAAATCTCGCGAGATTTCGGCCACATCTTCCGAAATCTCGTGAGATTTCGGACACATCTTCCGAAATCTCGTGAGATGTCGGCAGATGTGCCGTTACTGCGCACGCGCGAGTAACGGCGGTGCATGCTGGGCCATCTAAAGTGCCTGTGGGGGTTTCACATGCCCACAGGCAAGATGGCCCTCAGCACAAAAGAAGAAGATGAGGAACTTCATTGGACGAAAACCGGCGGCGATCGAGATGGAAGATGGAACAGGTGAGTCCCCCAATAAAGGTAAGCATCCTTTGTATACCCCCCCAAAAAAAAAAAATAATAATATATAGAGTGCAGAACCGCTTTAAGCCAGCAAAATGGTCCGGTCTGAAAGTGGTTAAAAAACTACATTTCTTTATCAGTTTAGGCCATTATATATTCTTCTACATATTCTTGGTTAAAAAAAAATAAAAAATAAATAAAAAAAATAAATCGCAATAAGCGTATATTGATTGGTTTGCGCAAAAGTTATAGCGTCTGCAACCTATGGGAAAGATTTCTGGCATTTTTATTTTTATTTTATTTACTAGTAATGGCAGTGATCTGCAATTTTTTTCGGGATTGCAGGGGACAGATCTGACACCTTTGACACATCTTTGGGACCATTGACATTTATATAGCGATCAATGCTATAAAAATGCACCGATTACTGTGTAAATGTCACTGGTAGGGAAGGGGTTAACACAAGGGGGTGATCAAGGGGTTAAACGTGTGTTCCCTCAGTGTTCTAACTGTATTGCGGTAGGACTGAGTAAGAGAGGAGACATATTGTTGTTCCTAATTACTAGGAACAAACGACATGCCTTCTCTCCCCTGACGAGCGCCAGCACAGGGATTTGAGTAGCTGGTGCTCGTGCATGCGATCGTGCCCACCGGCCCCCGCCATGCAGCAGGCACGCGTGCCACTCTCAATGTACCCATACGGGATTTTGCACACCTGTGCCACTTTTTAAACTTAAAGTGGTACTAAACACAAAACCACCAAAAATGTAATATATTATAGCTTATGAATCAATAGATGTGGTGGCTGAATTATTATTTTTTTTTTTTTTTTTTAGGCATTTTTCCCTCTGTTTTCTCCTGGAGATCTGGCCAGTAACCCAGAAACACTGTATTATGCACCGTGCACACTACTATTTTTTTCTGACAGTTCAGGTCGGAGCCACTGTAATAACAATCAAATGTTAGTACAGTGACCTCCCCTGCTTGTGTTCTGACAGGAAACAAGCCCCCCCACCATAACACTCCGGTCATTGGCTGAGATCGCTAATCAGGAGACGGTTGGCAGAACGACCGGAGTTTGTCGGACCGACGCCAATACACACGGGCTGAATGTTGGCTGGGTTCTATTGAACCGACGAAGGAGCAACAGACACACCTTTGGACAGCAGCATTGGTTGGTAGTCTGGGGGGAGAGGAGTGTTAGATAGTGTATTTAAATCTTCTAGCCTAACAAATTAAAGTCAAACTAGAGGTAAAACTTTATAAGCATTTGTAGCAAAAAACTTTGTTATTTTTTAGGATAAAAGCTTTACATAAAATAAATAAAAAGGCTGTTACTGATTAAAATTTTCGTGTTCGATCGATTTTTTTAAAAAAATCGATTAATCGACTAATTTCGATTATAACGCACATACAGAGCCAACTACTTTTAGCTGATCTCCTTGCATTGCAACTCTGCATTAGTCAGTGGTAAATGTGGTATACACGATATACAATCACCCGACACTAATTTGTTTCCACAATCCATGACTTAACTTCACAGTTCACACAAATACGTTTTAAATTCAAACTGTAGCACTGACGTAAGCAATTTTTTTTTCCACAGTAGCGTGGCAATCCTTCCACCTCCGGTCTAACTAATCACTCTCACCTTATGGCATGGACCCCTGTGCAAACAGGTGGTCATGCAAGCGGGTATCAAAAGGGTTAACACTGACCATAAACTTCTCTCACGTCTCCTTAGATCTCAGCAAGGACGCCAGATCATGGGAAAAAAGAAAAGATCTAAGTGCTCACCGCTTAAGTACAAGATTTCATTTTTGTGTTCAAACACAAACTACTCACATAAAGATGATAAAAACACAGCATGTAAAGCCGACAATCGTGTTAGTTCCGTAGGGCAGCAGCGGGTGACGTCATGTGTAGCTCCTCCCCCGTACGCGTTACATTCAATCAGAACTTCAACGTCACTGGACTCCTCCCCCCTTCCCTTCGTTAGCAGACGGAGGCACTTGGGGAAGAGGAAAGAAGTCCGGTGACGTCGATGTCTGTGACGTCACCGGATCTCCGACAGAACTTTCTGAAGACCCGGATAGCCGGCAGAGAGGTGAGTACCGATAAAAAGAATTTTGACCAATCAAAAAAATTTAATCGAGTCATTAATATTTAATTTCCACAGCCCTAATAAAAACCAATTCATGTTGGCACCCCTGTCAGCGTTAAAATATCTTGTGCTACATCTACAAGATAGCTTGTTCTGCAGAAGGACAACATACCTACTGGCTGGATCACCAGGTTAAAATGAATGAATGTAAGCCTAAAAAAAAGAAAAACGAATACAGCTACCACATCTAAAAATTGCTAAGCTGCAATGTAGTAAATATTTGCTTCCTGGATGAATATCTTTGAAATCCAAGCTATAGGTATTGTTAGACAAACCATTAAACAAAAAAAGTATGATTGCAATGCTTACACATGGTTCAAAAAATCCTAATACTGTTTTAAAGAGAAACTTTGACCTAATGCATAGACCAGGGGTATGTAACCTCAGCCCTCCAGCTGTGGTGAAACTACAAGTCCCATGAGACATTGCAAGACCCTAACAATCACAGGCATGACTCCTAGAGGTATGAGGGGATTTGTAGTTTCACCATAGCTGGAGTGCCGAGGTTGCCTACCCCTGGCATAGACTCAGCAACAATATTCCCCAATTTATTTCTGAGACAAGGTCTTCTCAAGGTCTCCTAGCACACAATAAAAAGTGTGATTTCCAACATACAAATTATGAATTGCAATGTTTACAGTCTTTGATCTCTATGGGATCATTTACACCAGCCTGCTCCTAAAATGTATGCACGCTGATCTACTGTATGTTGAATAGGGGTGATGTAATGCACTGTTACAACACATCGCACAGCTTGCTTACTTTTGAAAATGTATTGGGGTGTCACAAAATAATGCTTCAGTAAAACTAAGCACTGCAGTGTGGTGACGCAAGTAGCACTACATATAAAAAAAAGCATACATGCTGCATTTTTTTTTGCAACACACCACTACACATGTATGGTGTAAACAGTGTATGTGTCCCTGCATTGATCTATATGAATCAACACAGCTCAACAGACACGGTGGGAACGAGCAATGAGCATTCATTTTTGTTTTGTGGGTTATACTTTAATCCTTAAAGTGGTTATAAAGGATAAACATTTTTCTACCTTAATTTTTTTCCTTAATGCAGAGACTGCATTATCTACCACTTATGCGCCTCCCTAAATACTTACAAAGTCCTGTACCAATCCAGCACTATGCTCAGATGCATCTGTTCTCCCCCTTCTCCCGACTCTCACAAGTTTGTCTGTGGGCAGTAGAAGTCATTGACTCCTGTTGCTATCAGTCAAATTTCGAGAAGTGAGGCTGAGCGATGCTGTCTGTGTCTATAGATGCACACAGCCCAGCTTGGGAGCAAGCCCACAGGTGCAACCCCATAGAAAGTGGCTTCCCATGGTGGAGCACTGAGAAGAGGAGGAGCACTGGCGGAGGACCCCAGAAGAGGAAGGTTAGTGTCGATCTGTACAATACCATTGCACAGAGCAGGCAAGTATGACATGTTTGTTATTTTACAAAAAATAAAATGTAAGCTTTACACATCTGCTTTAGAGCAGTAGTAAACTTGGGCATTTACAAATGTAAAAAGCCCCTGCAAGGCAATGGCATAATTAAATACTTACAGTGCCTTGAAAAAAGTATTCATACCCATTGAAATTTTCTACATTTTGGCATGTTAACCAAAAACATAAATGTATTATATTGGAATTTTACGTAATAGACCAACACAAAGTGGCACATAATTGTGAAGTGGAAAGAAAATGATAAATGGTTTTCAATTTTTTTTACAAACAAATATCTGAAAAGTGTGGCGTGCATTTGTATTCGGCCCACTTTACTCGGATACCCGAACTAAAATCTAGTGGAACCAATTGCCTTCTGAAGTCACCTAATTAATAAATAGTCCACCTGTGTGTGATTTAATCTCAGTATAAATATAGCTGTTCTGTGAAGCCCTCAGTGGTTTGTTAGAGAACCTTAGTGAACAAACAGCATCATGAAGGCCAAGGAACACACCAGATAGGTCAGGGATAAAGTTGCGGAGACGTTTAAAGCAGAGTTAGGTTATAAAAAAAAATAAAAAAATATCCCAAGCTTTGAACATCTCACAGAGCACTGTTCAATCCATCATCCGAAAATGGAAAGAGTATGGCACTACTGCAAACCTACCAAGACATGTCCAAGTAGAGCATTAATTGTAAAAAGTATCGTTTGCAGTTTGCAAGAAGCCATGTGGGGGACACAGCAACCATGTGGAAGAAGGTGCTCTGGTCAGATGAGACCAAAATTGAACTTTTTTGCCTGAAAGCAAAAACGCTATGTGCGGCGGAAACACTGCACATCACCCTGAACACACCATCCACACCATAAAACATGGAGGTGGCAGCATCATGTTTTGGGGATGATTTTCTTCAGCAGGGACAGGGAACCTGGTCAGAGTTGATGGGAAGATAGATGGAGCCAAATACAGGGCAATCTTAGAAGAAAACCTGTTGGAGTCTTCAAAAGACTTAAGACTGGGGCGAAGGTTCACCTTCCAGCAGGACAACGACCCCAAACATACAGCCAGGGCTACAATGGAATGGTTTAGATCAGGGGTCTCAAACTAGCGGCCCTCCAGATGTTGCAAAACTACAAGTTCCATGAGGCATTGCAAGGCTGACAGTTACAAGCATGACTCCCACAGGCAGAGGCATGATGGGACTTGTAGTTTCGCAACAGCTGGAGGGCCGCCAGTTTGAGACCCCTGGTTTAGATCAAAGCATATTCATGTGATAGAATGGCCCAGTCAAAGTTCAGACCTAAATCCAATTGAGAATCTGTGGCAAGACTTGAAAATTGCTGTTCAGACGCTCTCCATCCAATCTGACAGAGCTTAAGCTATTGTGCAAAGAATAATGGGCAAAAATTTCACTCTAGTTGTGCAAAGCTGGTAGAGACATCCCAAAAAGACTTGCAGCTGTAATTGCAGCAAAAGGTGGTTCTACAAAGTATTCACTCAGGGGAGCTGAATACAAATGCACACCACACTTTTTAGATAATTATTTGTAAAAAAATGTAGAAAATAATTTGTCATTTTCCTTCAACTTCACAATTATATGCCACTTTGTGTTGGTCTATTTCATAAAATCCCAATAAAATACATTGGCGGTTTTGGTTGTAACATGTGGAAAATGTGGAAAATTTCAAGGGGCATGAATTATTTTTCAAGGCACTGTACCCTAGAATGAAGCCCTCCCATGGCGCTTTGCCACGGCTGACAGGGCTTCCATCTTCACTCTGTCTTCTTTTCCGAGTACGCTGGCTCCAGCTGTATCAATGGCCGAGCCACGATGACATCACTCCCATGCATGCGCACAGGACTCACGGCCCCGGCACAGAGCTCTGAAGGTAAAGCACAGGTATGCCGCCCCTTTCAAGCGCATGCGTTGGTGAAGTCACCTGCTGCAACCCGTGTGAATATCTCCTAAACAGTGCAAGTTTAGGAGAAATTCACTATACCTACACGCAAGCCTTATTATATACAAGTTCAAAAGTGGACCTTACTACCACTATAACTTGCTACCCACTATCCTGCCTAGTTCGTTTCAGCATCTTTGCATCTTGCTAGTGACAGAGACTAAGCATAGGGAAGTGAAAACACAAAATGGAAGCCGAATGGGGACACTGGGAGGACCTACATTAATCTCTAGCAGTACCATGCATATCCCTTTTTTGTAGAGTGGAGAAGCCCAGGAGCAATGAATCAGACAGCTAGAACAAATCAACGAGGTCATAAAGTTTGACGCTACAGCTGAACACCACTAGGGACAAATATATATGTAGCTAATGGAAGACACTTCTACAAGTATACATTATTGCACATTTTTTTAATAAACAATTCTTCAATAAATGTATATATAACTGGTGAGTCCATTATTCTGCTGGAAGCAACACTTGGCTCTTGGCTTTCTTCACTACCATTCATTTCAGAGGGCTCACTTAGTAATACAAGCTGATGTGTTCGCCAAAACGCACCATACGCAGTCAGACAAATTGCATGAACAACATACAGTGGAGTCACCTAGGATGAATTAGGCCAGCAAGCAGTGTGGAATTGGCTTAACTGGTTGTCTCCTGTATGTTGAGTTCAAACTCCTTTGCTGATCGAATTCCAACAGTTAATTCATTTACTGTCTGAGAAATTCCAGAGAGTCTGGCAGAGTGAGTGTTGGCCCAGTCCCCATACACAGCCACACACGATGCAGTCTGTAATCTGTGCAAGCTGACAGTTTTCTAGCCACTGGAAAAAGGGAAAACGTACTACTCTGGCGGCACATTGCATCCCTGCTAATATATCTTCTTCCAGTGGCCTTGGTGGCACCAGTTTGATCCTATTTCTAAACCCAGCACAGCACTCATTTGCAGCTCCATAATCTACTTTATGTAACAGTATATGTGATAACTAGTAGTGATAATACATTTCCAAGGTCTTGATTGGCACCACACAGCAGCCTAAAGATGCTGACAGCTTGTAGGTAGGTCAAGATTTAGGCGTAGCCCCATGCTAATGCACCCAAGACAGGTGCCTCTTCTACTACCTTTCTCCAACCCTACCGCCATATAAATGCTAGATTTTCAGTGTATTGTCAAATAAATGTGCTTTTCTGGTCTCGGAAATGAACTGGGTAAAATAAGGTGCTGTATCAGGAAAAGACCTACATTGAACACAGTTGTGATGTACTATAATGCAAGAAAAGGAAAAGGAATTGTTAAGGGCCCTTTCGTCTTGGCTTTTAGTCTGGATCTATGGGCAGGCGGATGTAAATGGACATATATAGTTCACATTCGTCCATCGCAATGAGCTAAAATGAAAATGTGTTGTGATGGGCAGGCAAGGTGTGTTGAGGTGACAAGGCATGCAGTTTCATGCATTTTACTGTGTGATGCTTCAATGCCCAGCAAAATATGCAAAGTGCAATATTCTGAGTGGGCCCCAGTGGTAAGCTGCATTATTATGATGATTTAGGTGTAGACATTCACATTTTTAATTCCTGGCTGGCTCTCCTTAACCTTACAAGCTGAATGTACAAAAATATTTTGGCTGTAAGCGATTATAACAAGCTCATGGCCAAGATGAGCGCAATCAGGCATAGGGAAACAAGCTGAGAAATGCACAATTATAAATGAGCAAAAAATAAATAAAAGTTTTTGCTTAAGTTCTACTTCCACTAAAAATGTAAGTTCCATTAAAACCCAAAATTAAGGAATTCTGCTGATAAAGTTATTACTACAACATAATTAATGGGCAGTTATGTGCCAACAAAATGGCTTCCCTTTCAGGTTACATGTCACTTTAACCGGTTTCCAGCAGGACACATCAATATCAAGTAATTGCAAGACTATGTACAGAAGACGTGTATTATAAAATCACAGTGGAGCACTCTGCTATCCAGTTACATCTGCTGCCTGGGTCAATCTCCTATTATGTGCTAATTCATTGCAGGGAATCTGGATATCCTTTGCTCCTAATCAGGATAAAAGAATGGCCTCAGTGAAATCAATGTGCGGCAAATCATCTTAATCTAGTTTGGATTATTCTATCTTTTGTCTACGACTGTATTAAACTCGTTGATGCAGTAATTTAAAGGTTGGATAGCACAAAATGCTAATACGTTGTTCGTAGGCGGGTTTCTCTTATCTGTAGATAGATACAGCTATGTAAGCTGGTCAGGTCACTCCGTGCTTGGTGTTTGCCGCACCTCAGAATCACTAATGTTAAACTGTGGCTGTCCTGGACAAACAAACAACGCCCTAAATAAAAGCAACATCCTAAAGAAAAATAAAGTGGTTACAAAGACAGAAGTATTGTGTAAAAGAATGTGCTAATTATCACACTTAAAACAACCGCTAAATTACATACTGCCATGACAATATCTGAATAAGCCATTTCCTGAGGATTCCAAAAATAAATGATACATAGTTGACTGTCACTCAAACCCTACTGAGGAGGTTTACAATCATAGTGTGTACAAACGATGTCTCTAAAAACAGTTTCATAGATCACTTTTCATATTAATTAGCTTAAAGCAAAAATTCAGCTAAAACATTTTTTTTAAGTGACTGACACCACAGGGGCACTTGCAAAGGAAGGGCATCTACCATTTACCTTCCAAGCTATAGGTACCTTCCTGGTCCATCTACCATTTACCTTCCAAGCTATAGGTACCTTCCTGGTCCATCTAACATTTACCTTCCAGGCTATAGGTACCTTCCTGGTCCATCTACCATTTACCTTCCAAGCTATAGGTATCTTCCTGGTCCATCTACCTTCCAAGCTATAGGTACCTTCCTGGTCCATCTAACATTTACCTTCCAAGCTATAGGTATCTTCCTGGTCCATCTACCATTTACCTTCCAGGCTATAGGTACCTTCCTGGTCCATCTACCATTTACCTTCCAGGCTATAGGTATCTTCCTGGTCCATCTACCATTTACCTTCCAAGCTATAGGTACCTTCCTGGTCCATCTAACATTTACCTTCCAGGCTATAGGTACCTCCCTGGTCCATCTACCATTTACCTTCCAAGCTATAGGTATCTTCCTCCTGGTCCATCTACCATTTACCTTCCAAGCTATAGGTACCTTCCTGGTCCATCTAACATTTACCTTCCAAGCTATAGGTACCTTCCTGGTCCATCTACCATTTACCTTCCAAGCTATAGGTACCTTCCTGGTCCATCTACCATTTACCTTCCAAGCTATAGGTACCTTCCTGGTCCATCTAACATTTACCTTCCAGGCTATACAGTAAAACCTTGCTGGAGAGTAACTTTGAGAGCGTTTTGAAAGACACGCAAAATGTTTAAATACATTTTGATTTGATAAACAAGCGATGTCTTGATATACAAGTAGCATCATGTCACAACTAAGTGTAAAAGAGAAGAGAGGCGCCCCTAAGTGTAGCAATATGGTTACATTTAATGAAGGTACAACATTTAGCAACTCACATGGTTGATGATTAAAAGAGGCACATCTAAGTATGCAAGCATCCGGGGTAAAGCTGTCCACATAAACCATCCTCCATCCCTTCCACTCTGCGCTCCACGAGTGGTTCAAGCCTCGCTTTCAGATCGCTCTACTGCAGGGTAGTCTTCCCGGTCATGATTGCAGACTGACAGCAGTGAGAGCCAGTGGTGTGGAGGACGGTCTATGTGGACAGCTTTACCCCATATGCTTGCATACTTAGATGTGCCTTTTTTAATCATCAACCATGTAAGTTGCTAAATGTTGTACCTTCATTAAATGTAACCATATTGCTACACTTAGAGGAACCTCTCTTCTCTTTTATACTTTGTAGCCCCTGATGGATTTTGCTTCTAATTGCCTTGTGGCGGCTTCCATTTGTGGATGGGCATTTTATGGTTAAACAACCTGGTGACATTGCTATAATCTTTTTAAATGGACTATAAACTGAAGGACCTATGAATAAATGGTTGTGGAACGAATTATTTGAGTTTCCATTATTTCTTATGGGGATATAAAAGTGCTTTGGATGTCAAGCATGTTTCTGGAACGAATTATGCTCGCAATCCAAGGTTTTACTGTATGTACCTTCCAGATCCATCGCCCAATTACCTTCCAGGCTATACTTACTTTTCTGGTCCATCTACCATTTACCTTGCTGGCTATACTTACCTTCCTAGTCCATCTATCACTTCCCTTCCAGGCTATACTTGCCTACCTGGCCCATCTACCATTTTCCTTCCCAGCTATACTTGCCTTCCTGGTTCCTCTACTATTTACATTCTAATGTCGCGTACATATTTCCGTCTGAAAAATCTTGGATGTTTTTACCGATGGAATTCCGCTCAAGCTTGGCTTGCATACACACAGTCACTCAAAAGTTTGCTGAACTTTCGACCTTCAAGAACACGGTGACGTACAACACTATGACAAGCCGAGAAAATTAAGTTCAATGCTTCCGAGCATGCGTCGAATTGTTTCCAATCAAAACTTTTTCCAACCAAAAAATTGACAACATGCTCTCAATCTTTTGCTGGCTGGAATTCTGCCAGCAAAAGTCCGATGGAGCATACACACGGTCACATTTTCTGACCAAAAGCTCTCGTGTGTACGCGGCATAAGTCCATCTGCCATTTGCCTTCCCAGCTTTCATTATCTTTCTGGTCCATGTACCATTAACTTCCATCTACCATTTATCTTCTCAGATGCCCAATAATCGCTGTCTCACTGCTTCTGGTATTTCACCTTTCTGGTCTCATAAATACCTGCTTCCCCCCACCAACTTGTATACAAGACATGAGAGGGGAGCAAGTATAAGACCCAAAAGTGTCAAACACCTGCAGCAATCAGGCAACAAATAGGTGGCATTTAAAGACGTGGGCAAAGCAGGTATAGATGAAAAAAAGCGAAATTAGTGCATCTTCTACATTACTGTACATACCCAAAATAAAAAAGGCAAGAATATGGTTTACAGGGCTAATTATTTTCCTGCTCTGTGATATCAAAGGGACAGATTGAGGCTGGTGCTATAATGAGATTTTAACTGCTTGTTAGCAAGAGGATCAAGTCCTTGTTAACAATTGCCTCATTTATAATTGACTGATCTCAGCTGAAAGGGTTGCCAACTAGGGGTTAAATATCTCTGGATAGAAAAGTGATTAAAATGTGACGTTTCAGCCCTTTGCTTGAAGACATGCTACTTGTACAATGTTCCCTCGTCTTGTATAGTAAACAATCTGATACAGTTTGTTCAGGACTCTTTTTCCAGCCTGTTAAAGTGATACTAGTGTCTCTTTTTTTTTTTTCTTTTTAAATAACAAACATGTTAGGCCTCATGCACACTGGATGTTTTTACAGCTGCTGTTTTTGGCTTCAGGCATTTTTTTTTCTGCAGCTAATAAACTCCCCATTATGTTATCCTATGTGTCCATGCACACATAGGCTGTTATCAGCAGTTTTTGGCCGGGGGCGTTTTCTGGCTGGAAAGACACTAACTCTGATAAAAGCTGAAAAACGCTGAACAACTTGGCTATTCAGCATTTATCAGCGTTTTTGAGCCATATGATTTTGTGGGTATATAGTTTTTATTTTAAAAAAGCCACAGCTAAGAAAAAGCTACTACAAAAAATAAAAATAAAAAAATATTGCTAAAAACTCAATTCTACAGCTACAGTTTTCTACAGCCAATGCTCCTGGAGTTTTTATAACGTGCAGTGTGCATGAGGCCTAATACTTACCTGCTCTGTGCGGTAGTTTTGCACAGACCCCTCCCTCCCTCTTGCCCATTGCTCCCACAGCAAGCAGCATGCTATGGGGGCACCTGAGCCGAGCCGCCGCTCTGCGTGTCCATTCAGACATGGAGCCACAGCCCGGCCTTGACCCCTCTCCCTCCTCATTGGCTCACTGACTGTAATGCCATTGGCTCCTGCTGCTGTCAATCAAAAACACTTTAAGTCCTCTAAGAGAATGTAGGGCCATTTTAAGAGTTTTTGTACATTTTTTTTTTTTTATGTGCAGGTATATGGCAGTAAAAAGTCCTGACTGATGGTACAGTATGTAAACTTTAAAGCGGAGTTCCAGCTGGGTAAAAAAAAAAAAAAGCTTGCGATGCCGGCACCCAAAACTGACCCATCCCTCGGCTCCAGGTGCAGGCGCTGGCAACCTAACTAAGGGAGAGGATGTCTTGTGGTTTCACAGCCTGTTTCCTACTGCGCATTCTCGAGTCATGCTGTGCTTTCTGAATAGTGCCTGCTGTCTTCTGGGACAAGATTGGCACAAGATTGCAGCGCTCTTTCCCCAGAAGTGGGAGCAAACATCTGGATTTGACAGGTATCTGCTCCCCCCTCCACCCTGAAAGGTGCCAAATGTGACACCGGAGGAATCCGATCCATGGAAGTTCCATTTTTGGGATAGTAGAAATTGTGTCCCTAGTGACAATCACGTGTCATTCTGATGCACAGCTGCATTCAGAACAGACTCCAAGGGCTCATGTAGCTCAAAGAAGCTGCTCCTACAGGCTTTTGAGCTCTCATTTTTTTTGCCTGAAAACTCCCCTCGATGTTAACCAATGTGTCCATGCACACTATGACTTTTTCAGGAGTTTACAAGGCATATGCTCTTACAGACAGAAAAAAAAAAAAAAAAAAACACACCAAACTCATGTTTTTAAGCAGAGCTTTCAAGCAGAAAAGATGCCTAAGTGCCCAAAAATGAACAAAAGCGCAAAAAAGCTCAAAAAACTCACACAAAAAAAAAAGAAGATGAAGAAGGAAAAATGAGCTGAGGGCAGGGTTTGTGAAAAAAAAAGCTCATGCTCAAAAAATCTCAAAGAAGCTCCCATAGAAACGCACAAAAGGGTACAAAAAAAAAAAAAAAAAAAAACGCACAAGCTACTTTAAACTTTTAAAGCCCCAATGCCTGTAAATGCAGCTTTTTTTTTTTCAATTTCAATTCAAAATTCAATTTATTTAAATCAACCAGCATTTATCATTAATCAACATTGTCTCAAAAATTAGGAGGCCCACTTTAGAATCTTTACATGTTTCCATCTCAGGCTAACATTATTCACAATCCGCCATAGATCTATCCTTCCTTATTATATAAATGGTTTGATAGAATCGATGCAAGTGTGTATTGATTCACAGCACATTGTGCATACATTTCACACACTGTATAGCAGAGATTTTCATGGGCTAAATCTTTTCATGGGCTATAAATCTTGAAAATATTTTCTTTAGTGATGCGTCACTGGCCACAATATTCTATAAGCAGCTATAAATTGCAAGTGTATCGCGATCATCATAGGCTGCATTGGATGAGTTGCTACCGAGTCTGTAGCAAGCTTCAAATACTGCAAATTAAGCTAATGGTCAGCAGAATCGATGCAACACAGCCTTCTAATGAGTACCACAAATCATTGCTCACCATCACTTCTGTCACCTGACCCTGGCCGTTAAAGCTTACCTGTCATGAGAACATATTAGTGCCCTGGTTGTGTCTGGCTACCAAAATGTAGCTCGACAGTCATTGGATTGACTTCTGTTGAAGGGACATTGGGAACAGTTTCCTCAACCAGCTGCTGATCAGTGTATTGTGACAGTGGCAGATGCTGCTGTCAGAATAGAACTTCCCAGCGGGAGGAATTTCTCTATACACTTAGTTTCTGTGGTTGGAGGAATTTTTATTACAAATTCCACTAGGTGGACGTCATATGATGTCATTGATTTTGAGTGGAGATATCGGAATGATGCCTCATCCAGATATCTTTTATTTCAGCCTGCGATACCCTACAGTGTAAAAGCCATCTTAATCGGCTGTTTAGCCGCTTGATTGCTTTTCAAGGCGGTGCGTCTCTGGTCTCTCCCATGCAATCGGAGGCTGGAAAATAAATCTGGTGGTTTACCCTAGAGCTGGCCGTGGACCAGATAGTCCCCGGCCATCTCTATGACCCTTGAAGGCCGTAAGTAACATCATGACTTTATTTCCAGCTCTGGCAGATGTAAACAAGGCCTTTTTTTTGCTGGCAAGCCTGATCTCAAAGAAAAAAATAAGTATAATATATATATATATATATATATATATATATATATATATATATATATATATATATATATATATATATATATATATATATATATATATATATATATATATATATATATATATATATATATATATATATATATATATATAAATATAAAATTAGAGCTGCACAATTAAATCGCCAAGAATCGTTATCGCAATCTTGACAATTCTTGCTATGCAAACAATTCTCTCTGCTCTTCTGAAGCCACAGCCCTCAAAAAGAAAGGAAGAGAAAGGAGAAAAACTGGGCAGTCTGCCAAGAGTCAAAACATTATTTATCAGTTGAACTTAAGTATAAACATGGTAACAATTTGTCAATGGAAGACTGTTAGTGAAAAAAAAACTAAACATTTTTCTGACATTTGTTGGTTTCAAATTAAAATCTTTTTTTTTTTTGCTAGAAAATTACTTAGAACCCCCAAACATTATATATATTTTTTTAGTATATTCTTAGTAGACACCTTAGAGAATAAAATGGTAGGTGTTGCAATATTTTATGTCACACTGTATTTGCGCAACGTTAATTAACCCATGAGCTAAAAAAAAATAAAAAAAATGTATGGCCAACTTTAAAACATATCTAACTTGATCCCACAAAACAACCGATTCAGGTTAAAATGAAAGGCAAAATATTTTTGCAAACTAATAAAAACTTTATAAATACCCTTTTGTTTTCCTTTTTTTTTATATAAGTGATCAAATAACCTCTGTTCTCAGCTGCATAAGACATAATGAGAGCAGAGAGTGAGAGCGAGAGCTAGGAGAAACAGCAGCACACTTATCTTCCTAGTGAATGGTTGTGCAGGGGGGGTGTCAGCACAAATCTAACCATTGGAGGAGAGCAGGCTGAGTTCCTAGCACAGCCAGTGTGAACACGCTGTGTTCTCGTGCCTAGTGTGGTCAGTTTTTAATAGGAAAGCAGGGGGACTGGCAAGATCAGAGATTTCATGCAAAGGAAGCAATACAAAGAATAGGAGAATTTCTTATACAAATACATGATACAGCAGAGGCACATATCAGGATTATGAAAAGTTGGGCTAACATTCTTTAACCACTACAGACCAAGAAGAATTTACCCCCTTCCTGACCAGGCAATTTTTGGCGATACGGCACTGCGTCGCTTTAACTGACAATTGCGCAATAGTGAGACGTTGTACCCAAACAAAATTGATGTCCCTTTTTCCCCACAAATAGAGCTTTCTTTTGGTGGTATCACCTCTGCAGTTTTTATTTTTTTTGCGCTATAAACAAAAAAAAGAGCGACAATTTGAAAAAAAAAAAAAAAAAAAAAACACAATATTTTGTACTATTTGCTATAATAAATATCCCCCAAATTTAAAAAAAAATAAATAAAAAAAATTCATCAGTTTAGGCCAATATGTATTCTTCTACATATTTTTGGTCAAAATAAATAAATAAATTGCAATAAAAAAAGAAATAAAAATCGCAATAAGCTTATATTGATTGGTTTGCACAAAAGTTATAGCATCTACAAAATTGGGGATAGATTTATGGCAGTGACAATTTTACAGTAATCAGTGCATATAGTGCCAATAAAAAAAAAAAAAATCGCAGATCGCTGCCATTACTAGTAAAAAAATAAACAAAAAATACTATAAATCTATCCCCTATTTTGTAGACACTATAACTTTTGTGCAAACCAAACAAACAATATACGCTTATACATATTTTTGGTAAAAAAATAAATAAATCGCATTAAGAATACATATCGGCCTAAACTGAGAAAAAAATTGCTTAAAAAAATAAATAAAATACGGGCATATTTATTACAGCAAAAAGTACAAAATAGTGCTTTTTTCCAAATTTTTGCTCTTTTTTTGTTTTTGGCGCAAAAACGAAAAACCGCAGAGGCGATCAAATACCACCGAAAGAAAGCTCTATTTGTGGAAAAAAAAGGATGTCAATTTTGTTTGGGTGCAGCGTCGCACGACCGTGCAATTTTCAGTTAAAGCGACGCAGTGCCGAATCGCAAAAAATGGCCTGGTCATTCAGCAGCTAAATCTTCCGAAACTGAACTGGTTAAGCTGCATTGAAGCAAAAGCATCAGCATGACAGGCAAGGAACAAGCATTCCCAAGAAAAGTGTTTCCCATGGCAGGGGCACTTTAAGGTGAGCTATTGTGATCTTTTGGTCCAGAATAATTCTGAATATCAGGAATGTCAGAGTAAAGTTAGAAGCTCATACATGTCAATAATTTAAAGTGGTAGTTAAGTTGTGTCAGTGATATTTACCTACAGGTAAGCGTATAATAAAGCT
This sequence comes from Lithobates sylvaticus, assembly GCA_028564925.1. Classification (NCBI taxonomy): domain Eukaryota; kingdom Metazoa; phylum Chordata; class Amphibia; order Anura; family Ranidae; genus Lithobates; species Lithobates sylvaticus. The sequence continues at coordinate 249,295,580 of CM053026.1, forward strand.
TACCTGTAAGTGAATGAATGAATATCTCCAAAATGTGCTCTGAAGGAATGGCATACCACCCCATTCCTTCAGAGGTTTGTGCCCTAAACAGCGACTCCCGTGGGCATGGACAGTGATGTCATTGCAGCTCGGAAGCAAGACCAGGTGAAGGTGGAACCCCTGTCAGCGCGCCACTGGATGGCTTCAATTTAAGGTAAGTCTCAGATTATGTGCTGGTATGTGATGCATACTAGTACATTAGGACATTGCCTTGCAGGGTCAATTTTTTTTCTTTTACCAAGTTTACTACCGCTTTATAAGATTTTTATGGTTAAAAAAAAAAAAAAAGTCACATTATATTTCAATTATTTCTAGCCTACTATTATTACTCTGAATGATCCAAAACTTAGTAAAATTACTTAATGAAGATTCACACAGAGAATCATATGACAATGAAAATCACATGGTTTTCGATCGTGCCCACTCATATCAATGTGTCTCAGCACGGAGCAATTTTGGAAAAGCTTCTTGTACTACTTTGGTGTGATTCCAGTGCGATTTTGGCCCCTAGAGTATCCAAACCTTATCAAAGTTGCACAACATAACTCGCATTGAAATTTGGATCAAAATCATATCACAGCAGTGTGGAGCTAGCCTTACACTCTTGAATTCTGTGATACTTATTCATTATGCCCTGTGAGTAAGGATGGGCCCGGTGTTCGAATCGAACATCGGGCGTTCGCCCGTTCGGCGAGCCCAGAACTATTTGGGCCGCTCGCATCAAATTCGTGTGATGCGAGCGGCCCGCAATGCATTGCGCCAGTCGCAGTGCAATGCTGGCTGATGATTGGCCAAGCATGCAATGTGACCCCGCATGCTTGGCCAATCACAGCGCCGGCAGCGAGGAGAGCCATAATTGGCTACAGGCAGGATGCCTGTAGCCAATTATAGCTCAGGGGCTTTAGTACACGCCCCACGGTATAAGAGGCCGCCGCGGCGGCGGCCTCGCATATTATGTTTCAGTGTCAGCGTGTCAGTGTGCTGCTGACTGCTGAGAAAGTGAGAATATGTGCTCAATTTCTGGGGATATGTGTGTGCGTGCTGTTAGTACAGCATTGCAGTATCACATCTGGGGGGTGTCTATAGGTGGCCTGTGAAGGGGGGCAGGTTTCCTGTGCTTAGAACTGTCCCTGCAAAAAGTGTAATTTTTGCAGGAAAAAAGCTATTTAAAAGCACTCGCGGCTAATGAATTGATGGCTCCCGTAACACAGAGAACTGTCATTCATTGATAAAAAACAAAAAAAAAAAAGCGTAAAAAATAACCAGGCCCTTGAGGTCTGGGATAGATTTTAAGGGGAACCCTAGCCAAAAAAAATGGCGTGGGGTCTCCCTCAAAATCCATACCAGACCCTTATCCGAGCACGCAACCTGGCAGGCCGCAGGAAAAGAGGGGGGACGAGAGCGCCCCCCCCTCCCGCCTGAACCGTACCAGGCCACAGGCCCTCAACATTGGGAGGATGCTTTGGGGGTCTGAGACCCCCAAAGCACCTTGTCCCCATGTTGATGAGGACAGGGGCCTCGTCCCCACAACCGTGCCCGGTGGTTGTTAGGGTCTGCGGGCAGGGGGCTTATCAGAATCTGGAAGCCCCCTTTAACAAGGGGACCCCCAGATCCCGGCCCCCCCCTGTGTGAAATGGTAAGGGGGTACTACCCCTACCATTTCACCAAAAAAGTGTCAAAAATTGTAAAAATGACAGGAGACGGTCTTTGACAATTCCTTTATTAAAATCTTCTTTCTTCTTTCTTCATCCTTCATCCTTCGGTTTCTTCATCTTCTCCTTCCGTCATCTTCTTCCATCTTCTTCTTCCATTTTCTTCTTCCTCCGATCCGCTTCTTCTTGCGCTGGTCTTCTCGTCCTTCTCGTCCGGCATCTTCTTCCATGGCGTCTGCGTCGGTGTCTCTTCTTGGGCCACTCCTTGCAATGGGAGGCTCCCGCTGTGTGAGGCTTTGCTGCGTCTGACAGGTCTTTTATAATGGAGGGCACCTGGTGACCCTGCCCCCTCTGACGCACGGGGACGTCATGGGGAATTCCCTATGGCTTTCCCCATGACGTCAGAGGGGGGGCGGGGGTCACCAGGTGCCCTCCGTTATAAAAGACCTGTCAGACGGAGTGAAGCCTCACACAGCGGGAGCCTCCCATTGCGAGGAGTGGCCCGACAGAAGAACAGATGCCGACGCCATGGAAGAAGATGCCGGACGAGAAGGACGAGAAGACCAGTGCAAGAAGAAGCGGATCGGAGGAAGAAGAAAATGGAAGAAGAAGATGAAGAAACCGAAGGATGAAGAAAGAAGATTTTAATAAAGGAATTGTCAAAGACCGTCTCCTGTCATTTTTACAATTTTTGACACTTTTTTGGTGAAATGGTAGGGGTACTTTTGTACCCCCTTACCATTTCACACGGGGGGGGCGGGATCTGGGGGTCCCCTTCTTAAAGGGGGCTTCCAGATTCCGATAAGCCCCCCGCCCGCAGACCCCCACAACCACCGGGCACGGCCCTTGTCCTCATCAACATGGGGACAAGGTGCTTTGGGGGTCTTAGACCCCCAAAGCATCCTCCCAATGTTGAGGGCATGTGGCCTGGTACGGTTCAGGCAGGAGGGGGGGCCCGCTCTCATCCCCCCTCTTTTCCTGCGGCCTGCCAGGTTGCGTGCTCGGATAAGGGTCTGGTATGGATTTCGAGGGGGACCCCACGCCATTTTTTTTGGCTAGGGTTCCCCTTAAAATCCATCCCAGACCTCAAGGGTGTGGTATGGATTTTGAGGGGGACCCTACGCCATTTATTTTTTGGCTGGGGTTCCCCTTAATATCCATCCCAGACCTGAAGGGCCTGGTTATTGAATTTGGGGGGACCCCTACGCTTTTTTTTTTTTTTTTCATTTTTTTTATTTTTTATCAATGACTTTTTTTTTTTATGAACGACTTTCAATGAATGACTGTTCTCTGTATTACGGGAGCCGTCAATTCACATTAGCCGCGAGTGATTTTAAATAGCTTTCTTTCCTGCAAAAATGACACTTTTTGCAGGGACAGTTCTAAGCACAGGAAACATGCGCCCCTTTACATGCATACTATAGACACCCCCCAGGTACGAAATTTAAAGGAATATTACACTTTTATTGTTTCAATTTAAGCATTATTAAAATCACTGCTCCTGAAAAAACTGCTGTTTTTAGAAAAAAAATTAGCATTGATACATGTCCCCTGGGGCAGGACCCAGGTCCCCAAACACTTTTTATGACATTAACATGCATATTAGCCTTTAAAATGAGCACTTTTGATTTCGAACGTTCGCATCCATTATAACTAATAGGGTTCTAAAGCTCGCACGGACTTTAGGTCCGTTCGCGGGTTCTGGTGCGAGCCGAACGGGGGGGGGGGGTGTCCAGCTCATCCCTACCTGTGAGTAGGCACTGCTGTGTCACACATTCCACAGAGGCTGCATTCTGAACTACAAAGAAAGTACCCAGAGGTGGTGTTTCAGGAGTCGGAGTCAGTAAAGAAATCACTGCGTACAGGCAGCATGTAACATGAGATATGTAGTCCTTAACCACTTCAATACCAGGCACTTTCACCCCTTCCTGCCCAGGACAATTTTGAGCTTTCAGCGATATCATACAACACTGTACCCAAACTAAATTTTTATCATTTTCTTCCCACAAAGAGAGCTTTCTTTTGGTGATATTTGATCACCTCTGCGGTTTTTATTTTTCGCTAAACAAACTAGAAAATACCGACATTTCAAAAAAAAAAAAAAAAAGTTTCTTTGTTTCTGTTATAAAATTTTGTTTTCTCCTCCACTGATGGGCACTGTTGAGTCGGCACTGATGGGCACTGATGAGATAGCATTGATATGTAGAATTGATGGGCACTGATATGCACTGACAGGCATCACTGATGGGCACTGAGAGGCGGCACTGACAGAGGTGGCATTGATGGATACTAATAGATGGCACTGATGGGCAGCACTGATTGGGCAGGTACTGACAGGTATTAATGCTGGGCACTGAGTGGCAATGTGATGGGCACTGGCAGACTTTATTATTGGGGCACTGATTGGCACATCTCATGGGGCTGTGCTGATAATCAATGTGCTGATTATCAGCACAGACCCCCCCCCCCCCCCTCTCTGACAGGGAGAGCCGCCAATTGGCTCTCCCTGTCAGCGCGAACCGAAGAATGCCATTTACCAGCACTTCCTGGTTCTCGCGATGATCAGCTGTGATTGGTCACAGTTGATCACGTGGTAAGAAGCTTCTGTCAGAGGCTTCTTATCACGATCGGAGATGCGGCATGTCAGACTGACACGCCGCGCGCGGCGGCATGTTATCCTGCTGGACATCATATGACGCCCAGTCAGGATAACAGAACCACTTCCAGGCCAATTCACTATTATAGGCCGGGCGGGAAGTGGTTAAAAATTGAAAGTAAACAGCAGAGGAGAAGCTGCAAAACATGCAGGGAATCTAGGAAGTAGTGGAAAGAGATGGCCAGCAGACAGGCAAAACTCACAACATGAAAGGAGATTTTGCAAGTAAGTTTATATTGCATAGTCAAAGATAACTAGGGGTGCAACGGATCGTCGCCGATCCGTGTTCCGAACGGGTCACCCCGTTCGGATCGGCACACCCCGCGATCCACGGAGCGCACCGCGGCCTCGGAGCGATCACTTGTAAACATACCCTGCATTACCCAGCCAATACTCTGCGATACCCTGCCAATACTCTGCGATACCCTGCCAATATTACAGTGGGGGAGAGGACGTGGATATTACAGTGGGGGAGATGACGTGGATATTACAGTGGGGGGAGATGACGTGGATATTACAGTGGGGGGAGATGACGTGGATATTACAGTGGGGGAGATGACGTGGATATTACAGTGGGGGGAGATGACGTGGATATTACAGTGGGGGGAGATGACGTGGATATTACAGTGGGGGGAGATGACGTGGATATTACAGTGGGGGAGATGATGTGGATATTACAGTGGGGGAGATGACGTGGATATTACAGTGGGGGAGATGACGTGGATATTACAGTGGGGGAGATGACGTGGATATTACAGTGGGGGAGATGACGTGGATATTACAGTGGGGGAGATGACGTGGATATTACAGTGGGGACTATATGGTGGCGGAATTTTCACAGGTTTTTGCAAATTCAATTATTATTTGCTGATCCGAAAAATGATCCGATCCGTGAGTTTTTTATCCGTTGCACCCCTAAAGATAACTATTGTTCGAATTGCTATTACAATGCTGATGGGATAAAGTGCAAGTGTATGCTGTGACCACAGAACTCCTTTAAAGTATTGCAAGCCAGGCAACTAGCATGTAAAGAATATGAAAATGTCAAAGTTGACAGCCACTGTGGTTTTAAATAAATTTCCAGGAAATCTTTTGACATGTGCGCAGCATTTTTGAGCTATCACTTGAGCTTTATTTATAAAATACTACAAGCACACTGACACAGTGAGGTCATCGCATATTTGCCAAAAGCAATGTCAGACATAATTGAGAACACAGTGACCTCTCGATTCCTAGGTATTTTAACATTTTATTTGGTGCTTTCATGTAATTAAATTCTCCCCATGCTAAACACATCACTAATAGAGCCTGCAAGGTCCCAGGTAATGAAATAATTGGTGTCAACCCTTACAGCAGGAAAATATGTAAAAATTATTTAATTGGTGGGATTTTTCCTACTAATAAGAAGAAAGTCAACCAACAAACTATTTCCGGTAATAACATTAATTCCCTCATATGATCTCCAACTGCTGAGACAAGGCTAATCTGTGCTGTCACATCAACAGTTTAAAACAAGCACTTGACAATCCAGTACGTGACCACTTTTTAAAAATTTGTTAAAAGTGACTCTGCCAGTAAAATACACTTTGGCAAAAGAATACTTGCAAATAATGCAAAAGAAGATGAATACTTACCTTTCCAGTACCACCAAAGGCCGCTCCATTGAAAGAAGAGGAATCCCTTGGTAAAGCCACACTTCCAGGAGTGGTGGATCTTCTGTGTTCAAATGAGCACCCAGGGATACTAAAGAACTTAGTAGGGATGTTGACCTACTTTACAGATTTTTAAGCTTCTATGTGTTTAGATTCTATGCCCCTTACCTGCTGGAACTTTGAGGTTCTATGGACATTGGTGATGCTCTCCAACGATATATTGGGGATTCTATTGAAAGAAGAGGAATCCCTTGGTAAAGTCACACTTCTGAAAGTGGTGATCTTCTATGTCCAAAGCAGCACCCAGCTTTTAAAGTTATGGTAAAGGTTATTTAAAAAAAAAAAATAACAAACATATCATACTTACCTCCACTGTTCCGCTTGTTTTGCACAGAGTGGCCCCGAACCTCGTCTTCTGGGGTCCCTCAGCGTTTCTCGTGGCTCCTCCCCGCATCAGATAATTCCTGGGAGAAGCGCTCTCCCAGGGGGTCAGCTTGAGGGTGTGCTCCCGAGTCCAGCATTCGTCATCCATAGTGGCCGAATGCAGGACTCTGCCCCAGCGGCCGTGACATTGGATTCGATTGACAGCAGCGGGAGCCAATGGCTGTGCTATCAATCTATCCAATCAAGAGCCGAGAACACTGGGCAGAGAGACACTGTGGGTCAAGTTCGAGGGTTCGGGTAAGTATAACGGGGGGGGGGGGGGGGGGGCTGGGGGCCGATCACTGCCAGGTGTTTTCTCACCTTAATACAAAGGATGCATTAAGGTGAAGAAAAAAATAAGAAAACTTACAAAAGTGCTTAGCTTCAAATAAAAAGAACATGGAAAAAATACATTTTTATGGTTTTGAATTACATCCTTGGAGAACAGATCTAGCCTCAATGTAGTAGACATAAAAAATACAGTTGGATGTAATAACATTATTTCTTTAAGAGAACATTGTGTATTTTTGAGTAAATGCATCTTACTAACTGAAACTGGTCAAGGACAAGCAAAGTGTAGAAAGATTTACATTGTACAACTGCAGCTCCCGAATGACTGAAATACTTCTATGGTTCACGTAAACTGTGACGTAATTACAAAATAAATCCTATAGCAAACAGTCTCTGCAAGCTGCTCTCTTAAATTGCCAAGTCCTGAGTTCCTCATGGTACAGAGTCGTCAGTAGACAGGAAAGCTGGCTAAAGTCAGTGCAACATGTAGCAGCTTAAAGTGAAGCTGACACAGTGGGGTTATTTTACTAAAACAGGAGAGTGCAAAATCTGGTGCAACTCTGCATAGAAACCAATCAGCTTCCAGGTTTTAGGACAAAGCTTTATTGAACAAGTTGAAGGTGATTGGCTACCATAAACACCAGATTCTGAGTGCTCCAGTTTTAGTAAATCAACCCCACAGTTACAAAGGAGGCCGATACCATGTGGAAGTTACTCTTTCTTACAAAATGGTGCCATTCCGAAGGCATCTCATTTGATGGCTTTCATTTAAAGTATGCATAATCTAATAAAATCTCATATACGTTTTAACATTTTTGAATGTGCCGCTTTCCTGAAAAAAATGCCTGGTGAATCTGCCAAGAATATACTTGTTAAAGTGTTTTTTTGGTTTGTTTTTTAGGGTAACAAAGGGAACCTGTTATTTTAAGGCTGGGTTCACACTTATGCAAATTGGATGCGGGCTGAAATCGTACCTGAAAACAGTGAATGGAGACTTAAGCATGTTATACAGCACAGTGCTTGTGCTGTGTAATTTGGCCCCCTGTAACACCTGGCTGATCCTGCCTGGTTCCGCCCGCCCCCCTGTAAACTGAACACGGTATATCATAGCTGCTAAGCCCTGACACCGTGGTCATTTTACGTACCCCCGTCATCCACAGCTCTCCTCCCCCCCCCCCCCCCCCCCCCCCCCTGCCTGCCTGTCAGCTAGTGAGTGTCCACTCCTCGCTGAAGTAACTTACTTTTTTTTTTACAATCCTCTGTTTTCTAATGCTAGGTGCCCCTGTGTACAAGCTTTATTAAAAAAATGCCACCTATACCTTATTTTCGAGCGCCACTCACGTGACTGGTCGCCTCTCTCCTCCTCTCCTCCCAACTGACGTCAGCAGGGGATCCTCAGCCCTTCCCACTGCAGCTTTTAAGATAGAGAGAGGGGAGAGGCCGGTCATGTGAGTGCCGAGCAGCGCTCGGCCATAAGGTATAGGTAGCATTTCTTTTATAAAGCATGTACACAGGGGCACCTAGCATTAGAAAGCAAAGTGGATTGTATAAAGTGGGTATAGTGGCTTAACAACCACTTTTAGGCACTTCCTGTTATACTGCGAACGCCATATCCTTCTGTCCAAATTGAGATCCAGCATGGTTATCCTGTCAAATGGTCCTCTGATGCAGACTAAAATTGGCCATTTCAACACACATATTGTCCCACTGTAGTCATCAGGGGACCCTCAAGATGCAATGCAGCAATCTTCTGAAAGCATGCATATGGACAGGAAGTGGCTTTAAAAAGGCTGCAGAAGGTCAGAAGTGCCAAGATGCAACACAGGATTAAAAAAGATAAATACAAGTATCTTTATGAAAAAAATTAAAAAGCAATAGTTTAGGTGAATTCAAAATAGCCCTACAGCACTTTTCTGGCAGTAGTTCCATTAAAAACTACCTGCGCCAATTTCACACAAGCATTTGTTCCAGCATTGGTAACATTACTGACACGTGCTTCAAAATCAGGTGGTTCTTACTACCATCACTACTTTAAAAATTGGTCACTATGGCAGCAACACAATTTTAAATCTGAGCTGGCATACAGAGGTACACCATGTGCTTAGAGCAGGCCCGTACCCGTGCTGGGAAAATGTCATGAATGTGACAGCTTCCCGCACAGAGCTGTAATTCTTGCCCCATTCAGCTGTTGGCCAGAGATTCCCCAGCCAAAAGCTAAATTTAAAATGGAAATAACATTACCCAAAAATTGGCATTGCTTATATTTGGCGAATGACTTGTCACCGGGTGGGTGAGCCTAATGAACTAAAACTAGTTCCCGATCAGGTCTTTTTTACTTTTGATGGACATCCCACGGGTGGATTCACTACTGGTAAAGAAGAGCAACTACAGAACCACCCACTGTCGTGAGCAGCCAATCAAAATTATAGAAAGCTCTACCCACCCCCCCCCTCCCCTCTCCAGTCTTCTACTTGTCATTGTGACTAGTACAGTGGCCAATGAGGGAGGTAGTGAGTGCACTGAAGGAAGATTGTACGGCATGGACACAGACAGATTCATGTACCAGTCTCTGACAAGTACACGAATTGGGTGCAAGCATGGACTCGTCAACAGAATTCTAAAGGGTGCCTACAACCCCCCAATGAAGTCCCTAACAATGTTCTCTCAAACTAAATGTCAGGGTACACATCTGACAATATAATGGGGAGCAGCCCAGTCAGGGGCACGGGACACTACTTTGCACCTGGTCATGCAGAGATTTATTGAATATTGCTGCAATTTTAGTGAACTTAGTTTTACATCATAATCTTAATGCAAATATATACAGGCCCAGAGAAAAAAAACATGCTACTTTAGCTATTAAAATGATTGCATGTCCATGTTCTCTGACATGATTCATGACGGATTCTCTTTTAAATTAATCTGTTTACTCGAAACTTTCTAAACTGTCACCACAATGACATGAATTGGTCACATAGCTTGCAAAGCCTCAAAAAAAGTTGTAAAAAAACCTAGGGCACTAGATCGTTCATATCTTCAGCTCCTGTGGTTTAGAAGTCGTGGCTGCCACTTGCTTTCTACACCCAGGGCAGGACTTAGGGTGGTGGGGGCCCCTGGGCTTGAGTCACTTTCGGTCCCTACCTTCTATACATTACCGTATTTATTGGCGTATAATACGTGCCGGCGTATAACACGCACCCCAAGTTTAGGAGGGAATTTTAAGGAAAAAAACTTTTAGGAGGGAAGTTTAAGGAAAAAAATTACATTTAAATGCCCATCAATGCAGCCTTATCAGTGTCCATCTGCAGTCTTGTTCAGTGTCATTGCAGCCTTGTCAGTTTCATTTGCAGCCTTATCAGTGTAGCCTTGTCATTTGCAGCCTTGTCAGTGTAGCCTTGTCATTTTCAGCCTTGCCCCAGTGTCATTTGCAGCCTTGTCATTGAAGTCTTGAAGATTAAAAATGGCGTCGCCGAGATACAGAGGCCTCACCATGCCCATAATCGCAGCCTTACCGTTCCCATAATGCAGTCTCACCGTGCCCATAATGCAGTCTCACCGTGCCCATAATCGCAGCCTTGCCGTGCCCATAATCGCAGCCTCACCGTTCCCATAATGCAGTCTCACCGTGCCCATAATCGCAGCCTTGCCGTGCCCATAATCGCAGCCTTGCCCATAATCGCAGCCTTGCCGTGCTCATAATGCATTCTCAATGTAGTCAGTGCCTGTGCCTGGATTACACAGTCTGCAGGCATATCACGCTGTGTGTCTCCGAGCTGAGTGTAAAAAACTTTGGCCGTGCTGTGACAAAAGTCCCGCCCTCCTCCTAGATCAGCTCGTGTGATAGACAGAACACTGCATTTATCACAGGAGCTGATCTAGGAGGAGGGCGGGACTTTTGTCACAGCGTGGCCAAGGTTTTTTACACTCAGCTCAGAGACACACAGCGGGAGATGCCCGCAGACTGTGTATGACGTATAGTGGAGGAGGAGGGAGCGGAGCGCTGCACTGCAGCCACAGCTTGGCCCAAAGAAATATCCCGGTATCTCGGTAGGCCAGTCTGGCCATGTCGGGTATGTATCTCGCCGTGGCCCACGGGGCCCCCTATTAAGCAGGGCCCATGGGCTTGAGCCCAGTCAAGCCCAATGGTAAGTCCTGCCCTGTCTACACCCCACTATTTGTCTAGAATCATGATGGGCAGCCCAATGTGCAGATAACACACATGGGATACATGGACTGTCCTCAGCACCGAACCGATTACTGCTCAGATATCACAAGATCAAACTGAAAAATTCTGACTCAACAATAATGCCGACACCTGGATGACATACTCACCAAAAGGTCTAGACTAGACCAGCGTTTCTCAACCTTTTTCCAGTCAAGGCACCCTTTAAAAATTATGCACAATTTCGAGGCACCCCTATTAGTTTTACATATTGCAGTGACATCCACCCATGTAGGACACCAATCTTTAGAGATGCAAATATGCTTTTGCACACTAGTATCTAGTATTCCAGCATATATTCTTCCTCATTTTCTCTCTACCATGCTTCTAACGTGACACGGTTGCTGACAGAGAGGCATGAGGGGGTCAAACAAGGATGCTGTGCATGCGACAGATGTCCTCCTTTTCATCCAATGGCATCAGCAGTTGTTAGGGCGCTGGCAGCTGGCCCACATGGTGCCCAAGTTTGTAATGCTGCACAATGAAAACGTATGGCTTTGTGTAAGAAAATTAAAGCAATTTTTAGACATTTTGTCAAGGCACCCCTGAAGAACCCAGAAGGCACCCTGGTTGAAAAATGCTGGTCTAGATATGCTCAACGACAAAAATATTATACAAGGTTTTAAAAAAAATCTGCTTCAACCATCATTGGCAAAGTTAGCACCCAATATAAAAACACTAAATTCTAAATTCAGTTTCTAGATATAGAAGAAGGAGTTTTGTATGGATTAAAAGGAAAGAAAATAAATAGTTGTCTCTAATATATAAAAAATATTTTACAACCTATCTCTGGATATGGTAAAAAAGGAAAATGTGAATCTAGTGGCTCATTAATAAAAGTAAATAAAAATTATGGTAATTAAATAAAATTAACTAAAAAAATGTAATAAAATTAATAAAATATGAATGTAGTGTTTTGCATAACTTGGAAGACTTTGTTACCAATTCAAAAGACTCTCTCTGAAAATTCAAAAGGGAAATCAATATTAACACACTGTGGAAAAAGGAACTCGAGTTAGTTTCATCTGAAGGCTAACCTTTGACAGTGTGGCAAATCCAGCAATTCATTTCCTCTTTTAATCTTTGGTATTATCTTTGTGCATTTTAAAAACACATCTGACTGCCTGCTTTCACATGTGTCCTATAAAAACCAACAAGACTTGATACCAAGAAAGGCCAGACATACTGTACCTCTACTGCCAGGGACATGATACAGCCTTTCATTACATCGTTTTGTGAAAGGGCATTAAAGAATCTATAATGTTTATTTAATGACCAGCTACAAAAAGTACTTTATATCCTGAAAAAAAAAATTAACATTTTACTTCTACGTGATATGTATAGTGCGGTGACCAAAAAAATATTAATGTATAGAGCTGTGACAAAAATAATTTTCAGAATTTCCAGATCATTTCTAAAAAAAAAAAAAAAAACATACTGTTCTCTGATCGTAATGATAAAACACATCTTTGCCATATTTTTTCATCTTAATTTACACAATCAAGGTAACACAAATTAAATACTTTCAGCAGTTGCTACCAAACCTAGCCAATTCCACTATACAAAATTGTTTCAAGTTATCTATATTTTGAATAACCTGATTCAGAGCATGCCGTGGCATTTCAACGGGATAGGGTTATTTTTCTAAAAAGGTAGAACGTTTCTTTTGAAACCAAAAAAATGTCAGTGCAAGCCTCCCTAAATACTTGCCTCTCTCTGGACCAAGGGCCCTCAGAGTCCCTCCAGCCATTGCTTCATCTACACTTTGATCTGCTTATTGCAGCCAATGGTGAGTTCTTGGGAGATCCAGGCAGTGACTGCTTAGGTAGAGGCACCAGAACTGTTGCAGGCAGAAGTGAACCACATGTAGCTGTAAATCTCTAAACAATACCACTGAATATAATGGTACAGATTAGTACTTTCTGTTAACATGCAGTACAGCACACTGCAGTAATATACAATGAATGGATATAAAAAGTTTAAAACACTAGGGCCGAAACAACTAATCGATTAATCAGCAACTAATCCGTTATAAAATGAACCAATTACTATTTTTATAATCCATTAAAATCGGTCAGCTGATTAGTTGGCCTGCATAGAGAATGCATTATTTGTTTACATATCAGGAAATACAGTGCAGCACACATACAGCTCAGTACACCGTCCATACATGTCAGTAAGTGCCTGAGAACTTGTGAATGCGTGAGCAGCAATGGCTCATGGAAAATGTAGTCCCGGAGAGGAAGCGAGTGGCTCTAAAAAGGCAGAAGTTTTTTTTTTTTTTTTTAACCTTGCTATAGGGGCACTCTATACTATACTTTTCAGCTTGCTATTGGGGCACTCTGAAGGCAGGAAGAGCCAGAAGCGTTGGCGGAGTACCCCAGAAGAGGAGAAACGGGGCTGTTCTGTGCAAAACCATTACACAGAGCAGGTAAGTATAACATGTTTGTAACAAAAAATAAATAAAAATCACTGTAAAGACTCAGACAAATCAGCATCTGAACCCAGAGAAGGTGGCGGCTGATAGGGTAAAAGAAGGCATTACAATTACATTTAACGTAAACTTTTACCAGTATTGTGCATTATATTTAAGATAATTATATCCATGAAAAAAAAAATTAAAAAAAAATCTCTCATCTTTAACCCCTTCAGATCCGTGATATAGCCGAATGATGGCTACAGCGCAGACCTACTTTGCCAGGAGGCCATCAATAGACGTCCTCCCCTTTGCGCACGCCCCCCTGCAGGAGGCACGTGGCGTGCGCTGTGATCACGAGTCAATGAGACTCGGGTTATCAGAGATAGAAGTAAGGGGTCAATCCCGGCCCCTTACCACGTGATCAGCCGTCAGCCAATGACAGCTGATAAACATGATGTAAACAGAAGATCGGTAATCGTATTTTTTCTCCTCAGGCTGTCAGCCGATCACCGGCTTCTGTGCAAGGAACATTGGTCCCGAAGAAAAAGAGGCGAAGCTGCCTCATCTGTGCCAACCAATGCCACATGCCAATGACACCAATCAGTGCCCACTAGTGCATAACAGTGCCACCTATCATTGCCCACCATTAGTGTCAATCAGTGCCACCTAGCAGTGCCCATCAGTGCCACCTATCAATGCCCATCACTGCCACCCATCAGTGCCACCTATCAATGCCCATCACTGCCACCCATCAGTGCCACCTATCAATGCCCATCAGTGCCCACCAGTGCCGCCTTATCAGTGCCCACCAGTGCCGCCTATCAGTGCCGCCTATCAGTGCCCACCAGTGCCGCCTATCAGTGCCGCCTATCAGTGCCGCCTATCAGTGCCCATCAGTGCCGCCTCACTTGCAGACATCAATGAAGGAGAAAAATTAACTGTTTGCTAAATTTATTAACAAAATATAAAACGGTTTTGTATTTCTTTTTTTTTTTCAATGCCCATCACTGCCACCCATCAGTGCCACCTATCAATGCCCATCAGTGCCCACCAGTGCCGCCTTATCAGTGCCCACCAGTGGCGCCTATCAGTGCCCACCAGTGCCGCCTATCAGTGCCCACCAGTGCCGCCTATCAGTGCCCACCAGTGCCGCCTATCAGTGCCCACCAGTGCCGCCTATCAGTGCCCACCAGTGCCGCCCATCAGTGCCCATCAGTGCCGCCTCACTTGCAGACATCAATGAAGGAGAAAAATTAACTGTTTGCTAAATTTATTAACAAAATATAAAAAACGGTTTTGTATTTCTTTTTTTTTTTTAGTTCGGTCTTTTTAAAATTTAACAAAAAATAAAAAACCCAGAGGTGATCACATACCACCAAAAGAAAGCTCTATTTGTGGAAAGTCGGGTACAGTGTTGTATGACAGTGCAATTGTCGTTCAAAGAGTGACAGCGCTAAAAGCTGAAAATTGGTCTGCGCAGGAGGGGGGTTTAGGTGCCCAGTAAGCAAGTGGTTAATATAAAAGATTTATAGCTTCCTTCCACCCTTCAGATCTGTCATATACATACATACATTTTCTTTTTTTTAACCCCATTATGACAAGTGATACAAAAAAATAAAAGCATGCTGTTGCTACTAAACGTCTTAGGCCTGGTTCACACCTATGCTTTTTTTTGGTGCTTTTTGCAGAAACGCACTACAGTTCATTTAACATGGTTTCCTATGGGACACGTTCACATCTATGCTTTTTTCAGCTTCTGCATATTTGGGAAGGGTCAAGGACTTTTTACAATGCAAAACAGCGCTTTTTTGGTTCAATATACTTCAATGGAGAAGCTGCAGAAAAGTGTGTAGTGCGTTTTGGCAGCAATTTCTGTTTTTTAATCTGCCCAACAACCAATTGGGCCATAAAAAAAGCAAAAATCACGTGTGCAAAAATCAAAAAACGCACAGCAAAAAGCAGTGTAGAAACGAAAATCAAAAGCCAACTGCATAGGTGTGAAGTGAGCTTTGTGCTGGCCATACATGTATCGCTTTTCAGACGAGGTTTCTGAACCAAAACCACATATACTGTCTGAAAATTCCTTTGACCAAGAAGTATTCTATTATTTCTAAATGTTCCCGTCACTGTCACAAGTTCTGTCTGAAAATCTGCAAGAGAGTCTTCAAATTTTTTATTTAAAAGAAAAAAAAAAAATAAAAAAAGTTAATCTGAGTCTGGTGATATTTACCAGATTCAACCTCTAATAGTATATACAGTACATCTCTTCTGTCTGTTATTCTCAGAGTGGATTAGAGATTTTGCTCCCTAACCATATAGTTGGTCATTTATATTTACCACTGCATAGAGATATTTAATAATAAATTGCTTTTTTTTTTTTTAACTTTACATATTAACTAAATTATACACCACACTTTAACCACTTTCAGACCGGACCAATTTGCAGCCAAAGGACCAGGCCCCTTTTTGCAATTTGGCACTGCGTCGGTTTAACTGACAATTGCGCAGTCGTGCGCCGTGGCTCCCAAACAAAATTGATGTCCTTTTTTTCCCCACAAAGAGAGCTTTCTTTTAGTAGTATTTGATCGCCCCTGCGTTTTTAATTTTTTGCACTATAAACAAAAAAAGTGCGACAATTTTGAAAAAAAAACACATTCTTTTTTATTTTTTGCTATAATAAATATCCCCCAAAAATATATAAAAAAACATATTTTTTCCTCAGTTTAGGCCGATACGTATTCTTCTACATATTTTTGGTAAAAAAAAAAAAAAATAAAAAAAAATCGCAAAAAGCAATTATTGATTGGTTTGCGCAGAAGTTATGGCGTTTACAAGATAGGGGATAGTTTAATAGCATTTTTATTAATAATTTTTTTTTTTTTTTATTAGTAATGGCGGCCATCAGCGATTTTTATTGTGACTGCGACATTATGGCGGACACATCAGACATTTTTGACACATTTTTGGGACCATTGTCATTTATACAGCAATCAATGCTATTTAAATGCATTGATTCTTGTATAAATGACACTGGCAGTGAAGGGGTTAACCACAAGGGGGCAGTGTAGGGGTTAAGTGTGCCTAGAGGTGTGTTTCTTACTGTAGGGGGGCGTGGCTGTCAGCTAGTGAATGCTGATCTCTGCTCCAATCACAGGGAGCAGAGATCGGCGTCACTAGTTGCTAGGCAGAACGGGGAGATGCTGTTTATTTCCGCATCTCCCCGTTCAGCCTTCCCGTGAGACGATTGCGGGTATCCCTGCGGCGATAGAGTCCGCGGGACCCGCGACCGGCCTCACGGGGGTCCCGACCAGCGCGAACGTGCGGCGCACGCCCGATGGCACGGCGGCATCTCAAACATCGTCGTTCGCCGGTCGGGAAGCGGTTAAGGTTATTAACCAATTAAATCGAAACAATAAAATCGGCAAACGAATCGATTATTAAAATAATCGTTAGTTGCAGCCCTACTACACACCCCTGTTAAAATGTCCGGTTTCTGTGATGTTAAAAAAATGAGACAAAGATAAATAATTTCAGAACTTTTTCAACCTTAAAGTGGTTGTAAACCCTTACAAACCACTTGGACCTACAGGTAAGCCTAGATTAAGGCTTACCTGTAGGTCAAATAAATATCTCCTAAACCTACACGGTTTAGGAGATATTTGCCAAAAGACAGGCACCGCTGTCTACGGCGCATGCGCCGTAGACAGCGGCGTGCAGGCGCACTGAGAAAGGCGCACTCAATGGCGATTTGCCGCGAGTGGCAGCTCCCGTGCGCATGCGCGTGAGTGACGTCATCACGGCGCTGTCGAATGACAGCACTGGAGCCGCGAGACCCACCAAGAAGATGGAGGCGCCGTACACAAGGGGACAGCGGTGACTTCGCTGGCTCCTGTGTCACATAATGGACTACTATGTGATGCATAGTAGTCCATTATGCTTTACCTTTGCTGGGAAACAAAGAGGAAGTAAAACCATTAGGGTTTACTTCCTCTTTAAATGTGACCTATAAATTGTACAACTCAATTGAAAAACACTCTTATAACTGGGGATTGTGCCGTTTTCAGAATTAAGCAATCACATTCAAACTCATGTTAAATAGGAGTCAGTACACACCCTCCATCATGTAACGTGCCTCTGATTAACCCCAAATAAAGTTCAGCTGTTCTAGTAGGTCTTTCCTGACATTTTCTTAGTACCATCCTACAGCAAAAGCCATGGTCCGCAGAGAGCTTCCAAATCATCAGAGGGATCTCATTGTTATGAGCCCTTTCACACCGAGGAAGGTTTCAGGAATTTTAGCACTAGAAACAGCACCTGTAAAGAGTGCTTTCACACTGGGGCAGTGAACTTGCGGGACATTAGAAAAACTCCTGCAAGCAGCATCTTTGGACAGTTTGGGAGTGCTGTATACAGCGCCCCCAAAATGCCCCTGCCCATTGAAATGAATGGGCAGCGCTTCCGAAGTGCCTGAAAAGTGCTTTGGAGGCGCCGCAACGCAGCGTTTTTAACTCCTTTTGATTTTATGTGATAGACCAACACAAAGTGGCACATAATTGAGAAGTGAAAGGAAAATGATAAATGTTTTTTTAAATCTTTTTACAAATAAAAGTGTGGGAAGCATTTGTATTCAGCTGCCCTGAGTCAATACTTTGTAGAACCACGTTTCACTGCAATTACAGCTGCAAGTCTTTTTGGGGATGTCTCTACCAGCTTTGCACATGTAGGCAAATGACATTTTTGCCCATTCTACTTTGCAAAATAGCTCAAGCTCTGTCAGATTGGATGGATAGTGTCTGGAAACAGCAAATCTCAAGTCTTGCCACAGACTCTCAATTGGATTTAGGTCTGCACTTTGATTGAGCCATTCTAACGCATGAATATGCTTTGATCTAAACCATTCCATTGTAGCTCTGGCTGTATGTTTAGGGTCATTGTCCTGCTGGAAGGTGAATCTCTGCCCCAGTAGCAAGTCTTTTGCAGACTCCAACAGGTTTTCCTCTAAGATTGCCCTGTATTTGGCTCCATCCATCTTCCCATCCCTGCTGAAGAAAAGCCTCCTCACAACATGATGCTGCCACCACCATGTTTCCGGGTGGGGATGGTGTGTTCAGGGTGATTGTGCAGTGTTAGTTTTCCACCACACATAGTGTTTTGCTTCTGAGCCAAAAAGTTACATTTTGGGCTCATCTGATCAGAGCATCCACATGTTTGCTGTGTCGCTCACATGGCTTCTCACAAATTGCAAACGGGACTTCTTATAGCTTTCTTTCAACAATTGCTTTTTTCTTGTCACTCTTCCATAAAGGCCAGATTTGTGGAGAGCACAACTAAGGCCCCTTTCACACGATCAGACCGTTCAGATCCGCCTGTCAGTTTTGACGGCGGACCTGAACGGGCGCTCCATTTGTTAGTCTATGGAGCATCGGATGTCAGCGGAGACATGTCCACTGACATCCGACCCGGTCCGATCCGCCAAAAGCAGACGTATGACTCTACGTCCAGATCCGTCGCTGGCGGATCATAAATCGGGTGGTCTCTCCATAGAGACCAGCGGCGCTGGACAAGCCCCTCCCCGCTCAGTGAGCAGAGAGGGACCTGTCATCCGCCGGCTCAGCGGAGATCAACGGAGAGATCTCCCTCTGAGCCGGCGGACAGAGGCAGGCTCCGTGCAAGCGGAGTCTGCCTCGTGTGAAAGGGGCCTTACTCTTTCCATGTTCGGATGATGGATTGAACAGTGCTCTGTGGAGATGTTCAAAGCTTGGGATATTTTTTGTATAACCTATCCCTGCTCTAAACTTCTCCACACCGTTATCCCTGACCTGTCTGGTGTGTTCCTTGGTCTTGATGATGTTGTTTGTTCACCAATGTTCTCTAACAAACCTCTGAGGGCTTCACAGAACAGCTGCATTTATACGGAGATTAAAATTACACACAGGTGGACTCCATTTACTAATTAGGTGACTTCTGAAGGCAATTGGTTCCACTAGATTTTAGTTAGGGGTATCAGAGTGAATGGGGGCTGAATACAAATGCACGCCACAGTTTTCAGATATTTGTATAAAAAAATAAAAAATAAAATTTTAAAACCATTTATAAAATTTTCCTTCCACTTGACAATTATGTTCCACTTTGTTGGTCTATCACAGTCATCTCCAAACTGTGGCTCGGGGCCAGATGCGGCCCTTTCCTTGCTTTTATCCAGCCCTAGGGGTATGGTTTTATCCACCGATACCAACAATGGGGCGTAATTCCTCCTGACAGCAACGATGAGCCACTTTTCCTCCCTATGACACCAACAATGGGGCTCTCTCCCAATGACACCAACAATGGGGCTCTCTCCCAATGACACCAACAATGGGGCTCTCTCCCAATGAAACCAATGATGAGGCACAATTCCTCGCAGTGACAACAGTGGGGCACAATTCCTTCCACTGACACCAATGCTAGGGCACAATTACTCTCACTGAAACAATGGGGCATTATTTTTTCCCAAAGAGGTCAGGTCATATTCTACTCGCAATAGCCACAGTCTGGCCCCCCCTAAAGTCTGAAAGACAGGAAACTGACCCTTTGTTTAGAAAGTTTGGAAACCCCTGGTTTATCACATAAAATCCCAATAAAATACAAGATTCCTCCTGTATTGAATTGTAACTGTACTGCCTGCCGCCATGTTGTAAAGCGCTGCGCAAACTGTTGGCACTATACAAATCTTGTATAATAATAATAATTTACATTTTTGGTTGTAACCGGACATAATGTGGAAAATGGGTATGAAAACTTTTTCAAGGCACTGTATGCACAAGAGCGGTTAATGCATTTCCACCCAGAAACGCTGTGTAAATTTGTGACTTTGAATGGCTGTGGAGAAGAAAGGGCTGCAGATAAACAGGTACCATCTACGTAAGAGGATTTGTTTAATCTCTGTGTGTCACCTGAGGCCAGTTACTTCAGTAGACACATGTAAGGGTTTACAACCACTTTAAATTGCAGGCACCAGTGATGTCACCTTTATCCTTGTAGCACTATGTGGTTAGTCACTGACGTGGAACAGACATGTGCATGCTAAATGTTGTGAACAAAAGGGTCAGAATGACATTCGGAGAGCTTGCTGCTTCAAAAAGCAAGGCACAAAGATGCTTCTTCTATATAGAAAATTGGTGAATTCATTGATGGCATTAGAACAAATTCTTCACTTGGGGATTACAGGCATGTACAGGAATGGCTGCTAACTGTAAAATCACAGCCAAAATTGGATTTTCATTGTGAACTGGGGTAAACCGTTTCATCAAAGTAACTGGGCAAAAAACAACAAACAATGCCAACAAACCGGTCAAAACAAAACATAAAAATGTAATTACAACCGACAGAAATGAATCCCTTTCTTCGTCTCAATTTGGAGACAAATTAACAATCGCGCTACCTGTCTAAATATTTGTGTAAGAATGATCCTAAACGGTCTGCTATCAAGAAAAAAGAAAAGTATTTAGCTTCACTGTGTGTGGAAACCACCGCAGAAACAAGACATGGGCTGGATGTCTGCCAGGGCTGCTGAAAAAATGCCTTGTAGAACACGACTGTGTGAGACCGGGATGTAGGGGGACGAAAAACCAAGAGAGCCTTGCGATATTTATAGCAGAATCCATAGAAAACGGGTCCAGCCTGTTTAACAGTTTACTCCATTAGGAGGACCTCTAACAGACCACGTTCCAGTCTTAAGTAAAGTCTGCATGCGGTCTGTACTTTTAAGATGGCTGAAGGTTATACACCAGAGAGCCTGCTGTGTAGACGCGGTCTTCCTCATTTGTCTGCCAACTTCAGCACTCACACAGCAAACCTTTAGGAGTACATTTTTATTTCAGTGTATGTCAAGCCAAAATGGTTTTCTTAATGCACAGCTAAATATAGCAAACACTAAACAATAGCAAACTAAATAAAAAAGGCAAAACTTTTTTTTTATTTTTTTTTAAATCATTGGAATTTTTTATTGCGGCGTTTTATTTTTTATTGGGGTCTCCAATTGGGAGATTTATTCATTTATTCTCTTTAATTGTCCTGATCACCAATGTTCCAAGGAATGAAAATCAGAGTAAATCCAAAAATTCTGAGCTGCCACCAGCATAGGAAGAGAGGGTATATCTTCCAGTGGGGACGTTACAGTTACAACCGCCCAAGGGTTTTTTGTTTATATTAGAAAGATTTCCTGTCACTTCCTGTTGAGTCTACAGAACAGGAAGTAAAGGAAACACAGATGGCAAAAATAAATAAAAAAAAAAAAAAAAACCAGCAGCAGTTTTAACCTTCCCTACTTAACCACTTGCCCTCCGGAAGATTTACCCTCCTTCATGACCAGGCTACTTTGACAATTGCGTGGTCGTGTGACGATGTACCCAAATAAAATGTTTGTTCTTTTTGCCCACAAATATTGCCCATCAAAATTGTTGGCAAGATGAATGCAGTATGTTATCAAAAAATACTGGAGGAACATTTGCATTCAGCGGCCAGGAAGCTGCGCATGGAACGTACTTGGACATTCCAACATGACAATGATCCAAAACACAAGGCCAAGTCGACCTTTCATTGGATACAGCAGAATAAAGTGAAGGTTCTGGAGTGGCCATCTCAGTCTCCTGACCTCAATATCATTGAGCCCCTCTGGGGAGATCTCAGACGTGCAGTTCATGGAAGGCAGCCCAAGAATTTACAGGAACTGGAGGCTTTTAGCCAAGAGGAACGGGCAGCTTTACCATCGGAGAAGATAAAGAGCCTCATCCACAAATGACACAAAAGACTTCAAGCTGTCATTGATGTTAAGGGGGCAATACACGGTATTAAGAACTGGGGTATGTAAACTTTTGATCACGGTCATTTGGGTAGTTTTTGTTGTGATTATGATTTAAAAAGAGTAAACACAGTTGATAGATAATAAATGGCTTCAGCCAAACACTAACCATGAGTGAAAGAAAAGTTTTTGTGTTATCATTCATATTCTCTGACAAATGGCCAAGAAATCATAAAATCTGCCAGGGTATGTAAACACATATGAGCACAACTGTATGTATTTTTTTTTTTTTTTTTTTACTAGTAATGGTGCCGATCAGCGTTTTATAGTGGGACTGCGATATTGCGGCGGACATTCAGACACTGACACTTTTTGGAGACCAGTGACACTAATACAGTGATTGGTGCTAAAAAATATACACGGTCACTGGATTATTAACACTGGCTGGGAAGGGGTTAACATCAGAGGTTTTTAAAGGGTTAACTGTGTGCCTAGCTAGTGATTTTGTGTACTGTGGGAGGTGCTTTTACTAGGGGAAAGTATGGATCCATGTCCTTGTTTTGCAGGAACACAGGACCCATGCCTTCCCTACTGACAGCAATGTGCCTCATTTACATTGAATTTGCAGTACCCACCCCCTACCTGCAAGCCTCAGATCACATACTAGGTAGTAGTGGCACTTTGCCACCATATATGCAAGTTATACGGTCAGCAAGTTTTTGTAAGTAAAAAACGTTTTTTATTTTTTTTTATTAGGAGCCAGAAAAGCATTGCATCCGCCATCAGCAGATCGTGGGTGCAATGCAGGACTCCTGCGGACTGCCAAAGTAAGCCGTCTGCTTATACCTTGTACGGGGAGGCAGTTAAACAATGACAGGAAGAAACAATTAACTACCTACAGTGCTCAACAGTACCCTGGTAGTTCACTGAGAATTTGATATTTACAGTAGCCTATATACACATTTTCTTCAAAAGCCCCACTATGGTACAGGGTTGGCAGCAGTGGCAGTACAGGAACATCAAAAACATAACCCAGGGAGTGCATGTATAGGCAACACCTCTTGGACAAGATGTCTGTAGATTTTCTCTCAAGTTGAAACAGGTATATTTTTTTAAGCGCAACTCCAGCCAAAAAAATATTTTAAAAATTTGGATAGCATAGGGTCATGCAGTGATGTGGGATTGCTGACAGGTCTGCTAAACAGTAGGTGACAGGATGCAGTGAGCAGCAAGATGGCCGCCCGGCAGCTTGCAGGACCAGCGTGATGTCACTCTGCCTTAGTTATTAAGTACAAGTCGTATGCAAGTCGGATGTTTGTAATTCGGGGACTGCTGGTAGTGACCAATTAGGTTTCATCTTTAATTTTCTGGGAATTTTCCTATGAATGTTTTATTCATAGGAAACATGTACACAACCCAAAACAAGGAAAAAAAGAGAGCATATGTGTTGGTACTCAATGAAAGCCCTTGGATCTTAGAAGAAGATCTTGTCCTATACCATTTCCTACCTCTGTCAAGGTTTTCCCATACGTAGAAAACCAAACAGAAACTGTGTAGAAGATGCATCAAACCCAAGCACATGACTGTGCCTGCTCTAAATTTTTGACACAACCCAACAGGGGGTTCCAAGGGAGAAAAGACATGTGCTCCATTGAAAAGTCTGCGTTACGTGCAGTTTTTTTTCTGAAGTCCACATAGTGAGCCTCATTTTTGCTGTGACGAAAGGTGCTACTCTCTGCAACAAATTAGCATCAGGACCTTGGCTACCTTCTGGAAGCATGTCTTACTGCATTGTGGCGACCAGGAGAGAATCTCAGCATGGAGCCAATCAAAAGATGGGTAACCAAGGATAACCAAATAACCAGCGGAAACTTAGGTGAGGAAATAACTTGGAATTAGATTATCTCATGGTGACGAGCCCCTATGGTCATGGGCAATGAAACAGTCTCATGAGTCACATGGGCAGGCTGTAGAGGTCTCCCGTCAAGAGCCTCCATGGCAAGTGGAGTGTCACGCAGCTGCATCGGAATCTAGAGCTTTGATACAAAGGCAGCATCAATGAACAGGCCTGCAGCCCCAGAGTTGATTAGAGCCTGTATCTCGCCGGACAACTCAGCCCAAGAAAGGGTAACCAAAACCAGGGTCTTATCACTCTGGATAACTGGGGATGAAAGAAGGCCACCTAAGGTCTGTCTGTGACAGGACCTCGAGGTTCGGGCGATCTCTGGCTTCATGACTTTCTGGCTTGTCTGACTATCTTTTCCGGTTACCGAACTTTGGCTATGTTTTGAATACATTTGTTCTATTTACTTTTATTATTAAACAAGTGTGATTTAACTGTACTTCTGTCTCGGTCTGATCCATGGTTTCTGACAATTGGACCGCCTTTGGCATCCAAGAAGGCCTGAATTCTCCTGGGAATTGACAATTAATATTCCAGGTCACAATCTTGCACAAAGTCCCTTTGTCTTTTTGTCAGCTGACCTTGCTTATGCTTATTAGACAACCTTTTCCCAGAAACTGTATATGCCCACCTAACCTTTTGTACTGTACTTCGTGACACTGCAAATAAATTGGCAACTTCAGGTCACAGAGGCACCAGCTAAGCGGGCACCAAACAATTTGCCCTCTTTGAAGCTCAATAAGCTCTGACATGACTCCATATTACAAGCAGTGCACACAGTGAATGATGAAAGTGAGGCTTCCCACCTGTTAGCGAGGAGTCTCATCACATAGCAGAGGCAAAAGAATGTTACATCACTTCCGCTTTCAACGTGAAACATGTCGTCACTTTCACACCTGCAAATCACGTAGCATTTCCATATTTTTGTCCAACCCTTGTATATGTAGAGCGCTACATAAATTGTCAGCGCTATATAAATACCTGTAATAATAACAATACAGACAGTTTTTCCTTCAGGCACTTTGGTAAGGTCCACTTTGTGTACTGATAATTAATCCATCAGTCAAGCATCTATTACTCTTATCAGATTGGCTCAAATGAAGGATTCTTTTTCAACACAGCATCCAAATAACCAAAATAATACACTGACATCTGCAAGGTTATATAATGGAGTACATACAAACAAATCTGGCACAGTTTAGCCCCTGGTGAACTTGAGAGCACGTATTTCCACTCTGCAGTAATAATCTAACTTGTGCAGTTGTGTAATAAAATTCAGAGAGGAATGTAGATGATCAGTAGCAGAGCGTGCAGGAAAACCTACACTTATCAACAAAGACCAGCAGCAGGGGTGACCGATCTGGACATGGCGGGACACGAAATCTGCTCCACTGAAAAGCCTCTGCAATGATGAGTGTGCGTCACGTAGCCAGTCCACATTTCGCAGCTAAGAAAAACATAGTGCATAGAGATAATTGTTTTAACTTTGCTGGATGCATGCCTTTTCAGACAAAAGTGCATGGGTCACATCTTCCTCATCATGCTGTCTCCAAATTATTGAAGCAAAAACAAACTACAGCCTCTAGTATTACTGCCAAGGCCCTCCATGCAGCTTACATTTACTTACAGGATAGAAGCAGTACTGTCAAACTGACAAGGTAGATTAAAGGGCCAATGGGTATATTGCGAAAAACTAGTACACCTTGACAAAGCATGCATAGAAATACCCAAAAACTGTACAGATATT
Source organism: Lithobates sylvaticus (assembly GCA_028564925.1). Classification (NCBI taxonomy): domain Eukaryota; kingdom Metazoa; phylum Chordata; class Amphibia; order Anura; family Ranidae; genus Lithobates; species Lithobates sylvaticus. The sequence goes on from CM053026.1 coordinate 249,321,363, forward strand.
AAGGCTCGTTTTACGGAAGTTTGCCATGCAGTCTCTTTTCTCAGCCAATTTTTTTCTAGTCTTGGATAGAGTGGGGAAGAGTCCAAAGCTCTTGACCAGGGTAGATCAGAGATCACCTCCATACTTGACCTCTTACCCAAAACTGCACGCAACTACATCTTCCTACAAGTCCTAGGGAAAAACAAACACACAACTAGCAATTGGAGTTAAATGGCCGAATCCATAAGCTTATCAATAACAAAACATAGCAATAAACATATCAGTCTAAGTAACAATGGTTGCAGGTCCTTGACGGTACCATATAACTAAAACTTTGTGTCTGTGGCACCAGTTAGCCAAGATATGACTCCAGACACAAAACACCACCTTGGGGACTAATATAGCTGCCCTAAGACCCCACCGGTCACTATGAATTGAACCGTACCAACTAAAGGACACCCAAGATGGATCCCCATCATTTTACCAATAACACTACGTTTAGACCCCCGTCAAGGATCCCAAACCGGCCAAAAAACAACAAAAGAAGTAAAACAGTACTACCTGAAAAAATAGGGTGGGAGGGACGTTCTTCTGATGTTTTCTTCTGTGCTAGTGAAGCTAAACCACTCCTACCTAGCACTATACTCTCCTGCTCCTCCCAATCACCTTGTCTACTTGATCAATCAGGTAAGCGTCAGTACTGACCACACCAATTAATATAGGTAACCCCTTCTGTCCGGTTCCCCTTCCACCCAGTCATGTAGGACCTCTGCCTAGTTCATTCCTTCTCAGCTCCGGGCTTACCTTTCAGAGTTTATTTCTGTCTGTGAGCCCCATTTAAAAGATCTCTCTTCACTTCCAGTTTGGTCATCAGGATGCAATGTGTAATCTTGGTAAGAGTTGGACTTAACCCCTTGCCGACCAGCCGCCACCAATATATGGCGGCAGGTCGGCTCTATTGCGCGAATCGCCATACCGATACGTCGATTCGTGTAATAGATACACTGGTCGCACGGCGAAGATGCATGTGTCCGCTGGCCACCCACGATCGCTCCATAGAGAGGCAGAACGGGGATCTGTCAAATGTAAACAAACAGATTACCGTACTGTCAGGGGAGTAGAGAGAGATCATCTGTTCCTAGTGATCAGGAACAGCGATCTCTCTCTTCTCCCAGTCAGTCCACTCCCACCAGAGTTAGAAACACCTCCCTAGGGAACACTTAATTCCTTGATCGTCCCTACTGTTAACCCCTTCCCTGCTAGTGTCATTTATACAGTAATCAGTGCATTTTTATAACACTGATAGCTGTATAAAAAAAAAGTGGCAAAAGCACAAAAGCGTTCAATCTGTCCACATTGTCCATGTTGCAGTCCCGCTAAAAAAAAAAAAAAAAAAAAAAAAAAAAAAAAAAATCGCTGATCACCAAAAAAAAATAATAATAATAAATGCTTGTAGATGCTATAGCTTTTGCGCAAACCAATCAATATATGCTTATTGCGATTTTTTTTACCAAAAATATGTAGAAGAATACAAATTGGCTTACACTGATGAAGAAAAATTTTTTTTTTTAATTTTTTGGGGGGGATATTTATTATAGCAAAAATTTAAAAATAGTTTTTTTTTTCAAAATTGTTGCGCTTTGTTTATAGCTCAAAAAATAAAAACCACAGCGGCGATCAAATACCACCAAAAGAAAGCTCTATTAGTGAGGAAAAAAATTATTAATTTTATTTGGGTACAACGTTGCACGACCGCACTATTGTCAGTTAAAGCGACGTAGTGCTGCATCGCAAAAAATGGCCTGGTCATTAAGGTGGTAAATCCTTCCAGGGCTGAAGTGGTTAAACAAACACGTCTTCCCTTAAAATCAACAGATTTACTTAAAGTAGTCCTACTACATAGGTTATGCATGCTTATCTGCAGCCTTTTTTTATTATTTTTTAGGCTGTGGAAGGGCTAGCTCAGGCTGTCAGCAGATCTCCTCTTAGCAGTCTACTGACAGCCTGAGCCAGCCCCTCCACAGCCTGGCACTCCAGTGAGCACTGGAGGGGAAAGCAGAGAGCTGGTGACTGACAGCCCCAACTCTCTGCTCAGAGCTGAGGGGGAGAACTGAACGATCAGCAGTGTTTGATTGCTCAGTTCTCACTGCAGAGACAGCAGGGGACAGATGCAGCATTGGAGCGTCTACCTAGGTGAGTATAAATGTTTTTTGTTTTCTTTTTTTAGTATATACTTAGTCCATAATAAAAATCTGAAGAGACCTCCAACTAAAAAACCCTTTCAACAGACATTAAAGTGAGGCCCAAAAAATAAATAAAATTAAGCACTTGTCTATTAGCATAGAGTCATCACTAAACCAAAGGGTTTTTCATATTGGACTTGGTATACATTATCATTGAGAATAAATGTTGTGAATCATACAAAATCATGTACAGTCAAGTCCTGTAAGCTGGATACGCTAGTGTCATAAAACAGGATTCTACAGTCTCCACCAGTATGGGGACAGGACAAAAGTTCACATAACATTTGTCAACTGGTTGACTGAATGACAAAAGGAATCAACCCCACCTACTCTTACGGGAAGCTGCAGCACCTGTTTTGCATACATTTTAGTATGCCATCGAGGTAGGGATATCTGCATTCTTTACTTTTTGGCCTTTCACAATACTAGCACGTCACTTGAGAATGAAAGCCCAACCATATTTTGATCTACAATATTTTTCACAATGCACAGCAAACATGTTGGCTTCAAGAAACTGACATTTACTGCATGAAGATCTAATGCTGCGTACACACGAGCGCATTTTTCACTATTCAAGATTTTTCCAACGGAATTCCGCTCAAGCTTGGCTTGTATACACACGGCCACACAAAAGTTTGCTGAACTTTCGACCGTCAAGAACCTGGTGGCGTACAACACTATGATAAGCCGAGAAAATGAAGTTTGATGCTTCCGAGCATGCGTTGAATTGTTTCCGAGCATGCGTAGAAATTTTTCGCGTTGAAATAGGTACAGACGATCGGAATTTCCAATCGAAACCTTTTCCGACCGAAAAATTGAGAACCTGCTCTCAATCTTTTGCTGGCTGGAATTCCGCCAGCAAAAGTCCGATGGAGCACACACACAGTCGCATTTTCCGACCAAAAGCTCTCATCGGACGTTTGCTGGCGGAATTTCCGATCGTGTGTATGCGGCATAAGAGAGTTTTCCACCTCTGACATTTCATACACACAAGGGTGAATACACTTGCTTATGGGACGTATCTTAATATCCTTTCATTCCAACAGCGGGATTAAATAAAAGGTAGCACAAACAGCTATTCCTGTTCCAACTGTGCACAAAACATAGCAAAATTATGTTAATTTGGTGCAATGCACACACATATACTAAAAAATAAATAAAAAAAAAACACTATCATTTGAAAAAAAAAAAAATAAATAATATATATATATATATACACATTTTTTTTTTTTAATATTTAGTACAAGCTTAATAGTGCACGGCACCCATTACACTTCATTCAGCGCACAACAGTTTCCCAGTGCCTGCACATCAAGTCCATTTTTCATTTAAACCCCCGAGTGCCAGGTTCAGCAATGGGCCTCATTACTCTACATGGCAGCCCTATGTGGCGAGCATAGAAATCTGGAGATGCCTGCTATATGCGGAGAGCACTGGACCCATCCAATCTTAACAACCTACGCCCCATCTCCTTGCTCCCCTTTTTATCCAAACTCCTTGAACGCCTAGTCTACAACCGACTGAGCGTCCACCTCGCTGATAATGGCCTTCTTGATCCCCGTCAGTCTGGATTTCGTCCTCAACATTCCACAGAAACTGCTCTCCTAAAATTAACAAACAAACAATCTACTAACTGACAAAACTACGGGACACTATTCTGTACTCCTACTTCTGGACCTCTCTGCTGCCTTCGATACGGTTAACTACCCCCTCCTCCTCAAAAAACTCCATGCCTTTGGTCTCCGTGACTGTACCCTTCACTGGTTTTCTACCTACTTATTTAAAACGCACCTTCAGCGTTACCTACAATTCCACTGCCTCCTCTCCTCTTCCTTTCTCTGTTGGGGTCCCCCAAGGTTCTGTTCTTGGACCTCTCCTATTTTCAATCTACACCTCCTCCCTGGGTCAGCTGATGGCCTCCCACGGCTTCCAATACCATCTCTACGCTGACGACACGCTGTATGTTTGTAAAGTGGTTTCTAAACCTCAAACAAAGCATATCCCTCTATAGTGTGTACTGTGTGCTGTGTGAAGGGGGGTGTATCCCTTTGCCTCCAATCAGCTCGCAGAGCTCTCCTCACAGAGTACTTCAGCTCCCCCCCACCCCCTGTTTTATGACAGCTCAGACAAGCTTTAACAAATCGCACTTTAAACAGATGTAGAGAAGACTACAGATAAACAGGTATAACTTATGTAGGAGGATTTTGTTTAATCTCTGTATCACCAGAGGCCAGTCACTTCACTAGGTAGATCGAAGGGATTACAACCACTTTAAAGTAAACGTTTCAACCAAAAATTGCAACATAAAAACAACACTTGTGAAAAGAATATTATACCTTATGGTTTTATCGTGAGGGAACTGTATAGTCACCACATGGTTTAATCTGAAAAAAAATAATGAATTGCTATTTTAAAAAAACGATGCTGCTCGTTACTCCCCTGGAGTAGTGCTAGTTGCCTCTGGGCCTAGGAGATCCTCAATTACAACAAAAAAACACGTCATTTTTCTTCCCACACCTAACTCAGATGAGTAAAAATAGAATGTGGCAGCTAGGTGCGGTCTTCAGAAACCTGCAGAGCACTATGAGACATCGAGTGATCAATCCTCACCACCAAATCCGAAAAATGAGAAGCGGAAAGCCTGGGCTGGGTTTAGCATGTGTGTCCTAGTAATACAGAGAAAAGAGCCTGTGAGAATCGGCCTACATGACACTGAAACATTCACAAATGGCTCTCATTTAACTCTGTGGTCTGGCACACACGCACACAAGGTTAAAGGGGAAAGCAATAGGTTATTTTTCTGTTATAAATAAAACACTGTATATATTTATACCAAAAATGCTATGAAAAGTAGTGCCCTTTTGTCATGGTCTGGCCTTTCCCAAACGTCTGCCCTTACTGCGCAAATCTTTTACACTAACTACATGATTACCACCTGCTTACTACATCATGAAAGATGCTACATTTGTCTACTAGGTGGACCAATTAGGAAAAACGTACAAGCTGAGAGGCAGCAAGTGCATGTGCTGCCACCGGTTGGATTATATCCATTACACCCTTAGTAAAGGCCTAAACTAGATGTCCAACTATTTAACCATTTGCAGACCGCCATATAGGGAAGCCGCTGAGCACTGGCTCAGGTGTGTGTGTGTGTGTGTGTGTGTGTTAGTTATACACACACACACACACACACACACACACACACACACACACACACACACACGTGATCCCACACTTCCGCCTGTAGGCGGCGTGTGCACGCCGCTTCTGCTGTCATTACTTACAGCAGAAGCCTATCTGCGAGTGGCAGGCACTTGACGTCTGCCGACACCCGTCAATCGTTGGGTAGAGACTAAGAACGGAGCGAACGGGGGGAAAGGGATGGATTCTGTATTCCTACAAAGCAGGGCCTTCAAATTCATCTCACCCGCTAGTAAAAGCGGCACACATAGTAAACACAAACACTGGCTAGGCACACAGTTAAAGCGGAAGTAAACTCTGAAAATTTTTTATAATGTACTACTATGCACCACATACGTACAAGCACATTATGAAAGACTTGCCTTACAACAAAGCTCTCCAGCAGTGCGCTGTTACTGCCGCAGAAGCTTCCATCTTCATCCGGTCTTCCTGCCGGGTTCGGGGACTCCGGGCGACTGATTGGCCGAGCTGCAATGATGTCACTCCCAAGCATGCGCACAGGAGTTTTCAGCCGTGGGACACCGCTCTGATGGAAAGGCACAGGTATGCCATTCATTCAGAGTGCATGCGCTGGTGACGTCACAGGATGCTGCTCGCAAGATTATTCCCTAAACGGTGCACATTTAGGAGATATTCATTTTACCTACAGGTAAGCTTTATTATAAGCTTACCTGTAGGTAAAAATTACCATCACTTAAACACTTTGATCGCCTTGGATGTTTAACACCTTCCCAGCCAGTGTCATTAGTATAGTGACAGTGCATATTTTTAGCACCAATCACTGTACAGTATTAGTGTCGCTGGTTCCCGCAGAGTGTCAAAATTGCCAGTTAGTGTCCGATTGTCCACTGCATTATTGCAGTCCCGCTATAAGTCGCTTAACGCGCCCATTACTAGTATGGAAGAAAAAAAAAACTGTTTGTAGATGCTATAACATCCATGCAAATCAATATATACGCTTATTGGGATTTCTCTTTACCAAAAACAGAATAGCAGAATGTATACTGGCCTAAACATATGAAGAAATTTTTTATTGGATATGTTTTATTGCAGACAGTAAAAAATCGTTTTTTTTTTCTCAGAATTGTCTTTTTTTTTTTGTTTATAGCTGAAAAATAGAAAAAAACGCAGCGGTGATCAAATACCACCAAAAGAAAGCTCTATTTGTGGGGGGGGGGGAAAAAAAATACATAAATGTATTTATTTGTGTACAGCATTGCATGACCTCGCAATTATCAGTTAAATAACACAGTGCCATATCGCAAAAAAAGTGGCCTGGTCATGAAGGTGGGTAAATCTTCCTGAGGTCAAGTGGTTAATTTTGGATAAAGTATTAATGGGCTGAAAAAACTCCCCATAGTTATCATTACTCCTTCCTGCCTTGATACTAGGACACTTCAGCTCAATGTGGGCATGGGAACTATGGGCTTGGGGATGGAGAAGGGCGCTTATAGCCTACAAGTATGGCAATTACATTAATCAACATTTTCCCTTGACTGCATATGCAATTTTCTTTAAAAAGGAGACTTGAGGCACAAAAGGAAGTGAGGAAAAATCTTTCCAAAAAAGGAAGGGAACCCCAATTCAAAGGATGATGGCGTCAGTTTGATACACATTGCAAAATCTCATCAGAACATTTGATAATGCCAGCCAAGACTTGACCAACGTCGTTCAAAAAGTACTTCCAAGTTGCCTTTGCTTTTAACATTCAATTTTAGCATGTACAAAATTTCTCAACCAAAAACCACGTGTTAAAAATTTGTTTGAGAAAAAGATTTCATCCTGCTTTTTTAAATTTTCACTTCATTGTGTAAAATAATTATCGAGATGACCCCACTAACAACTGGAAAAATCTAACAATTTTTAAACAAACTTTTATTAGCCTGTGGATAGCTTAGGACACGTGTCAAACACAAGGCCCACAGGCCCAATCCAGCCCGCCAGGCCATTTCATATGGCCCGCACACCTCTCCTTCAGCTGCATTACCCCCTTGTCTCCGCCCCCCTACCTTGTCAGCAGAGAGGAGGATAGAACTCATCCGGCAGATCCTGAACTTCTCTGTGCAGCTGCAGAGTGGTTTGTCTCTGCACCCCCACCCATATCAGCAGAGAGGAGGATAGAACTCCTCTGGCAGATCCTGCACTTCTCTGTGCAGCTGCGTGCAGGTTTGCCTCTCCCCTCCACCCCTATCTCATCAGTTGGCAGTAGAGAGGACAACAGGTACCCAACTGTATGAATTCATATGTATATCACGCCCCCTGCAGTGAGGAGATGATGTGATGTAACCTCTAGCAACCAATCAGTGAGCAGTTTTACTGTACAGTAATCTCTAGCAGCCAATCAACAAGCAGAAATCATGTACTGTAACCTCTAGCAACTAATCAGTAAGCTGTAATGTGTGCTGTAACCTCTAGCAACCAGTCAGTAAGAGGTAATGATACACTGTAACCTCTGGCAACCAATCACAATTGCTGCCTGATCTGACACAGTAAACTGATTTTATGTCTGTCTATCTGCTATTTATTGTATGTCTCAGAGCTGGTGGAGAGCAAAATTGTATGGGGGGGGGGGGGGGGGCAAGAAAACGTTTGCCCAGGGTCAAATCAATATTAAAGACAGGGGGGGGGGGGGGGGGGGGGGACGACGCATATTGAAGATATCATTATTTGTACTCTCAGTTCACGTTCAGAAAGTCACATTTTCAGCTAGAACAAATATATTCTGTACTTGCTAAAAAAAATTCTTAGCCTAAACAATGAAAACTAATACAGCCATCACCATCAAAGGACACAGATCAAATGTTTGTTCTTGGGTTTAGAGGTATTTTAAAAGTACTGCAAAAAAATGCTAGTATGGATTTCCTCCAGCGGATGGTTGCCTGCGTCATCAAGTTAAACCTGTACATTACATTTCACGTAGAAAGGTGTTCCCTGGAAAACACAAAGTTTACATTTCCACTTCTTTGTGTACATTTCCACAAGATTAGTCTCATGCTCCTATCCAGGAGGTTTAGCTTATAGATTTAGTAGACTGGCTGCGTGAAGGTCATTGGTGACGATGTTAAGAAAAAAAAAAAGAAAAAATCTGAAAATAACCCCCGAAAAAGACAAAATCTCACAAATTTTGCGATCCAGCCCTGGGGAGTGTGAAATAATCCAGCGTTTAATAATCCACAGATTGATAAATAAAACACATTAAACAAGCCTTGCTGCAAAAATGCAACAGCTTAGAATTGAAGTACAAATTCTGCTAGAAGGAAACATCTCACATGGAGTAATACTCTCAATCTCTAAAATTTAAAAAAAAGGTAAATATATTATATATTGCATTCAATAAGGCTGCATTCACACCTTACTGTTTTGAATCGTGTGCAGAATCGCCGTGTAGTTTCAAAACACTCTGCTGACAAATGACAGATGCCATTCATTTTACTGGCAACCTAAAAACACTTCTGCAATAAATCGTGCTGCAAGCATGGCAAATCACATCGCGTGAAGCTCGTCACCCAAAAAAAGGATCATGAGCTTCTTTGGAGCGACAAGCTTCACGCAATGTGGTTTGCCACGATTGCTGCGCGATTTATTCAAAACGCCCAGGTGTGAGTGCAGCCTAAGGCCCCTTTCACAGTTGTGCAACTTTTCCTGCAACTTTGGAGATCAGAGTCCTGTGACAAGTCGTACCTCATGATTCCCAATGATAATCATTCATATCTGTGCGACTTCAAGTCGCATCGACTTCAAAGTAGTCCTTGTACTACTTTGGTCCGACTTTCATGCAACTTGAGGGCCATAGACTTCAAAGTTAACCCTCAAAAGTTACATGGAAGTTGTACCTAAGTGTTTTACATGCAGCAGTAATGTAACAGTTGTCCATTATCACTGGTCAAAGCCAAAGTCCTATCCAAGTTACACCCATCCAAAGTTGCGTCAATGTTGCACTCCAGGGGTTGCATGACTTTGGAGTACAACTTCTCCTTCTACAAAGTTGGACCTACTGTTGCATGTAAACCATTCAAGTATGACTTTTATGCAACTTTTGAAGTCTATGGCCCTCAAGTTGCATGAAAGTCGGACCAAACTAGTGCATGAACTACTTTGAAGTCACTATGGCTTTCACCACTTCACGCAAAACGACGTACCCGAATGTTGGTACTTTGACGCTGAATACCGGGGTTATGGCAGCAGCTAGCTGCCATAACCCCAGTATTTTTGGGAACGCTGTGCGTTTCTCTTTAGGTTAAAAGTTTTCACTGCGGCGTATTTGCTGCAAGATCCCTCGTCATGGCGGGAGAGGTGCTCACCCCCCTCCCACCACGCCCTGGTCGTCTCTACCACTTACCGGACCCGCCGGTAGCGGCAGAGACGATCCCGTCCTTTCCCATGGATGCATGGCTGCCGACTGAGGGGAAGATGGCCCCCGCTCTGGTCCATAGCATGGGAGGGCGGAAGCGACGTCAAACGTCACTTCCGCCGATAGCTTTTAAAAGAGAATTTTTTTTTTTTATTATTATTGCATTTTAGTGTAAATATGAGATCTGAGGTCCTGTAATGCTTTTTTTTCTGTTACAAGGGATGTTTACATTCCTTGTAATAGGAATAAAAGTGACCCACATTTTTTTTTTTAAAAGACCGTGTCAAAATAAAAAAAATTAAAAATGGAAAATAAATAACAAAATCATTTTTTTTTTTTTATAAAGCTCCCCATCAAGTTTGCGCGCAGAAGCGAACGCATACCTGAGTAGCACCCACATATGAAAACTGTGTTCAAACCACACGTGAGGTATTGCCACCGTTAGAGCGAGAGCAAAGACCTCCTCTGTAACTCAAAACTGGTAACCTGTAGACATCTCTTATGGAGATTTAAGGGTTAAGTTTGTCGCCATTCCACGAGCGGGCGCAATTTTGAAGCGTGACATGTTGGGTATCAATTTATTCGGCGTAAAATTATCTTTCACAATATAAAAAAAAAAATTGGGCTAACTTTACTGTTGTCTTATATTTTAATTCAAAAATTTAATTTTTTCCAAAAAAAAAAAAAAAGACCTCTGCGCAAATACAGTGTGACAGAAAGTATTGCAACGACCACCATTAGATTTATTGCAGATTTTTGACTTTAGATTTACCAAAACCATATAATAGGAGATCAAACCTTAAGAGTTTCAATTTGTATTCAATCAGGCAGGCCCTTGCACTATATGGTTTTGGTAAATCTGAGGACAAAAATCTGCAGAAAATTGAATAGTTTGAATAGTTTGTATAGGGCCTTAGGGCCTTTGCGTGTGAACGGTACCCAAACTTGGCAGTGTCTCCGAACACTCTCCTGTGGAGCAATCCTTCTCTGCCCCACTTTTATATGTTACCAGAGCTGCAAGCTTGGACCAAATACAAACATCAAGCTGACCTCTCAAATTACCAATAGCCAATCATTGATTCCATTATACCAACTTTCTTCCAATTACAATGTCCTGCACACCACTCGTTTTGACGTTTACAACTCTCCCATGCTTTCTGATGCCAGTTCTCACAAGCCCCCCAAATGCTTGTCCAGTCTGCTTTGGAACAGGTTCTCTGATCAAACTGTGCGGAAAAACCCACTTCACACCTATACTCCCACCTGGTAATCATATCCCTACCTACTTTGGAGGGACTCAGGGGACAATGGCTGCAGGACATACCAGACCTAGACAATGATGATTGGGAAGATAATTGGGATCTCCCCTTCCGAACTCTGGTCTCTTTACGTGATTGTTTAATACAATTAAAAGTTTGTCCACCGTGCGTAATTTACTCCATACCGCCTGCTTAAAATAAATTCATCCTGCTTAGCCGAATGCTGGCATGTGTGGGAGCGCATCGGGGGACTTTTCTCACATTTTCTGGATGTGTCCCACCATCACCAGACACTGGGAGGAAGTACGGTCTTTGATTAACCATTCATCTTCTGTTAATACCATCTTCCATGTCTGCATGTCTGCTAGGCCTGATAGAAAACATTATACCTACAGTGGCTAATGCACCACGGTTGGCTTACTGCCATTTTATGCTAGAAAAGCAATAACATTACATTGTAAAACAGTACACCCACTCCTCCATCTATTACATTTTGGAAATTATTGGTGAATAATAGTTTACCGTTGTATAAAGACACATATATGAACAGAAGTTGCACCAGAAAGTATGACAAGGTATGGTCTAAATGGCTAGCTGAACCCTCTACTGTTTCCGATATGAGTTGAGTTGAGTGGAATCTTAATATAGCGCGGTCTTACCCCCGAAGAGTCCCGATATGCCCACAGAGTAATGCCTATTTTGGTGCTGTGTGAGCGACATCCCTTCTCTTTAGCGCACATCTGTCTAAATTCCCATTAATTGTCCTAGGGGTTATTTATTATGTTGTGAGGCACACCTTTAAAGTCACAGGTTTAGCTCTCTTATTTCAGTTGTGTTTACTGTATACTCATGTATTTGACTTCTGTGGGGGTCTCTCAATGTGAACATATTTTTTTTTTTGTATGTTTAAATTTCGAATAAACAGATTTCCCCCCCCCAAAAAAAAAAAACGAACGAACAAGCTGCACTATATTAAATTTTGTTCTTGCGTTTAGATATTATTTAAGCCACAGTATAGATCTCCAGTACACCAGGGATCGTTGCAAAAATGTCCAAGTGTTTATTCAGGTGATCACACCGCAGTGGAAAAGTGCAACGTCTTGGGGCCACACAGGACCTCTTCCGTCAGGTTTGGGACGTGGTCATACGAACCAGCCTGTATCCCTGGAATGCCAGGACTGTCTGTGTTTGTGTCAAAACAGGGATGGACTACTAATTATCGCACCGAGAAAAACAGGTTTCTAAAGAGCACACACGTCACATAACACAAGTAAAAAATAGAAAAGTTTCTGAAAAAATTGGTTTTCAAGTTGGTTTGCTCTGCCAAGCTTGTTTAGGCATTTAAAGAGTTAATTAGCAGCAACAATGTCCTTGCAGTATTCTATATCCTTTTCCCTTTTAAGGAACAGACTCATGCCACTCATCCAAAAATAACTCCATTTTCCTCTTTCAATCTCACGCTTTATTAGCACACACTCCTGACTTCCCCACTATGAAGCAGCGTTCACACACAACTCTCTCCAACAGGGCTGCTAAATGAAGGATTGTACTAGGAACACGCAGCCAGTAAATACGTAGATTTCAAACTCTGGAGACAACCATGGGGCACTGACAACATGAAACATACCAAATGAAGTAAGAATCTGCAAGGCGGAGAAACTGGGAAGCAGAAATGGAGTGAATCGAACCATAAAATACTGACAAAGCAAAGATTTTTGCTCCTGTCTAAAGCCCTTTACACTCGGGCCTAATGTTGGGTGGCATCGGAAGGTTCAATAGAAACCGTCCAACATTCAGCCCGTGTGTACTGCAGCGGGTCCGACATTACCAAAAAAGGTCTGCCGACCGACTTCCGATCAGCTCTCTCAGTCAATGACTGAGAGCGCTGACTGGTGTGATCTCTGTTCACCCTGTCAGAACACAATAGAACAGCATGGGAAACCGCTGAACTAACATCTGATTGTTAGTACAGCAGGCCCCACCTGAGCCGTCAGGTTTTTTTCCATTCAGTCTGCTGGGTTGAAGGAAAAAAAAACTAGCAGTGTGTATGTACTAGGCTTAAGGCCCCATTCACACATAAGCGTAGTGTTTTTAGGCAGAAAGTCGCACAATTTTACCGCAATTTTGTACAGGTCAAAAAGGACACCAATGTAAAAAGCAAAAAAATGCCCAAATCTGCCTAAAAAAAAAAAAAAAAAAAAAGTTCCAGAACTTGTTTGAGTTTCAGGCGTTTTGGAGCTTCTGGCTTCAGGCGTTTTGGAGTGGAGATGTGAACCATCTCCATAGAAAATAATTGATTTTTTTCCCCTTCAGCGTTTGAGCTTCAGGCTTCAAGCTACAAAATCGTTCAGGTCTGAATAGGGGCCTTAGGGCCGGTTCACTCCAGATGCATATGGATTCTATATGCCTAGCTCACACCAGTGTGGTTTCCAGTGCAGAGAAAATGCTTTCTAGGTTCTACATTTTTTATTTATTTTTTGTAATAATAATAATTTTGTAATAATTTTGTCACTGGAACGTGACAAAATGCAGCAAAAACACACTGGAACAAAAAAAAAAAAAAAAAGGAGGGGAAAAAAAAAATAAAATAAAATAAAAAAAAACACACCCATCCAGACTGCCATTCTATGGCGTGAACCAGCTCCTAAAGAATCAGTGAATTCAATACTTTTCTTGTGCGGATCAGATATTTTCTTGTACAGCATTGACGTCCTTGCCACTCTACCCATTGTCACCAGTAAGCACAAGCTACTGTTGCTGACTTGTTTTATAGGTGACGGTTCTGAGGTTGTCATTTCCTTCCTTGCTTTACTATCTAGAGAGTCAATAAACTAGTGAAGCCATGAAGGACAGGAGATTTCAGAATTATCATTGAGTCCGTAAAGCCAGGAGAACAGTCCAAAACCCTACACTTTTAGGGCCCATTTACACCATTGGCATGGAGCTGTACCGGGTGGCTTTTGCCCAACACAATCAATACATAGACAAGGCTTTCTGCCTCGAGTCCTATGAGCCCAGTTCACACACCACTGTGCTTTAGTGGTATGCACTTGAAAAAAAAAAAAAAAAAGGTAGGCCATGCTGCTCGTTATAACACACTACACCACAACACAATGCACTGTGGTGAATAAAAATGAAAGAATGTCATTTTCTGACACTTCAATATTGTTGAAAAAAGTGAACAGTGTGATACTTCACTACAATGCATTAACACCACACTCAATCACTGGCATAGAAAAAAACAACTAAAATGCCCCTTTAGCTAAATCCATGGTTACATGACATTACAAGTAGGTGTTTGTTCTTTAAGTGTGCAGGAGGCAGAGTTTTTATTTGGGCCTCATTTGAGTATAACAGGGTTTTTGTAAGATTTTTAAGAAAAAAAATAAAAAATATGCTGGAGGGGTGAAAGGGGGACTGGAAAGGAGGGGTTTCATTTTCGCCTAGCCCTTAAAAACGGTGTTCTGAGGAAATTACAGTGGTCAATGCTGAACTCCTAAAATGGTAGTTTGTTTTATTTATTTTTTTGCAATTTTATTTACTGACCCAGAATGAGGATTCATATCAGGAAAGTCAGAAGAGACAAAATTCCTGATCTGCTTACTGGTTCCGAGTAACACTTCAGAGCAGTAGCTCTCAACTACCTTCCAGTTCTCTTAGCTTTACCCAGGCTCCAATAGCGGGCCGCAGTGCCCCTCAGTCCCCACAATGCTGCTCCACCTCCCACAGTTCCACCTAGCTTTCTGAAGAGCCTCCAGCTCCTTATAGAGCCCCCGAACCTCCAACAATGTCCCACAGTGAACCCCAGCACCCACAGTGCCTTCCAGTCTTCCCACAGTGCTCCTGTAAGGGCCTCCTAGCGAGACACCCCCCACCCCCACAGTTGCCCCAGCTCTTTTCAAAAACGTCAATCTTTACAGGGCTACCAAGTCTGCTGCAGAGGCCCCTAACCCCACCCAACTCCCACCCCCCACAGAGACACCCAGTCCCATTCAGAGCCTACCAGAATTCAATACATTCCCATACTTTTATTGTGGAAGTATAAACTTTTATTTTTTTACTGTTAGGGCATGGAACGTTTGAATTTACCGGGCCCAAATCTCAATAAGGTTGGGCACCACTGACTTAGTTACTGATGCCATAAACGGACCATGATAGATGAGAAACTAGCCATTTCAGAAGGAAAGCCCAGCAATTGCAGGTTAAAAGGTATATCAAAACTCCCATATTTAGTCCTCGCAGTTTCCCTTTAGGGAAGCAGTAGGATTGTTGTATACATGTTTGCCCGAAACTCAGCTTGTGGTACTTTAAAAGAAAAGGTTTAGGCTTGGTAAAAGGTATCCTGTCTTCTATAAGTCTATCTTCTATATTCTATTATACCTTCTAAGTATTCTACCTTTCCGTACAACATACACTTTTGTTGTAAAGCCTTTCAAAGAATGCGGCCTCATTCACGGCATGCACATGCTTAAAAGAAGTAAACCGTGGTAGCCCATATCAACCAGACCTTATCTGTCACTGATCTATCTACCGCGAGATCTTCCCTTTTCTGCTGTATTTAGTGTAGTGTCAGTGCTGTTGCATTTCTCTGTCCTGAACATCTGGATCTTATTTAGTAAAGTTACGGGGGGTCACTTTTCTGGCGTTAATCCCCTCTTGTTAAAATGTATGGTTTCAAATTCATAAAGCATTTGCGCCACTTTTGCTTCCAACAGTGACTTGTGCGCCAAATTCTGATAGTTCTAAAATGCTCCACTTTTACACTGTCGCATCAAATGCGACAAATATAAAAGTGGAGCTAATTAAGACCAACTCTCTTTTGTCATTCAGAGAGAAAAAAACTGGCTCAGACAGATTTTGCGAAAGCATCTCTTGTGCATTCTAAAAAGGGGTGCAGCGCGAGTACAAGTTTTAGACAAGTACATGAATTTGGCACCATTTTAGAAAGCATGAGGGACAATTTTCCAAAGTGTGCCAGTCTTTATGAATCCAAGGGATTGTACATAGCGCAACGGGCAACTTTAAAACTCATTACGTGGGACATCATACCACATTGGCCAGTCAAGATGGCCGAAGGACCTGGAAGAAGCTAGGGAGGAGATGCCAACGAGGATCCCGGTGGGTGTCAGGCCACTGAGGCGCAGGCAAATTTTGCAAACTTTCCACTTTCACAGCAAAACTGTTTGCTACGTATAGTTGGTATAGTAGCATATTCATGTAAAAACAACTTTCTACTCTAGATGAAACCAGACAACCTGAAAAGTCAGATATTTATTTTTATTTTTTTTAGTTGCTAAAACGTAGGTTTTCTTCTTCATACACATATCTACTGATGATCTAGACATACTTCAGGATAACATTTGCTTGCTTTTAAACACATCATTGTCACTTACACAAATTTAAAAGACAGGATGTGAACACAGAGCAGCATTTCCTTCCCAGCAAACTATGAATATATCAGGCATTGTGTTTCTCTTTCTAACAGCTCTATGCATTGGTGCAGGGGTGAACAGGAAACCAGCGATCCTTTAAAATAAGGTAGAATTTACTAAATGCTACTTTTCTACATGGAACATTTCAAATGCACACCTTCTACTGCAAGCACTGTTCTAAGAAATCATTAGAAAAACTACAGCAGATGCGTAACCTGGGAAATAGGAATTTGGTTGTCAGCTCCTGTGGTATAGTTATTACTGGGTCTGAACTTAAAAAGCAGGCTGTAATCTGGAAAACAGGCCAATAGGAAAATTACCTCAACTCAGCCAAATGCTATCTTGAGGTCAAACACCTATGATGTGGACTCAGCAAGAGACCTGTATGTGGCCTCCATGATGGAATGGAATAAGAAATATTTCCTGTTCTTTAGTTTTCTTAAGTAAAGCCCCTGATTCTGATATACTTCAAGTCACAGAAGATGTTGTTAGCAATTCTCCCTGGTTTTCCTCACTCGCTCAAAAGACTCTCCTGTACATAAAAACTCCCTCTCTAATAAGATAGCCGTGAGGGAAAACACACCTTTTCACAGCGTCTAGGCCAAAACACTGCATTTTTTATTATCTTGAAGCATCAGGCCTGCTACAAACACTGAATTAATAGACATAATTAGTGATGTAGGCATGCTGTTACTCTGATATGTACATTTAAAACGATAAAGCTATGTGGTACAAATAACACTGGTAATGCTAGACCATAATACCAGCACACAGGTGCTTCCTTTTCTACCTTTTCTTAAAAAATTAATAAAATTAATAAAATAAAAATAAAAATGTAAAAATGATATGAGTTATAATATTACCCCCCTTTACAGGGAAATATGAAATATATAAAACCGTTACGTTTATTGTAATAAGCATTGCAAAAACATGGAATGTATAGTTAACATTCCTTAAGGGAGCTCTACCATCAGAAATTTACTGTGGAAATATTCTACTCACATGCCACAAAAGTAATGCTAAATTAGGCCAAACTAAATAATGCAAGGCATTACAGAGTGACAATACATGCCTCATGAAATGCAGGTTTAATACACATTAATACCATAGTCCATAGTCCAATTAACAGCACAGCTCTTGTGGATCTCAAGTCCACGCTTAAAAGGTGCTGCGGACACTAATTTAGAGTAGTAGAGTTGTAAGAGATCTAATAATAAATACATACACGCACACACATTATATACATACACGGCTCGACAAATCCCAGGTCGCGGTGGCGACTGGAAATTGATCCTGGCGCCTGCATTTTGTCAACCATCTCAGTGGTGATTAAATACCACCAGAAGAAAGCTCTATTATGTAAATTTCATACGAGTACAGTGCTGCATGACTGCTTATTTGTCTTTCAAAGTGCAACAGTACTGAAAGCTGAAAATTGGCATGGGCAGAAAGGAGGTAAAAGTGCCCAGTATGCAAGTGGTTAAAAAAAATAAACTGACTTAAAACTTTTACAGCTGGCTCCTAGATTCAAAGAAAATTTGTCGTGTGTGTGTGTGTGTGTGTGTGTTTGTGTGTGTTTGTGTGTGTTTGTGTGTGTTTGTGTGTGTGTGTTTTTATATATTTTTTTGTGTGTATTTATATATATATATATATATATATATATATATATATATATATATATATATATATATATATATATATATATATATATATATATATATATATATATATATATATATATATATATATATATACACATACACACACACACACACACACACACACACACACACACACACACACACACACACACACACACATAGATAGATGGAGAGATACATACTTAAAATACAGAAAGTCAGACAGATACACACACTTTTATATATATTTATTTTTTGATTATCAGTGTTGTATGGTGTTTGAGTGTAAATGTATTTTACTGGCCAGAATAATAATGTATTATATTATGGACTATGGAATGCATTTTAACACAATTTAGACGCGTTTACGTGTGTATGGGTTTTTTCTGCTCAAAAGCACCTCTCTAAACACTCCTTTGGTGTGTGTTTTTTTCCTGTCTGCAAACGCTCCCCTTCAACTGTGCCCTTAATGCCTGTGTGTGCATGGCCACATAGGTTGACATAGAGGTGCTTTTACATGCATTAAAAAAAAAAAAAAAAAAAAAAAGAAAGCTGATGAACTTATAAGTTTTTAAGCTCCGTGAGCATGGGGTCTTAAGATTGCAGGTTTTGTTTCTCAAGAAGCTATTTAACATGCCATTTTTAAACGTTTAATGCAAAATATGGTTCTCAATGTGTGTTAAAGCATGTTCATCAGTAACCTAAATCAGCAAGGATAAATCCCTGACATGTCACTATATAAAAGCAAAACTTGTATACAAAAAAATAAAAAATACTTTTATTAACATTAAAAAGGGACTCATTGAGTTAGAGGTAGGACAAAAAAAACAAAAAGAAACCATTTCTCCTGGCCTCTCTCTACCATTGTCTGCTTTCACTGTGATTGTAAAGGGATTTAAAAAAAAACAAATGTGATATACTTACCTGCTCTGTGCAAAGGTATTCCCAGCGCTCCTGGCACCTCCCCCCTTCTAAGTGTCCTCATAGCCAACTGCTGGCTATGGGGGCACTCATACAGGCTTAAGCTGCACTGTGTGTTTTAATTGAAATACACAGCGTTGCTTGCCCCCCAGCGCTCACTCCTCATAGACTGCGATCGACAGCAGCAGGAAGCAATGCCTCCCACTGCTGCCTCCATAGCCAGTGAGGAGGTAGAGAGCTGCTGCTATCAACCAACCACATTGCTAGATAGAGATCAGGCTCAGGGAAGTATACGGGGAGGGGGATCCTGTGCATAGCAATTTTTTTTTACCTTTTTTACCTCTGCCTTTTGAACCAATTTAATGTAGTGCTCTGGCAGGTCAAAAAAAATGCACAGGCAATACGTATGAGCGTGATGAATTTTTACACTAGTTGGTCACACAGATATGACAGCATTAGCAATGCAAGAAAATACATATTTAAGAGAAGGATGTATTTGCAGACATTGGATAGCCACCCAATCTTGCCATTTATGTGTGGCAGACTTTGCCAGTATTTTAGGTACAAGGTTAAAATAGCTTGTTGTAAAAAACTTATTCTAATCACCATCACTTAAAAAAAAAAAAAAAAAAAATGGTACTGGGAGGTTTCTGAATGCAGCCCCACACGTCTCCTCCCCTCTACAGGCTAAACACAAATGCTTGGATGAGTATAAGGCTGCATTCACACTACAGCGTTCTGGATCTTGGGCAGATCTGCCCGCGATTTGACAGTGCTAAAGTGTGAATGATAAAACTTGGAACTTGCATTTGAGATGCCATTCATTTGAATGACACCTCAAATCGCGGTGCGGGTCTGCCACGATTGTCGCACGATAAAATGTGGCAACCCGCACCGGGGGATGCATGTCGCCACAAAAGTAGCTCCTGCCACGATTGCAGCACGTTTTATTGCGCGACAATCGTGGCAGACCCACACGGCGATTTGAGCTGAATGGCATCTCAAATGCGAGTTCCGATATTTGTCATTTACACTTCAGCGTTGTCAAATCGTGGGCAGATCCCAAGATTCAGAACGCTGTAGTGTGAATGCAACCTAAGTATCTAGGGATGCTCCAACACAGGGGTGTCAAACAAAATTTTCATCTTGGGCCGCATCCAACATCTGAGAAAAAGCTGGAGGGCAGAACTAGGAAGCAGAAAGTGCAGGTTCTGGAGGACCAAATGAGGGCTGGAGTCAGCTGCCGGAGTCTGCTGAAACCAGGGGAGGCAGACATAAGGGGGTGCTGCGGCTGCACTAAGAAGTGCAGGATCTGGTGGAGGAATTCCGTCTTCCTCTTTGCTACTGTCTGCTGAGACAAGGTGAGGGCGGAGATGAGGGGGTGCTGCGGCTGCACTAAGAAGTGCAGGATCTGGTGGAGGAATTCCGTCTTCCTCTTTGCTACTGTCTGCTGAGACAAGGTGAGGGCGGAGATGAGGGGGTGCTGCGGCTGCACTAAGAAGTGCAGGATCTGGTGGAGGAATTCCGTCTTCCTCTTTGCTACTGTCTGCTGAGACAAGGTGAGGGCGGAGATGAGGGGGTGCTGCAGCTGCAGGAGAGGTGTGAGGACCACATGAAATGGTCTGGTGGGCTGGATTCACCTGTGGGCCTTCTATTTGACACATGCAATTGTCTGGGGATTTAAAAACATGCCTAATAAAACGTCTGATTTCTATAGGCACATATAGACAGTAGGAGAGTTCAGGATAACAGAAGCTCTGTTGATTATGAAACGGGAGAGAAACAATCATTGATTTCAGCAAAGGTATCAATGAAGACAGGTTAGCAACCATTGCTGGCTCCCACTAAGTGGTGTTGATGCCTAGAACACGAAAAAAGTACATTAGGGACGGAATAGTCTAATCAACAGTACAGTCATATAGGTTAATGAGATCATGTAAGACGATTCATGATGTTAGACTCAAAAGGAGATCAATAATACCTTTCAATATGCATCACCTGTCCGCACGCAATGTCATGCGAATGCGGTTTTATGTGCCATTTTGGTTCGGACCAGGCAATTAACACACATGAATCCTGCAATGTCTATTTTAGTTGTTCTGGTTCCCCACTTCACTACTGTAAATGCAAACAAATACATTTGGTATTGTGCAAGTTTAAATGTCCATGCAGCTAAACTACACTGACCACACAAAAACAAAAAGACAACACACAAAAGAGGAACATGTCTCTATTTGCATATCATGTTCCTTAAACCATACACAACAACCTAAAAGCAAATGTAGGAAGAATTCGATTTCAAAACAGCACAGTACACAAAGCCAAGTATTCATAAAGTTACTAAGCTGGTTGCCCGTTCAACACATCGAACAATATCTGCATGGTGACCTGTGGCCGTACACACCAACTAATCGGGTCATCCAACCGATATAAATTGATCCCATTATAAGCATCGATTACTGTTCAATTTATTGTTAGAGTTATCATATATGGCTAGATAGGTGAGCAGTTCACACATTTTATTTATTTTAGCTTCAAAAGGGGAAGTTTGATGTACTTTTTGTATTTGGTTTTAAACATGTAAAAGAGTTTAGTATAAATTGTCTATAAATGTCAGTGTCTTAAAAACCTCTTCACACAGGTTGGACTTCAAATAAGTTTGTCTTTGCTCATCGCCATTACTTAGAGGTTGATGGGTAGATATGAACTTGGGACATCCTCCAGACTACTCTTGAGTAGGGATGAGCGGAACACCCTCCCGTTCGGCTCGCACCAGAACCCGCGAACGGACCTAAAGTCCGTGCGAGCTTTAGAACCCTATTAGTTATAATGGATGCGAACGTTCGAAATTAAAAGTGCTAATTTTAAAGGCTAATATGCATCTTAATGTCATAAAAAGTGTTTGGGGACCTGGGTCCTGCCCCAGGGGACATGTATCAATGCAAATTTTTTTTTTTAAAACGGCCGTTTTTTTCAGGAGCAGTGATTTTAATAATGCTTAAATTGAAACAATAAAAGTGTAATATTCCTTTAAATTTCGTACCTGGGGGGTGTCTATAGTATGCATGTAAAGGGGCGCATGTTTCCCGTGTTTAGAACTGTCTCTGCGCAAAGTGTAATTTTTGAAAGTAAAAAAGCTATTTAAAATCACTCGCGGCTAATGTTAATTCACGGCTCCCGTAACACAGAGAACAGTGATTCATTGAAACCCATTCATAAAAAAAAGTCATTGATAAAAAATAAAAAAAATGAAAAAAAAAAGCGTAGGGGTCCCCCCAAATTCAATAACCAGGCCCTTCAGGTCTGGGATGGATATTAAGGGGAACCCCAGCCAAAAAAAAAAAATGGCGTAGGGTCCCCCTCAAAATCCATACCAGACCCTTGAGGTCTGGTATGGATTTTAAGGGGAACCCTAGCCAAAAAAAATGGCGTGGGGTCCCCCTCAAAATCCATACCAGACCCTTATCCGAGCACGCAACCTGGCAGGCCGCAGGAAAAGAGGGGGGGACGAGAGCGGCCCCCCTCCCGCCTGAACCGTACCAGGCCACATGCCCTCAACATTGGGAGGATGCTTTGGGGGTCTAAGACCCCCAAAGCACCTTGTCCCCATGTTGATGAGGACAAGGGCCTCATCCCCACAACCGTGCCCGGTGGTTGTGGGGGTCTGCGGGCGGGGGGCTTATCGGAATCCGGAAGCCCCCTTTAACAAGGGGACCCCCAGATCCTGCCCCCCCCCCCGGGGTGAAATGGTAAGGGGGTACAAAAGTACCCCTACCATTTCACCAAAAAAGTGGCAAAAATGGTAAAAATGACAGGAGACAGTCTTTGACAATTCCTTTATTAAAATCTTCTTTCTTCTTTCTTCATCCTTCGGTTTCTTCATCTTCTCCTTCCGTCATCTTCTTCCATCTTCTTCTTCCATTTTCTTCTTCCTCCGATCCGCTTCTTCTTGCGCTGGCCTTCTCGTCCGGCATCTTCTTCCGTCGGCGTCTGTTTCGGTGTCGGTGTCTCTTCTTGGGCCGCTCCGCGCAATGGGAGGCTCCCGCTGTGTGAGGCTCCGGTCCGTCTGACAGGTCTTTTATAACGGAGGGCACCTGACGTCATGGGGAAAGCCATAGGGAATTCCCCATGACGTCCACGTGCGTCAGAGGGGGCGGGGTCACCAGGTGCCCTCCATTATAAAAGACCTGTCAGACGGACCGGAGCCTCACACAGCGGGAGCCTCCCATTGAGCGGAGCGGCCCAAGAAGAGACAGAGACACCGACACCGACGGAAGAAGATGCCGGACGAGAAGGCCAGCGCAAGAAGAAGCGGATCGGAGGAAGAAGCTGCCGGCGCTGTGATTGGCCAAGCATGCGGGGTCACAGTGCATGCTTGGCCAATCATCAGCCAGCATTGCACTGCGCGGGCCGCAATGCATTGCGGGGCAGCTCGCATCACACGAATTTGATGCGAGCGGCCCCAATAGTTCTGGGCTCGCCGAGCGAGCGAACGCCCGGTGCTCGATTCGAACATGGGTTCGAATCGAACACCGAGCCCATCCTTACTCTTGAGATGGCCTCCGAACGCTCTTTTTTTACTCAAATGAGCTATGGACATTATTGTGAGCTGTGGGCCGGAAATGACCTGGCCCACAGCTCACTGTAGGAGGAGGAAGAGGAAGAAAAAAAAAAAAGAAGAAGATGAAGAATATAAGATCGGAGTTTGACTAAAGACAATCTCAAAGGACGTCCAAGCTCATTTCTCTGGGATTGGTAGATTGCAAAATAAAAAGAACATTATGGTGTAGTGGTTAGCACTTTCACCTAGCAGTAATAGGGTCGCTGGTTCAAATCCCAACCACGACACCCTCTGCCTGGAGTTTGCATGTTCTCCCTGTGCCTGCGTGGGTTTCCTCCGGGTACTCCGGTTTCCTCCCACACTCCAAAGACATGCTGGTAGGTTAATTTGATCCTGCCGATAAAATTGGCCAAATATGTGTATGTTGTATGTGTATGTATGTGTTTGTAAGCGTGTCGGGACCCCACTGGGTAAGGACTGCACTATACCACAGATGGACACCAGTGGCAAAAAGCGCCCTGAGGCGATTCAGTTTGCATAGGTTGCGCTATACAAGTCATTCATTCATTATCAAATGACTAGTAAACTGAAAAGACAGCAAAAACAAATTTGTGCTTTTTCATTCAGCCAGTATATTGAACGAGAAATAAAATACAGATTCCTTCATTCACACAAACAAGGCAAATTAATCCCCCCCCCCCCCCCCCCCCCACCGGGACACTGTATTCTGACAGTGGGACTTTGTGCAGTCAAAGTACACTGGCTGCAGCCGTTGATTGTCAAAAGTTTCCCAACATCCCCATTTCATAGAAGTCAAACAGGGACAGCAACACACGGGTCGAAATTCAGCCAGTTCCTGCTGAACTAACCAAACTTTGATCCATTAATGTTTTTTTTGCTGGGGGGAGGGGGGTGGCAGAACTCCGCTTTAATGCATTGCTGACTAACCCAGCAGGCTGAACGAAAAAAAAACCTGACAGATCGCCGAACCAACACAAGCAATGTTGGTGCCGCGATCGCCCCCAGTTTAAGTTTGTATGCCCCCGCCAGAACACACTGATCGTGCTCACAGCCATTGGTTGACCATTGGTTTTTCAGCATGCCCCTTCAACAAATGCAGGTCGTTAGACCTGCTTCTGTCGGACAAACTGCTGTCCACATTGACTGAATGTTGGCTGGTTTCTGCTGAACCGACCAATTTTCAGCCCGTGTGTCAGGTGTCTGAGAGTGGGCCCTTTGAAGATCGCCAACTCAGGGTTCCCCAGTACGTGGAGTCTAAGCCCCAGCCTGCTTCTTCACCAGGGCCCCCAACAGTGGAGATGGACTTGCAAAAATCTGCAACTAGGTCACGGCCCCCAGGTACACCCAACTGAGGATATGGAGACCACTTGAGTGTGCAGGGTACAAAGGCAGGAGACCGAAGGAAATCCAGTTAGCAATCTGGGGTCAGACTGGGTGGCAGGCAAGCACAAACTGTAGACAAAGCTGAGGTCTGTACATAGGAAGTCAGACAAGGAATACACATAATAAAGGACCAGAAGCTCAGAGAACTGTTAAGTTGCTCAGGCAACGCAGGCTGCACTGAGCATGCGTTATATAGGGAAGCAAACTGGGAGGGGGGCCAGGAAGTGATGTAAGGGAAAGGAACTATAAACCCACAGAATAGCAGGTGCATCCCAAGGTGAGTGCAGACGCCAAACATATGAAAGGAATCAGAGGACTAGGAAAAGCACTGCAGAAAAAGGGAGGCAAGAACACACAGGCAGGAAACTGCAGGCTAAATCATGACACCTTATGTAGCCATCAGATGCTGCATCTGTCCCCCGTCGACCCTGCAGTGAGAAATGAGCGATCAAACACCTCTGATTGCTCAGTTCTCCCTTCTGCTCTGAGCAGGGAGCTGCAACTGTCAGTCTCCAGCTCTCTGCTCTGCCCCCCCAGCGGTCACTGATGCGCTGGGATGTTGAAGGGGGGGGCTGGCTCAGGCTCTCTGTGGATTGCTGAGATGCTGAGCCTGGTGTCAATCCAGGGCTCTGGGTAAATGACAATCTTTTCAGAGCCTTGAATGGCTGAGTGACATTAGCTGACAGCAGACGTTAGCCCGCTATCGGCTGAAAACAGGTCATAGGAGTGCAGAATGAACAGCACTCCTATGACCTACAGGAGAACTATAGCCAAAATAAGAGGTTTGTCTAGATTTCTTTACAATCTACAGTTTACCGTTTCTGGTTCCAGAATCACAGAAAGTTTCCATCATGCTAACGAGGTCTTTGACCAACCTTACATGCTCCTGTTCTCCAAAAAGATATAGCACTCAGTGTCAATCTTCTACCTTTGTTCATTTTCATGTATCCTGCCTGACCTTTCCACTATAAACTAGAGAAAATTGAGTACTGTCTGCGATACTTTTTTATTTGCACTAACATACAATTTTTCAGGACAAGCTTTCGGTGTATGTCCCCTTTTTTCAAGGTCCAAGCAGTACTATTTAGTCATTTTGCTAGAGTTCAGCTTTAATACTAATGCCTCGTACACACGATCGGACATTCCGACAACAAAACCGTGGATTTTTTTCCACCGACGGATGTTGGCACACACGGTCACACAAATGTCGGAAATTCCGATCGGCAAGAATGTGGTGACGTACAACACGTATGACGAGCCAAGAAGAATTACGTTCAATAGCCAATGTGGCCCTTCTGCTCGATTCCGAGCATGTGTGGACTTGTGCGTCGGAATTGTGTACACACGATCTGACTTTCCGACAACAAAAAAGTTTGTTGTCGAAAAATTTGAGAACCAGCTCTCAAACATTTGTTGTCGGAAATTCCGACAGCAAATGTCCGATGGAGCATACACACGGTCGGAATTTCCGACAACAACCTCACATCGAACATTTCCCGTCTGAAAATCCGACCGTGTGTACGAGGCATAAGCATATACGTGACATAGAAAAGTTGAGTATACTTCGCTTGCTCAAAAGCATAAATTTTCCTACCTTCAATTATTATATAAATTGATATCATCCTCACAGGCACACCATAACCTATGGTATCCAGTACATCAAATAATATTTTTCCCCATGACCTATATAAAACAAAGGAATCCTGCAGCAAGGACAGAGGAGATCCCTTGACGCTGTACATTGCAAGAAGGTTCATTTAAAGTGAATACATTTAATAACTGTGTAATAGATTTTGTTTATATCTCACATGGCTTGCTTTTCTTTGAATCATATAATGATTAAAAAAGGTATTTTAATTTAAACCAATCCAACATTGTGATGACCATAGGGAAGAGGCTAATTAGCGGGAAGATTGTGTAAGAGCAGCAAGGTGATCTGACAAAGACTTCTCTTTCTGTCACAGGGAAACAAATGTCTCCAGTCAGCATTCTGAATAGGACTATAGAAGTGTTGTGACATAAAGGGGAGAGCATTGCCCCTGGATATGCACCAACACTGATCCAAAGTCAATAAATCTATAAACAGACAAATTCCAGGAACATCAATTCCCTAAAATGATACATGACACATCATTTATGTTGTCTGTTATCCTGGTTATAACCCTGGTTCACTAATTGGCAAAACCACCACGGGGCAAAAAAAAGGCAAAAATGATGAGACACATGCAACCAGCGACAAAGTGTCTGAATGTCTTATCGATTCTATGGCTGCAACTGTTTTTTTTGTTGCGGCCCCCTTTAAAAATATGGCTGTGGAAAGGAGCTGCGCTAAAGATTAAAACATAAAATACTAAATATGGGCTAAATGTTATTTCGCCCAGATACCTATACGTTTCACGTGAAAAAGTGTCAGAGAGGAAGTCTGCATGCCATCAGACTATTATAAAAATGAATAAATAAAAGCCCGGCTGAGCTTGTCCTATTTGTGTGGAAGTGAAGTTAAATGTGCAAAGTGGGTATCCACTGATTAGTGAGATCAAAGGACGACCTATAAAGCATAAATTAAAAAGCTAGTGAAAAATAAGTAAACACCCTGCTGAGCAATCAATTATATATGATACCTGTTATCGACTGTTTTTATATCATATATTGTATATGGTGTGCAAATTATAACCCAAACTGTGACCAGTGAGCCTTGGTGTAAATAGTCCAAAATGAAGGATGATATTTAAACTTAATAATAACAAAAAAGAGTGAACACCCTACAGGGCGTTCGGGACAATATTATACCTGTTGTTGACTATTAAAAAATAAACGCCAACTTGATACTATAACTTTAAAGTTACGTGCAAGCTATAACCTGGAATATAGCTAGTGAACATTAAGTGACAATAAAGCTGAATAAAGAAAGAAAACAATAATATTGAAAACAATAAACACCCTACAGAGCCTAAAGATTGCAATGGTGACCAGATAAGTGTATAATCTCCTGGGGGTGTGAGAAAAACAATCTCCCAGAGAAGTATAATCAATCGCAAACAATATATGTAAATGTGCGTCTTGATATGCACAATGTAGCAAACAAGTTCCGTGCTTTTAACAGTCTGTGTGAAGACTCCCAAATTCTTGAAGTAAAAGTGACTTATATGACACCAAGAAAAGATGTGAAGACCTCCACCATAGGGCAAACTTGTCTCCTTACCGGAACTATATGGTCCCTTTTTAGGGGGACCTTTCACGCAAGTGGCTCTCAACCCTAGCCAGGGGTATACTGGGGGGAACGTCCGATATCCAACCAATCAGAATAACTCGTCCAGAATGGCTCCCAACCAGGGTCCTTCTCTGATGTCAGCTCCGGATCAGGCTCGGTGGCCAAATTGAAGTTGGAACCAGAGGGGATTAAAGAGAGAGTCAGGACGCTACCGCTGTAAGACGTGATCCCATACCACGGGCTGTATTTGCGAGACCGGCCGGCTCGCTTCATGCCTATCTAATTTTGCTACACTGTAAGTGTTTACTTATTTTTATACAATAAAATATCGTTGGATTTCACACTATGTGAGCTCTCTTTAATCCCCTCTGGTTCCAACTTCAATTTGGCCACCGAGCCTGATCCGGAGCTGACATCAGAGAAGGACCCTGGTTGGGAGCCATTCTGGACGAGTTATTCTGATTGGTTGGATATCGGACGTTCCCCCCAGTATACCCCTGGCTAGGGTTGAGAGCCACTTGCGTGAAAGGTCCCCCTAAAAAGGGACCATATAGTTCCGGTAAGGAGACAAGTTTGCCCTATGGTGGAGGTCTTCACATCTTTTCTTGGTGTCATATAAGTCACTTTTACTTCAAGAATTTGGGAGTCTTCACACAGACTGTTAAAAGCACGGAACTTGTTTGCTACATTGTGCATATCAAGACGCACATTTACATATATTGTTTGCGATTGATTATACTTCTCTGGGAGATTGTTTTTCTCACACCCCCAGGAGATTATACACTTATCTGGTCACCATTGCAATCTTTAGGCTCTGTAGGGTGTTTATTGTTTTCAATATTATTGTTTTCTTTCTTTATTCAGCTTTATTGTCACTTAATGTTCACTAGCTATATTCCAGGTTATAGCTTGCACGTAACTTTAAAGTTATAGTATCAAGTTGGCGTTTATTTTTTAATAGTCAACAACAGGTATAATATTGTCCCGAACGCCCTGTAGGGTGTTCACTCTTTTTTGTTATTATTAAGTTTAAATATCATCCTTCATTTTGGACTATTTACACCAAGGCTCACTGGTCACAGTTTGGGTTATAATTTGCACACCATATACAATATATGATATAAAAACAGTCGATAACAGGTATCATATATAATTGATTGCTCAGCAGGGTGTTTACTTATTTTTCACTAGCTTTTTAATTTATGCTTTATAGGTCGTCCTTTGATCTCACTAATCAGTGGATACCCACTTTGCACATTTAACTTCACTTCCACACAAATAGGACAAGCTCAGCCGGGCTTTTATTTATTCATTTTTATAATAGTCTGATGGCATGCAGACTTCCTCTCTGACACTTTTTCACGTGAAACGTATAGGTATCTGGGCGAAATAACATTTAGCCCATATTTAGTATTTTATGTTTTAATCTTTAGCGCAGCTCCTTTCCACAGCCATTTTGTTTTTGTAGTATAACAATTTGAGCAGCAGCTTTAACTCATTAGGATAGCGCAACTTTTTTCCCTACCCTTTAAAAATATGCAAAATTCTAAGACACTCCATTCTGAAATGTAAAAACTGAAATGTTACTTATCAAATGGGAAACCTGAGCCTGGGATGAGCCACAAAACTGCCTTGATAAAATCCTCCCGAAACATGAGAACCCTCCATCACATCCGAGTCCCCTATCACGTCAGGGTCCTCCCTAAACAGAAGAACCCTCAATCACATCCGAGTCCCCTATCATGTCAGGGTCCTCCCTAAACAGGAGAACCCTCCATCACATCCGAGTCCCCTATCACGTCAGGGTCCTCCCTAAACAGAAGAACCCTCCATCACATCCGAGTCCCCTATCATGTCAGGGTCCTCCCTAAACAGGAGAACCCTCCATCACATCCGAGTCCCCTATCACGTCAGGGTCCTCCCTAAACAGAAGAACCCTCCATCACATCCGAGTCCCCTATCATGTCAGGGTCCTCCCTAAACAGGAGAACCCTCCATCACATCCGAGTCCCCTATCACGTCAGGGTCCTCCCTAAACAGAAGAACCCTCCATCACATCCGAGTCCCCTATCACGTCAGGGTCCTCCCTAAACAGAAGAACCCTCCATCACATCCGAGTCCCCTATCACGTCAGGGTCCTCCCTAAACATGAGAACCCTCCATCACATCCGAGTCCTCTATCACGTCAGGGTCCTCCCTAAACAGAAGAACCCTCCATCACATCCGAGTCCCCTATCACGTCAGGGTCCTCCCTAAACATGAGAACCCTCCATTACATCCGAGTCCCCTATCACGTCAGGGTCCTCCCTAAACAGAAGAACCCTCAATCACATCAGAGTCCCCTATCACGTCAGGGTCCTCCCTAAACAGGAGAACCCTCCATCACATCCGAGTCCCCTATCACGTCAGGGTCCTCCCTAAACAGAAGAACCCTCCATTACATCCGAGTCCCCTATCACGTCAGGGTCCTCCCTAAACATGAGAACCCTCCATCACATCAGAGTCCCCTATCACGTCAGGGTCCTCCCTAAACAGGAGAACCCTCCATCACATCCGAGTCCCCTATCACGTCAGGGTCCTCCCTAAACAGAAGAACCCTCAAATCACATCCGAGTCCCCTATCACGTCAGGGTCCTCCCTAAACATGAGAACCCTCCATCACATCCGAGTCCCCTATCACGTCAGGGTCCTCCCTAAACAGAAGAACCCTCATATCACATCCGAGTCACCTATCACGTCAGGGTCCTCCCTAAACAGAAGAACCCTCCATCACATCCGAGTCCCCTATCAAGTCAGGGTCCTCCCTAAACATGAGAACCCTCCATCACATCCGAGTCCCCTATCACGTCAGGGTCCTCCCTAAACAGGAGAACCCTCCATCACATCCGAGTCCCCTATCACGTCAGGGTCCTCCCTAAACAGAAGAACCCTCCATCACATCAGAGTCCCCTATCATGTCAGGGTCCTCCCTAAACATGAGAACCCTCCATCACATCCGAGTCCCCTATCACGTCAGGGTCCTCCCTAAACATAAGAACCCTCCATCACATCAGAGTCCCCTATCATGTCAGGGTCCTCCCTAAACATGAGAACCCTCCATCACATCCGAGTCCCCTATCACGTCAGGGTCCTCCCTAAACATAAGAACCCTCCATCACATCCGAGTCCCCTATCACGTCAGGGTCCTCCCTAAACATAAGAACCCTCCATCACATCCGAGTCCCCCATCACGTCAGGGTCCTCCCTAAACATGAAAACCCCCTATCCCATCAGAACCCCCCATAACATCAGTGTCCTTTCTATACATTAGAACCCCATCACCTCAGAGTCCTCCCTATACTTAAGCACCTTTATCACATCAGGGTCTTCCAACACATCAGGGTCTTCCCTAAACATGAGAACCCCATATTCCATCAGACCTCCCCATCCCATCAGAGGCCCCCTTTAACATCAGTGTCTTTTCTATACGCGAGAACCCCCATCACCTTAGAGACCCCCTAACATAAGAATGGCATCAGAGAGGTCCCTATACATGAGAACCCCCCCCCCTCCATCCCATCAGAGCGCTACTTCACATGAGAACCCCCCCCATAACATCAGTGTCTTCCTATACATTAGAACCCCCTACCCTATCAACTCGGACCACCCCTTCACATCAGAGTCCTCCCTATACATAAGAACCACTATCACATCAGAGTCTTCCCTATACATGAGAACCACCCCCCCCAATCCCATCAGAGGTCCCTTATCACATCTGAAGACAGAATCGTCCCTAAGCAAGAAACCACCCCCCCACCCCCTTCCACATACCCACACATTATTACCAAAAGTATTGGGACGTCTGCCTTTATACACACAAACTTTAATGGCATCCCAGTCTTAGTCTGTTGGATTCAATATGGTGTTGGCCCACCCTTTGCAGCTATTACAGCTTCAACCCTGCTGGGAAGGCCGTCCACAAGGTTTAGAAGTGTGTCTATGGGAAGGTTTGACCATTCTTCCAGAAGCTTATTTGTGAGGTCAGACACAGATGTGGACGAGAAGGCCTGGCTCACAGTCTTTGCTTTAATTCATCCCAAAGGTGTTCTATCGGGTTGAAGTCAGGACTCTTTGCTGGCCAGTCAAGTTCCTCTACCCAAAACTTGCTAATCCATGTCTTTATGGACCTTGCTTTGTGCACTGGTCAAAATCATTTGGTGGGGGTTGGGTATTAGGGTGTGGGGTTGTTTTTCAGGGGTTGGGCTTGGCCCCTTTGTTCCAGTAAAGGGATCTCTTAAGGTGTCAGCATACCAAGACATTTTGGACAATTTCATGCTCCCAACTTTGTAGGAACAATTTGGGGATGGCCCCTTCCTGTTCCAACATGACTGCACACCAGTGCACAAAGCAAGGTTCATAAAGACATGGATGAGCGAGTTTGGGGTGGAGGAACTCAACTGGCCTGAACAGAGTCCTGACCTCAACCCAATCCCTTTGGGATGAATTAAAGCGGAGACTGAAAACCAGGCCTTCTTATCCACATCCGTGTCTGACCTCACAAAGGTGCTTCTGGAAGAATGGTCAAACATTCCCAAAGACACACTCCTAAACCTTGTGGACAGCCTTCCCAGAAGGCTTGAAGCTGTTATAGATGCAAAGGGCGGGCCAACTCAATAATATATATATATTTATATTTATATTTATATATTATAATCTCACGTAAAAAAAAAAAAAAAAAAAAAAAAAAAAAAAAGACAGCCCCTTCACTGAACAGTTATAAATGTTGTTCGCTAGTTTCTCTATGGTACATTGGGGCATTTTAATACAACACACACGTAAATACACAAAGCTTTTTACTATAGGCTACATTAAAGCCGTAATTATGGTGCATCTGACAGACAAAAAATGAAAGCAACAAATTCACAAACAGGTATTTTTTTTTTTAGAACCGACAATTTAAACAGCGTTTTACATATTGTACGCACATAACTTCCTGCCCTCAAGGGGCTTCCTCAAGTATCGCAGCAAAAAGACACCTGTTGTATGTTTTACATTAGGGAGCTGACAAGTTGCCAACAGTCTGTTCTCCGTGGAAAGAGGTTAAGGTTTCAATGCCTGTGTTGTAAATTTTGAAAATGAATTGCTCTACAATGGTTATAGATACAGAGATGATTAAGGGGACGTGCTTGTACAGCTTGTTCAGAATATGTAAATACTTTAGTGTGCATAATCTGGGTGTAAGATCACTTTACATGAAGATTATATGAATTTTTTCTCTGGTAAATTTGTGTAGCAAGTCAAAATTGTCACAGACTGAATAAAACCAATAGTTTCAAATATCAGCTGCGCATTAACTTTGGGAACCCTCGTCTGCTCTTGGTCCTTCATTACTTACAGAATATAAAATGCCGGTCATAACAGTATTAAACAGACTTGCAACAAAGGTCATTGTATACATTAATGTAGTAGTATTAATGCTCCCTCTCCGGTTTGCCTTCACAAGGCAGCCCATCATATCAACACTATGCATGGAATAAGGACAAACACACACATGCATTTTGCAACACAAGTCAAAACAATCCAAAAATAGGCACGATTTTCCTGGGAGTATACAGAAAAGGCAACAGGCTCTGATAGATTGCTACAAAGCCAGCATGTACGGTATATTGCAAAATATATAATGCACATCTGTCAATGACTAAAACTAAATGAAAACAAGTCAATTGTGCTGACCACAAGCAAAATTGCAGCATTCTTGCTCAATAAATTTTACATGGATTTGCTAATTTATTTAAAAGCATGAAGACCCACATTTAATCCTTTTTTTGCAATAAATACCTCAATCTGTCTTTGTCTCCTGTAACACTGTGTACAACAAAACTCAGACTGGAAGAAGGAACAACAGCACTGTAGCAGTTGGGCTCTAGGGGTCTTGCAGAGAACTGATAATAGGAGGCATAAAAAATGTTGATCAAGGTGCGCTGCTCCATCATTATCCAATTACAGGCCCTCGACCAAGCTGTATTGCATTGGAGAAGAGTGATGATAGAGACCTGCCTTTGCATCATGGCAGGAGTGTTTGCATTTCATCAGTGGCTTTAACCAGAACTCCAGATCTGGTTTTCCTACAAAAACATAGTGTGGGCCAGTGTGATCCAAAGGATTACTCATTGTTACAGAAGGCTCCAGCAATACACAACATGCACTTTGTGCTGCATACAGTAATATGTGCTTTGTTCTCGCCAAGTTTTACTCACTGCCACAGCCAAAAAGAAATCAAGTTGGTCATGTGGTATATCAGCCATTCATGGAGCGCCTTGTATTTTTATCAGTGAATGCAAGGCATTCTGTGATTGGCTTAAGTGAAGAGGCGAGAAGATAATGTCATGAGCAGGGGCGTAACTATAGGGGGTGCAGCAGTTGCGAGCGCAACTGGGCCCTGTGCTGCAAGGGGTCCATGTGGCCCCCTCTACATATGGCCGGTGGCAGCATAGGCGATTAGGCACCAGGCATACGGGTGGCTGGAGGTGGGGGGTGACTAGCAGAGCTCCGCACTGGCTGCTCTTTAGTTGTGCATTCCCCACACAACCCGTGTCCTCTGCCGCTCCTCCGGGTCCCCCTCTCTTGCTCCATGCAGTGCTGCTCAGTGCGGTGTCTGTCCTCCCCAGCCAGAGTCCCGCCCCCTGAGTTCGGCTCACACTGCACTGCATGCTTCTCCCGGGCAAACAAACTTTAAGCACACAGATGCAGTGCAGCCCTATGAGAGCCGGCTCCCCAAAGGACACTGCAGACTTGTCTGCCAGCACCCCCCCCCCCCCCCCCCTCCTCCCCATCATACACAGATGTTGACAGGTCTTTCTGGGAGATATGTCCCCTAAGGACAGGGACCCCATTTCCCTTGGGGACAAGGACCCCATCTCCTCTGGGGACAAGGCCCACTTCTCCCCAGAGGACAGGCACCGCATTTCCCTTAGGGACAGGGACTCCTACTTACTTGGGGGCAGGGACCCCATCTCCCCTAAGGACAAGGACCCAATCTCTCCTGGGGACAGGGCCCACTTTTCCCCACAGGACAGGGACCCAATTTCCCTTTCCCTTCTTCCTCTTTGTCTCAAAGGTGTAACATCATAGGTCTGTTTAGACCTCTGATATCTCACCAAAGTCCCCCAACGGGACTCCTAAATTTTTTTTAAAAATAATAAAAAAACTGCTGATACCAGTGGTGGAACTACAGGGCTCACAAAAGTCGTACCTGTGACCGAGCCCTGGAGTTCCACCACTGGACTCGGAGGGAAGGGCCTTGGCTGGGGTTCAGGGGGGCCCTTCGTGGTTTCCTGCACCGGGGCCCTGAATGTTCTAGTTACACCACTGGTCATGAGTAGTAGCACAGTAAGGCCCCATGCACACGAGACGCAGTTAAACGCGCGTTCAGAGGCAGTTGGACACTTTTTTCAACTGCACCTGAACGCATGCAATGTTATCCTATGTGTCCATGTACACAGTCTAGTTTTTTCCCGTTTTTATGCAGTTGCGTTTAACCTCGTTTTTCCAGAAGCAAAAAAATGCGTTCAGACACTTTGCTTTTCCACGTTTCAGACGCAAAACGCAGCTAAACGCGGCTAAACGCAGCTAAACGCAGGCACCTGCGTTTAGCCGCGTTTGCGTTTATAAGCCTTTTTAAAAGGAACCCAATTTTTTTGACCAGAAAACTCAGAAATATGATGGTAAACCATAAAAAATACTAGAAAAAATTGTTTAAAATGTCGTAATTAGTTTAGATAGTTCATAGAGCATATATACTCACTGATGTATACATGTTTGTGAAATGCATACATGTTTGTGAAATATCCAACGGACATTCGCTGTGCCATCAACGGATGGGTCCAATATCGACGAGCTCTGATTCTGGACCTCTCATGCAAATTTGCGACAACGTTGCTGCTTCATCAAGAGCGACATCAGGAGCATTTCCTGACATATATTCAATATGGGATCCATTTCCAAAAAAAAAAAACACAGAAAGAGAGGCAAATGCAAGTGTACAACTGCTCTCTCTGCTGCTGCTGCTCACAAAATGGCAGAAATAGTTAATAATACATGCTTTCTGAGCTTGGGGAGGGTCTATATGATGTTATCTTTACAAATGCTTATAGACGCGTCTAAACGTGTCTAAACGCGACATGAAAACACAGCAAAACGCGCGTTTTTAAACGCAGGTTTCTGCTTTTTAAAGCATGCGTTCAGCAGAGTTTGCATCTGCGTCTCGTGTGCATGGAGCCTAAGTCTCAAAAGGAAATACTTGTGTTTCTACTATCCAATAAATAAAGCAGTTTTACCATTTCTAGGGAATCCGTCAATAAAGAAATATGGGAAATGATGTTAAAGTCATGTTCTGAATGGTGCAAGCTTCTCATCAATAAAGTATATTATGTAAAAAAAAAAAAAAAGGGAGTTAGAATCAGCAATTTTTTTTTTGTTTTGTTTGTATCCTAGAGAGATTTCCATGTATACTTCCTGTCCTGTAAACATTTCCAAAGTTGGAGAAATGTCCTCTCAGACAGTTGTTACCTGAACATGTGTCCCCATTGGAAAATGTCTCTTCTGTTCCCATACCCGCGATGACAAATTTAGGATTTTCCTTCACTAGCCATGCATAGGTCTCTCGCTCAGCCCGCAGGATGAAGGAATCTCCCTGCTGGATACTGTATTTCTACAGCTGGCTGTATAGACACATCCAGCACATCTGAGTTTTTCCAGGTACACAAAAACAGGTCCATTGGCCCCAGAAGCAAACTATCTATTTTCAGGGCCATGCACCCATCCCTGTGAACCTGCCAAACCCAGATGTGCGGGTGATCCATAAAGCCACTGTGTCTGTCCAACATAGGCTGCCAGCACAGAGCTCCATGTTGCTCTGGAAACATAACTAAATCGCTCTTCACATTGTACAGCTCTATGCACCTATGTGAATGAGGACTAAAGATTTAAAAATGTACAAAGCCTGGCCACAGTTCTACCCTTAAAGTATGCCAGTGGGCTGTTCCAGAAGGTATAATAAGCCAGCTGTCAAACTTCAGAGAAGGCTCCTCTAGGCCTCTACAGTTAATGCAAGTTCAGTTTACTATTAGCCAATAAATAGAACATGTAGCCTCTCGGCCAATAAGATGTCAAAGAGAAGGGAGTGAGTTCAGGCCATAGCATGACCTATGGGCATAATTTGCACTGTGTTCCTAGGAAATGTCTTTACAAGAGTTTAACAGTCAGTTTGCTATTCTGAACCAACCCATTGGGTTTTCTTTAAAAGCTGGATGTCAATAACAGCTTGCACAGCTATAAAATAGAAAGCACCTTCGAGAGTATGTAAAAGGCAAATATTTTTCCTTTAGGCCTTTGGTTAGAGTAAGGTTGTATTAGACCCTTTGGCAAGGTTTTATTTATGTCTGCACTGGGGAGATTTACCCCTCTATTTCTCCTGCTAACGTGAGACAGAAATGAAGGGGAAAGCCAAAATTTTAGAGCCGTCACCGGAGCAACACGTGAGGGTAAATCCTCCAATGGCGATACCTGCTCCTGAGACAACAGTTTGAAGCTAAAATTGCAGGAACTCAGCTCTTTGTAAAAAGTGAAGGCACACTATGGGTTACATCCAAGAAGGTGCATGACATCTCCTGGGTTTAGCTCTATAACAGTTTTATTGCAGTCCCGAAGGACAGTTATCACTGTATTTCTGGGAGCCCGACTGATGCTTCAGGTCAAAGCATCTTCATCATTTGAGTCAGTGCAGCTGCTTTGCCTGTGCTCCCCCATCCTTCTGCTAAATCACAGAAGACTTTGTTTTATGGGAATTCATTCACAAAATACAAAGGCTTCGCTGAATGGGCAGCAGTGAGGAGGAGCGAGCATAGCTGCTCCGTGTGCCTCTCTCCTCTCACAGCCCAGAGTGTCAGTGTATGCTCTGGCAGAGCCATAAACCTGTCAGATATAAAAAAAAAAAAAAATAGAGATAAATTTTTAAGGAGGTGACCTCTCCTGAACTTAACTCATAGTGTGCCTGCACTTTTTATAGATGGCTGAATTCCTGGAATTCAGCTTTGAGATAGGAATTTTGTTCACTTTGGCATTTCCTCTCATTAAGTCCCCTTTCACACCGGGGCGGGAGCGGCATCAGCGATAAAGCAGCGCTATTTTTAGCACTGTAGCGCCTGAAAAACGCCCCAGTGTGAAAGGGGCCTTAGTGTTGTGTCTTCAGGATGCAAGGGGAATTCTCCCCAGTGGGGACATAGATTGCAAAAAATAACCCAACAGGGGTTCCAACCCTTTTTCTTCTCGATCCAAAAGAAAAAAAGGTTTTCATATACTTTAAAGAAGAAATCCAAGCACAGATATAGTATACATGGGTGCAGCCTGGACCCATATAACTATGCATTTACTATACTGGCCGATGCCCTGGAAGCTGGAAATCACTGAAGTAGACTATTCCAGTGCTTGCTTCCGGGTCTCATGCAGAGAAAGATGCCCTGTTGCATTCTGAACACAATAGGTCAGCTGCTCAGCATGGGTGCCATTTAGAGAATGCTGTGCATTTTCTGAATTAATGTAAAGCGTTCTCTGACTGGATGAGGCAAAGAGGCGGGACAGTGGCGTCACGTTCCACTTGGAATTCCTCTTTATATTTAGGATTACAAGAGACCAAATAAGTGTCACCAGGCAAAAATATTAGAAACAAATACATATAGAATTTAAATAAAAAATAACTAGTTGCTGAGTCAAATCAACTTTGTACTACTATTAGTTACTAGTGGCAAAAAATATATAGTTGTAAGTGCACTATGACAACAATACATTTTTAAAACCAGTTTTGTAACTGCTTAACTTGCATGTTATATGCCACCACTGCAAGCGACAAGCACCTTCCGCCTTTGAACCCACAGTATCTGTCAAAATTGCTGATAAGTGAGTCACAAGCCTCCCACTACTGCTAAACCGCAGGCAGAGGAGGAACACAACTGAACAATGGATGGGGAAGCAGGTAGTTAAAAAAAATAAAATAAAAAAAAGCAATAAGTGTGGCTTAGGTGAAAAAGAGGACAATGTTACATCCTGTACAAGGTAGTTAGGCGAACACTAAAACTCAATGTTGGTAATTACAGACTACATATTTCTTCCAGTAAAAAGGTGCGGAAAAAGTACATAAAACCTAAAACCTTAGTTACCACTGTGTGAATCCTGTATTTAATGACTAGCACTAGTATACACAGAATAAGACTACCCATTCACAACAACACGTCGGGAGGTAAATGTTGTACATTGCAGAATGCCAAAATTAACTGTCTGGAAACCCGTGACATTTGAAACTTCCCATATGCCAGAACTTTTCGAATGTGCTTCTACGGAAGAGCTGTGTTTTAGGTCATTTCATTGAAACCCCTGCAAAATTAAAGTGCTTGTAAACCCTTTATAACCACTTTTGCCTAAAAGGTAAGCCTATAATAAGACTTACCTGTAGGTACCATGAATTTCTCCATAACTTGCCATTTATGAGATATCCACTGTATCAGCATGCGCCGAGGTCATCGGTACATGCGCACTGAAGAAGCGGCTCGTTTGTGCCATTTCTTCAGCTGCTGTGCCGTGTAGGCACGTGTAGGCTAAAGTTGTACCATGCATTGGGCATCTAATTCTATTTACTGTCATATCCTCCGACATGTGTTTTTAAAACACAAGATACTGTGCACGCAGAAAAATGTAAAATATTACATAAAAATTTGCAGAAATACAAAACTTTGTTCTGCAGATGTAAAATTTAATACAAACTGCATT
The DNA here is from genome assembly GCA_028564925.1 of Lithobates sylvaticus. Taxonomy (NCBI): domain Eukaryota; kingdom Metazoa; phylum Chordata; class Amphibia; order Anura; family Ranidae; genus Lithobates; species Lithobates sylvaticus. The sequence goes on from CM053026.1 coordinate 249,361,364, forward strand.
TATTTACAATTATATTGTAGTAACGAAGGTAGTAAAGAAGGGTTTTTCAACCAAGGATCCATGGAGCCTTATGCCGCGTACACACAAGTGGTTTTCCCATCGGAATAAACTCTGACGGAGTTCCGCTGAAACTGTCTTGCGTACACACGATCACACCAAAGTCCGATCGTCAAGAACGCGGTGACGTACAACGCGTACGACGGGACTAGAAAAAGGAAGTTCAATAGCGAGTAGCCAATAGCTTCCGCCTCGTACTTCCTTCGGAGCATGTGTCGTTTTTGGTACGTCAGAACAGCATACAGACAAGCGGTTTTCCCGATAGGAATTGGTTCCGTTGGAAATATTTAAAACATGTTCTATTTCTAGGTCCGTCTGAATTTTTGAAAAAAAATTTAAAAAAAAAGTCCGATGAGGCATACACACCATCAGAATATACGATGAAAAGATTCCGTCTAACTTTTTCTGCTTTTTCTGTCGGAAATGCCGCTCATGTGTACACGGCATTAGGGTTCCTCCAGAGGTTGCTAAGGGTTCCTTGAGCAAGGAGAAATCCCTGCCTCTCAGATAAGTTCCCACTGACAGTATTGCTCTTTAGAGATCTGTAAGGGGGGGGGGGGGACATTTTTCCCAAAGACCACCAGTATAAGGAACATTCTTCCCAATGACATCACACTAATGTTTCACGAGGTATAGATATAATAATTTTTAGCAGGGATTCCCTGAGACTGGAAAGTTAGTTTCAAGGGTTCCTCTGTATTGAAAAGGTTGAGAAAGGCCTAGTAGTAGTAGTAGTAGTAGTAGTAGTAGTAGTAGTAGTAGTAGTAGTAGTAGTAGTAGTAGTACAGTAACTCACATCAATCAGAAGTCAGCTCTTAAAAGTATATGTAAGCATTGTAAAAATTAATAAACAAATAAATAAAAATAAAAATCCATTCAGTTAAAAATAGAAAATGAAAAAAAGGCAAAACATTTGTTTACACGTACAAGAAAAAATACCCACTGTTCTCAACTCCATATGGAGCTAGGAGAACTAGGGTAGGAGTAACAGCAGCATGCTGATCTTCCCAGTGAATGGCTGTGCAGGGGAGGGCTGTCAACACCAGTCCAATCATTGCAGAGCAGGATTCCCAGTACAGCCAGAACACTGACCACGCTGTGTGGTCAGTTTTTATTAGGAAAAGCACCAGGGATTTTACACAAAGGAAGCAATACAAAGAGAACAGGATACTTTTTTATACAATTACATGGTACAGCAGGCAAAGATCAGGAATATGAAATGTTTGGTTTACATATTTTTTTTTACAGCTACATTTGCAAAAACTGCTTAAACTTGGTTTGGTTACTGGGGGGTACAGTCGTTTTTTTTATTATTTCCATCACATTGAAAGTTTAGCAAATCATGAAAGCATGCTCAATTGATTATGGTAATTAGGGGCTTGTTTCACCATAAAATGTGTAAATGTGTTTCTACAAAAGGATCCCATTTAAGTGGAACCATTGGTACCAGGGGCAGTGCATGGCATCCAAAAAGCAACACACTGGACTTTTTGCTAAAGCAACTCGCCATGTTGGAGAGGACTAGTCCAATTAAAATCAATGTTTTTGTCTGTACCATGAAACTGAAAAATGCATCACAATGAGACTGGTGAGAATAAACCTTTATGCATGTAGATATAAATACGAATCAAAAAGGAAAATCATCACTTTTTGTAACCAACATGCATAGTTTAATATTTACATGTGTAAACGTATGACATTTGTTGAAGACATTGCAACACGAAGATAGCATACAGAAAATCTATTACAAACAAGGACCAATTTAAATTTGTGTACACTACAGTTCGCTCGCAAAGCTAATTAAAGGCAGGTCCCCAGGTACTGACAAGTCTAAGGAGGATTGCTCTCTTTTCAGAGGCCTCTTATTTAATAAACCAAAGGAGTTCATGAACCGTACGGTATTAACTACCTTGGCACCAGTATCTATCGACAAATATGACTGATGGTGCGTTAGTGTAGAAGACCGTACATCTCCATTACTACTGCCCCGCTAATCAATAGCTCTCAGGGTGCACAATCCGACATCTAAAGAACCAACACAATCAAACACACACACACACACACACACACACACACACACACACCACCAGAACAAAAATCAACGTATTCTCATTTTCTAAGAAGGGTCAGTCTTCATTCTCTATACATTATTTTTTGCCATTCCGTTTTGAAAACAGGAGCTGCCTATCACTGCCAGAGTGGACATACACTTGAAACAAGTCGCAATCTTTTAACCCATAACATTCATGTGAGTTGTAACTGCTCCCTCTTCAATGTGCCAGGGGCAAAGACCTATAAAAGAGGCAGCTTGCTGTGGAAACCAAAACACATTCAGGTTAAAAAATAAAAAACACAAACACTGGTAAAAAAAAAAAAAAAAAAAAAAGAAGCCTTCCTGTAATTTAACAGGAACAGCACAACAAAAACCTAAAAGCAAACACAAGGAGGAAAATATACAACCAAGGTGATAACAAAACCAATAGGTCATGACATTTGGGGCATAAAATGTGGATTAAAGGCTCCGACTTCCATCCTAAGGCCCAGGCAACTGCCATAGGTTAAATGATAAGTAAATGGCCTGATTGATCACAATCTTTATAACCTTCACCTTTCCATCCCATAATTATAAATCCACCCTATTTGGGCAACAAAAAAAACAAAACACACACAATATGGGCTTACATATCAAAACTACATAAGCTTTAAAAGTTTTGTATGTATGTATAATATAAAAAAAAAAAAAAAAACACACACACACACACACACACACACTAAATAATATAGTATTTATGTTATTTTTGTATTTGTGTAAATACTAACCTGTTTGGAAAGATATTCTAAATATGCTTACAATGGCAAGATATAAAACAAAAAGATTCACAAGTACCAGAAGAATCCAAAAATGGAAAAAAGATACAAACTCACAAAACTGCCCCAGTCCTTCTGTCCAGTCACATTGTTGCGACTTGTTAGTGTGCATCTCTTTAAGTGCCGGTTCACACAGGGGCGGCTTCAAAGTCGTCAGACTCCGAATCCTCCCCAATACAGTGCGACTTCAGCATGGCTTGCAAAACAACTTCTGTATAGAAGTCAATGCAAGCCGCTCCGAAGTCGCCCCAAAGTAGTAGAGGAATTTTTTTCTAAGTCGGAGCGACTTGCTCATTTACTAAGCTCTGGAGCAACGGCAGTCTATTTGCCTTTAGTAAAAGTAACCCTTTAAGTGCATTTGCTCTAGATCTGAGGGGAAGCTCTGCTGGTTTCCATCATCTAATCATGTGCAAGCAAAAATGCTGTTTTTTTACTTTCCTTCCACGTGATTGAGGATTCTTTGCAAAGTGAGAGTGATATTAAAGACTTTTTTTGTTTGAAAATAACAAACATGTCATACTTACCTGCTCTGAGAAGCCCACAATCTCTTCTCTGGTCCCTCCTGCCAAGTGCCCCCACAGCGAGCAGCTTGCTATGGGGACTACCCGAGCCAACCTGCTGCTCTGTGTGTCCATTCAGACACAGAGCGCTCGCTCTCTCTCTCTCTCTCCCCAGCAGGAGCCAATGGCGCCCCGCTGCTGTGTCAGCCAATGAGGGCAGAGTACCGGGCAGCTGAGACTCTTGTGCAACATCGCTGGATCGAGATGGGGCTCAGGCAAGTATTAGGGGGGCTGCTGCACAGAAGGTTTTTTAATCTTCATGCATAGAATGTTAAAAAACACTGACTTTAAACTTTCTAAAATAAATCACTATCCAGACGTAGAACATCAGCAAATAATCAGATATTATTAAATAACCCACCACAAAGTGGCACGCAGGAAATATTACCATAATTTTATTTAGAGAAGTGTATTCTGTGATAAAATGTACTAGTGACAGCCTGGCACTAAGGAAGTTATCAGATGATTATAGTGCTCCTCACACATGCCAAATATACAGCAATCTACCCAAAAATCTAAGCAGTCCTTCCATTGCTATTGGATGGTCATACTTCAAAAGGTTATGTATTATCAATGGTGCACAGCATATGTAATTCTGTGACTTTTTAATGAACCTGTTCTCCCAAAAGTGATACTTTATTTATCGCTGGAACCTGGCTGACTTTGTAAACCTCAGGTGTCTTCTCCATCTTGGATCCTCACTCAAATGGTGAGATTTTCAATGCCCTTCTGGTTCACTTCTGGGGTGTTCCTGGTCACCTTTGTGAGGTCCAGTACCATGTAGTGCATTCTCCATAACATTAAAGTGTTACTAAACCCAGGACCCTACATTCACCATGTCTGGTCTCCCACAGTACACAGAGCATGGAAATGCAATTATTTTAGTAAATATAAACGGTCAAAATACCTTTTCTCATCAACAGAGCAGTCTTGTGACTTCCATCAGTGTCCAGCCAAGCACTGACTAATGGCACGTACAGACGACTGGAGTTTGACGGACTAGGTCCGACGGTCTGTCCGACAGACTTCCGGCGGAGTTCCGATGGACTTTCCGAATGAACGGACTTGGCCACACACACAATCACACCAAAGTCCGACGGATTCTACGTGATGACGTACGACCGGACTAGAATAAGGAAGTTCATAGCCAGTAGCCAATAGCTGCCATAGCGTTTGTTTTTGTCCGTCGGACTAGCATACACTAGCATACGAACTGATTTTTCGACCGGACTCGAGTCCGGCGGGAAAAATTTGAAACATGTTCTATTTCTAAAGTCCGTCAGATTTTTGGACAGCAAAGGTCTGATGGAGCCCACACACAATCGAATTGTCTGACGGATTTGTTCCGTCAGACCCAGTCCGTCGAAAAGTCTGGTCGTGTGTATGTGGCATTAGGCTTGTAGGATGAGTTTTCTGACTGTCCTATGAGACCGCAAGAACCCTGACCCTCTGTCTATACAGTGCCAATTGGCCCTGTGCTGATCACATGCACCTCTCCCAAGAAAAAAAAACCTCTAGCAATACACACCAACCTGAGCATGTGCAGCCTTACTCCATAGACTCCGTGTTATCAGGAAATTATAAGAAGACAGTGGAAGAAGGGGGAGGATCAGAGAAGATGGGATCCTATAGCCTCTTAACGCAATGCAGAGGATTAACCCCTTAGGTTCCACAGAGTTTAATAAGCATGCTTTTACTGCATATACAGACTGATTTTACTGTTGTGGGTTTAGTAACACTTTAAATACATACAAAAAAAAAAAAAAAAAAAAAAAACACATGGAAATTAGAAACCTCTTATAATGGTGACAGCAGGCAAGCAGACTAAAATAGACAGATCTCTCTGGCAGAATCCCCTATAAAAATAATAGTTAGGTTGTGTAATGTTCTGTGTTATGAAATGGGGAACCGGCTATTGTTATATATTATTTTTAATAGCTGCAAGCTATAGCTGTCTTTTATTGTCTCTGCTTCATTACCTAGGGAGTTGCTGACCTTAAACATGTACACAGCCTGCTAAATCAGGACTCTTGTCTTATTGGTTCCAAAGGCATCTGGCTCTCCACGCCTTATAATAGCGTTTTTTATAGAAAAGTAGTACTAGACTATAGCTTTTCGCTTCCTCCTCCCCTGGCCCACCCTCCCTTGGGTGCAGCAGATTTCCTTTACAGCTGTATAAGTCTAAAGAGTTGCTCTTATTTTGCTATTCATGTTCTATGCTTCTTGATACCAATGTATAGTGCATATTTTTGTAACATGCAGAAAATCATTACAGTAAGAACAAAAAGAAAATCAGGACTGTATAAACCATAAATTTTATATATTGCACCAGTTTGCCAGTCATATGTGGTGTATCACCATACAGACTGCATTGCCAATGGCAGGATGGGTGACAGATAATGGACTGACCACTTGGGCAGCTGTAGCCCAGAACCAGACACTGATGAAATGGAAGTGGTACCTTCAAGAAAGAGTGGGTATTGCAGCTGGTAATGTTAGCGACCTTTCAAAACAGTTGGCAGGGCTTATACCACAAAGTTACCTTGCTAGATAGACGCAAGCAAAACAATTATCAAAAAGCCACTCCTTTCAATTATTTCCCTGTGCAAAAGGCCCTATAGGTGTCCGGTCCATAAATGCTTGTAATATTTTTTCTTTTGGCTTACACCTTGCAGTACATACACTGTACATACCTTAACCAACATTGATTGCTAAAACCTTTGCATATGAGCATACATATAACTATAGGTGTGCACAGCCTATTGCATTAGGGTGTGCACCCCAAAGCTCAAACACGCATGAACGCCACCTGCTGTCACAGGGAGGAGGCTCTGGTGGTGGGAGACAGTTGACTGGGAGCATAATAAGTTACACCCTAAATACAGGTGCAATGTATTCCTAATGTTGAATCCAGCCTTTACTATAATGGGAGCATTTACACTGGCACCCCCAACCACCCACCTTGTGCCATTAGGGTGTGCCCATGCACATCCGACACACCCTGAGTGTACGCCTATGCATATAACAGCTTTGTGCAAGCACCCTTTAAAAAAAATAAAAAAAAAACCCCACTAATGCTTCCTAGGGTGTACTGACCCTGGCAGTTTTACCCGTTCCCAGGTGCAGTTCCTCCACTTGCACTGGTTTATTTGTGTAGTGAGTGCTCTGTTCCCATGCCTGGGTACAGTTAAGCACACTGTGCCCAGGACCACTCGGAAGAGGTGGTTTAGTGCAAGGTTTCGTTACAGTTCACTTCAGTTTGAGCGCAAACTGTGCCTGAGCACAGAACTCTCCATAGATCACTGAACAAGAGAGCAGGGATTCAAGGTGGTCTGGCTGGCAGAGGTAATGAAGTAAGTGTACCTGGGAACACTTCCCAATAGCACAATGAGTGCAAACCAGCAGGATAGAGCAGAGGGGGGGAATTGAACTACAGTTCAACCATGTTCAGTGCGAGTACACCCTAAAGGCCCATACACACGAAGAGAACATCGGACGAACGATCGTCTTTTTTTTTTTTTTTTTTTTGCATGTTAGTCTCATCGAAAATTAAGAGTTAATAAAGTTAGGAAAATACTCAGACAGAATACAACTTCGGAAGTGATGTAATGTGTTGTATTCTTTCGTTTCCGAGCATGTGTGGTCTTCTGATTTCTTTTTTTTCCAGATGAATACTGTACTGAAAATTTTCAGATGAGTACTGAAGATTTCCTGGTTCGTCCCTCGTCGAAAGCTGCGTACCAACATTCAGATTATCGCACAATCGCATTGAAAGCGGTATTTTTCATCCAATTTTCTGATCGTGTTGACGGGCCTTTAGCCTATTCATGATATTCAACCAGCTTGTTCCTGGCTGCCGAAATTCATACACTGATGTGAAAATAAATCGCTATATTGACCCCCCCAAATGGAAAGCTCTCCTGAGCATAAGAAATCCTGCCCTGAAAAAGCTATACAATAAATACAGTTACGAAATCAAGCACGCACAAGCTGCAGTTGTTGCACATTTTAATGAAAAGCTACAAAAAGCATGCATAACTCAGCTACATCCAAAGCACCCCCTTTAAATATGTATGGCGCCTTAAAGTGTGCAATCAGTTCAGCAGGTTAGAAACTGTTTAACCAGAGAGGACTAAGATAAATTAGACAAACAAAATCCCCAGTAATGAGATGCAAGGGCTTACAGTAGCAAGCTTGGTTTCCATAGCTGTCAGTGTACACAGCTCTCCTATGGATTTAATTATGATAAGGCTTCCAGAGCACTTAGTGTGTTCACAGTTACACAAGGCTGAGAAGAGCTACCTATCAGATATAGAGGGAAACCATGGTGATCAGGGTCATTTACAGCCCTATGACATCAGTGGTGAGATCCTCATATATAGCAAGTCACACGTCACCTACACCACCCCTCTCAGCCCTCCAGGCACAACACTTACAAATTTAGATCCATTTTCACCAGTCGTCAAGGTGTCAAACATTGTAGTGAAGTTTTATTGCCAATCTGAATCCCTATATAATCTAAACATGACTAAAGCGTCATTGGCAGAAAATAGAGCACCAAACAGGTTAAAAATACTGAAGACACTAGTCTCTAATGCCGCGTACACACGATCGGAATTTCGCACAGCAAAAGACCGATGAGAGCTTTTCATCGGAAAATGCGACCGTGTGTAGGCTCCATCGGAATTTTGCTGGTCGAAATCCCATCAGCAAAAATTTGAGAACAACTTTTGACCGTAAATTCCGATCGTCTGTAGCAATTCCGACGCGCTAAATTCCTACGCATGCTCGGAAAAAATTTGACGCATGCTCGGAAGCATTGAACTTTTTTTCTCCGCTTGTCGTAGTGTTGTACGTCACCGTGTTCTTGACGGTCTGAATTTGGTGTGACCATGTGTAGGCAAGACAGCTTGAGCGGAATTCCGTTGGGAAAACCATCAGCGCTTTTTCCGACCATAATTCCGATCGTGTGTATTAATATTACACATTGTAATATTGCATATTAAAACGGTTTGCAAAAAAGGACAGGAGAGGTAATAGTAAAGAATCTTAAAAGCAGGCCTACCAGAAACAACCCCCCACCCTTGAATTTAAAACCGCAACCAATACTGTAAATTAAAAACACATTTATTGATGATTACCTGTCAACTGAGCATCTAATGTCGCAAGCTTGTATGCCTTTTTTCCTCCCACTACAAACTCATGTGCCAACTTACCACGTAAACATCAACAATGGCCGGCTTCTTATGCACTTTTATCGCTGGCTACTAGCGCCAGATCCCACACATGCTCAGTACCAGATCTGACATGGTTATGTTGATGTAGCCATGGCAACGTATAAACAATACTCCTGTTGTTGAAGCCATATAGAACAATAAAATAAATAAAAAAATAAAATAAAAACTTGGCCTTCCCAGGGGACATCTGTGTGGCCAGGGATATGTCACCATTGCCTCAAGAAACCAGGAAGTAGAATTAAAAAAGGTAAAGAACTGCTAAAATCTTTAATGTAACAAATCACTGTAAGGTCATTTCATATCAGCATGCAGAGGTGCAGGCCAATGCAATTTTATTAGTTAGGGGGTAAAAGGTCCCCTTAAACTTGCATCAGCTATAGGCCTAAAAGCAAATAAATATAGCAATATAAAAAAAGGGTCTAAAATTAGCGTGGAATACACAGTTACATATGGCAAGACACATTGATGAGATACTAATAAATGTGATTGACACACTCAAATTGGTGGTAGCATTAATGAAGTCAACCAATCTCACCACAGGGCTTCAGGGAATTAACGAATGGAATAAAATGTACATACGTAGATACAAATGCAGTGTAAAAGCACAACTATCTAAAAACAGGGCACAAAAACAATCATTGAGGAAGACTGCTATACAATACAAAAGCATGGACTTGTTGACTCCCCAGTGTCCTGGTATTGGGGATAATCCAGTGGAGTGGAACTTAAAAAGTGTATATGTAATGAATTATTTTTTTTTAAATCTTACTTTTTTTGGGGGTGGGGAAGGATTTGATTGCTGTTTGTATCCACTTAGGGGAGACTCACCCACTCTAATAGGGCTGGGCACCAATAAGTGATGGAAAAATCTAAAATTCCGTAATTTACCGCGGATGTGGTAAAATGCAAAATCACAGCAAAATCTCAGCAGTTTTGCCACGGTTTGCGTTTCCCCATGGCCGTCGGCCAAAAGGTTCCATTACTAGCAGCTCCTAAACTTAAACTCCATAAAAGCCTGTGTCAATGTACACATAGGGGGTTATTTACTAAAGGCAAATCCACTTTGCACGACAAGTGCAAACTACAAGTGCAGTCGCTGTAGATCAGAGGGGGACATACAAGGAAAATAAAAAACAGCAGTTTAGCTTGCACATGATTGGATAATAAAATCAGCAGAGCTTCCCCTCATTTCAGATATACCCCTCAGATTTACAACGACTGCACTTCCAAGTGCAATTTCAAGTGCATTTTGCACTTGTAGTGCAAAGTGGATTTGCCTTTTGTAAATAATCCCCATAGGGTTTTACCAGTGTGTTTTTTTAGGAGCTGCTGCGGTTAGCAGAGGTTCAACCTCCTTCTCATGAACGCGGCAAAGTCACAGTAAAATCATGGTATTTTGCCGTATTTTCCTGCAGCCAGAGGTCATAATAGGCTATGTGTACATGAAGCCTTAAATTGGTTCTAAAGGCAGAAGGTTTAGCTTAATGCATTCTATGCATTAGGATAAAAAAAACCTTCTGTGTGTAGCAGCCCCTCTAAGGCTGGATTCATACCTATGCAGTTTTAGTGCTTTTTGCATTTTGCAGATTTGCACTACAGTCCATTTAACATTGTTTCCTATGGAACACTTTCTGTAGTGCAAATCTGCAAAATGCAAAAAGCACTAAAAATGCATAGGTGTGAATCCAGCCTTAGGCCCTATTCACACCTATGCATTTTTAGTGCTTTTTGCATTTTTGCAAGTTCTGTAGTACAAATCTGCAAAATGCAAAAAGCACAAAAAAAAATGCACAAAAAATGCATAGGTGTGAATCTTATACTGAGCCTGAGCCCCATCTCAAACCAGAAATGTTGCAAGAGAGCCACAAGGTCCGGGGACTCTCTCTCCTCATTGGCTGGGACAGCAGTGAGTGCCATTGGCTCCCACCGCTGTCAAAGTCAGTGAGCCAATGAGCCAATGAGGAGAGTGAAGGGGCTGGGCCTAGCCACAGCGCAGTGTCTGAATGTATACACAGAGCAGCTGCTCAGGTGCTGCCACAGCAAGCTGCTTGCTGTGGGGGTACTCGGCAGCAGGGAGGGGTCAGGAACGCCTGAGAGGGACCCGAGAAGAGGAGGATCTGGGCTGCTCTGTGCAAAACCACTGCACAGAGCAGGTTAGTATAACTTTTTTTTTTTTTTTTTTTTAAATAATAAACATGACAAGACTTTAACGTGGCTGTTAAGGCTCCGCATCTGGTGTTTTTTTTTTTTTTCTTCATTCTGCCCTAAATGCCCCTGCATGTTAGCCTATGTGTCCAGGCACACATAGGTGTTTAGATGCAGAAAAACCCCACAGCCAGCTCATCCAGGAGCAGCAGCGTTTTGGCAGAAAAAAAACAAAACCGATTGACACGTGTAAAAGCAGCTAATTAAACTTTAATGCTAGGTGCATTTATCTCTTGAGCGTTAATTTCAAATGGTCAGAATAAATCCAGACTCTGGCCAATTTAATGAATTAACACGCACCTAAACATGTTGAAATGCGTTACACTTGTCAAGCTTTTTTTCTGCAAAAACACTGCTGCCAGGAAGAAAGGCGTCTAGCACAGATGGCAAAATTGTCCTATGTGCATAAGGCCTTATAATTGTGGCAAGAGCAAGAGGTGAAGGGAAATCGGTTCTGATGACAACTGTGTAAGAGGGGAACACCTCTGATTTTTGCATCTCCAGAACAGGACGTGCAAGAAAATTTTCTTTTGAATAGAAGTACATATTTTCCAAGCTTGCAGATTTGTGTTTTTGTTTGTGCTGCATTTCTCACTGTAGGTTGTCATCACAAGAGGGCCAAAAAAAAAATGTGCACGAGGAGAGTCAACAGAAAGGGGTTGATTTTTTAATGACTTGCCTGCTCGGCATTTTATTATCTTTATAACTTCATTAGCGCTGGCACCGTCACATAGAAAATGCCAGATTGGTAAGAAGTTGTGTATAATAAAATAGTGCAGGATTGACAAAAAAGTGAAACTAAACCGAAGTGCCCCAAGCACTTACAAAACTAACACAATACACCCAGCTATGACAGCGACTTTACACACCAACATTAAGAAGCCTCTTGGTTGTGCGGTTAAATATTAACGCAAAAGAAAAAAAAAATCTTAACCGCAAAACCCAGTGCGTGTACATATCACTAAAATATAAAAAAAATCTTTCCAGCCGAATAAATATATGGTAAACAGTGAACTAATATTTGGTAAAACATTACTGCACATGCACACACAATACACACGGGTGACAGGTAGCCACTTGCAAAAATCCGAGCAAAGGAAAAACTAGGTTGTTCCCATAGTAACCAATCAGGCATCCGCTTTCACATTCTGACCCACGCTGCAAAAAATAAATAAAACAATCCTATTTCCTGCTTAGAAATCAGACCAGAATTAAAATGCGGTGGTGTAACCACAGCAGATGCCAGCCCTATACGTATAGTACCCAAGATGTCCCTCCTGCGTTACCTGGGTTCAGGCAGTACAATCTTCCTACTGGCCCTGGCCACGGGCGTGGATTTGCTCTTCTCCAGTGCCATCAGATAGCTGACATCAGCAAGTACTGCCTCTAGGTCCGCCATGACTCAGAAGAAGGAGTCCCCCCAAAATCAACAGAGAATTGCAGAACCACTACTAACGAGTTGCAGCGTTGGTATAAAAAAAAAAAAAAAAAAAAGGATGTGAATATAGTCAGGGTGATTCAATAAATATAAAAATATAGGATACAAAAAAACTTTAAAAAATAAATAAAAAAAAGAGCTTTCCCAGTTTGGAACAGTAAAAACGTGCTCAGTTTTTCTGTTTTTATTAGCTTTTAAAGAATATCAGTAAATGACGCCAGTAGACCATAGTTCATTTTGGTTTCTTATCCGATTATCCACCACAATATATGTACGGTATATATTCATACACAATATTTTGACGGTTTCATTTTATTATTTTTTGCAGCAACCCAGTGTCTTAAATGCATCAGGCTTCTTTTCCTACCCGATGCGTCTCAATTGGTCATCCCAACACGTTGCGGCTGTCATAGTGAACTCACATCCAGGTTTACTAGGCTCCTCGCCTCTACTAATGGACATATTGCCCTAAATTCCTAGAGCTCATTTCCACACAGGGGATAAATGTACACGTTAGATTTACAAAAAAAGGAGGAAAAAAAATAAAAAAAATAAAAAAAAATCACTCGCTGCAGCCCAGCTCTCTTTTGCAGCAAAGGCAGCACAATGAGCTTCCTTTTTTTTTTTTTTAAGTCTTCATATAAAAAAAAAATAATAATAAATCAGGGGATAGGCGTCAGACCTCACCAGCCAAGCCAGCTTATTAAAAAAAAAAAAAACTAATAATAAATCATTGGCTAGATTAAAATGGGAATCCAAAACAAGGAAGAATAAAAAAATCCCAGGCAGGGAGCTTTGTAAACACCAGATCCGTCTCCCTCTGCTGTCTTCTGGCTGGAACAGCTGTTTTGGCGCTTACAAAGCAATCTTCAGCATATCCACAGGGCAGCAGATTGGGGGGGACCGAGCTATTCCCTTCTAATGGGCCAAATCTTGCCTTTCTCCTGTGCTGACAGCCTCCTGCTCCTGTACAGCAAGGCTCTATTACCATGAGCAGAGAAGCCGTGATGTCTGTTACTTCCTCTCCTGTGTGTGATAGCAGGCACGGCCACTCACAAACTCTGGGGGTGGATCGCTTCAGTCTACCGGATCTGGAGCGTAAAGCAAATAGTGACAGCTAAAAACACAGGCATGCCTAGTGCAGGCTATTTGCTTAAAGCGGTTAAGCAAAAACTCTAAACTGCATATGTCAAATATACCTTTGTTCAGGATTTCCAAGTGCTTTGAATGAATAAAATGATGCAAAGCATCAAAAACCACAAGCGGGCCAAGGGTGTAGCTTGTTGACATTTAGGAAATGTATTGTATTTTCTTTTCCTTCCACTGAAATAACGTACAAATTAGCAGAAAAACTAGGCCTGGATTATTGCTTCGTCTACGGTCCTTCTTAAAAAAAAAAAAAAAAATCAGGACAGGACAACAATGATAAAAATGGAGGCTGACACTAAATAAATACAAGCGTTATTACCAAGCTGAACCAACAATAGGCTATGCTTTTCTGTCATCGTCTTGTAGACCTGGTGCACACGATGAGATTAATCGGACAAATGCATGCTAATCTTGTATCGAAAATTAAATGTTTACTAAAGTGACAAAAAAAAAAAAAATGTTGTAATGTATTTGTATTGTATTTTCGAACAACAACTGTACTGATTAAAACAAAAATCGTACGATCTGGTATCGTACGAGAAAAAAAAAAAAAAAATGTTCTTGCTTGTCCCATCAGATAATTTTGCATGAATTGTCGCGATCGGGTGTCGAAAGCTGTGTACTAACTATCAGATTATCGTATGATCGATTGGAAAGCGGTATTTTTAGTACGATTTTCTAATCGTGTGTACGGGGTGTTGGGCCTCATTCACATGGGATTTTACTCACAGCTGTAACAAGAATCCAGTGTATAACTGCCACTGATTTTAAATTGGATAGCTGCGGCTGCTCAGCCTGTACAAAGCAATAGCAGCTGTCCAAGGGTGTTAGCAAGTGATCGCACATGGAACAATTACCTGCCGTTACAAACAGGCTATTCTTCCCCTGATACAAGGGGGGAGATTTACTAAAACTGGTGCACTCAGAATCTGGTGCAGTTGTGCATGGTAGTCAATAAGCTTCTAACTTCAGCTTGTTCAATTAAAGTAGTTGTAAACCCCCCCCAAAAAAAAAAAAAAACAAACACACCTGCAAGACAAAGGCATAATGAGCTAGTATGCATAGCATACTAGCTCATTATGCATTACTTACTTACCTTAGATCGAAGCCCCCGAACAAAAGGAAAAAAAAAATTGATTCCCCCATTCAAGGTCCCTTTTCCCTTGGTATTCCAATCAGGTCTGCCTAATGGATTTTAAGGCAGACCTGATCAGATAGTCCATTCACTCCTAGGGACCGGTGGGTGTAAGTCTGTTTACACCAGTCTACCTCTGATCCGAAAAAATAAAATAAAAAAAATAGAAGGGGTGGGTCCATCCTCTGTTTAGGCGTATCAGATCGGAAGGCTAGCCATTGAGCAGAGTGGGCTGTCTGTGTCTGCTCTGTATAAAACGGAGCACTCAGATCGGTCATCCGTCCACTCTCCACCAATCAGCAGGGCATCAATGAAAAGATCCCTTGCTGATCAAAATGGAGCCCGCCCTGTGTGAAAGCGGCCTAATAAAGTGGATGCAAAAATCTCTACTGCCAGCAAAATGCATGGCTGTCTAAATACCCGAATAGTGACTGTATCTGATAGGATGAAGTCACTATTCCGCCGATAATTTTCCACCTGGCTCAGTCAATTTTTTTTAATCGACTTTTAGCCCAGCAAGCTCCACCTGGCTCGACTTTTGTGCTTGTAGTGCCACTTAACATTAAGTTAACATTTTGGCCAATTCCGTAAGAATAGCATGAAAAATCGATGGGCAGTCCTAAGCAGGGTACAGTATAGCAGGAACAGGAACATTTTGATGTGTGTGTATAACCTCTCAGTGTAGGTTTCGGAAGGGGACATTGGTGCAACAAACCTGTGGAATGTAGACTCCTTTGGGAGAGCATGGGACCTTCATGACATTGCAGGAGAACAGTTAGGAGATAGGGACAGTGTTGTTGCCCAATCACAGTAGGTGCGTAAAAAAGCCTTCAAGCCAGGATCACCGGGTATTACATAAGTGCATTTCAGAGTGTCCTCCCTTCCTCCCCAAATGCATGCTTGCCTCACAATTGTTCCCTCAGCCTCAGATGTTTAAGTTCGATACTTCACACAAGTTGTGCACTGGTCAAGCTTGCACAGCAGCTTCCCATAGATTTCTATAGAGCCAGCTCTCAAGCATCTCCAATCTTAGGACACTTCCCCAGAGAAATGTATGGGAAATGGACAGCAGACAGTGGGCTCATGTGATTGAGCGAATTAAAACAATTTTGGTGACTGGATTTTTCCAATTGCAGCAAAAATGCATCTGCCCATAAAGGCGTATGCACTTTTGCTACAGAGCAGTGTGAAAGCAGCCCAAGGCTCTACTCACACCTGAGGCTCAGCAATTTGAAGCACGTCTCTGCTCAACACCAGATTTACAGTTTAAACTATGTGGCCAGTTCACATCTAAATAGTGTGCTGCCACTTGTTGCATCAAAGTACGGGCGTTTCGTGACACGTTTTTTGCCCCAAAAAAGCATAAAAGGCGTATTAAAAAAAAAAACACCATTGAAATTGAAAAAAGAAGCCAATGCTCAAGTGCAAACCTAGCCTAAAACCTTCAGTCCCCGAACTATTCACGCAGCCCAACATCTCTACCCAGAAAAGAAGATCCATGATAAAGCCGTGTGTGCTCCTAAAAAAAGTAGCAGTTAACGTCCAGTCATGCTACTGTATGCTTACAGCTACAGCAAAACAAAAAAAGTTTCCTTTATAGATATTCCAAACAGTCGTTCGGAGAGGTCTAAACATCAGAATATATCTCACCCGAAAATGGTGTTATCGGCAGAATGCCGAAAAGAGAAAAGGTGCCGATAATGGAACCAAAAACGCACCGCATTTTTACCGCAAATTCACCAAGATTTTGCCACTTTGATTACTGTGCTTATGGTGTGTTTTTCATAGGTCATGTGACTCAAAGAAATTGCATCAAAAACATAACAGGTGCGTTAATGATGCGTTCTTGCTGCGTTTTTAATGCATTTGAACTTGGAGGCGTGTTTTTTGTAACTGACCATAAATGCACCAAGCTGGATTTTTAACACCACAATGGAAGCATAGAATCTAAAGGGATACATTTTTCTGGAGCTTTTCTTGCGCTAAAGGAGCCAATAAATTAATATTCGCTTAAATTGATGATGATATTAATTAAAAAGTTTATATTACACACACACACACACACACACACACACACACACACACACACACACACACACACACACACACACTTTATAAACTGTCATTTTTGGTTTTCGGCCAAGTGCACCCTGCATTTTCAGTTTCAGCATCAAAATTTCTATTCGGTACACCTCTAACCAAAATAGTAGAATAGGTTTTAAGAGTACCTGACAACTCTTACATTTTAGTCCCCGAGGACTATATTGCTTTGAAAAAAAAGTTGAATTTCCAAAAAATGTTAGGGCCCTATGCCAACAATCTATAAAGAAGGGAAAACTGTAAGTTGCTTGCTTCTAGCAATCACAGGCATATTCAGAAGCCGGTCACTAGGTTTTCCAGAGTACCTGCCTTTACATACAACACTCAGCTTTCTCCCCATGGGACGTAGAAAGCTTCTGGGTTAGGCCTAGGGCGCTGAGCGAATGGCTCATATGCCAGAGTTGACAGATTCTCTATAAGTACTATAGCCACACAATTATATGCAAACACCACAATCAATGATTCCAGCGTGATTCTCCTTATTAGATAGGCCTTTCACACACATAACTGCCCCCTTGGGAACACACCATTAGGTTAAAATAAATATGTGCTCTCTGGCTTTTTAGGCACCTCTCAAAGCCCATAATTGTTAAAGGTGGGTAAAGCTAGGAAGATATTGGAAATGACTGGGAAAAAAATAAATAAAATGAAGTGGAACCAGTTTTATCATAAAAACAAAAAAATGTTGTATACGCTACAGAGAAGAAACATTCACGTACCTGTCGAGAATAAGTACAAGTATATGAATTTCCCCGCATGGAAGGGGGCGGTACTATGGCTGGAGTGTCCATATGGCAGATACCCTGATTGAAGTAAACAGCGCATCCTTGGCATTAGGGGGTGGAATAGTGCCCCGTCGCTGGTGCCAGTGGGAGGAATAGTGCCCCCATCGCTGGTGCCAGTGGGAGGAATAGTGCCCCGCTGCTGGTGCCAGTGGGAGGAATAGTGTCCCATCATTGATGTCAATGGGAAGAATCAAGCTCCACCGTCCGTGTCAATGGGAGAAATAGTGCCCCATTTTTGATATCAGTAATAGGAATTATACCCGATTATTGGTGGGAATAGTGCCCCATCATTTGTGCTAGTGGGAGGAATAGTGCACCATTATTGGTGTCAATGGGAGGAATAGAGCTCCACCGTCGGTATTTCAATGGGAGAAATAGTGCCCCATTTTTGATATCAGGAATTTAATATCAGAAATTATACCCCATTGTTGGTGTCAATGGGAGGAATAGTGTCTAGCATCAGTGGGAGGACAAGTGATCCAAGGACCGGATAAAGGCAAGCAAAAGGACCACATCTGGCCCCAGGGGCGCAGTTTGGAGACCACTGCAATAGCCCATTCCCATTCAGCCGCCAGCCAAGAGAATCTCCGGCCAACAGGTGGAGAAATGGGATGCTGATGACATCATTGTCCCGATATGGTCACACTGGGACCATGATATCACCATCATCCCTGCCCCTTTGTTTACTTTCATCAGTCAGCCAGGTAATCTCCAGCAACCCGTTCTTGTGGGAACCGGCCCTGACAGTTTGAAATATCACTCTGCTCCAATCTCTATTGGGGTCAGACCATTTTAGGATAACTTTGTAGAAAAAGCAGTAATTTTTTTAAAAAAAATTTCAGGAGCTAAAGCAGGTTCACACCAGTGCAGTTTACCTGTGATTTTATATGCGCTCCTATTAGACCATGCGTTTTCTGAAAGCGCATCAAGGTAGCATGCATGACTGATACACTTTCATGAAAACACATGGTCTAATAGAACAATGGGAGCTCACCTATAAGCAAGTAAACCGCACATACAATTGCACTATTGCCAAACCGCAGCGCACCACTCTTATAATGCAATGTTTAAATAAACTAAGTGTACCAACAAATTTGTGTACATCTATACATGTCTATAACTTCATATGAAGTGTGACATTTTATGACAGGCACTCTCTAAAAAGGAAGAAAAACATGTTACTGAAATCCTAAAAATAAAATATGCAGTTTTTAAAAAGGGGGTTTAATTCATTAAGTTTGACTTATTTTACCCTTTAATTATACAAATGCATTAAAGACTTTGCTAAGGACTCTGCATCTAGAACAGCCACATAATATAACACCCGTGGGTTATACTAGCACGCTTCAGCCACATCAAACTAGACATTTCCAGACTTACACATTTGCTCTTTCATTTGACCAATAAAAATACTGTTCAAATATACATTTAAAACTGGGCCACACAGGCTGTGATTGCTTTTGCAGATCGAGGTATGAAATGACTAGATAAAAAAAATAAAATAAAAAATAAATAAAAAAAAATAAAAATAAAAATAAAAAAAAAGCGTGCGCATATTATATAATTACAAATAACAACCCTTTCTATGAAAGTAACTTGCAGTTATTCCTACATATTAGTTGGCTAAAAACAATATCTCAATTTTAATCTCTAAGCAAATATACAAAACCTCTATGTTAGGGTGCATGCCTTTTTTACTGCCCATCGTAAATCTTCCAGCACTTTCCTGTGCCCAGGGAGCTGAACATTGCTTACAGCGCACTGTACAAGTGAATGGCTATACGAGACCGTACTCTTGTAAAATGTCAGTGCGTCACTGAATCGCCATTATGTGTGCGTATGACATATTTCCCAAACGCAGAAGTTCAGGCTGGGAAAATATGACCAAGGAGCAGTAACCAAAAAAAAATAAAAAATAAAGAATGTAACGCATTGGCATTTATTCACTTGTATGGCAGGCTATACGTGGCAAAGCACCAGGATATTTGCGCTAGTCATAAAAACATGCCTAATAGTCCATGGGCATGAACCCTAATGTAACTTGAATTTCAGGATTGGGAACTTAACCCGCCCCCACACTTACACCACTAGCACAACAAATAAAAATAAATAAAATGACTACTACTACCCTTGGGCACATCCTCCGGCAAGGAAATAAGGTGAGCGCCATCCGATTTTCTGCAGCATTTAATGCATTATGAGAAGCTCACAGTGTGCAGTGAAATTCAAGTAAACAATTTCAGTACAGCAGAGGAGTCTGTACAACTTGAGAAGCAAGGGATAGCTGGTGTTCAGCCCAAAGCCCTGATCACACCTAGGCATAGCAGAAACATTCATGCCCGCGTTTCTGCAAACAAGAGAAAAAAGCGCTTGTGGTGCCATTATTTCTTGATGGTACCCCAAATGTAGGCAGCAGTCGTGCATTTTTGGTGCGACACAAAAAGCGCATGGTTCAGTGGCTACATTTTGTACAGGAGCTTCTTTAGCACATTTTTGGAGCAGAGAGGCCCATTCAAATGAATAGTGCCACTCCAAAAAACGCACAAAAAATGTGCCAAAATGGCAAAGCGGTAGTGTCGCTCAAGTGTGAACAGAGCCCCATTTTGTTGGGGTGTAATAGTACCAATATGTAGATTATGGATCAAGAAGCTGGTAACTTTTTTTTCTTCATTATAACAAAAACAGAAATTCAGGGCCTGTCATCCTTCTTAAAGTGGAGTTCCACCCCCCTCCCCCAACCTCCAAAAATTTTAAAAAAAAAGTCAGCAGCTACAAATACTGTAGCCCCTGACTTTTACTATTATCTATCGGTGTGCTGACCCAAGACGATTCTTGAATCGGCTCTTGGGTGCTGGCGCTGCCATCTCGGCAAAGAGAAACCAGCAGTGAAGTCTTGTGGCTTTACAGCCCGTTTCCTACGGTGCATACGTGAAGCGCGCTGTGCTCTGTGAATTGGCTGGCTGCGGTGGGAAGGAGGAGGGGGGGTCAAACTTCCGGGTCACTTCACTGTGGTGAACTTAGCCAGAAGTGGGAGCAGGTACCTGTCAAAACCAGGTACCAGCTCCCCCCAAAAAGGTGCCAAATGTGGCAGTGGAGGGGAGGGGGGCTTCCCCTTTTGGGTGGAGCTCTGCTTTAACCAATTTAAGACCACAATACGTAATATATTTATTGTGAAGCTATCAGCCATAACCCCTGGTCTTTTTTTTTCCCAATCTACGATTCTACTTTTCATAAAAGCGATTAGAGCAGCTGATTAGTCGCTGGATCACTTTAAGAAGCGATGGGAGAGGTTGCACCCCGCTGCTTGCCAGCATTTCTCTAGCTTACTATTCTCACCCAGGAAATGATCAGACAGTTCACGTGGCGGTCATAGAGGTAAGGAGAGACCAGTTCGATTTTCATTTTATTTTTTGATCTGATGCTTTCGAAAAGTAGGGAGGAGAGATTTGAGGTCTTATAGACCCCAGATCTCTCCATGAAGAGGACCCATCAACCCTTACTTCTATCACAAGGGATGTTTACATTCCTTGCAATATGAATAAAAGTGATCAAAAAAAAATAAATGAATTAAAAAGGGCAATGTAAATTTTTTTTTTTAAAAAGTAAATCATAAGAAAAATAAATAATTAGAAGTGTTCCCATTCCTCCATGTTCGCACACAGAAGCAAACGCATACGTAAACGGTGTTTGCCTCACACATGAGGTATCGCCACGAACGTTACAGCCAGAGCAATAATTCTACCACTAAACCTCCTCTGTAACTCTAAACAGGTAACCTGTAAAAATTTGTAAACGTCACCTATGAAGATTTTTAAGTATCATCGCAATTTTAAAGCGTGATGTTAGGCATCTATTAATTTGGCGTAACATGATATTTTATAAAAAATTTTAAAAATTGGGTTATATATTGTATTTTTTTGCATTAAAGTTCATTAAATTAAATCATTTCCAAAAGAATTGCATTTGAAAAATTGCTGCGCAAATATAGAGTGACAAAAAATTGCAAAGATCACCATTTTATTCTCTAAAAATGAGGGGGGTTCCAATTAGTTTTCTAGCACAAAATACAGATTTTTACTTCTAAACAAAAAGTGCCAGAAAAGGCCTAGTCCCTGACGGTTCTGTCCTCTCTCTCTAATCTGACATTTCTTTATCTGTTTCTGGGAGCCAGTTTATTGTCATGAATCAAGATGACTTGATTAATTTGCCATTAGAAGGCTCTTCATCTTCTTTGGCTTCATAATGTTTGCAACTCAAACTCTAGTGGTGAGATGTCATTATTGGAGACTCTGAGACATATTGGGGAGGGGGGGGGGTTACTAAAACTGGTGCACACAGAATCTGGCGCAGCTCTGCATAGTAACCAATCAGCTTCAAGATTTTATTGTCAAAGCGTAATTGAACAAGCTAAAGTTAGAAGCCGATTGGTTACTATGTACAGCTGCCCCGGATTCTATGTGCACCAGTTTTAGTAAATCCCCTCCATAGTGTCATTCCATTCAAACTGGGAGATTTTCCCTTAAAGAGGAAGTAAACCCTGATGGGTTTACTTCCTCTTTGTTTCCCTGCAAAGATAAAGCATAAATGGGCTACTATGCATCGCCCATTATGTGTCACTTACCTGACAGTGATGTCACCGATGTCCCTTCTTCCACAGAGCGTCCATCTTCTTTCTGGGTATCGCTGCTCCGGCGCTGTGAGTGGCTGGAGCAGCGATGATGTCACTCCGGCACATGTGCGCGGGAGCTGTAAGCGACGGCATGTTTTGCCTTCACTTGCGGCGCACCCAGCCCTGTAGACAGCGGTGCCCTTTTTCCTTGTAAAATATCTCCTTAACCGTGTAGGTTAAGGAGATATTTCTTGGACCTACAGGTAAGCCTTAATCTAGGCTTACCTGTAGGTCAAAGTGGTCTGTAAGGGTTTACAACCACTTTAAGGGCGGATGTTATTGGGCTGAATCACAGAGCACTTTCTTTGTATTTGTGCATTTGTTGAGGACATTTCTTTTCCCCCCTTCTAGGATTAAATGAAAGCTTCATAAAAGTTTTTTTTTTTTTAACTTCCTCTGAATCAGCTGCTTTTCGACAAAGGGCTGAGTACAGGAAAGTGTTGGAGCTTTATCTTGTATGCTGTGATAACTTGGCATAAAGAAAAGACATTATCAGTTGACATACTGTGTGATCTTCCCTCTGGTCTTCATTTGGATGCTGAGGGTGGGAACAAGCTTAGATCTGAAACTAAAGTGTTACTAAACCCATAATAGTAAAACCAGTCTGTAAATGCAGTAAACCATGCTGGTTACACTCACTGTGGAACCTAAGGAGTTCTTATTTTACTGTCCTCAATCCTTCTGCTGATAGAACAGAGCCTTGGATGCACTCTGAATATGCTCAGTTTGGTGTGTATTGCTAGCGAGTTTTTTGTGTGGGAGGGTTCATGTGATTAGCATAGGGCCAATCAGCACAGTCCAGACAGAGGTCATGCAGCCTCGTAGGTCATTTAGAGGAGAATGAAAACTCCTCCTACAAGCTTTAACCAGTGCTTAGCCAGACACCGATAGAAGTCACAAGACTTCTATATACTGCTGATGAGAAAGGGTATTTAGTAGTTTATATTTACTAAAATAATTGCATTTTCATGTTCTGTGCACTGTGGGAGACCAGATATAGTGCAGGGTCCGGGGTTTAGTAACAATTTAGGTTCCACCGATTTGGAAGATTTACAGATTTGGAACCCGCAAGCCATTTGTCCCTGAAGAAGATCTGCATTTAGTTTTTTCTAAACGCATTGGTAGTTCTGTCTGTCTGACAAGTTCTGGGCTTTTTCCACAGCCGTTTCCATTTCTATTTCCAATATATGTATTTGCTGCTTTTATTCCCATTTCTATGTTGTGATTGGCATCAATGTGCAATACATTTATATACTTTTTCTACAAAACTGTTTGTGACCTGTTTAAAGTCCCAACCTGAGGAAGCTATCTTGAGGATCGTGGTCCACAATCAGTTCAGTCAAGTAGTTGTGGCATAGGGCCTCTTATATGGCAAAAAGCATATAGGTCAACAGAAAATATGAAGAGAGAGATAAATCCCAAGAGAGAAAAATAAAAATAAAAAAAAAGAAGAGTTTTTTTTTTTTTTTGTTACAAATAGGTGTAAGGAGGTTAATGCAATTTCATGGTACTCCGTCTGTGGTTTACAATGTACACTTTCATTGATGTCTGGTAGTATACAGTAGGCGTTGCTATATTTCCGGTGCTCCAACAGGTGATGGGCAGGTCTCCTAAAATTCAGCAGGACTCACCCCTCCTCTTTCCTGTTTATTCATACAACTCTTTGTATTTTATGAAACTTGGAAATTCTTCCTTGCTGTGGACAGTCTAGGTCCTGACATCATTAAGACTGATGAAGGATCTAAAGCCCTGCCTTGGACCTGAGGGATAGTCCATTGCTGGAGAATGAGGGAGCAGATTGTCAAGTAGGTAAGAGTCCAGGCACAGCCCAACCATAAGTGAAATGTTTCAAGTTGCCCAGGGCTTTAAGCGGTCAACACACATTGCTATCTGACTGTATAATTTCCTTTAGATATACTCACAACTGTGTAGAGCAGGGATTTCCTGATTGAACATTAAAGCAGAAGTAAACCCATCCATTTAACAGTTTTAAAAAACAGTTACATTTTTGGCACTTACATTGGTTGTGCTCTCAACCAAACCGTCAAACTATCCAATGGCTGGTGTCCTCACACGTGCAACATCATGGCAGTTGAAGATTAAAAACGGAGGCCAAGATGGCAGCTCCCGTGGCTGAAAAAGATAGGAGGGTTTACTTCCACTTTAAAGTGGAAGACCAGGCTCAATCCAACCAAGCCTAAAAAACTGCGCCCATCCTCTTTCCAACTCCTATTCTAACTCCGCAATAGAAGGAAGCTGCTATACTTACCTAGGCACTTTGGTCCTTTCACATGACTGTTTCTCAGAACTGGCTTCAGTGTAGAGGAGAGACAAGCAACAATGAATGCCCCATAATAAGCCTATGGGTAACGTCTCTGCCCAGGCATTGCAGCTGTTGTTGGCAAATCTCTCCTCTCTCCTGAAACCGGCCACTGGTAAGATCACTTGACCAGACTGGAATGCCCTCAGAATAGGTAAGTATATGAATCTTCCTTTCACAGGGTAGTTAAAATAGGATCTACAAAAGGGGTTGGGAGCAGTTTTAGGTTTAGTTAGATCCTGGACTTCCACTTTAAGTAAACCCTCATGGTGCTGGGACTCCACACCCCCCAGGCCTATTCTTGTAGCATAGGATATTATGGTAGCCAAATAATACAAGACAGGTCTTTAAAAAAAAAGAAGGGGGGGGGGAACCTGAATGTAAACCTGTACTTTGCATAAACTGAGCAAGGTAACAGGTCTGCTTTCTAGGATGGACCATAAGCAGCCCTCTCTGCAGCAGGTCTGGTCCAATGGCAGACAAACCCCCCCCCCCCCCCCAAAAAAAAAAAAAAACAAAAACAAAATGGTACTTTCACTATGGGTGAAAACGAAACTCCTAAAGGACCAACGAGGCCTGAGGAAAAAAGAGTGCATGAGGGGGCATGCACAGCCCTGTGTAAGAGAGCCAATCAGGTGGGAGAAGAAGTTTAGAGAAACTAACACACTCCTATGGTCCCTCTTGTAACACAAATCAGTTACCGTATTTCTCCTAATAAGGACATAGTATGGGTTCAGGCCCATATTACACCAGCAACTTTGTAGCAATTATCTGTAGCAGCTACAAAGCTCCATGATCATTTTCTCTGTTGATTGGTAGCTGGCTACAATACTTGTCTTTGCAGCTTGAAATTGCTATTATGCCACGATTATCAACAGTTGCCTTGGATAATAAAAGTAGCTACTAAGGTTGGGAATATTGTAGTTAGCATCAAATGCTGGGGAAAACGTCAACTGATCAGAATGGAGATAATTATTGTAGCAAAATTCATTTTTTCTTAGCAACAAAAATACCAATAGGATATTTGTATCGGCTATAAATCCAACTTGGTAATGCTGCTGGTAGAAGAATAAAAAAAAAAAATAAAAAATTAAATGTAGAATATTGAAATAAATATACACTATATTGCCAAAAGTATTGGGACGCCTGCACACACACATGAACTTTAATGGCATCCCAGTCTTTAGCCCCATACACACGGTCGGATTTTCCGACGGAAAATGTCCTATCGGACAATGTTGTCGGAAATTCCGACCGTGTGTAGGCTCCATCGGACATTTTCCATCGGATTTTCCGACGGACAAAGTTTTATCTCCTGCTCTCAAATTTTCCGACAACTTTTTCGGACTTTTTCCGATCGTGTTTAGCGAATTCCGACGGACAAAGTGCCACGCATGCTCAGATCACATTACAAGACCAAAGCTATTGGCTACTAGCCTCTACGTAGTCCCGTCGTAGGCAACAAACGTCACCACGTTCAGAATGATCGGATTTTCCGACAACTTTGTCCGACCGCGTGTATGCAAAACCAGTGTCGGACTAAATCCGTCGGAAAAAATCCGATGGATTTTGTGGTCGGATTTTCCGACCGTGTGTACGGGGCATTAGTCTGTAGGGTTTAATATTGAGTTGGCCCACCCTTTGCAGCTATAACAGCCTTAACTCTTCTGGAAAGGCCGTCCACAAGGTTTAGGAGTGTGTCTATGGGAAGGTTTGACCATTCTTCCAAAAGCGCATGCAAGGTCAGACACTGATGCTGGACGAGAAGGCCTGGCTAGCAGGCTCCGCTCTAACTCATCCCAAAAAGGGACTATGTCCAGGCCAGTAAGGTTTCTCCACTCCCAACACGTTCATCCATGTCTTTATGGACCTTGCTTTGTGCACAGAATCCTGACCTCAACACGATAGAACATTTTTTGGATAAATTAAAGCAGAGACTACGAGCCAGGCCTTCCTGTCCAACATCAGTGCCTGACCTTACAAATACACTTCTGGAAGAATGGTCAAACATTCCCATAGACACTCCTAAACCTTGTGGACAGCCTTCCCAGGAGAGTTGAAGCTGTTATAGCTGCAAATGGTGGGCCAACTCAATATGGAACCCCAAGGACAGACTGGGATGCCATTAAAGTTCATGTGTGTGTGTAAAAGGCAGGTCTCCCAATACTTTTGGCAATCTAGTGTATATTTATTTATTTATATATTCTAAAAAGATTTTGGGTTTTATCCTTCTAACATTACCACATTGGATTTATAGCAGATAAAAACATCCTATTGGTATTTTTGTTGCCAAGAAAAAAATGAATTTACCGCAATACTTTTGACACATATATACATATCAGCAAGGAGAATAAACAATGTAGCCTTTAGGTCTTACAAATAAGGGTTTTAGTATGCAAAAATATCAATGTGTACAGCAAGAAAACATTGGCCAGCTTTGAGTAACTTTGTTGAAGCCTTTAAAGCACCATCCAGTATGGCAATGTAAACAGATCCTAATAGGAGTGCCATCACTTTAAACAAGTTGTTAGCAGGCTTTCAACATGCTCCTGATAATGCTGAAGCTTACTAGAGCCTGATAACCGCTTGTTTAGAGAAATAGTCGGCATCCCGGAGGGTGCCATCGCTGAATGTTCCCTTTTGAAGTGTTAGTTCCCACATAGGGCAAAGTAAATGGGTCTCTAACAAGGGCACCCCCCCCCCCCCCCCAAAACTCATCTTACCTCAACTCCCCCACTGCTCCTTCACATCCATCACTGAAATTGGCTGTGTTGGCCACCTAGGTAAGTAATAACATCAACACCCATGTCATGGGACAGTGCTCGGGCCTAGCAATCGGCTACTAAGCCCAGGTACAAGGTAGCAGGTCGTAAACACCCTTAAACCTTGAAGTGCCAGGTATTCTCAGCCAGTTGCAGAGGAACAAGAAGCTGCCTGGGAGCTCAGAAGCCAGGGGAAATCCTTTGTAGGGACACTAATGCCACAATGCCTCTTTAGAGTAACTCCTTTTGGTTAGAAAAAATAAATAAATAAAATAAATAAAACATTCCACTTGGATTAGTTTACACAATGGGGGTTATTTACGAAAGGCAAGGGGTAGATATGAAATGAGGGGAAGCTCTGCTGATTTTATTATCCAAACATGTGCACGCTAAAATGCTGTTTTTTTTTTCCTTGCATGTCCACCTCGGATCTACAGCAACTGCACTTCGAAGTGCACTTTCAGTGCAATTTGAAGTGCACTTGTAGTGCAAAGTGGATTTGCCTTTAGTAAATAAGGCCCCATGTCACTTGTGCCGTGCTGATCAGCAGCAATTGTTTTCCATGTGCCCTGTTCCCACCATAAGACCCCTTTCACACTGGGGCCACGGCCGCGTTAGCACTAAAGCTCGTTTTAGCAGCACTTTTCTCTCACTATCGGGGAGCTTTTAACCCCAAAAGGTTAAAAACTCCCGTGTTGCGGCCCTTTTCAGGCGCTTCCGAAGCGCTGCCCATTCATTCCAATGGGCAGGGCGTTTTGGGAGCACTAAATACAGAGCTCCCAAACTGCCCCAAAGATGCTAGTTGCAGGACTTTTCGGAAAATCCTGCAAGCGCACCACCCCAGTGTGAAAAGTCGCACTTGAATGAATTGAAGGCGGTTTTCAGGCACTTAGCAGAGGCCATTTCCAGCACTAAAGTGCCTAAAAACTGTCCCAGTGTGAAAGGGGTCTAAAGCTGCATTGAAGTGGGTTGCAGTGTGGTTGCAATGCAAACATCCTGAATTTTTACATAGCGCATCGCATGTCACTTCACTCCCGGTCACAACGCAATGCACAGATCTGCTACTGTCATTTTTGTGACACTTCAATACAGATTTAAAAAAATAAATAAATAAATGTAAAATTTTTTTAAAAAAAGAATCATGTGTAAAACCCAAGTATCGTACCACCACTCACTGCCCCTACACAACTTACATGTGCACGCATTTTAGTGTGCAGGTTGGTGTTAATGAGCTCTAAAAGCTTTAGCAAATGCTATGAAATTGTGTCTTGTACATAACAAATCCCCTATGTACAAAGCCTTAGAGGGCCCTTTTACACCAGCTGTGTCGTACTGCGATCAACAGGGGATTCATAAACACATTCCCTGCTGAATCGGAGCTGAACAGTACACAGTTGTCATTTTTGTGACTTTCCTGACTGTTTTGCCTTGCTGAAACTTAAAGAATAAAGTTCACCTTTTAAAAAAAATAAATAATAAATACACATTTTTTTTAGTAGGGGAAAAAAAAAAAAGTGCATTTTTTTTCCCTTGAGTCTGCAGAGCATTGCACCTGCAATCACCAGATCTCAGGTGCGGTTTCAGTCTCCTGCAGACTCTCAGCATAGCTGTCTGCCTGTACCTCATATGGACAGAAAGAATAAATGGATTAACAGAGAGCTCACCAGCATCCTGGTAATTTATTGAGAACTACAAGCCATCATCTGCAATGGCTGACAGAACTTGTAGGCATTAATTTACAGGAAACCATGAAAGAATGACGTGGCTTTGTGGGCGGAGCCCCGCACGACTGCACTCTTTTCAAATTGTGACAGTGGGCACGAGGAGAAGAACTCCTGCCCGCTGTCACAGGGAGAGGGGGGAGGGGTGCTGGAGCGTGTTACATGTTCTGAAAGTGAACTCATCCTTTAGGCCCCTTTCACACTGGAGGTGCTTTGCAGGCGCTAAAGTGCTAAAAATAGCGCCTGCAAAGCGCCCTGAAAGAGCCGCTCAATGCACTCCAGTGTGAAAGCCCTGAGGGCTTTCATACTGGAGCGGTGCGCTTGCAGGAGCGCTTTGCAGGCTCAAAAAAGTCCTGCAAACCGCATCTTTGGAGCGCTGTATTTACCGCTCCTAAAGCGCCCCTTCCCATTGAAAACAATGGGGCAGCGCTCCAAACCCACCTGCAAAGCCTGCTTTGCGGGCAGTTTTAACCCCCGCTATCGGCCGAAAAGCTCAGCTAAAACGACGGTAAAGCGATGCTAAATATAGCGGCGCTTTACCGCCAGCGCGCTCAATGCCCCAATGTGAAAGTAGCCTTAGGCTGGGTTCACACTGGTGCGAATTGGATGCAGGTTTCTCCACATCCAGGAGAGACTGTGACTGGCTTTCAATGGAGCCAGTTCACACAGCTCCGGGATGGCTGTGGAGCAGTTTGCAGAAGAGTCTTGTGCATCTTCTGGTCCGTTTCAGGTCCCAATTCAGCCAAAAATTCGGACCTGAAACCGTGAGCAGGGACACACCGGTCCCCCTGCTGTGAGCCGCTCTGCACAAGTGTGAAATCAGCCTTAAAACAGGCCCATGTTATGTCAATGACAGGTGATGTAAATGGAAATGCGTCAGACTGTCAAATTTATGTCTGAAAAAAAAAAAAAAATAATATAAAAAAAAAAAAAAAGAATGTATGTATGTATGTATACATTTAACATAACGAGGAAAAAAGTAAATAAAAAAAAAAAAAGGGGGATGCAGACCTTTTTCTAGACAGACTTGAGGTAATTTGATATAAATGTATGCATGTCTGTTTACATTTTCTGGCTATAGACTAATGGTGCCCATACACTAGACAAAAAAAAAAAAAAGTTAGAAAATCTGTCATTTGGATAGTTTATTCATTTTTCGTCTACTTAATGGGCACACATCGAAAATGTATAAAAGGAAACGTTTGAATGAAGAATAAATTGAAAGGTTAATGCATTTCTTGCCCGGTAAAAATTTAACTGTTACTGCGTATATGTGACGAAACAAAAAAAAGAAATAAAAAAAAAAAAAAAAAAAGAAACTGACTCATTTGTGTCCATTGAACGATTTATCCTTCAAAATTCGATCATTTCATGATGCCAATATTGTTTGCCCTCACAACTGTGTATTTGTTTTTTGAAAATGCGTTTGAACGATTTTTCGACTGGTGTATGGCTAGCATCACATGAAGTTTCCATTCAGATCTGCCTGAAAAACTGAAGATGGATCTGATTGAAAAGGGCTTTACAATGAACCCTTAGGCTCGATTCCCACTGCTGCGACATAGGATCCTACTTGTGAAGTCGCACGATATATCAAATTCCCTATGAGAGCAGTCTTAACTGACGCTACACAAGTCGCTCTGACTTTAGAAAGGGTTCCAGCACTACTTTGGTCTGACTTGGGTGCGATTTCAGCCCTTGTACAGGCTCCTAAATAGCATACAAGTCGGATCAGGTCAGAAGGAAGTCGCAGGGCAAAGTCGTACGACTTTCCTATCACAGCAGTGTGAACCAAGCCTTAGCCAGATGTATAAAAATAAAAGTTTACAAATAAATGTGTAACCTTTCATTTGCGGTCTATATGGCTGGTTCTTTTAGATGTTGACAAACTGCATTGTCAGAGTTCTAGTTCCTATAGTAAGGCCACGTGTTACTTATAGCTGCTCCACACATGCTAGCATATCAAATTATTAATTTTGTATAAATTACATTTCATGAAAAACACATGTTGCTCTGCTACTATACAGCAGATCTAGAATATAACAGATACAGAAAAAGGCTAAAACTGAAAATGAAGAACCTAGGACAGAAGGCCAAAGCAGGCAGTATATAGCATGACAGATAAACCAACAGGAAGTAGTGGTTCCTAGGCTAACCGTTCTTTCATCTCCAGAGCACGAAAAAAAAAAAAAAAAAATCTGCCAGAGAGGCTTTTTTTCAGTTAAGTGCTTAAAAAAAAAAAAAAAAAAAAAGACAAAATACTCCGCCAACAATCTGTTTCAGGTTGGCACAGGCTAATTTTCAATGGGCAGAATCACATACCTCACAATTCTGCTTATTCGGAGGGTATTTGTCGAAAGAAATGGGGTGACAGATCCATTTTAAATCACCAAACGTGTTTTGAAAACATTACAATGGTAGGTGTATGGTATAGATGGCAACCATTACATTGTATGCTCATGGAATAAGCCAGCAACCATTTACCTCGAAAAGGTCACCTATTCATTTGGCCACTGTGTGGCTTGAGCATTAGGAAATATCTATTTTAAGCGATCTTTCTGACAGCAAGGACATGTTTTCAAACAATGCATGTCAAAGCCGAGCTATGAAATGGAGTACCGGTACAATGTTTGAGGAGATAGTGGTGGTGCTGACTAGGCACCTCTACATTACATGGTAACCAAGAAGGAGCCACAGATACCTATTGGCTGCCATGACTAGTGTGATGTCACAGCAGCTGACTACGGCCATTCTACAGGCTCCGATTCAAATGGAGAAATTGGTATTCCCTTCAGATCGAGCTGGTATAACCAACTAACAAATGTGTAACTCACGTTCAGATGTGGGTGTATTGACCCATACATCATCGGGGCAGGACGAAAGCTGAGCGCAGAGTACAGGCACAGCATGAGCCATATTCACATACCATGGTCAGGCCAATATTTTCATTAGACAGTGAAGGGATCAATGCAGCCTCTTTCTCCGGCCTTCCATTCACAAGTAACTGGGAAGCCATGCTGTGGAACCACCTGTGTGCGACCTACTGGACGTGAACCAAGTCAGCTATACACTGGCAGATCGGTTAGATTCGATTAGAAGAACCGTTCTCCGAAAATCTGTCCATTAACAGAGCCAGCAGGCAACTGTTCCAAATTCATTTTTCATCACATGGCTTCCAAGGCAGACTACACATTTTTGTTTTCTGTTACACGCCGGCTAGTGAAAGGAGCAGCGCAGTTTAAAGTAAGCCTGTAATAAGAGAAATATTACATTGATCATTTGGCGTTTGGATGTCATGCTACTCCTTTGGCCTCAATAACTTTCAATCTGTTGATCTGCAATAAGTATACAAACCAGAAATCCTTATCTGCATACATGCTTGAGGTCAGGGACTCAAAAGGGTTGATTTACTAAAGGAACATATACTGTACACTGCAAGTGCACTTACTCCAAAGCTTCGTAAACGAGGTAAAGCTTCACTCTGCAAAGAATACCCAATCACATGCAAGGAAAATTAAAAAAGAAAAAAAAAAAAACAAACAGCATTTTTGCTTCCACATGATTGGAAGACAGAAATCAAAGAACCTTGCCCCGATTTCAGAGTTTCCCCTCAGATCTAGAGCAAGTGCACAGTATACTTGACCTTAGTAAAATCAACCTCAACGTATTGAAGCACAGGTTCACTAAGACAGCCAGGCAACCAACATTTTCAATAAAAAGAGGCTACAAAAATGTCAGCTTGCATTTTTTTTCTTCTCATGACAGATTTCCTTTAAGATCAGACAGGCATTCCATATGTTCCAGCATTCTGGGGTATTTAAAGGACAAGGCCCCATTCACACGATCACCTAGTGGGACCAAGCATTCCTGCTACCAAAATTTTGACATGCAGTTTTCAGTCAATTCTGCTTGTCGCATAGGGCAGCTTATTCACTAAAATAGAGTGCCCTATGCGTGTTTGTCACCCAAAAAGGAAGCTTCTGCTATTCTTTGGGGTGACAAGCTTCAAGCAATTAAAAGAAGAGCTTTGCTAGGATTACCACGCAATCCTGTTGAGCGACAATTGCGGCAGAATCGCATTGTGTTTGGGGTGCCATTAAAGTACGATGGCATCCAAACATGTGCATTGCACTGCAATTGACACTTGATTTGGATTGCAGGCAGAATCGTGGCGATTCTACCCACGATCCCCAATCGCAAAATTTGAATGGCGCTTTAGGCTTCCTGTACATTAGCCTATACTGGCAGCTCCTAAACTCCATAAACACCTATGTGTCGATGTACACATAGGGGGTTATTTACTAAAGGTAAATCCACCTTTGCATTACAAGTGCAGTCGCTGTAGATCTGAGGGGGGCCATGCAAGGAAATAAGAAAAGAAAATAAAAATCAGCATTTTTGCTTGTACATGATTGGATGATAGAAATCAGCAGAGCTTCCCCTCATTTCATAGCTTCTCCTCAGATCTATAGTGAATGCACGTTCAGTGCCACTTGTAGTGTAAAGTGGATTTGCCTTTAGTAAATCAACCCCAATGGCTTTTAGCAGAGCTTAGGAGCTGCCACATATAGGTGAGCTTCGACCTCCCTAGTCTGAACGCGGAAGAATCGCATTCTGGATAGGAACGTTTTGACCACCGGCCATGGGAAAAACGCAAAACGCGGCAAAATCACTGTGCTTTGCACTGTAAATGTAGGCCTTAGGCAATTTCTTCTTTCCCAGCATTCATGGCTTGTTCACACCAGATCTGTTAAACTGCATTTTTTTTGCACACCACTGCACATGTATGGTGTTTACAGAGCACATAGAGAGCAATTGTTGCTCATTCTCTGTTTACACCATACATGTGCAGTGGTGTGCAGAAATACACAACTAAAACGGACATGGTGTGAACAAGCCCTCGGTGTCGATTGCCCTTCAGAATTTGTACCCAAAACTCAGGCTGGCCATGACAAAACAATCAGCAAAAGGAAGCCAAGTGATGCCAGGTTTGCAGGCTGTATTGGCTTGATTTTACTAATATTTGGGGCATGATCTGTCCAATTCAGCATTGTCCCACAGCAATAAAGCTAGCTATACACAGGAGGTCGATTTACTAAAACTGGACAGTGTAAAATCTTGTGCAGCTCTGCATAGAAACCAATCAGCTTCCAGGTTTTGTTTGTCAATGCTTATTTGAACAAACTGAAGTTAGAAGCTGATTGGCTACCATGCACAGCTGCACCAGACTTTGCACTTTCCAGTTTTAGTAATTCAACCTCACAGTTAGCATTTTTTGTTCAGCCTGCAGTCTCAATGAAAAAAAAATATAACCGATTCCCCATCCACACTATACAGCAAAGATGAAGTCATTTTCTGCTGCAGCTATTTTATTGACAGCCGGCACCAGCAGCTGTCAGAATGCCTGAACAATGGCTGCATCTGATTGGCTGTTCAGCTGACAATTTCCTGTCTGGCCTCTTAGATTTTTTTAAGTGACAGATGTCGGGCAGGAGGGTGCGAACAAGTCAATCCACGTAGCAAATTTTCTCTGGTTCATCAGTAAGGCCTGGTTCACACCTATGCATTTTTTAGTTTTCATGGTTGCAGAAACACACTACAGTCCGTTTAACATGGTTTCCTATGGATGTAGCTCACATCTGTGTATTTCATGGACATTTTTCTGTTTTTTGGTTCCATAGACCAGCTCTCAAATGCCACTCGCCTGCTCGCATTTTGCGAGTGGATTTTGAGGGCTGGTGAGCGTGGGCTGCCTGGGAGCAAGGGGGGCGAGCACCACTGGCCGGCGGGTTGTATTGGAATCCGTCTCCCAGTGCTCGCGGAGGGGTAAGAGAGAGGGGAGAGCCGGCTGGATGATCAGAGCGTGAGGGACATCACTAGCGGCTTTCATTTAAATAGCCGAGTGTTCCCCGCACTTGCTGTCACACACAGCCCCGCCCCCTGGTCCCGGGGAATTTTATAGACAGAACACCCGTCCAATCCCGGGACGAGTGATGTGTATCAAAGTTCCCCTGGCCAGGGGGCGGGGCTGTACGGGATGCCAAATGGCGGGAACACAGCAATTGAAAATCAAAGCTGTTCCAGTGATGTCCCTGGGCGCTCCTATCATCCGGCCGGTAATGCTCTCTTTCTCTCCTCCCCTGCATGATGGACATGGGTGAGGCTACATTGGTGGGCACAGGCAGGCTGCATTGGTGGGCACGGATAAAGTTTCTTAATTCTGCATTAAACATTTAAGTGTCATTTCATGAGATAAAATTTATGAGGGCATATTTAGGGGCGGAATTAATGGCAGGGTAGGGGTTGGGCAACTGCTGGAGCGTAACCCTTGAGGCCTGGCTAGTAGCTCAGGACTTGAAATTTTGAGCCCTGCCATAGACTACAATGGATGAAAAGCATGTATTGAAATTCGCAAAATGCACCTGTAATATGCAACCTGCATAGGTGTGAATCAGGCCTCAGCGGACAAAATTCAGCAAGCTTAAAAAGGTCTTCCCTTTGCAATAAAGAAGAATGAATAGTAAGCTCCTATTGCTTGCCATGAGGCATCACATACCTAGCAAATTCTTTCTCAGGGGTCCATAAATAAGGCCTGACCCATTCATTGCAGAACAAATACTAGAGAAAGCATCCTTACAGATAAACTCAACATGTGTCATCTACAAATACAAGGCACCTCCACTTGTGCAAGAGCGGCCTTCATTTATTTCTCTCTTTTCTTTACCTGGGTTCAGGCAGTACGATCTTCTTGCTAGCCCTGGCCGCAGGAGTGGATTTACTCTTCTCCATTGCCATCAGGTAGCTGACATCAGCCAACACCGCCTCTAGATCCGCCATGGTGGAAACTTGAAGTTATAAGTCAACCCAGCCAAGAAACGCAAGTCAACAAATAAAAAAAAAAAAAAACCCACGCAGTATCCGTTTAAAAAAATAAATACGAAAACTCTATTAAATTAAAAAAAAAAAAAAAAAAAAATATAACACTGCAATCCTGCCAGGAAAAAAAAAATAAAAAACACAACAACAAATGTGTCTCTGCAACCTGAATGCAAAGATGGGGATAAGTCAAGTGGACGCGTTGATGGACCCAGGGGAGGTGTGAATGCAGATTGCTCCTGAATGAGGCCTGGTTCATGTATGGCAAGGCAAGAGAGGAGGTTCAAGGACTTATTTGAGCTACAAAATATCCACTTTGATTTTTTTGTTTTGTTTCAGAAGGACAAATCCCAATGTGTGTTGAGCAGGGCAGACAATCCAGCTTGGAGGGACATCACCTAGCTCAGGATCTGATGGACTTCATTGAAGGATTCCACAGAGATGGCTGTGTGTGTGTGTGTGTTCCCCCAGTATTCCAGCACAGATTGCAGGCAGTGGGACTTCCTTCAAGGAGTGGGCATGGTAGTGGAGGAAAATCAGGCGCTTTTCCCATCAAGATGCCCCTCGATCCCTCTCCCCAACATGTTGCAGATGTCAGGCACAACACATCCAGGCTTCAGTGATGGTCTCCAGCATACACAGCCTTAGCAGCACACCATGTCCCCTGGCTTGCAGGAAGCCCAGCTCCTCTCTGCAGCAATGGCAGGCAGGCAGTCACTACAATGTGCTTCCCTTTTTTTCTCCCCTTCTTCTTTAGCAAGCCTCACATCAAATCATTGCTGATCGCAGGGTGGAGGGACCTCAGCAGACGAGCCTGCTTATTCCAAAGGAGAGCGAAGACTCGGCAATACATGGAAATGGGAATCCAGCGAGGAAGAATAGAAAATCCCAGCCAGGGCAACACCAGATCCGTCTCCCTCTGCTGTCTTCTGGCTGGAACAGCTGTTTTGGCGCTTACAAAGCAATCTTCAGCA
This sequence comes from Lithobates sylvaticus, assembly GCA_028564925.1. Taxonomy (NCBI): domain Eukaryota; kingdom Metazoa; phylum Chordata; class Amphibia; order Anura; family Ranidae; genus Lithobates; species Lithobates sylvaticus. Next base: position 249,398,220 of record CM053026.1, read on the forward strand.
TATCCACAGGGCAGCAGATTGGGGGGGGACCGAGCTATTCCCTTCTAATGGGCCAAATCTTGCCTTTCTCCTGTGCTGACAGCCTCCTGCTCCTGTACAGCAAGGCTCTATTAACATGAGCAGAGAAGCTGTGATGTCTGTTACTTCCTCTCCTGTGTGTGATAGCAGGCACGGCCACTCACAAACTCTGGGGGTGGATCGCTTCAGTCTACCGGATCTGGAGCGTAAAGCAAATAGTGACAGCTAAAAACACAGGCATGCCTAGTGCGGCCTCCGCTCATACTGGGCCATCCCTGCACATACCATGCCATGGATCCACACACACTCCATTCATTCCATCATATACACTATATAATGCATGTTACAGCAATTAGACATCCTATACAATGCCTAGGAAATCTATAGGATGCCTCAATTCACACATTACCTGTAATATATATATATATATATATATATATATACACACACACACATATATATATATATATATATATATATATATATATATATATATATACACACACACACACACACACACACACACACACACACACACACACATATATATATATATATATATATATATATATATATATATATATGTGTGTGTGTGTGTGTGTGTGTGTGTGTATATATATATATATATATATATATATATATATATATATATATATATATATATATATATATATATATATATATATATATATATATACACACATATACACATTTATTTATTTATTTATATATATATATATATATATATATATATATATATATATATTTTTTTTTTTTTTTTATTATTATTATTATACAGGATTTATGCAACGCCAACAGTTTGCACAGCAGGAATCGCAGGATCACAGGGCCCTGCATGTTAGAGCTTACAATCTAAAAGGGATATATATATATATATATATATCTATGTAGCACTGACCCCCGAAGGAGCTGCTGATATTTGATTGGGCCTGTACTCTGCTCTTCCACCCCCCCAGTAAATTGTCTCAACCCACTTGACACAGCTGTGGAAACAGTGTTGGTGTGAATCTAGACAACAAAGGACAATCCCACAATAACAGCATACCAATAATATACCTTTACCATTACCTGGGTATCTGTTGCTCCACCTATAACAGTATACCAATAATATACCTTTCCCATTACCTGGGTATCTGTTTCTCCACCTATAACAGTATACCAATAATAAACCTTTACCATTACCTGGGTATCTGTTGCTCCACCTATAACAGTATACCAATAATAAACCTTTACCATTACCTGGGTATCTGTTGCTCCACCTGTAGGAAAAGGAACAACACTGCACACCAATTGTAATTAACCAGAAGGTGATTTTTACTAGAACTGGTATAAACAGTAATTACAGTAACTGCACTGCCACACAAACGTAATGCGAGAATGCAATGAATATTCACAAATTCTTAATATAGAAGGTTTGTTTGGTTAACCCCTGCAAGCACGTCTCCAAGTGGGGCTAGTGTCCAGAGTGACAATGCGCTGACACTGGGCACCTTCCCACTTCCAGCATGCTGCTAATCACAGTAACACAATTTTATACAAATACAGTACAGTACACTTTGTTCAATAGCTCCCCCGTGAGGTAGGGTGCAGTCCCTTGCTACGGCAACTATGCTCAAGGCCTCTCAGTGGAACATGCAGTCTTTGGTCTTCTGCTAGCTATTATACTGCAGTGTATTGTAATCCAAGGGTTTAAACAAGAAAAAAAGGGCAATATAAGCTAACCATTTAAACTGTTTCGGTGGTGTGACACACTTATAACTGCCACCAGTATATTTGTCTCTGAATGCCACAGTATTGGTGTCTCAGTGAGACATAGGCTTGAGGCCTGCTTGAATTCAGTCTAATTGAGTGCGTCTCCTTTGTAGTACTACAGGTCCCAGTAACACTGTGGTATGAGTCTAAAGGTGTAAAGTGCATTAACGAACTGTGGGCAGCAGCCCTCTCACCACACCAGACCTGGAAAACTGGAAACCTCCGCTCCAATTGTCTCAGTCCTGCTGCCAGCCAGCGCCGTCACATTGTTTCTGGAACCCTCAAATTGCTCCGTCAGGTGTCTCTAGATCCTTCCCGATCCGGTCACACTGTCTCTTCAGCACACAGGTATGAGGCAGAATCGCTGGTTGTTCAGCTGCGTAGTTGCTGCAGGCCGCGCTCTCTGGAGCACCTCCTCACAGATCCTTGTAGGCAGACCACGCGTCCAGAAGAGAAAGAAAATGGCCGTACAGGGCTTTTTATATCCTACCCAGCATGCAGTTCAGTCACTGTTTATGGGTAGGTGAGCTAGCATTGTGGGTAGGTAAGTCCTTGTGTAATGTAAACAATTGAGTCACTTCCTGTAACATTTTTCTTATGTTCTCCAACAGAAAATAGACAAAGTCCCTTCTACATTTAGGCCACTAGATGGTGCCAAATACCAATTAAAACATTGTCCATTGCTTAACATTATATGATATTAGAAGGCAAAAATAAAATACCAGCGCTCCTTTTTATATATAAATATATATATATATATATATATATATATATATATATATATATATATATATACACACACACATATACAATATATACAGTATACATGTGTGTAAATTTTGTGTGTGTGAGTATGTACTGTATTTTCTGGCGTATAAGCCTACCTTTTACACCAAAATTACACAGCCAAAAAGCAGGGGTCATCTTATACGCCGGGTGAAGAAGCCACCAGATGGATATCAGTCAGCCGGGCGCTCTGTAAAATTGTAATATGTATACAGTATGCGCCGCTCAGCCAATCCTGGCGGACGATGCACTCTGATAAATACAGAGCCTGCTAAGCCTGCTTGGATTGGGTAACAACCTCTGCCAATCCGAGCAGACTACATGAGTCAGAGCGGCGGGGGCTTATGTCACAGCCTCTACCAATCCGAGCAGGCTTTGTATCCATCAACAGATTAGTAAAATGCAATGCCTGCTGTGATTGGCTTAGTGGTGCACTGTATTCTGAAGTGTACCTGGCGCTACTGTACTAACATAGCATCATATACTGTGTGTACTTTGTGCTCTACATATTAACAAAGCATCCTGTACTGCACATCCAGCTCCAGATCTCCCCTAAAATACAGGTATGATTTATGGTGCTTTGGAGGAGAGGATTCATTGTTGCTGCCTACCAATTGTGGGATCTCTGGGACTTGTAGTTCACCAGTTTCCTTTTTCTGATGTTAAGTCTGATGTTTTTTTTTTTTTTCTGATGTTTTTTTGTAAATGGTGCTGCGTCCTGAAGGGGGATGGTCTTATATGGCGATTATAGCCCCAAACCTAAGTTTTCACTGAAAAAATAGGGGGTCATCTTATACACCCAGTCGTCTTATACGCCAGCAAATACGGTATGTGTATGTGTATGTATATATATATATATATATATATATATATATATATATATATATATATATATATATATATATATATATATATATATACATACAGTGTATATATATATATATATATATATATATATATATATGTGTATGTATGTGTGTGTGTATATGTTTATATATATATATATATATATATATATATATATAGCACTTACCCCTTAGGAGCTGCTGATGAATGTTTAATCCTGTACTCTGCCTATCAACCCCAAGAACAGACTCAACCCCTCTGGCACACCTGTATGGTGATGTTAGTGTGAGCCCTAACAGTAAGGAGAAATACAGTAATGGTACACCACACAGTATATTTACCGTATTCTTGGAACCCGTCACTTCCCCGGTTGCAGTAATAGATGTAGTCTCACACCAATTGTCAATTAACCATGTAAGAAGTTTACTGAAAAAATACTCAGCACAGTAAACAAAGTGGTAACTTAAATATAGAGAATGGCAATATATAACAATCAAAATGAACATGAAACTGATAATTCAATGACCACCATAACGATGTATATGCAGACAGGCGCACAGTAAGACAGACGCTCAATATCCTCAAACACTTGTATTAAGCGCCTTCTCACTGACCTCAAAGCATACGCACCAAATCTGCAATAACAGTTATGAACATGCAGTAGTACAACACAATACATATATCCTGTGCTCAAGGGCTCCCCCTAGGTTGTAATGCAATATTTCCAATGGAAAGTAAACTACGGTGCTTTGTAGAACATGATAGAAGTCCCTCGTTTCCTTGATCTTCAGCTAGCTCAGGGTATTAGACTGCAGTATTTGTAAATCCAACAGAGAGACAAGTAGACAGCAGGCTATAGGATAAGTGATGTGCTGATAATTATGTACTTGCAAAAGAGAAGGCACTTGTAGTATTTTCTCCTTAGCAGTGGATGTGATGCAGCCTATGGATAAGTGAGCTCACTTCTGTGGCACTACAAGTCTCACCAGCAGTCTATAGCTGACACACTTAGTCAACAGTATACTATATTGATCTGGGCAAGTGCCCGCTCACCACAACAACCCAAATGCTTGCAAGGCTCATTTCCTGGTATCTCAGTCCCGATCCAAGCTGGCGCCGTCGCACCACACTGCTCCTTCTGATGGCTGATGTAACTGTAATGCAGGAAACCTTTAGATATCTTGGGTCCTCCGATCCATCCACACGCTGGTCCAGCTGACTGTGCTCTGGAGCTCCTCAGAGGCCAAACTATTCCGCTCCGCGCCTTCCAGGCTGTAGTCTGTCGGTCACACACACACCTTCCTGCAGGTAGGCTTTGAATGGCGTCCCAAGAGGCCAGAAAAATGGCCACACTGTCCCTTTTATTTGACTTCCCCGCTGGCTATTCTGTGATCTGGCATTGTGGGTAGGTGAATTGGGCATTGTGGGTCAGTCCAGGCCGAGTTTAAGCACCTGAGTCACTTCCTCATTCACTATATCTCCCACAATGCTTTGTGACGTGGCTTTCCAGAAACCAAGTAAAAGTCTTAATAGCATAAAAAAAACTGGACACTAGAGGGAGCCAAACTCTTATTTAAGAACAACTTTTTATTAACATGACAGCTTGGTTAGTAAAACCCCTGCGCTACATATATAAAGTTCGAAGGATGAGGTGGACGACGGCCATAATAACAAGTGCGAGCAATAAATGCCTTGCCAAGGGCTTATATTTTATTAAATCAAGAGGGATTGCTGCACAAAAATGTTTTAATGAAAATTATTTAAAACATCTAAAAAATACAGGCAGTCATAGTGTACTATGACAGCCTGTATTTTTGGCATGTTTTAAATATTTTTCATTAAAACATATTTTTGTTTGTTGTGCAGCAATCCATCTTGATTTTTTCATATATATATATATATATATATATATATATATATATATATATATATATATATATACATATACACACACAAAAAAAAAAAATATATAATATATATATATATATATATATATATATATATATATATATATATATATATATATATATATATAGTGCTTATAGTGCTTTTTTTTCAGTGGGAGCATGGGGCAACGCAGTTCCAGCACCCCCAGCAGTGAATGTATATAATGTCAAGCAGTGCTGGGGTGTACCGGAGAGTCTAATGATGCTGGCTACTGGGACATCTATTGTTGCTGGTGGGGGGGTCTATTTATGCTGGGGGTATTTTGTTGGCAGGGGTCAGTTGTTGATGGGGGATATATTGTTGTTGGGGTGGTCTATAGTTGCAGGGAGGGATCTATTGTTGCTAGAGAGATATATTGTTGCTGGTTGCAGGGGACTTATTTTACTGCCTTTCATTAACAAATTCCATACAAACTACTTAGCACCAAAAATGATACTTGGTTCTGTATTCTCTAATACAGAAGCGATACTAGGAGATGGGCAGGGGGTGGAACTAGGGTTGCCACCTGTCCAGGGTTCACCCGGACTGTCCGGGTTTTGAATCATGTGTCTGGGTTTCAGTCCGCCTGAAACCAGACACATTATTCAGACAGGGCTGTGGCTCCCCAAGTAACCAAGATAGTCACTTAAAAATCTGTTGCCATCTGGGAGCTGTGGGCAACTATATGTGGGCAGGTTCGGCATCACTGGGGGGGCGCGATGATGTCAGCAAGAGCAATTTTGCCACACACACTGTTCGCCACAACACACTACGTGCGCTACCACCCAATGGCGTCCCAGGTCTTTTATAATACTATAGTGCATACTACGAGAAATAAAAATTGCCCTGCACCACTAAAGTGTTCGGTTTAGGCTGGAAGAAGTGGTGGCATCCCTAGGTGGAACCAAAGCGAGATAAGGGGTAACTTGGAAGGGGTAGTACCTGCACCTATTCTCTGAGGGAAAAAAGCCCTGCGTTGCTAGGTCTGCAAAAGGTCTGGAGCTAGAGCCCATAGCAGCGGTCGCCAGGTGGTAAGCAATTTTTTGCGGCCAATGGCTGGTGTCAGTGCTTCAATCATCAAGGCACCATGGTTGATATGGTGTCAGGGTGATTGAAGCGCATTATTTCTATTGTTACATTGTAATATATAATGAAGTGGTTCAACTGTGGTAGCAAGTCCTAGTTGCAATCTCGGAACACCCAAGAGGGTAGTATTTGACTGGTCAAAATATAGTAATGCATTAAAGTGTTTGTTCACCAATGCCAGAAGTCTGCCAAGCAAAATAGGTGAGTTGGAAGCTCTGGTGCATCAGGAGAGCTATGATGTAATCGGTATTGCTGAAACTTGGCTGCAGTCCTCACATGACTGGGCTATAAATATTCCTGGCTTTGCACTCTTTCGGAAAGACAGAGTTAAAAGGAAAGGTGGAGGGGTCTGTCTGTATGTGAGAAGTGATCTCAAAGCGAGTGTGAAAGAGGACCTGGGGGATGGAGAGTGTGATGAGTCTGAAGCATTATGGGTGGAACTGCATACAGATGTGCGTAGTTCAAAGTTAATCATTGGAGTTTGTTATAGACCACCCAATGTTAATGAGGAGGTGGATACTCAGCTCCTTGCTCAAATAGAAAGGGCTGCAAGGGCTGGGACAGTGATAATAATGGGGGATTTTAACTACCCAGAAATTGACTGGAATAATGGCACTGCTGGGACAGTTAAAGGACAAAAATTTATAAACCTATTACAGGACAATTTTATGGTCCAGTTCATTGAGGCCCCAACCAGGAATGATGCTCTGCTGGATCTGGTAATCTCAAACCATGCAGAGCATATTACTAATGTTCAGATAAAGGAGCATCTGGGTAGCAGTGACCATAACATGATTTCATTTGATGTTAGCTGTAAGCAAAAATCACATACAGGAAAGATAAAAACACTTAATTTCAAGAGGGCAAATTTTCCAAGGATGAGGGCTGCTCTCCAGAACTTAGACTGGGAGAGAATATTGGCAACAATGGGCACAGAACAGAAATGGGGATTCTTCAAAAAGACTGTTTGTGAACTCACTACAAAGTATATTCCCATGGGCAATAAATTTAAAAGGCTAAAAATAAAACCTATGTGGCTCACGGCCAAAGTTAAAAAAGCTATAAACTATAAGAAAAGAGCTTTTAAAAAATATAAAAATGAAGGATCACTAGTGTCATTTAAATGTTACAAAGAACATAACAGAATATGTAAAAAGGAAATCAAGGATGCAAAAATTCAAAACGAAAGACAGATTGCAAAAGATAGTAGGACAAACCCCAAAAAATTCTTCAAATATATTAATAGTAAAAAGGTCAAGTCTGAGCATGTAGGCCCTTTACAAAATAATCTAGAGTGGGTGACTGGGGACAAAGAGAAGGCTAATTTATTAAATACTTTCTTCAGCTCTGTGTATACAAAGGAGCATGGGGGAGCTCATGTCCACAATGGGGGTGGTAGTGACACAGCCCTAAATCCACAATGGCTCAAAAGTGATATGGTCCAGAAATATTTAGACAGAATAAAGGTGGATAAAGCACCTGGACCTGATGGCATCCACCCACGGATCCTAAAAGAATTGAGCTCTGTAATTTCAAAGCCATTGTATCTAATTTTTAGGGAATCATTAATGACAGGAATAGTACCACTGGATTGGCGCAGGGCGAACGTGGTGTCTATATTTAAAAAGGGAACAAAGTCTTTACCAAGTAACTATAGACCTGTTAGTTTAACTTCTATAGTTGGGAAGATACTGGAGAGATTATTAAAAGACCACATAGACGAGTTCTTGCAGGAAAAAAATATGTTAAGCAACAGACAGCATGGGTTCATGAAAGACAGAAGTTGTCAGACAAACATTAACTTCTATAGTTGGGAAGATACTGGAGAGATTATTAAAAGACCACATAGACGAGTTCTTGCAGGAAAAAAATATGTTAAGCAACAGACAGCATGGGTTCATGAAAGACAGAAGTTGTCAGACAAACCTCATTTCTTTTTATGAGGTGGTAAGTAAAACCTTGGACAGAGGCGTGGCTGTGGACGTGGTATACTTGGATTTTGCAAAAGCGTTCGATACAGTTCCCCACACACGGCTCATGTGTAAGGTAAGGTCTACAGGTTTGGAAATATCGGTTTGTAAATGGATAGAAAACTGGCTAAAAGACAGAATTCAGAGAGTCGTGGTTAATGATTCTTACTCTGAATGGGCTAAGGTTATCAGTGGTGTACCCCAAGGTTCAGTGCTGGGACCCTTACTTTTTAATATCTTTATAAATGATATTGGGTCTGGGATCAAAAGTAACATTTCTGTCTTTGCAGATGACACCAAGCTATGCAGTGGAATAACGTCCTTACAGGAGGTCTCCAATTTACAAGCTGACCTCAATGCTCTGTCAAATTGGGCGACTATGTGGCAGATGAGGTTTAATGTTGATAAATGTAAAGTTATGCACTTGGGGGCTAAGAATATGCATGCATCATACATACTAGGGGGAGTACAACTGGGGGAATCCGTAGTGGAGAAGGATCTGGGGGTTTTGGTAGATCATAAACTCAATAATAGCATGCAATGCCAAGCTGCGGTTTCCAAAGCGAGCAAAGTCCTTTCTTGTATTAAGAGAGGTATGGACTCCAGAGAGAGAGATATAATTTTGCCCCTGTTCAAATCATTAGTAAGACCTCATCTGGAATATGCAGTTCAGTTTTGGGCACCAGTTCTCAAAAAGGATATTGGGGAACTGGAGAAAGTGCAGAGAAGGGCAACCAAACTGATAAGAGGCATGGAGGAGCTCAGCTATGAGGAAAGATTAGAGGAACTGAATTTATTCACACTTGATAAGAGGAGATTAAGGGGGGATATGATCAACATGTATAAATATATAAGGGGTCCATATAGTGAACTTGGTGTTGAGTTATTCACTTTACGGTCAACAAAGAGGACAAGGGGGCACTCTTTACGTCTAGAGGAGAAGAGATTTCATCTCCAAATAAGGAAAGGTTTCTTCACAGTAAGAGCTGTGAAAATGTGGAATAGACTCCCTGCAGAGGTGGTTCTAGCCAGCTCAGTAGATTGCTTTAAGAAAGGCCTGGATACTTTCCTAAATGTACATAATATAACTGGGTACTGACATTTATAGGTAAAGTTGATCCAGGGAAAATCCGATTGCCTCTCGGGGGATCAGGAAGGAATTTTTTTCCCCTGCTTTAGCAAATTGGAGAATGCTCTGCTGGGTTTTTTTTTGCCTTCCTCTGGATCAACTGTGGGTATAGAATGGGGTATATGGGATTGTATGATATATATATATATATATATATATGTATATGTATATATATATATATTTTTTTTTTTTATTTGTGGTTGAACTGGATGGACTTGTGTCTTTTTTCAACCTAACTAACTATGTAACTATGTAACTATGTAACTCACCATAATGGTGGGACAACTTGTCAGGCGACTTAGCCGCCTGACAACTGACAAGTAGCATCCCGTTCTTTACAATGGAACCGTTCTAATCGGATCGACTCAAGTCGCTCCGACTTAGAAAAAAGGTTCCTGTACGACTTTGGGGACGACTTGAGGTGACTTGCATTGACTTCTATACAGAAGTCGTTTTGCAAGTCGCCGCGGCTGTCGTGTCCGGGTCGCCTGAGGCAGTCGCGCTACAAGTCGTGCCGCCTCAGTGTGAACCAACGCTTAGTGGGAGCCTTGTGTGTTATTTGCCATATCTCCTGCCACCAGATGCAGCTTGCCACCATCGCCTGGCGGCAGATGTGGATGATCCCTTGCCATGTCACCTGCCACCAGATGTGGATTGTCACTTGCACGTCTCCTGCCACCAGATGCGGATGATCGCTTGCCACGTCACCTGCCACCAAATGTGGATGATCGTTTGCCACGTCACCTGCCACCAGATGTGGATTTTCACTTGCCACGTCACCTGCCACCAGATGTGAATTGTCACTTGCCACGTCACCTGCCACCAGATGTGGATGATCATTTGCCACGTCACCTGCTACTATTTGCAGATTGTCACTTGCCATGCCAAAAATACAGCAAGGGTTGACTGCAGGACTTCAGGTCCCAAGATCCTTTGCTCTGACACAGGCCGGGGGGGCACAGAGGCAGGTGCAGTTGTCGGTTCAGGAGAACGGTGATGCGGGGCGGGCAGTGAGAGATGATGTCATTGATATTGACAAGGCCCACGCTGTGATGGTGGCAGAGCAGTGATGCGGGGCGGGGGGAGAGAGATGATGTCATCTCTGCTCGTCCACCCACTCGCTTCTCTCATGCACCTGCCTGGCTCTCTGATGCAACCCGCCCGCCCACCGCACCCGCGGTCAAGCAGGGACCCCATAGCATATATATATATATATATATATATATATATATATATATATATATATATATATATATATATATTATATACACACACAGCATAAGCAATTACAGTACATTAGTAACATGCATTGTGTGGCAGAATGTTGCCCTGCCAAGGTCTAGAAGGAGGATGTGACCCAGAATTCTCAACCAGTCGGGTTGAGGGGCTCCAGGGAGCTTGTAACATGAAGAGAAAACTGGCCTTTCAGTTTCCTCAGGGTTTTGTAAAGTCCACTTTGGGACCTGGAGCTCTGGGATTTCTTAGAGATCCGGGTGGGATAAAATCCCTAGTCCTGGGTCCTGATTTTGAGAACAGCCAGCATACTGGTTGGTCAGGTGTGTGCTGGCCTTTTAAAAGTAACTTGACCATGGTTCTGGGCTCCACCCCAGCAGACAGGAAGTCTGAGTACCAGGAGTCAGGAGAGCTCCACGGGGGAGCCAATGCAGCAAGAGGCTGTTAGTTGTGTGCACCAAGGTGGTCGGTGAAACAGTCTGTATGAGACAGACAAGGGCCTGGAGGGTAAGGCCAGAGCAGCAGTGCTGCAAGTGAGAGCCAACTAGGCTGAATGTAGTTTTGTTGATGAAAAGGAATGCTGAAACCCCTGCGAGGGAAACCTATCTTTGTTTGTTGGACTTTCTTTTAGGCCCCTTTCACGCGAGGCGTACTCCGCTTGCACACAGTCCGCCGGCTCAGCGGGAGATCTCTCTGTTGATCTCCGCTGAGCCGGCGGATGACAAGACCCTCTCTGCTCACTGAGCGGGGAGGGGCTTGTCCAGCGCCGCTGGTCTCTATGGAGCGATCAGATGAAAACAGACAGTGTGTCCGTTTTCATCAGATCTCACCCGATCCGCCAGCGACGGATCTGGACGTAGAGGCATCCGTCTGCTTTTGGCGGATCAGACCGAGTCGGATGTTAGCGGACATGTCTCCGCTAACATCCGTCGCTCCATAGACTAGCATGGAGCGCCCGTTCAGGTCCGCCGTCAAAACTGACAGGCGGACCTGAACGGCCGTCAATGTGTCTTAATAAAAATGGGCAAACAAAGCCCTTAAAAAGAAGAACCAGCGAGTTGTGGAGTCCTTCAAGCTCTACATTTGATGCTAATCCTTTACATGTGGTGGAGAAGTGCTGTGGGCACAATCTGAGATCCCTCCAAGCAAGTAAGTTCATCTGTTATATGAACTGTGTTTTGGTGCATGAGACTGCATAATCTGTGTGCAGGTGAGGAGAACCTGCAAGAGAAAGGTAACTAGCCTTAAAGAGACAGTGCTTCAATTTGTTGCTGAACTGTGCAAAGCTGTTCTGGAGTGACTGTGAGTATGGGGCGATCAAAGCTCCTAAAAGAAGCAAGGATGGCTGAGATGAGAGATAGAGCTCTGTGGCTGGAGGGGTTGTTACTGCCTGAGAGAACCCCATACATGCCTGAACAGAGTTTGCCAAGGAGAAAGAGGGCTGGTGTTGTCCCTAGCAACACTGGTGCAATAAATGCACAGGTGACTGCAAGTATGATGAGTCCACCAAAGTCTGAGTCTGCAGTGGATTGTTGCAAGCGGCACCTGGCAGCATTGGACCAAGTTAAATGGGAAGTCCATGCTGTTGCCCCTGGCAACGCTGCTGCAAGCAGGCCAGCTATTAATGTGCAAAGTCCCAAGCTTACAAGGGAATGCAATTGGGGAGGCCCTGTTAAGAATCAAGTGCACTGTTTGCGGTGCAGTGAGTGGGGGCATGCAGTCTCCAAGTGCCTTTTGTCCCAGGCTCCAGTGCAAAGCTAGCTAGCAAAGCAATGGTCTGCATCTGTGTTTGAGAAGCCTGCTCTGAGTGCCAGGAGTGAGCAACAGGCTTACCATAAGTTTGAAAGTCAGGTCGGAGAACCGCAAGACAAAGATATTGCCTATAGAGGATCGTGGCAAGTTTAAAGCGACACCGCTTCATAGAGAGAGAGAGGTCTACATGTTTGGGAGAGCCAGAAAAGTGCAGCTGGGAGAGCACTGTTTACATTAGCAAACAGAGAATATGTGCCAATGAGAATGAGGAGCTACAGGGAAGAGGTGCCCCACCATCCTCATAGAGATGCCAGTGAGATTCTGCATGTTGGGAGAGTGCCATCTCCCTTAGCAACAGGACAAAGTCACCAAGTAACATGCCAGGAATGTGGTCAACTGGGGTATGGGATCTTTTCTTGTCCCAGCTTGTGGAATACAGCTGCTGATATTGTTGCTGGACTTAACTGTTCGCCTGGAAGCCCGGATTCCTGTGTTAAAATGCTTGCAGTCACCCCTGGCAACAAAGAGGAAATTCCTGGTGTGCCTGCTGTAGTTTCATCCCGTGGCCACCAGAGGGAGTCGGCCAGTAGAAGTGCAGTACAAGAAAGTCAACGTACTCAAATGAACATGGCAAGACCTGTTACTCGGATGGGTAAGACTGTTGCTGTTGAAGTCATGGGAAAGACTGACTGTGGGATTGCTCACACTGAAGTGGAAGTGATCCCAGAAGGGAGATCCACTGTTGGTGCAGAAAAGGACTTGCCTCACTGCAGTGCCCTGTCCAGTGGGGAGGCAAGTGTTAAAATTGAATGTGATGATGTGAAACGTACTAAGGAATATGTTCATACTGGTATTGAGTTAACTAATGCTGATAATTTGATGCTTAATGAGATAGGGGTGATCACTATGCAAGATATGCAACAGTATATAAGGCTGTAAGAGGTGTCCCTAGAAACCTCAAGGGAGCTCTGTGTGTTGGAGCCAGAGGTTGCCCAGGACAACTGTGGTGCCACTTTGATGGATAAGAGGGTACTTGACCTTGATGATAATGTGTCAAATGGTAAAACTAAAATATCTTAAATTACTTGAGGTGATAATGGGTAACTGCGGTCTGTCACTGCTGACAGCAAAAGGCTTCATGAGTTTAATGAAGCACCACCCGAGCAAGGTGGTGAAGTTATGGTATTACAGCCTGCTGTGTTTAAAAATGTTTTGGTTAGTTTAAACAAAAGTGATATGTACAATGTGCCTGCTGTGGAGCCACTGTGGAGATATTCCTCAGGAGATGAAAGGGCCAAAAGAGATTGAGCACATAGCAGAGGTTGTGTCCACAACCCATAAAGGAGTTATTGGTGTGGTATACCAAACTAATGTTGTCCATAGAGAAGACCAGGAACAGATCATTGACACTCCCGCACATGGCTGCGCTCTAGGAGAGCACCAGGTTATTGCGTTGGATACCTCCAGCGGGGAGGAAGCCCCTTTAAGAAGCACCACCTCTAAGGCATAAGTAAATGAGTCTTTCCACATTCCAAGGAACATTAAGGACCCCAGGAAGGTCTTGAGTGTAGAATCACAGTGCCTTTTTATGACAGATATGCTAAGAGAAATGTTATAATGTTGGAGTGTACAGCCGGTGTATATCCTGCCGTCCTTTCCTGCGTTTGGAGAACTTGTACCATGGGGTATGCATAAATGGAGCTGGATATTACAGGCTGTACTATTGCAATTTTGGAAGCATGTAATGCAATTGTTGTTATTATGGAAAATTGTCTTGCAGTGTGCTGGATTGTGTCATACAGAGGTTGTGTATAAGAGGCACTCTGGAGTACTGTTGGACAGGACAGAAATCTGGGCGGAAGTGCCAGAGAGCACAAGTATATGTGATGTGTTTGGGGCCATCACTCCAAAGGTGAAATTGGATAGTGAGGATCAGGTATCAGGACAGTCGCTGGAGGAGCGTCATGTGGCAGTGGAGTTGGTGGTTAGTGACGTTGCCATGGTAGACAACCACTCCACTTTTTGCGATTCTCCACCAGACACTGCCTTACAGAACACTGGTCAAAAGAGTTCTGATAAATGTGGCGATACTTAGGACAATGAGGAAAAGTGCCCACACTTATGGCTAAAAAGGTGTTTCAAAATGTGACCACTTTAGAAGTAAAGAGAAAAAGGTTGAGAAACAATATCCAAGTCCTTGGTAAGTCCCTTAGTGTTAAAGTGTTTGAAGGTGTGTCCCCAAGGAAATGGGCAGATGGCGTTTTTGGAAGCGCACCCGTAAGAAGTCACTGGGGTGTCTTTGTAGTACCCAAGTCAGTGTAGCAGGGGGACATAGGGAAAGTCACCTGATAAGACTGGGTTTGGCCCTTTTTGGTGGTAACTGGCACAGAGGTGCCATTTTGAAAAGGTTTGGCTGGTGTGTTACGCCCCCTCCAGGGTCGAAACAGGGGGGGAGGATATGTGGCAGAGCGTTGCCCTGCCAGGGTCTAGAAGGAAGATGTGACCCAGAATTCTCAACCAGACGGGTTGAGGGGCTCCAGGGAGCTTGTAACATGAAGAGGAAACTGGCCTTTCAGTTTCCTCAGTGTTTTCTAAAGTCCACTTTGGGACCTGGAGCTCAGGGATTTCTGAGAGATCCGGTGGAATGAAATCCCTAGTCCTGGGTCCTGATTTTGAGAACAGCCAGCATACTAATTGGTCAGGTGTGTGCTGGGCTTTTAGAAGTAACTTGACCATGGTTCTGGGCTCCACCCCAGCAGACAGGAAGTCTGAGTACCAGGAGTCAGGAGAGCTCCACGGGGGAGCCAATGCAGCAAGAGGCTGTTAGTTGTGTGCACCAAGGTGGTCGGTGAAACAGTCTGTATGAGACAGACAAGGGCCTGGAGGGTAAGGCCGGAGCAGCAGTGCTGCAAGTGAGAGCCAACTAGGCTGAATGTAGTTTTGTTGATGAAAAGGAATGCTGAAACCCCTGCGAGGGAAACCTATCTTTGTTTGTTGGACTTTCTTTTAATAAAAATGGGCGAACAAAGCCCTTAAAAAGAAGAACCAGCGAGTGGCGGAGTCCTTCAAGCTCTACATTTGATGCTAATCTTTTACAATTGGTATATATTATGCCCAGGAAAAGCATATAGCATAATAAATAACACAGAGATGTCATGCTTTGCCTAGCGTTCTATAGATTGCTGGCTTCACATATGTGCGGCCTGCGTTCACAGCATGGGGTCCGTTGCATCCCTGTTCACCGATTCAGGTGAGATTCAGGTACAAATTTTTGCCTGAATTCGCACCTGATCCGGACCCAAAGACGCACAGGACTTCTGTGCAATCCAGACCGTGGCTGCCCTGGACCTTTGTGAACCGGCTCCATTGAGAGCCAGTCATATGCGCCTGTAATGCGAACTGGATGCGGAAATTCGCATATATGTGAACCCAGCCTTACACATTGCCTCTAACATACTGTATATTATTATTATTATTATACAGGATTAATATAGTGCCAACAGTTTGCACAGAGCTTTACAATATAAAGGGGAGACATAAAACCTACCCACAATGTGTGAAAATGTATAATAAATCAAAGCTGCTAACATATATGCCCACATACAGATATTACTAATAATCTAATACCATACATGTAAAGATCTATCCTCCAGAGTTAATAAACATAGGTAATGTCTCTTTAAATCTACAACACACCATGTGCAATATATGTTGAAAATAAAGTCTCAAAGTCCTTTTTATATTTAAAATAATAAAAGTGATAAAAAGTGCTTGTGAAAACAAAAGTTACAAATTCTCTTGTCTGTCGGTGTAATAATGCACCCATCCATTCTTGATTGTATTAGGGTGGGAAAGTGTATTCAGGGTAAATCTGGCCTTTTTTCCTTCCCGGATACAATGGCCTTTTGTTTATATTTATTATTTACGGCCCTTGGAATGCATTAAATTAACGCAAGTTCCGTCCGTCGCATATCCAGTAATGAAAGTTCTGACTTTTTGTATATATATATATATATAGATGCGTCCTTGTGTCGATAGGCCACGCCTCTGATGATGCCCTATTGGTCAAAATACACCAAGGGGTTCTTTCGAGACACAAGCACGATACGAGCCGCGGCACCTTCAATATTTAACAGTGACGCTCATTTTTACCTGTGTCTGTAAGTACAGTCTTAATAACATTTTTATATTATTTAAAAGTGCTTCACTATGCGCCTTTTCATTTTCACCTTATGGGTGGATTTCTTGTGATTGGCGATCGAGTCAAAGTGGCGTGTGACATTTGGATTATTTGCTGGGAGATCTGCCATTGGGTTCCTGAGTTAGCCACTTGACATCCGGCCATAGCCGAATGACGGCTTTGGCGCGGATGTCAATTCCCGGGAGGGCGTCATACGACGTCCTCCCCTTTCCTCGCTCCCTGTGCGCGGTCACGAGAGTGCAGCGGGGAAATTCTGTGTTGGCCGTGTCCCTTGGACACAGCCAATCACAGATCGCTGTAAACGGCCAATAACAGCGGCCGTTTACAGCGCAATCGGCGTGTCCAATGGGAGATGATCTCATATGTAAACATATGAGATCATCTCTCAGCGCCGCTCTCTCTCCTCACACAGAGACAGCGTGTGAGGAGGGAGAGATGAACGGCTGCAGCGGCCGTAAGTGCAAGAAAAAAAAAAAAAAACGAAATGAATGTGCCATCTGTCCCCACTGCCACCACTGCCATCTGTCCCCAGTGCCATCTGCCAGTGCCATCTGTCCCCAGTGCCATCTGTCAGTGCCACCTGTCCTCAGTGCCATGTATAAGTGCCATCTGTCATCAGTGCCACATAGTGCCATCTGTCATCAGTGCCATATTAGTGTCACGTGTCATCAGTGCCACGTGTCATCAGTGCCACATAGTGCCATCTGTCATCAGTGCCATATTAGTGTCACGTGTCATCAGTGCCACATATTAGTGCCATCTGTCATCAGTGACATCTGTCATCAGTGCCACCTGTCAGTGTCACGTGCCATCTGTCATCAGTGTCACGTGTCATCAGTGCCACGTATTAGTGCCATCTCTCATCAGTGCCACATATTAGTGCCACGTGATATCAGTGCCATGTATAAGTGCCATCTGTCATCAGTGCCACATATTAATGTCATCAGTGTCACGTGTCATCAGTGCCCCGTATTAGTGCCATCTGTCATCAGTGCCACATCAGTGTCACGTGTCATCAGTGCCACGTATCAGTGCCATCTGTCATCAGTGCCATGTCAGTGTCACATGTCATTGTCCTGGTGCTCCAGGGCCTTCAAAAGTGTAATAGGTGGTCAACAAGTTAGATGTGTAATTTATGCTCCTAGAACACGTGATGGCGCTCCCTGCATGTTGGGCCTCTCTAAGTGGCCAGGCTGTGAAAAAGTCCCACACATGTGGTATCGTAATACTCAGGAGGAGTAGCAAATTTTTTTTTTGGGGTGTCATTTGTGGTATACACATGCCATGTGAGAGAAATAACCTATTACAATGACAATTTTGTGGTGGTGGGGGGGATTAATTTTGCAAAGAATTGTGGGAAAAAATTACAACATCAAAAACCTCACCATGCCTCTTACTAAATACCTTGGAATGTCTACTTTCAAAAAATGGGTCATTTGGGGGGTATTTGTTCTTTCCTGGCTTGTTCGGGTCACAAGAAATTAGATAGGTCACCAGTACATCAGGTGTGATAAATTTTGTATAATTTGCACCACAGTTTGTGGACTCTAACTTTCACAAAGACCAAATAATATCCACTAATTTGGGTTATTTTTACCAAAGATATGTGGCAGTATAAATTTTGGCCAAAATTTATGAAGAAAAATTAATAATTTCCTAAATTTTATCACAGAAACAAAGAAAAATGCATGTTTTTTTCAAAATTTTCGGTCTTTTTTCATTTATAGCGCAAAAAATAAAAAACCCAGAGGTGATCAAATACCACCAAAAGAAAGCTCTATTTGTGGGAAAAAAAGAACAAAAAATTAATTTGGGTACAGTGTTGCATGACTGAGTAATTTGTCATTCAAAGTTTGAGAGCACCAAAAGCTGAAAATTGGTCTGGATAGGAGGGGGGGTTTAGGTGCCCGGTAAGCAAGTGGTTAAAGAGAAGCATCACACTGCTTGAACATGTAGTGGAGTCATAGCTCCCAACTGTCTCTGATTTCGAGGGACTGTCCCTCATTTTGGAACAATGTCCCTCTGCCCCTCTTTCCTCCTCATTTGTCCCTCATTTTGGTCTGATCTATATAGTTGTATATAAAATGCCCTTTTTATCTTTCAAAAAGTGTTTCCCAGTGCCAGACCTTTCATCCAAATTCTAAATTGCTGCATTTGTAACTTTTAAACGCCAATATAAAGGAATAGTAGTGGTAAAAAAAAGCCCTTGTGGACTTAATTAACCTTTTTTTTTTGGTTAATTCTCCTTTAAGGGGGTGTGACAGGGGGCGTGTCCTATGGCTACATACATTTGATAGTAGATGTCCCTCATTCCCATCTCAAAATGTTGGGAGGTTTGTGGAGTTGTCTGCTGGAGTCTGGAGACATTTCATGATTCATGTCATTATGCCTGTTTTGATCTGCTCTCTGGTAAGGAGATTGAATGTAAGCACTGTGGTGTGGTGTGCTGTCAAACACACTGAAGTTGGTGCGAGGGTCTCGTCTCTTCCATTCACTATATTTCTTGGATTCCATTCACTAATGCTTTTAGCGCTGCATATTCATACACTTTCTACAAATTCTCTTGAGCCAGGATGCAAGCAAACCAATCCAGCCACCACCACCAGAAAAGATATCCAAACGCCTTACCCTGTAATATGACTAGTGCTTGTTGTAATGCCACTATTCCCCGCTCCTTCCTGCGCCAGACCCGCTCAGATGTCTTTTCCAGGATCTCATAGGCAACTCACAGGACCCACTTGGATGGTTTCTGGACATACATCCGACAACACAGGAGCATTGGATTGCAGGTATTCAGTCACTCAAGCCGCTACAGCTCTTCCCGCATGGACCATATAATCAAAAAGGAAGAACACTGCACATAGTGTGACACTGCTTCAAAACTGCTATATAATCTTAACGTATACGCTTTCAAAAAAAAGTTTGTTTGCAAAATTAGCAAACATTAAAATACTTGCAATATACAAAATGTTATTATCGGCATCAGTAACCAATGCGCATACACTGTGGGGTTGATTTACTAAAACTGGAGAGTCTGGTGCAGCTCTGCATAGAAACCAATCAGCTTCCAAGATTTATTGCTAAAGCTTAACTGAACAATCTGAAGTTAGAAGCTGATTGGCTACCACACACAGCTGCACCAGACTTTACATTTTAAGTTTTAGTAAATCAACCCGTGTTTCTGATGTATGTCAAATTAGGAGAGACGTGTGGATTGAGGTAACACCAGTCCAGTGTTTTCGTGTTACCTCATTTCCATTAACGGAATAAGGTCACACTGAGCACCTAGCGCGGACGTCATGCATGCTCAATATTAACTTCTTCACTTCCCATACTTATTTGATTAGGTCATCCATCAATGCAACGTGCGTTCGGTTCCTGTTGTTGCTGGAAACCGACCAATAGGAAAGGGGCCAAAACATCTACCCCCCCCCCTCACTACCGGAGGACCTGTCACCTTACCAGGTCCCACCCCTAGCGACTTGTTGCTTGTGTCTTGAACTTGTGCTTGGTTACTCTTAACAATTAAATTTCTCTTCCTTGTCTTGCTGAAATAACTCTTTTGTAACAGTGTTACTTCATTCCCTATTGTGCTTTACAGAACCTGGTTCTTTAGATATGCTAGAACCAACATGCACCCTTTTGAATAACTTCAGACCGGGCTTGGAAATATGTATGTAACTTTACTAAAAAAGGTGGCAATCACAGTCCAATATGAAAAGTCCAATCCCTAATCCTAGCTATGGCTGAGTGGCTGCCCAGGCATACCTCTGCAAGGTGGTTGTCCATTCTCCATGACTTGGATGTCCTCCAGAATCCCAGTGTCTCCAGTAGACTGCAAGACACAGCAGTCCCAAACCACAAATCAAGTCGAGTGGGGAGTTGGAACCCTTGGATCTCAGCCTTCTTTTTGTACCACAGGTGGGCTGGCTGGGACCAAAAAGCCTGAGAACTGGGCACACATAACTTAACCCTTTCCCCCAGCCTGGGTCAGCCTCTAACTCACTAAGGCAAACACATTACAACCTGCCTACACACACATAGGCGTTTACAGGGGTGGTAAGACAGGAGAAAAGATTTAGAAGAGCCCTAGTGTGGATGGGGCCAAACTCCCACTTTTTTGTACTCCAGTGTGCTGTGGGTCTCGTCATTGAATGACCCAGCTCATTAGTGTACGAAAATGCAGGGATGTGGGTTAGAGATGGGTTTGGAGGACACCTAAGCTCATCTCTAGTAGGGATGAGCTTTCTGTTTGGGTCGAACATGAGTTTGACTCGAACATTGGCTGTTTGCTCGTTTGTAAAAAATTGAACATTATGGGCCGTTCGCGCCAAATTCGAGTGCGCAGTGCATTGCTGTATGATGATTGGCCAAAGCATGCACTGTGACCTGCATGCTTTGACCAATCCCAGTGCCCTCAGCTAAGAGAGCAATAATTGGCCAAAGGCAGGGTGCCTTTTGCCAATCATGGCTCAGGGGGACTAAGTCCACAGCCCACACTATATAAGAATTGCTGCACGTCGGCCCCGTGTAGTGTGTTGTTGGCGTGGATGGAGAGAGAGTGTCATTTAGATTGAGCAGGCAGGCAGGTTATACAGTTAGCTGCAGTGTATTTAATATATATCTATCCAGTTTAGCTATATCTGACTGCAGACCGTTCCTGGTGTATAGGGATGAGCCGAACACCCCCCTGTTCGGTTCGCACCAGAACCTGCGAACAGACCTAAAGCTTGTGTGAACTTTAGAACCCTATTAAAGTCTATGGGACTCGAACGTTCAAAATCAAAAGTGCTAATTTTAAAGGCTTATATGCAAGTTATTGTCATAAAAAGTGTTTGGGGACCCGGGTCCTGCCCCAGGGGACATGTATCAATGAAATTTTTTTTTTTTTAAAACGGCATTTTTTTCAGGAGCACTGATTTTAACCACTTTCAGACCGGACCAATTTGCAGCCAAAGGACCAGGCCCCTTTTTTTTTTTTTATATATCTTTATTTATCAAAAATTTTTCATTAATACATATCAACATACATCTACAATTATATGAAAGGTGTCATCCTATTCCTTATACATTCATATACATAACCATTTACATCCTTATATCCTCAAGGATTTACTAACCCCTTTCATCTCCCTAATCTATCTCTATCTGTTCCACAACTACCAACTCATTCATGCTAAAAAAAAAAAAAAAAAAAAAAAAAAAAAAAAGGGAAAAATAAAGGGTCTCCTATCTCTCTCTTATTAAATCCCTCCATCTTGGATATAATATTTTAAATCGTATCCAAGTCTGCCAAGGATTATTTGCTTCCTCTTTATTTACTTTTTCTTTTTCCTTTCTTGTCTCCATTTTACACATTTCGTCCATCTCCCTTTCCCATTCTTCTATATTGGGATTACTACTATTTTTCCATTTCCTGGCAATAATAGTTCGTGCTGCTGTTAGGAAAAATTTCAGAGTTCCCTTTCTTACTCTTTTTACCGAACCCATATTCATGGAGATTACTGCCGTCAAAATGTCAGGTTTGAGTTCTATTCCTGTCATCAGCACGTATGTTTTGTATATCTGTTCCCAGAAGTTGTATACTCCGGGGCAGTCAAACCATATATGCGACATTGTTCCAACGGCCTGATGACATCTCCAACATACATTACTATTCTCAGGATCAATTTTATTCATGTCTATTGGGCAACGATACCATCTTGTCAACAGTTTATAGTTTCTTTCTTGGTCTCTGCTGGATTTAGATAGTTTGTGAATATTTTTTAAAGCTTCCTTCCATTTTTCTTTAGGGATATCTATCTCTAATTCTTCTTCCCATTTTTTTATATATATGATCTCTTTTATGTTGTTATTTTTCATTAAGTATTTATATACAGTAGACAAGTTATGGGTCGATTTCTGTTCTTCTATTAGTATTTCTTCGAGGGCCAATAACGGTCTACTTATTGCATCTTCTTTTGCTATACCGGAAATATATTTCTTTAGTTGCCAATATTGAATCCAGTTGTTTTTATAGTTTATACCCATATCTTCAAACCGGATTAACCTATCTTGCTCAATTATGTCTCTTATTCTGATATCTTGTTCTTTCTTCCATTTTAGAAAGGTTCCTACTTTCATTGCCAATGGAAATTCAGGATTATCAAATAAGGGGGTCATTGGCCCTATGTATGTTGTTCCTTTGCCTAGTCTTATTAGTCCATCCCATACCTTCAGTACTCGGCCTACGAAGTACGGCATATCTCGGTCTGGTGGACGTTTCTCTTTTCTAATCCATGGCAAGGACTTTAAGCTAATACTTAAGATCTCTTTTTCCAACCTGACCCATTCTTTAGAATCTTCGTTTTGGAACCAATCTATCAATCTAGTTATTAAGGCCGCCTTTAGATATGTCGAGATATCTGGAAGTGCCAGTCCACCTTCCTCCTTAGAGCGAATCAGTATTGACCTGCTTATTCTAGCGGGTTTACCGGCCCAGATAAAGCTTCCTATAATTTTGCGTATTTGATTTAAGATTTTCTTTATGGGGAAGAGAGGTACAGCTTGAAATATATATAAAATCTTAGGTAGGATATCCATTTTTATTATGTTTATCCTCCCTATCCAAGAATGATTCCCTTTTGCGTATTGTTGTAATAGCTTACTTACTTTATTTATGATTGGAAGGTAGTTAAGTTCATATAGTTTATCTAAATCTTTGGGAATATAAATTCCTAGGTATTTTACAGCTGTAGGTTGCCATTTAAAAGGAAAATTAGCCCTGATTGTTTCTATTTTATTTTCAGGGAGTATAATGTCCATTATCTCAGATTTATTATAGTTTACTTTGAAGTTACTAACTCTGGCAAAGTTAACGAATTCTCGTATTAAATTGGGAAGTGTTATTGCCGGATTTGTCATGTATACCAGTAAGTCGTCTGCGTAAACAGACAGTTTGTACTCCGTCTCCCCTACCCTTAGCCCCTGTATGTCTTTATTGTTCCGAATGGCTATTGCTAAATGTTCCATTACCAGAACATATAGTAGGGGAGACAGAGGACAACCCTGTCTAGTTCCGTTAGTTATTATTATAGGTTCGGAGATCTCTCCTGCTGCTCTAATTTTAGCAATGGGTTTTTGGTATAATACCATTATTTTTTCTAGTAACTTTGGTCCTATTCCCCACTGTTTTAGTGTCTCTTCGAGAAAACACCATCCCACCCTGTCAAACGCCTTTTCGGCGTCTACCGTCAATAGACAGGATGGGATGGTGTGTCTCCGAGCATAATCAATAAGCGTTACCGTTTTGGAAGTATTATCTCTTGCTTCTCTCCCCTTTACAAAGCCCGCTTGGTCTAGGTGTATATAACTTGGAAGTATGGGGGTTAATCTGTTGGCTATGATTTTTGAATATATCCTGAGATCAATGTTTGTCAATGAAATGGGTCGGTAGCTACCACAACTGGTAAGATCTTTTTCGGGTTTGGGTATTAAGGAGATATAGGCCTGCATTCCTTGTGGGACGAAGGGTTGATTAATTGTTACTTCATTAAATAAACGCTTCAAAATTGGGACTAGTAGATCTCTAAGCATTTTGTAAAATCTTGGGGTAAAGCCGTCCGGGCCTGGGCTTTTCCCTATTACTAGAGAGTCCACTACCCTTTTAATTTCGTCTTCTGTTATTTCCTCTTCGAGCTGTTCTTTTTCAGACGTTGTTAGTGTTTGTATCGGGGTATTTTTTATATATTTTTGTACCTGTTGTTTATAGTCTTCGGGGTTCCTTTCTGCCAAAGGATTGGGGATATTGTATAACTTAGCGTAAAAATTACGAAAAGTATCAACAATCTCTTTTGGTTTATAAACATAATTGCCCTTTTCATCTTTAATTTTTACAATTGAGGTTAAATTTGTTTGCTGGTGTATCTTCTCCGCCAATAATTTCCCCGGTTTGTTCCCTTGAGCATAATTTAAGGACCTTAGTTTATCTCGGCTTAATAGTGTTTCTTCATCTAATAATGTTTTCAGCTCGTTTGTTTTAGTGGTTAATTCCCCTAGTAGCTCCTGTCCCAGTTTTTGCTTGTGTTCCTTGCTTATTCTTTCTATATCTTTTGATAATTGAAATATTTTGTTGCCTTTCATTTTTTTTAATCTGGACCCATGTTTGATAAATAGACCTCTTATGATACATTTTAGAGTTTCCCATTGATTGGGTAGGGAAGTGTTATCTTCCAGGTGATCTGCCAAGAAGTTCGTTATTGCTTCTCTGATCTCTGTTAAGCAAGTATCATCAAATAACAAATTGTCATTAAGTCTCCAAGAGTTCCTAGCTCTTTTTCCTTTATCTATAGTCAGAGTAATGTAAATAGGTGAATGATCTGACCAAATCGCATTGCCAATCTCTGAGGAGGAAAGTTCCGGCAACCCTTGTTGGTTTACCAGAAGATAATCTAATCGGTGGTAGGTTCCATGAACCTTTGATAGGAACGTATAGTCCCTATCTTCCGGATGAGCCATTCTCCATGTATCTACCAGGTGGTATCTATTTAACATTTCTGCAAATTTTTTCCTTTCCATATTTTTATCTTTTTTTGGGGGGGCTGAGGTGTCTAATTCGGGGTTAAAAATAAAATTAAAGTCTCCTCCGATTATAGTGATCCCTTCTGCTTTATTCAGCAAATCTGTAAGGAGTTTCGTACCATATTCAATTTGATCATAATTAGGCAAGTATACATTGATCAGGGTATATTTTTTGCCAAATATGTTAACTTTCAGCAGGAGCCCTCTTCCATCTTTATTCCTATAGGTTTCTAATACTTGATGTGGTACGGATTTGTGTATTGTGATAGCTACCCCTCTAGATTTTGAGTATGCGAAAGAGTCATGGTACCAGGTGGGGTAGTGCCTATTTCGAATAGTGGGTATATGATCTGTACAGAAATGTGTCTCTTGGAGCATAAGAATACCTATATTTTGTCTATGGCATGACTGGAGGACTTGAAGTCTTTTAGAGGGTGCGTTTAATCCTCTGATGTTATATGAGCATATTTTTATCATGTTGAGGATTCCGCCCCGTTGGAAGGAGAAGCAAGAGAGAGAGAGAGGAAGGGGAAGGGGAAGGGGAAGGGAAAAAAGGGGAGAGAAAAAAAAAAAAAAAAAAAAAAAAAAAAAAAAAAGGAGGTATATACTTCTAGGTTATATGCCTTATATCAAATGTCATTCATTCCATTCACACTACATACATTTATATCCTAAATCTACGACTAATCTAAGTCAATCCTTAATATATAAGGTCCCTATTTGGGGTAAATGAACACGTCCCGGAGCAGATCAGTGCCCTCCCCAATCAAATTCATCAGCTGTATATATTTTATATTTTATATAACGAGATAGGGAAGAAAAGGCAATATCCTATACAATCGTAGTGGGGGGGAAAGAGAGGAAAGAGGGGGGAACAAGGGAAAAAAAAAAAAAAAAAAAAAAAAAAAAAAAAAAGAAGGAAGGGCTATAGGCAGAAAAGCAGGAGCAACAGATCTCTATTACGTGATATATTTTCCTCCATCTGGTATACATATACATAATTACAATTACATATCTATAATGTGTCTGACCCGGTGGTTTGAGTCTTATCATTATCCAGGTCCTTGACCCCCGCCCCGAAAGAGGGAGGGAAAAGAAAAAAAAAAAAAAAAAAAAAAAAGTGAAAAGTGAAGATTTATGCGTTTGCATATTTGTGCTATCTTTATTGTCCGTGTTTGACAATAAGGAAGAGAAAAAAAAAAAAAAAAAAAATTTTCCCGTGAAAATTTACTTTAGTGTTCATTTGTGTATAACCTTCTTTATTGTCCAGAATGGACAGTGCTAAAAAAAAAAAAAAAAAAAAAAAAAAAAAAAAAAAAAAGGTGAAAATTTATATTAATGTTCATGTGTTCATTTGTGTATTATCTTCTTTATTGTCCAAAATGGACGGTGCTAAAAAAAAAAAAAACAAAAATAAAAAAAAAAAAAAAAAAATGTGAATCTCCCCCTCTCAGGGAGGGGGACAAAGCCTGGACAAATCCTCTTATTGCTGTTCTTATCCACCAGTGGAAGGAAACTCTATGTAATATGTCTACAATTTTCCAATTTGTGCTCCTTCCATATAAATGTATATATCGTTATTCATTTGGTTCTTACAATCTTACATTCTTATATTCATTGACCCTTATTTTAAAACAAAAAAAAAAAAAAAAAAAAAAAATTTGTGAATGTGCGAGTGTTTAGTACCATCCCAGTGGGCTTTATAAAAATTATTTTACACTAAAAGGAAAAAAAAAAAAAAAAAAAAAAAAATGGATGTGCAAGTGCTTAGTGTCGATCCAGTGGACATTTTAAAAATTATTTTACACTTCAAAAAGAGAAAAAAAAGGGAAGAAAAAAAGAGAAAAATAAAAATAATAAAAAAAAAAAAAAAAAAAAAAAAAAAATAGGTGTGCGGGTGTTTAGTGTCGACCTAGTGGGCGTTATAAAAATTATTCTACACTCCAAAAAAAAAATAAAAAAAAAAATAAAAATGAAGAAAATTAACAGAAAAAAAATACGGTGAAAAATTCCTTATGTTCTCCCCCACCTCCCCCACCCCTCCAAATTTCATCTATCTTCTTCTTCTTATCAGTCCTTCCGAGATGTCCGAGTATGATTGTGGCCAAGCCGGTAAGTCAATCAAAGGTAAGTCGAGTTTTTTCAGAAAGTCTGGAAGATCTTTTAAATCTCGGAAGGTATTCTTCTGACCATTTTGATGTACTATTATTTGGAATGGGGTGCCCCATTTATATAGGATATTCCTTTCCTTTAGTATATCCAATAGAGGTTTTAAAGCTTTCCTTTTGATCAAGGTGTGTTTGGATAGATCTTGCAGAAAGATCAGTGGGGCCCCCTCATAAACGAAGTTCCTCTGTTTCTTAGCCTCCGTCATGATGTTTTCTTTTACCCGAAAAAAGTGTATTCTGGAGATTACGTCCCTAGGTTTTACTAGGTCTTTATCTTTTGGGCCTTGTGCTCTATGTGCTCGATCTATTTCAATACCGGTTGTATTTGGTTGCTTTAAAATTATGTTAAATATTGTTTGTAATGTATCTTTCAATTTGTCTGGTGTTATTGATTCTGGAAGTCCTCTAATTCTAATGTTGTTGCGTCTAGTTCTGTTCTCCATTTCATCATTAGAATTAAACATTTGAATTAAGAATCTATCAGTCTCTTTGTTTTTTTCCTCTAAACAAAACATTTTTTGATTCATATCTTCCATTTTCGTGTTTATATTTTCCACCCTTTTTTGTGTCTCCATTACTGCTGTTTTCATAGTTTGTATCTCGCTTTTATAGGAAGTCTCTAATCTATGCACATATCTGTCCATATCCTCTCTTGTGGGTATTGCTTTTATATAGGATTGTATATCCCAATTTTGCCTCTCCAGGATTTCCTCCGTATGTGGTGAAGTATGTTGTTCACTGTCCTCCATAATGATACTAGTTGCTACCTCTGCCTCTGCTGAGGAGGTTCTAGAGTCTATTATTGAGGTTTCACAGTTTTCAGGTGGTGTTTGTGGGTTTGGATTTTTAAAAAACCCTGTTATGTCAGTTTTGGGATTCGGACTCGATTTCAGTACCACTGGAGGGTTTTTCTGCGTCCCTCCTATAGATCCTCTTTTAAGTTTTGGGGCATGTGTACTTTTGGGGGGCATTCCCCAAGAGAGGGAGAGAATAATTTTAGGGCTTCTGAGATTCGGGGTGTGATCCCCTCCAGCTCAGTGTGGCTTCCTCCTTATTCCTTTCCACACTCTTGCTCCTGTTAGATAGATATTTCTCACAGTGCCTCCAAGCCGATGTATGGGGGATTTATGGATACTTGCAGTTATATAAATTGCATGAATTGCATTTTTTAGTCTCCCGGGTTTAACGCAGGGTGTTTCCTTCTACTGCTTGTTGCTATTATGTAATATATAGAACCCCCCTGTGGAGCTTATATGGAGTGTGGTTGAGTTACACAGGCGGAGAATAAAGTGCGCAGAAATCAGTGTAATATTCCAAAACGTACCAAAAAAGAAAAAAACAGAAAAGAAAAGGGGACCAAGCAGAGGAGTATCCGATGGCTATTTATGGGTTTTTTACAATTTTATATCTTGGCCTTTTCTTTCTCGGGATTAGGGCCTTCCAAGTATTTCTTGCGGACAATCCTGTCGGCCGGGAATCCTATACCGTGTGTGGCTGTCAATATACAATTTATTCGGGTATTATATCCCTTATCCCAGGGTTTATCTCTGGCTTGTGCTTATATAGATACGTCCTGGAGGTCTATAGTATTGCTGATTATACTTTATAATTTAAGTAGAAAAGTCTTACCTCCTATGTATGTTTGCTTCGGAATTAGACCGTTCCTACCAATGCAGCCTCTATGCAATTGCGTCTTTGATACTTGCTGTTTGGTGTGTAATTTTTAGATGAGAGAAAAAAAAAAACTGCACATCACCTATTAGGGCTTCAGTGGCTGCCGGGAATAGCCGAGTCTCTCTATGTGAGTCCCCACGCTGGCGCTTCTCCACTCGGGTCCTCTTCGGCTCTCTCCGCTGAGGCAGCAAGACGATGGGACGGCGGAGCAGTGGATCGGAGTCCTTCAGCCTGGTAAGGTGGATTCTCCCTTCCTGTGCTTATCAGATGAATCTCTGGGCATACAAGGTCTCAAGGTCTTCTGACGGGTAAGCATCCCCCTCCTCGAGGGTCTTGGCCGGGTCAGCTTGACGTTTTTAGGCTGTGTGTGCCAAAAAAAAAAAAAAAAAGGCAGAGCTTTCCCCAGCGCTCTTATCCGTTCGATAGTGGGGTTTGCAGTAGCAATAGCGGGATTTTGCTGGAGAGTCTGCCGGTCTGTTGGTCGTATCAGCCCTATATGATCAGGGTGATCAGAGTAATTGAGAACATCGCTGTTACGGCTCTCCGGCTGTGCAGGCAGGTTTGTGTCTATCAGATATTCATCAGGAAACGCCGGCTCCTCATGTTCCCTCTCTCGTTAGCTTGTCAGTGTCTACAGCTGATAATTGGGGAGGGAGAGAGCAGCGCTCAACACACGTCTGCTCCGGTCAGCGTCATCCCCCCTCTCAACAGTGCCCTCACATCGGACCAGGCCCCTTTTTGCGATTCGGCACTGCGTCGCTTTAACTGACAATTGCGCGGTCGTGCGACGTGGCTCCCAAACAAAATTTACGTCCTTTTTTTCCCACAAATAGAGCTTTCTTTTGGTGGTATTTGATCGCCCCTGCGTTTTTTATTTTTTGCGCTATAAACAAAAATAGAGCGACAATTTTGAAAAAAATGCATTATTTTTTATTTTTTGCTATAATAAATATCCCCCAAAAATATATAAAAAAACATTTTTTTTCCTCAGTTTAGGCCGATACGTATTCTTCTACATATTTTTGGTAAAAAAAATCGCAATAAGCGATTATTGATCGGTTTGCGCAGAAGTTATAGCGTTTACAAGATAGGGGATAGTTTTATAGCATTTTTATTAATAATATTTTTTTTATTATTAATGGCGGAGATCTGCGATTTTTTTTTTGTGACTGCGACATTATGGCGGACACATCGGACATTTTTGACACATTTTTGGGACCATTGTCATTTTTTACAGCAATTAATGCATTTAAATGCATTGATTTCTGTATAAATGACACTGGCAGTTTAGGAGTTAACCACAAGGTGGCAGTGTAGGGGTTAAGTAGGCCTAGGGGTGTTTTTTTTTTACTGTGGGGGGCGTGGCTGTCAGCTAGTGAATGCTGATCTCTGCTCCAATCACAGGGAGCAGAGATCGGCGTCACTAGTTGCTAGGCAGAACGGGGAGATGCTGTTTATCTCGGCATCTCCCCGTTTAGCCGCTCCGTGAGACGATCGCGGGAGTCCCCGTGGCGATCGAGTCCGCGGGGACCGCGGCCGGACTCACGGGGGTCCCGACCGGCGCGGGAGCGCGCCGCTCCCGGCGCGCTCCCGATGGCACGGACAGGCTAAAGGAGGGACGTATATATACGCCCTCCTGCCTGTACGTGCCATTCTGTCGACGTATATCGTCGTGCGCCGGTCGGCAAGTGGTTAATAATGCTTAATGTGAAACAATAAAAGTGTAATATTCCTTAAAATTTCGTACCTGGGGGGGGTGTGTATAGTATGCCTGTGAAGGGGCGCATGTTTAGAACTGTCCCTGCACAAAGTGTAATTTTTGCAGGAAAAAAAGCTATTTAAAATCACTCGCGGCTAATGAATTGCCAGCTCCCGTAATACAGAGAACAGTCATTCATTGAAAGTCATTGATAAAAAAAAAAAAAAGTCATTAATTAAAAAAAACAAAAAAAAAGCGTGGGGGTTCCCCCAAATTCAATTACCAGGCCCTTCAGGTCTGCTATGGATATTAAGGGGAACCCCGCTTCAAATAAAAACATGACGTGGGGGTCCACCTAAATATCCATCCCAGACCCTACAGGTCTGGGATGGATTTTAAGGGGAACCCGGGCCAAAAAAAAAAATGGCGTGGGATCCCCCTCAAAATCCATACCAGACCCTTATCCGAGCACGCAACCTGGCAGGCCGCAGGAAAAGAGGGGGGGGACGAGAGTGCCCCCCCTCCTGAACCATACCAGGCCACATGCCCTCAACATTGGGAGGGTGCTTTGGAGGTCTGTGACCCCTCAAAGCACCATGTCCCCATGTTGATGGGGACAAGGGCCTCTTCCCCACAACCCTGGCCATTGGTTGTGGGGGTCTGCAGGCGGGGGGCTTATCGCAATCTGGAAGCCCCCTTTAACAAGGTGACCCCCAGATCCCGGCCCCCCCCTGTGTGAAATGGTAAGGGGGTACAAAAGTACCCCTACCATTTCACCAAAAAAGTGACAAAAAATTTAAAAATGACAGGAGACGGTCTTTGACAATTCCTTTATTAAAATCTTCTTTCATCTTCTTTCTTCTGGTCTTCCTTTCTTTATCCTTCGTTTTCTTCATCTTCTTCTTCCATCTTCTTCCATAGCAGACCTGAAGGGCCTGGTAATTGAATTTGGGGGAACCCCCACGCTTTTTTTTTTATCAATGACTTTTTTTTTATCAACGACTTTCAATGAATGACTGTTTGTCTCTGTGTTACGGGGGCCGGCAATTCATTCTTCGCGAGTGATTTTAAATAGCTTTTTTTCCTTCAAAAATGACACTTTGTGCAGGGACAGTTCTAAGCATGGGAAACATGCGCCCCTTAACAGGCATACTATAGACACCCCCCAGGTACGAAATTTAAAGGAATATTACACTTTTTTATTGTTTCACTTTAAGCATTATTAAAATCACTGCTCCTGAAAAAACTGCCGGTTTTTTAAAAAAAAGTTTGCATTGATACATGTCTCCTAGGGCAGGACCCAGGTCCCCAAACACTTTTTATGACAATAACTTGCATATATGCTTTTAAAGTTAGTACTTGAGATTTCTCCCATAGATTTTACAGGGTGCTTTTCGAATTTGCCGCAAACACCCCAAATTGTTCGCTGAACAGGCAATGTTCGAGTCGAACATGAGTTCGACTCGAACTTGAAGCTCATCCCTACTGGTGTACTTTTTCTAATATACTTCAGGTGGTGTACACAGTACACAATACTGTGCACCCATAGTGCACTTGCTGCTACTTTTTTGGTGGTGTACACAGTACACCCATAGTTGTTATTACACTTATGTTGGTGTATACAGTACCGTGCACCCATAGTGCAGTTGCTACTACTTTTCTGGTGGTGTACACAATACAGTACACCCATAGTTTGTATTACACTTCTGTTGGTGTACACAGTACCGTGCACCCCTAGTGCACTTGCTACTACTTTTCTGGTGCTGTACACAGTACACAATACAGTGTAGTGTAATTTTGCTAAACAAAATTTACAGCATGTCCGGAAGGCCACCAAGGAGAGGCAGACGCTCACAGGCCACTAAAAGAGGGCAAGTAGGCTCTGTGTCTACAGTCGACAGTGCTGGTCGTGGACATGGTGCATCCTCAGCACGTGGCCATGGGGCACGCTTGTCCTTTTTTTCTGCAACTGGCCATGTTATTGAGCCACAACATGCAAAAGAGTTGGTGGAATGGATAACAAAGCCCTCCTCATCCTCTGTCACCCAGGCTCAGAGTAGTTTACCTGCCAATGCAGCTGCCAAAGCGGCCTATTCCAACGGCTCCATGTCAACAGTCACTCCTTCCCTAGCCCCACCATCATGCACGGAGGAGTCCCCCGAACCTTTCGACCAGTGTCAGGTTCATGCTGCAGGAGGATGCGCAGTGATTTGAAGGCTCCGATGATGGTACCCAGGTTGAGGAAGGGAGTAACGTGCGCCTAAAGAGAGGGGGTGCCCAAAAAGGTCAAGAAACGGACAGTCATGTTCCTTAAGCTGCAGCATACTGCCAAGTTTGCTCCAGTGACGAGGAGGGAGGGGATGATGAGGTCACTGACTCTACTTGGGTGCCTGATAGAGAGGAGGAGGAGGCACATCTCCAATGAGGCAGGATAAGTGCTGCCACCCTATTGCATCACACCGCAGAGCTAAGCAGGTGCAGGGCGCTGCTGACTCCTCGCATATTTTGAAAAGTTCTTTGGTGTGGGCCTTTTTTGACACGTGTGCAGCAGATCGCACCATTGCTGTTTGCAACATATGTCTGAAGCGTGTCAAGCGTGGCCAAAACAGCAGCCGCTTGGGCACCACATGCTTGACCAGACATCTGATGACCTCCCATGCAGTCCATTGACAACAGCACTTAAAAGACCCACATCAAAGAACAAGGTGGACCTCTCCTTGCTCATCAACTGGGATCTCCAACCCCACTATACCTCCAGTTCTCTCAGAAACCTGCACTGAGAGGAATGAAGGTATAGAAATAGAAGTCCCAATTACTTGCGGGCCAATCTGCTAGCGGCACACCAACATCAAATTTTAGCAGGCAAATTTCCCTACCCCAGTTGCTAAACCGTCTAAAGAAATTCAGTCCCAGCCACCCACATGCTCAGCGTCTGAATGCTAGCTTGTCCAAATTCCTAGCACTGCAACGGCTGCCTTTTCAGCTGGTAGACTCTGCCCCTTTTGTGAATTTTGTGGAATGTGCCGTACCTCAGTGGCATGTTCCCAAACCCCATTTCTATTCATGGAAGGGCAACCCGGCTCTCTACCAGCTTCTGGAAGGCAATGTTTTAGCCTCGTTGGACCGGGAGTGGTAAGCAGTAAGGTGCATATTGCTGCTGACTCATGGTCCAGCAGGCATGGACAGAGACATTACCTTTCTTTCACGGCGCACTGGGTAACTTTGCTGGCAGCTGGGAAGGATGCAGGACAGGGTTCAGTATTGTTGGAGCTTGTTCTGCCACCACTAGGGATGAGCTGGGTGTTGGAGTCGAACGCATGTTCGACTCGAACATCGGCTGTTCGACCGTACGGCGAAGCCAGAACTTTGTGGGCCGTTCGCACAGGGACAGTGTCTTCATTTCTTGTGATTGAACCTAGCGCAGTTACAGTGGGTGTATTGTGCCTCCTACACAGTATACACCTGAAGCTACCCCCAATTGCTGGAGTTGTTCTGTTGCTATACCACAGGCAGTTACAGTGGGTGTATTGTGCCCCCTGCACAGTATACACCTGAAGCTACCCCAATTGCTGGAGTTGTTCTGTTGCTATACCACAGGCAGCTGCAGCAGTTACAGTGGGTGTATTGTGCCCCCTGCACAGTATACACCTGAAGCTACCCCCAATTGCTGGTGTTCTCATCTCCCTGCAGGCCATTAGTATGTCTGGAAGGCCAACAAGAGAGGTAGACAGTCACGAGCAATAAAAAGAGGGCAAGCAGGCTCTGTGTCTAGATGCAAAGGGTGCTGGTGGTGGACACGGTGCATCGTCATCAGCACGTGGCCATGGGACACGCTTGTCCTTATTTTTGGCAGCTGGACGTTTTGAGCCGCAACATGCCGAAGACTTGGTAGAGTGGATGACCAAGCCCTCCTCATCCTCCTCATCCTCTCTCACCCAGGCTCAGAGTACTGGCAAAGCAGCTGCCAACGCGTCCTCTTCCCTCGTCTCAATGGCATCAGTCACTCCTTCACTAGACCCACCATGTCCTCCTGAGGAGTCCCCAGAACTGTTTGACCACAGTGTTGGGTACATGCTCCAGGAAGATGCCCAGCGTTTTGAAGGCTCTGATGATGATACCCAGCTAGAGGAAGGCACTAGCGTGAGCCCAAAGAGAGGGGATGCTCAAGAAGGACAGCAATCTGGTAGTCATGTTCCACCAGCTGCAGCATACTGCCAAGTTTGCTCTAGTGATGAAGAGGGAGGGCATGATGAGGTCACTGACTCCACGTGGGTGCCTGAGAGGAGGGGAGGCACATCTCCAACGAGGCAGGATGCCCTCCGGGGGCCAGCTTAAGGGCAGCACACTGACTGAATCACGCCGCAGAGCTCTGCCTGTGCAGGGCGCTGCCTCTGCGAATTATTCTAAAAGTTCTTTGGTGTGGGCATTTTTTGAGACGAGTGCATTAGATCGCACCGCTGCTATTTGCAACATATGTCTCAAGCGTATCTCGCGTGGCCAAAACATCAGCCGCTTGGGCACCACATGCTTGACCAGACATATGTTGACCTGCCATGCAGCTTGTTGGCAAGCGTACCTTTAAAGACCCACACCAAAGAACAAAGCGGACCTCTCCTTTCTCCTCATCAGCTGGGATCTCCAACCCCACTATACTCCTCTCTGAAAGCTGCACTGAGAGGAATGAAGGTGTAGAATTCGGTGTGTCACAGCCAAGTACTTGCGGGAATCTGCTAGCAGTACACCGACGTCCGATTTGTACCAGGCAAATTTCCCTAACCCAGCCGTCGAAAGAAGTTCACTCCCAGCCATCAAGATGCCCAGTGGTTGAATGCTAGCTTGGCTAAATTGCTAGCACTTCAACTGCTGCCTTTTCAGTTGGTAGACTCTGCCCCCTTCCGTGAGTTTGTGCAATGTGCGGTTCCTCAGTGGCAGGTTCCCAAACGCCACTTTTTCTCACTGAAGGCGATTCCGGCTCTCTACCGGCATGTGGAAGGCAATGTCCATGCCTCGCTGGACAGGGCCGTCAGCGGTAAGGTGCATATTACCGCTGACTCATGGTCCAGCAGGCATGGACAGGGACGTTGCCTATCTTTCACGGCGCATTGTGTGACTCTTCTGGCAGCGTGGAAGGATGCAGGACAAGGTGCAGTAGTGTTGGAGGTTATTCCGCCACCACGCCTCCAAAATGCTACTACTGGTTGTGACACACCTCTCTCCTCCACCATCTCCTCTTCTTCTTCCTCCATGGCCTCTTCTTGTGCTTTGTCCTCGGAACCAGTGGTGCTCCGTAGGCGTTCAAGGGGCTACGCAAGTACGCAGGCAAAAAGATGCCATGCCTTGCTTGCGCTGGTGTGCTTGGGGGACAGGAGCCACACTGGGGCAGAGGTTCTGTCAGCTCTGCAGGTGCAGTCTGAGAGGTGGTTGACACCACACCAGCTTAAGCCAGGAATGGTGGTTTGCGACAATGGCACCAACCACCTCTCCGCCCTCCGACAGGGACAACTGACCCATGTGCCCTGTGTGGCTCACGTCCTTAACTTGGTGGGGCAGGTACCCGGGCTTACAGTATGTTCTGAGGCAGGCCAGGAAAGTCTGTGGTCATTTCTGCCAGTCATATAATGGCAGTGCTCGGCTGGCTGACATTCAAAGAGAATGCAACCTGCCCAAGAACCGTCTCATTTGTGACATGCCCACCAGGTGGAACTCAACGTTGGCAATGCTGCAGCAGCTGGACACACAGCAGAGGGCAATCAATGAGTACCTGTGTGAGTATGGCACCAGGACAGGGTCAGGGGAGCTTGGCTTTTTCTTGCCACGCCAGTGGCTACTGATCAAGGATCCATGCACTGTCCTGTCACCATTTGAGGAGGCCACAAGGATGGTGAGCAGTGACAGTGCATGCATCGGTGATACTGTCCCTCTTGTCTTCCTGTTGGAGCACACGCTTCGTGGAATAATGGACAGGGCACTTGAGGCAGAACAACGGGAGGAAGAGGAGGACTTTCTTACCTCTCAAGGCTCCCTTTATCCAGCTACTAGTATTCCTGCAGGCCCGCCGATCACACAGGAAGAAGAGAAGGAAGAGGAGGATTGTGTCAGCATTGAGGATAACACTCAGCATCAGAAGCAGTCTTTAAGGGATCGGTTGCAGTCTCCAGAAACCCATTTGTGAGTTGTACGTGGCTGGGAGGAGGTTCTTGAGGATCATGTGATCCTTAGTGACCCAGAGGACTCGGGATCAAATGCCTCTGAAAATTTAAACTGCATGGCCTCCCTACTCCTGAAAAAGTCTGCGAAAGGACCCTAGGATTCGTGGTATCAAGGAGAGGGATCATTACTGGCTGGCAACCCTTCTTGATCCACCTTACAAGGGTAAGGTTGCAGAACTTATCCAGCCTTCGCAGAGGGAGCAGAGAATGAAACATCTTCGGGAGGCCTTGCAGAAAGGTTTGTGCAATGCGTTTCCAGAGCCTGGGAGATTACAATTTCCTGGTGCTGGACATCGTATTGCTGAGGCTTCGTTCAGTCACAGAAAGAGCAGTGGAAAAGGTGGCCGGCTGACCGATGCCTTCAGACAATTCTTCAGTCCTCAGCGCCCAGGTCTGATCGGTTCCAGAAACCATCGCCAGCATCTGAATTACATGGTGCAGGAATATCTAGGGGCAAGCTTAGACTTGGAGACCTTTCCACCAGAACATCCACTGGGTTACTGGGTTTTGAGGATGGACCACTGGCCAGAGCTTGCTAAATATGCAATATAGCTGCTGGCCTGTCCTGCATCCAGCGTTCTTTCTGAACGCACATTCAGTCCTGCTGTAGGCTTTGTAACCGATCACAGAGTGCGCCTGTCCACAAACTCTCTTGATCGGCTCACATTCATAAAAATGAATCGGTCTTGGATCACCAGCTACCAAGCGCCTGATGCTGATGTAACCGATTGATTTTTCTATGGATGTGGGATCCATTGAAGACTGCATATTCTGAGTGACTATCCTATTATGCTGAGTGACTATCCTATTCCTCCTTAATCTTCATGATGATAGCTTCTAGGAATATTTTCGGTTCAGGGCACCACCACCACTGCCTAAGGCCCAATTTTTATGCCCCTATTTAACAGGGACGCATAATTACAATTCTTGATATAATATTTCACAGCAGGGCCCATTCCAGTGCCCACCAAGAGTAACTGTGAGGGCTTGCAGTGTTCTGGTACCACCAACAACTAAGGCACAATTTTCCACAGAGTGTATAGGGCAGGCCGTATAGTATATACAGGCGTTCCCCTATTTTCAAACATCTGACTTACAAACGACTCCTACTTAGAAACGGAGGGAGACAACAGGATGTGAGAGGAAGTCTACCCCTAGGAAGGGAAATTCTCTCCTGTAAGAGTTAAGTGGAACTTCCGCTCATCGGAACCCCCCCCCCCCCCCAGTGTCACATTTGGCACCTTTCAGGGGGAGGGGGGTGCAGATACCTGTCTAAGACAGGTATTTACACCCACTTCCGGGCATAAACTCCCACGGGAGTTTACGCTACTTCCTGTCCCGGCGCGACACACGCGTGTCCCAGCAGACAGCGCGGACGATTCTCATTGCGCTGCGCGACTCACGCATGCGCAGTAGGGAACCGGGAAGTGAAGCCGCAACGCTTCACTTCCTGATTCCCTCACCGAGAATGGCGCCGGCAGCAGCAGAGAGCTGAGCGATTTATCGGCCTCTGCTGCCGACATCGCTGGAACCTGTGACAGGTAGGTGTCCATTTATTAAAAGTCAGCAGCTGCAGTATTTGTAGCTGCTGGCTTTTAAAAAAACATTTTCAGGTACAGTCCCTCTTTAATATGGGAAAAAGGTGTCTTCACTGATGCTTTATCACCAATCATTGTTTCCCTAATAACCCCAAATTTTCTAAATCCAATTGTCATTGGGACAGAAAGTGAGGTGAAATTTGAGCAGGGGCACAGACAGCAAAACAAATGTTACAGGGGTGATGACCCGGATCCCCCCCTTTTACTTTTATATAAGCATATTAGCCTTTAGATCTTTCACGTTCGAGTCCCATAGACTTTAATGGTGTTCGCACAAATTTTTTGCCTGTTCGCATGTTCTGACACAAACCAAACCGGGGGGGGGGGGGGGGGGGTGTTCGGCTCATCCCTAATCTCCTCTAGCCAGCAGGAGAGATTCACGCTGTTTAGCATGGATGGGGGAATCAAGTGATTTTTACCATTTGGCCCGCAGCTTTCTTTTAGGCTCCATTCACACCCCTTGCGTGGCACAAAAGCATTACCACATGTCCGTTATGTGTCGTGGTCTGCAGCAACACACGTGTTGAGGTGTGTTTCCAAGGTACAATGCCTTGCAAAAGTATTCGCCCCCTTGGCTTTTTACCTATTTTGTTACATTACAGGCTTTAGTTCAATGTTTTTTTAATCTGAATTATATGTGATGGATCAGAACACAATAGTCTAAGTTGGGGTCTAATTCTAAGTCAAATTAGAAAAATATATACATAAAACTATTTTTCAGAAATAAAAAAACTGATAATTGGCACGTGTGTATGTATGAAGCCCATAAAAAGCTCTGGTGCAACCAATTACCCTCAGAAGACACATAATTAGTGAAATGATGTCCACCTGTGTGCAATCTTAGTGTCATGTGATCTGTAATTACATATACACACCTTTTTGAAAGGCCCCAGAGGCTGCAACACCTAAGCAAGAGGCACCACTAACCAAAGACTGCCATGAAGACCAAGGAACTCTCCAAACAAGTAAGGGACAATGTTGTTGAGAAGTACAAGTACAAGTCAGGGTTAGGTTATAAAAAAAAATATCCAAATATTTGATGATCCCTGGGAGCATCATTAAATCTATCATAACCAAATGGAAAGAACATGCAAACCTGCCAAGAGACAGCAGCACACCAAAACTCACGGACCGGGCAAGGAGGGCAATAATCAGAGAGGCAGCACAGAGACCTAAGGTAACGGAGACTCACAAAATGTATGGAGGAAGGTGCTCTGGTCTGATTTGATATATTTATTAGAAGAAAAAGTATTAAAAACTACTCACAAGGATGGAAAGAAAACCACAATGTAACAGTCACAATGTAACAGTCTTTGGATTATGACAATCCGTCTACTGATAGCAGTCTCCAGATCCTAGAGAGAGGATGTGCGAACCACTGCTGGCTGATGCGTTATGAAGGATTACCTCCTTCCTCGGAGGAAGCCAAAGACTGTTACATTGTGGTTTTCTTTCCATCCTTGTTAGTAGTTTTTAATACTTTTTCTTCTAATAAATATATCAAAGGATAATGCACAAGGCTGGTGCTCCCTCTTTTTTCTATTCTCTTTTTTAACGTGTCAAAAGTCTCTAGTTTTCCTGCCAGGACAGTATCAAAGGTTATCTTGATGGGTATGTATCTGTCGTATGGACACTTCTGGGTCCCTATGCCCCAAATCTCTAACTCCTCCACTTTGCACAAAGGGATATGCCTCAAGTACTTGCGCTAAAAGTCTCAGTACAGCAATGTCACCTGGACTCCAGTATTCATTAGGGCTTGAGTATAGATGCCCTCTACTAGCGAGACTATAGAGGAGGACCCCAATAGGTTACTTGGCAGGTTCCAGTGGGTAACTCTATAGTTTGTGCTCTAATCAGCCTCTTTGAAATCAGTGGAGTTGGTCTAACTACTCGCTCAGTAAGGTGTGCGTTGATTTTTTGCCCTTGTCTTTCCTTCCCTGAGGGTTTTGTTTCTTTTGATTTTCTTAGTAAGGAAGGGGAAGGGGTAACAGGTGGCTTGCATTCTTTTTTCTTCTTAGATCTTTTCTTGATGTTGGAGCGCAGTTTTCCCTCAGGACTCCCAACTAGCTCCTTCACTGAGGTCCCTTGAAGTTTCCTGCC
Organism: Lithobates sylvaticus; assembly: GCA_028564925.1. Lineage (NCBI taxonomy): Eukaryota > Metazoa > Chordata > Amphibia > Anura > Ranidae > Lithobates > Lithobates sylvaticus. Next base: position 249,438,947 of record CM053026.1, read on the forward strand.
TGCTTTGGGAATAGTAACTTCTGTAAGGCTTTCCCGAAAGTGTTAAACCTATCCACATCCGTAACCTTTTCTCACCCTTGGGAAAGTTTTGGCTCCCCTCGACGAGACCCTTGTTCTTGAACCTTCACTTGGGTCTCCATCACTCGCACCCAGGCATGATACATCTGGGTTTGGGCCTGAGCTCCTTGCAAAACCCGGTCTAGACGAGCTTCATCAACATCCTTGGGATCAATACCCCTATTGAGGATAATTTGGTGCAGCATTCTGTACTCGGGATATGTATTCAGACAGACTCCCCCCCTTTTGTTGGTGAGTGTGGTTTAATTTGTACATCAGATCTGCGGTAGTTTCAACCCTCTTGAATACAGCATACAGAGCATCTATGGTATCCATGGCAACACAAGTTTTCTTACCCATCCGCAGATTATGGATCACATCAGCCGCCGGGCCTTGAAGACTCTCACTGAGCTGTTGCCGTTTCACAGCCTCTGAAACACTCCACTCTTCCATGGCCTGAAGGGCCTGGCTCATCCAGGTTTCAAACCCATCTTCCCCCACAGGAGTCAGTAACTGCCCTGAGAAAAACCTGAGTCTCCGATAGCTCTGGTTGGTATTTCCAGACCCGTTCTTCACTAAGCTATCAACTAGCTGGCTCATATCCGTGTAGAAAGAAGGGGGGGCATTGGCCCCTTGAAAGTCGGCTCCCACAGATACGGAGCCCTTCTCCTGAGCCCTTGACAATGGCTGCCTCTCAGCAGACTCTCCCCCCACTTTAAGTGGGATCACTCTAACAATCACCCCTTTGGTTAGACATGTCTCTTCCCACTGAAAGCACACAGGTATCTCTTCCTGCCATTCCAACAGCACCCTGACTTGGTCCAGGTTGTACTCAGCTTCCATATCCACAATGTAAGCCCGGTGTCCTGGGGCCAGAGCTCTCACCTACTTTCTAATCTCTCTCTGTGTGTTCACTCCCAGAGATCTCTAGAATGGTGCTCCTCTCCATTGGAGCTCCCTGACTTTTGCCCCAAACAACCATGGCCCCCGAAGTGGCTTCCCACGCGGATTGTGGCTCTTGTCTAGGTCAACAAGGGCCGGCTGCAGATGGCATCACGGACAAGCCCCCAAATGTAGGAGGACCCCCTTGGGGACTGCTTGGATTTACCTGCTCATCTGCATCACTGGGTTCAGACATCTTTGCACCACCTTGAAGTAATAAGTCAAACAACTTAGTGCATTTATATTCTAATAATGTTTACTGGAGTACTTCAAAGAATATCTTGTTGCATAGAGGATGTAATAGATCAACTAAACTTTGAATAACAATCCTAGCTCAGCAGAAGAATTCCTCTATAATAATACAAGTTAGGGCAGTTTTTCAATAACAGAATATTATATACACGTATGTACAATGAAATACCACTTGAACATGACCTGAAAAGATAAGCAAGAGTTAAGCATTCATTCTGGCAATACTTCTAAAGGGAAATCCAGGCCGGCCTTTTTACCCATTAATCTTAATGAGAGATCAAGCAAACAAGAATGGTATGAGGGCCCTTTAAGTAGTAATGACAGCAACGTCCCAGTTGCAGGCCTGATGGTCTTCACCGGCAGTTGGAGCTCATTAAATAATAAGGTGCAGTGACAGGGTAATGGTATTTCTTGGAATGGCTGAAGCTAAAGGTGTCTATGTACAGTGTTCAAATAGAAGTGCAGTAAAGTATTTCCACAGTAAAGCTGTATGTGTCGCAGTGAAGCAACAAAAAAAGGTTTGCAAAGGTGGGCAATTGCCCTCTCACCAACGACCAGGCTGATTTAATGCCTTCCGAACAGCGACTCGCGGAGAGGCGTTCTTGCAGCAGATCTGCTTGTGATGACCACCTGATGCGAAGCACAGAGCACGGGTTGTCGGACTGCCGAGTTGATGCTGGAAAGATGTCTCTGATGAACAGCAAGCAGTGCTAGGCCCTTCTTGGCCAGGTTGGAATGTTGTACACCGCGTGGTAGGCCGCGACCTCACTGTTGCTGTACAGAGAGGTCTGTCACACACCGGGCCCAGGAGAAAGAGAGCAAGGGGTGGGTCTCTGGCCTCTTTTATAGCTCTTCCCAGCAATCTCTTTTGATGGTAGCAAAGATCCCTGGGATATGTAGTTCGGGTGTATAGTCATGCAGATTAATAGGAACTACTAATCCCACAATCCCTTTGGTTTGGCCAACAAATATAATGTAAGTTAGTGACGCTGGGCAATTTGAGCTATAGAATGACAGGAAATCACTGTACTTTGCAATCATGGTCCACATTGCTACATAAGACACAGGTAGCTAGAAAGGTGAGGATGACATATGTAGTTTGAATTAAAAGGGTTGTAAAGCTACGTTTTTTCACCTTAATTGATTGGATAGATTGATAGCAGCGCAGCTTTTGGCTCCCGCTGCTGTCAATCAAATCCAATGACGTGGGTGTCGGGGGGCAGGGCCGAGTCCTGCATTTGGTCTCTATGGATGCCAAATGCTGGACTCGGGAGGGCGCCTGCAAGGTAATCCTCTGGGAGAGCACTTCTCCCAGGGGGTTATCTGATGTGAGGAGGACCCGCAAGAGCCACCGGGGGACCCCAGAAAAGCAGGTTCAGGCCACTCTGTGCAAAATGAGCTGCACAGTGGAGGTAAGTATGATATGTTTGTTTTTAGTTTTTAAAAACAAACCCTTACAATCACTTTAACCTAACAGGGTCACTCTAGGCTTTTAAACTGAACTTGGCCCCAGCTGCTCTCCAGTTTATAAAGGCTATATTTCCTTACAAAATCCTACAACTGAATACTTATGGAAATATTTTATGACCCCTTTCTCTAGGATATGTCATCATTTCCAATTATTACTATACAGTAAGTTACACTATAATCTTTGAATGGGTATTGGGTGGGAGGGGGGGGGGGGGGGGCTTGTTTTGAAAATTCTGGCAAAATCTTCTACGTAAAGTTTCCTACAGACTTTTTCTGGAATTGAAGCAGAACTGTAGCTTTAGAATAGATACATGCACAGCTCAGTGTATATACTCACCATACCCCAGTGGCAGAGTGAATGAACGCACATGTGGGACTTACGTCATCCCTGCGAATCAAGATTGCAAACCTGAAAGAAGCCAGGAAGAAGATATCAAGAAAGACAAAGGAGCTCACAGACATTGCTTCACTGGAGCAGAGGTGAGTTTCGTTCCACTTTGGAAATAATCTACAATAATAAAAGTTGCAAGTAGGTAGCTCATTTTTTACATTAAAGACATACTGGGGTTAATTTACTAAAACTGGAGAGTGCAAAATCTGCTGCAGCTCTGCATAGAAACCAATCAGCTTCCAGGTTTTATTGCCAAAGCTTAATTGATTAAGCTGAAATTAGAAGCTGATTGGCTACGATGCACATGTGCACCAGATTCTGAGTGCCCCAGCTTTAGTAAATCTTTCCCATGATGTCTCTTCTGCAATAAAACAAATTTACCTGCCTGCTTGCAATCTTCTATTGAATGTACACTGAGTTGCGCGTGTGCACAGACTGGCTCCTGTGCGTGTGGGCGGGATAACATTATTCCCCGCTGGCCAAACAAGAGGCCAAAAATCAAGGGGAAGATGACAGCTGCTAGGGATACAACCATTACATTCTTAGAAGGTAAGTGTTTTGTGGAGTTTAGCTCCACTTAAGGCTGGGCTGCACAGCATCATTGGTTTGTGATCCCTGTGCACATGCGCAGAAGTCACGTCATTCCCCACTGCCCAGCCAAGAGGTAGAAGACCTGATATATAGAAGAAGCCCAGGGAGAAGATGTTCATCGCTGGCAAGGGATATAATGGTTGCATGGCTAGAAGGTGGAGGGGAGTATTTGCGGCCTATTTACACTTGGAACTGCGCTCCTGTGTGAATCCTGTGCGATTCACATGCAGTTCAGTGCAGTGCATTTTGAAGGGGCTGAAATCGCACTGCACCAAAAGTAGTGCATGCACTACTTTTTTAGACACACGGCAACCAGATCACATGGTAATTATAAATTATGCACTGTGAACGGATGTAGACTCATAAACAGGTGCAACGTATGTAAGGACATTTGTTTCATCTCTGTGTATCATCTGAGGCCAGTCACTTCACTGGGTATATGTAAGGGTTTACAACCACTTTAACAAAGTCTCACAAAAACAAATTGTAATACAAGAGCATGTAATAATAGAATACTAGCACCAAATAAATGGCATGTACACAAACTTTGGAAGTCTTGCAAGCATAATGGATGTGCAGGAACTTTTGTTATTCAAGGAGGATTTTGACTTCATGGAATTATCAGAAACCTGGATAGACTGCTCCCAGAACTAGCTTGTAAATATCCAAGGGCATGGGCATCCGCAGAACTTTTTTTGGGGGGGGGGGGGGCTCATTTTAGGGTCACCCTTGCACCGCCCCTTTTCGACAATGTCATTATCACATTATTATGGTCAGAGTCTGCAGACGTATTACAATCCCTAGGATAAGTAATGGATAATGGCCAACAGGCCCTCTTACCAGACCCAGCAAAACTACAGCAGTGATCACTCCAGCTGGAAGATCGTTCGCTCTGTGTTCCCCGGGGGTGACTCTGTTCAGTAGTGTAGCATGTCTGTACCCTGGTAGTGGCTCAGTCTTTGTCTCTCTGGTGGTGCTGGGCAGCGTGGCTCTCTCTGGTGGCGCTGGATAGCATGGCTCTCTCTTGTGGCGCTGGGCATCATGGCTCTCTCTCTGGCTTCTGCCCAGCACACTCCTCGTACTTTGTCCTGTAGAACTCTCTCCCTCAGCTTTTTCCCAGGCTGCAGTCTCTCAATCTCTCTCTTGATCGAGCTGTAGCCTCCTCCCTGTGGAAAATGGGGCCCCAATCTTTTGGGACTACATGTCCCATGAAGCTTGCCTCTCCTAGTCGCCTTTGATTGGCCCTCAGTTATGGCCAATAGGGAAGGAACGGAGCGGGCAGGAAGCTGGGCGGGTAACCTGGTGAGAGCCACCGTCTCCTGACAGGAGAATGGTTGGGGCGAGCAGGGGAAACCTCTGATAGCCCGCAGCTCGCCTTTCTCCCATCACAGCACCGCCGAGTTCTCTGCTGGACTGAGCAGGAAAAAGAGCCCAAAGTCACACTACACTAATGGGGGGGCTTGACAGCACCTTAATGGTGTCACCCCACTGGCGGGTGGCACCCGGGTGCGGCACATCGATAGAGACGCAACTGTGCAGAATTTAAGATCCAAAGGGGGGGCACTTGACCCCCCTTGCCCCTACCTGCGAACGCCCATGCCCTTAGGCCATCCTGCCATGTGCCTGCAGGGTGTCAAGGCCTCAGGTAAGCTACCTTTGCTGAAAGCTGAACAAAATAGAAACACATACAAAAATGACATTTAAAACCTGCAAGGCTATTTAAAAACACCTGAACATATTCAAGAATATGGAGATTGGTCACACTATATAGTCATATAGTGCTAAGCCCACTTACTGTGTAAAAGTACCCCATTTGCAGTGGGTCCTACACTAGTAATAGAATGAAAGATGCTGTGTCTCAACCATGGGGGACAAACTCCTCTTTTTTTGGAGTACGGATTTAAATGTCATTTTTGTATGTGTGCGCTATAATCTATTTTGTTCTGTTTACGGTCTTATAGCAGCACCATCTTGAATGTAAATGCATTTTTAGTGTGTGCCCCTCAAGTCTGTTGTTAGTATCTGAAAGCTGTCTGTCATCTGAGGATCTAGTCTGGTATCACAGGCTGAAAAGTGTTGCAAGGATATTTGAAGGAGACAGACAATTTTCAGAGGAAATTTCTGAGTACAGACTGGTAAGAGAGATCCTAGAGACTGTATGCTAAGGCCATTCCTTATGTGCTAGAGTCAGCGGGTTCAAAGGGGACATTGTGTCCTGTGTCCTGAAGTGCTTAGTCTATTTAATTACTAGTGAAAGGACTTTTCTTCGATTGTCCACAGAGGAAGATAATTCTCCTCAAGTTGTTACTGCCAAGGCCAGAGCACTCTTTACATCTACAAGGGCTTGGTTCTGCAAGAGAAAGTTCAGTGTCCTCAAATCGTAGCTAAGGGTTACTGGAGTACCCTACCATTAGCCACTGCCTATCCAAGTTGTACAAAAAGCATCAGAAAAATCATACCCCTATACAGTAAAACCTTGGTTTGAGAGTAACTTGGTTTCAGAGTGTTTTGCAAGACAAGCAAATATTTGACTTGATATACAAGCGGTGTCTTCATATATAATTAGCGTCATGTCACAACTGAGTATAAAACAGAACAGTGTAGCAATATGGTTACATTTAATAATAGAACATTTAGCAAGTCACATGGTTGATGATTAAAACAGGCACATCTAAGTATACAAGCATCCGGGGTAAAGCTGTCCACATAGACCATCCTCCTCACATCGATGTCATCCCTTCCACAAGCGTGTAGCTATAATGTGTATATATACCGCTCTATCACCAAGTTTTTAGCAGCCGGCACTAAAAGGTGTAACTAGAAAACATATATAAAAGGCAAAGTGCAGCGCTACCAAAATATAAATGAAGAATAAATCACTCAAACAATGCACAAAAAATAACATATAGTGACATAAATTATATAATGCAAAGTGAATCTGAAATAAAAAAAAAGTAAAAACTTTTTAAGCCGAATATGTGATAACAAATGGTCCAAAGATATAAAGTGTCCAAAAAGTATATGTGCAGTCCAAAAATGATGAGTGGCTATTGAACAAATAACAGTTCTGTGAGTGTCCAACCCAGCAAGTGACAAACGTAATCCACCACCAACAGCACAAAATGCTTACCAGAACACAATGACACACACAAGCATATACTTGGTGGGTCAAACAGGCTTAATAATGTAATTCCAGGGGTCCCAGATTAATGGATGCAGATCAGACCTTTCCAGGGATCGTTCTCAGATAATGGGATCAGAATATGACGACCAAACTTTGGTCACCAATGTTGCTTTTTCTAAGAGTGGTTTCCAATCACTTTGTGATAGAAAAGATATAATAGTCCGCCCTGCGGACAAAGGGGAGGTATTGTCATTTTAGACAGATCTGACTATATAAAGGAGATGTATCGTCTACTTAATGATCGAGACACATATCGAGTTACCAAATAACCCTACGAATGCTTTCAAAACAGATCTGGATAAACTAGTTTTAAAGGGTTTTGATTCATTTATTTTGAACAAAAAGGAGATGACATATTTAATACCCATTGCACCCAGGATTCCTATTTTATATTATTTGCCAAAGATCCACAAGAGCACCGTACGTCCACGGGGTCGACCCATCATCAGTGGGATCGACTCGTGACTTCCCTTATTGGTCGCTATGTGGATTTTTATTTTATAACCGCTTGTTAAATGTATGCCTTCATATCTTGGAGACACTACCGATACTTTTAGACGTTTGGAGAGCATTACGTTAGGCCCCTTTCACACTGGGCGGTTTTCAGGCGGTACAGCGCTAAAAATAGCGCCTGTACACCACCTGAAAAAACCGGCCCCATTCACTCCAGTGTGAAAGCCGGCGGGCTTTCACACTGGAGCGGTGCGCTAGAAGGACGGTAAAAAAAGTTCTGCTAGCAGCATCCTGGGAGTGGTATAGGAGAGGTGTATTCACCGGTCCTATACCGCTCCTACCCATTGATTTCAATGGGACACTGCGGTAATACCGCGGCAATACCGCCGCAAAACACCGCTACGGCGATGCTTTGCGGGGGATTTTAACCCTTTTTTGGCCGCTCACCGGGGGTAAAACCGCCCCGTGAGCGGCCTAATACCGCGGCTAAAACTACGGTAAAGCAGCGCTAAATATAGCGCTGCTTTACCGTCGCCGCGGCTCTCGCCCCAGTGTGAAAGGGGCCTTAGAGGGAGATGTGATCATGGTTACTGCGGACGTGGCATCCCTCTACACATGTATACCCCACTATAGAGGTTTAGAAGCGGTCATACATTTTTTGGAACGTGATGATTCACTTATGTGCCAACAAAAGATTATGTTTTTTTCTTCAGGAGAAAGGCGTGGCTATGGGTGCCAAGTTTGCCCCCAGCCTCGCCAATCTGTTTATGGCCAAATGGGAGGAGGATGTCGTCTATTCTGAACACAGGCCCTCTCTGGTCCTGTGGGCCAGGTTTATAGACGACATCCTCCTCCTATGGAAAGGCACCCCAGATTCTTTAAGTGATTTTTTTGAGTGTCTCAATGCCAATGATCAAGGTATCGCTTTGACGTACGAGTCTAGTTACTCCAAGATCCATTTTTTAGAAATAGAAATTGTCTCTGGACAGTTTAAATTTCAGACTTACTTTAAGAGTACAGACCGTAATAGCTTTATTTCCACGGATAGCTGTCATCATAGCTGGTGGTTACAATCTGTCCCCCGCAGCCAATTCTTAAGACTGTGGAGGACATGCACAGATCTTGACACATACCTCATGCAAGCATCGACCCTAAAACTCAAATTCCTTGAAAAGGGATATGATGAAATGGCACTCGACACTAAATTGCAAAAGGTCTCACTGATGGATAGAAAATCACTTCTTATTCCGAAACCATCTGTTCAATCACAAGATACATTTAAATGTACCATGCTTACCACTTACTCTACTCAACATAGAGATGTCAAAAATATAATCAACCGTCATTGGGGCATTCTTAAGAATGATCATGTTCTTGATACCATTCTTCCCGAAGTACCATCCCTTCAAGGAAAGATTGCGCCCAACACTATTAACCATGTAGGCAAATTTATGTGGACCTAGGGAGTTTGTAAAGGATGTGTAGAGAGCAGACACTAGGCCTTTAGAGTGTGGGTTCAACCTGCACCAATTTTCAAAAGGGGTCAATTGTTTTGGCGTAGAAGTGCACGGAGTGATAAGGGTAGAGAGGTAATGATGAATTTGGGTATAATGAGAATATTATTTTTTTTGGTAGATTCCAGTGTTCCTAATGAAAAGTAAAGGATTTAATACCATCAAAGCAGTAAAAATCATATATATATATATTGAATTTTGTTGAGTTTTGAGACGCCACCAGCGGAATGTCAGAGGATTTCCATAAGCTGGGGGAAAGGAAGGGGTGTCATGTATTCCAGATAATGGTAGATATGGGGGAATATGATTGCTGGAGTATTTAACAGAATCCCATGTTTGAAGAAGGTGTTTCAGAGAAGGATCAAAAACTTTGGAACGAAAAGATGGAGCTGCCCATAATAGGTTGTATATGGTGAGAGGGGAACAGGCCATTTGTACTAGGTATGTCCAAATGGGGCGTTCATAAGTGGTATGCAAAGAAGCAAGTTGTGATATCTGTGCAGCTAGATAATAATGTTTAAGGAAGGGTACAGCTAAGCCCCCTTTAAGACCAGTACGGTATAGAGTGGAAGACGGGTGTCTGTGTTTGTGGTGGTTCCAAATGAATTGTAAAATCTTTATTTGTAGTGAATGTAGTTGTTTACTAGGGATAGGGACAGGTAGAACCCTAAAATAATATAGCAATTTTGGTAGATAAGTCATTTTATTGACATGAATTTTACCAAACCAGGAGAGAGAAAGAGGTTCCCATGAGGCGAGAAGAGAGGCCAAGGATTTAAACAAAGGTGGATAATTGGCTTTAAAAAGGGAGTTGAAGTTGGAAGTTCATTTGACTCTAAGAAATGATAAAGAATCGGGCCAGGTAAAATAATAATAATTTTTAATAGTTTGAAGATGAGTGGTGGATAAGGCAATGTTAAGAGCTTTTGATTTTGATTAATTGATTTGTAGAATGGAGATACTACTAAAGCTTTTTAGTAAAGTAAAGAGATTAGGAAGTGAAGTACGACGGGATGAAATAAACAATAAAATGTAATCGGCAAACATCATTAGTTTTCGATGAAAAGAAGACAATTGAAGTCCATGAATGTCAGAATGTTTACAAATAGCTATTGCTAAAGGTTCAAGTGCTAAGATAAAAAAAAGGAGAAAAGGGGCAGCCTTGTCTAGTGCCTCGATGTATCGGAAAGGATTCAGAAATATGACCTGCTTATTTTATAGAAGCAGATAAATGGGTATGTAGGGCTGAGATCCAGGAAAATAATTGTTTTTTAAAGCCCCATCTACGGGGAGTATAGAAGATGTAATCCCAAGAGATGGAGTCAAATGCTTTACGGATGTCAAGAGAGAGTAACATTGCAGAGTTAGGGTAGGATTTTTCTAAGTGTATTAAGATCGCCCTGCGGATACTGTCTCCTGGACCCCTGAAAGGGACGAAACCTACTTGATCTTTATGTATTAGTTTACCTATGAAGGAATTAAGTCAATTTGCTAATATTTTGGCTAGTAGTTTCACATCAATGTTCAAGAGAGATATAGGTCTGTAATTGGAACAAGAGTGAGGGTCTGTAGAAAAGGGGGGGGGGGGGGGTTGGGATTTTAAAATGAGGTGAGTACACATGGCTAAAAGATGAGTAGATATCAAAAACATGTTTTTATTGGTGAAACAAAGAACATGGCAAAATGACATGATACATGCAGCAATGAATAAAATTGTCAATCACATATTACAGATTAGGGATGAGCCGAACACCCCCGGGTTCGGTTCACACCAGAACCTGCGAACGGACCGAACGTTTGCACGAACGTTACAACCCTATTAATTACAATGGACGCGAACGTTCGAAATCTAAAGTGCTATTTATAACAGCCAATATGCATGTTATTGTCCTAAAAAGGGTTTGGGGACCCGGGTCCTGCCCCAGGGGACATGTATCAATGCAAAAAGACGTTTTAAAAACTGAAGTTTTTTCTGGAGCACTAATTTTAATGATGCATAAAGTGAAACAAAAAAAAAGTGAAATATTCCTTTAAATATCGTACCTGCGGGTGTCTAAAGTATGCCTGTGAAGTGGCATGTGTTTCCCATGTTTAGAACTGTCCCTGCACAAAATGACATTTGTAAAGGAAAGAAAGCCATTTAACCACTTAAGCCCCGGACCAATTTGCAGCCAAAGGACCAGGCCCCTTTTTGCGATTCGGCACTGCGTCGCTTTAACTGACAATTGCGTGGTCGTGCGACTTGGCTCCCAAACAAAATTGGCGCCCTTTTTTTCACACAAATAGAGCTTTCTTTTGGTGGTATTTGATCACCTACGCGGTTTTTATTTTTTGCGCTATAAACAAAAACAGAGCGACAATTTTGAAAAAAAATTCAATATTTTTTACTTTTTGCTATAATAAATATCCCAAAAAAAAATATATAAAACATTTTTTTCCCCTCAGTTTAGGCCGATACGTATTCTTCTACATATTTTTGGTAAAAAAAAAATCGCAATTAGCGATTATTGATTGGTTTGCGCAAAAGTTATAGCGTTTACAAAATAGGGGATAGTTTTATAGCATTTTTATTAATATTTTTTTTTTACTAGTAATGGCGGCGATCAGCGATTTTTATTGTGACTGTGACATTATGGCGGACACATCGGACATTTTTGACACATTTGTGGGACCATTGTCATTTATACAGCAATCAATGCTATTTAAATGCATTGATTCCTGTATTTATGACACTGGCAGTGAAAGAGTTAACCACTAGGGGGCGGGGAGGGGTTAGGTCTGTGACGTGTGTGTTTTTTTTTTTACAGTAGGGGGGTGTGGCTTTACGTCTGACGTCACTGATTGGCTTTCCCGATGACAGGGAACAGCCGATCAGTGACAGACAGTGTAGGAAGCACGGGGAGAGGTTTGTTTACACAGACCTCTCCCTGTTCTTCAACTCTGTGACCCGATCGCGGGACACCAGCGGCGAACGGGTCCGCTGGTCCCGCGGCCGCGGAGCTCAGGACCGGGTCACGCACGCGACGCCGGCGGCGCGCGTGACCCGCGGCTGGGCAATTAAAGGGGACGTACCAGTACGTGCGTGCCGTGCCATTCTGCCAACGTAAATGTGCAGGAGGCGGTCCTGAAGTGGTTAACCTGTCCATACGTCCCTCCTTTTTCCATGATATGGTGGGATACTTTCCTTGTAAAAGGTGTGACGTGTGCAAACACAACGCTTGTGGGTGACGTAAGAATGTTGAGTTTACATCCAATGTTACTAGCAAAGTATATCCAATCAAGATTTTCTGTACATGCGCCACCACACATGTGGTATACATGATCACCTGCCCTTGCGGGAAACAATATGTGGGACGTACCATTCGCCCATTTTCCGTAAGGGTAGGTGAACATATCACTAGGATTAAGGGTGGAGATATTAAGCATAATGTACCAAGGCATTACAGAAAACACCATAACCGTGACCCTATGGGTTCACAGTTTGTCATTATTGACAAATACACCCCCCCTTGGCGAGGAGGGGCCTATACTAGAGGGGTGTCACGGCTGGAAACATATTGGATATATCAATTACAAACTTTTGGTTTAAATATCGAGTGGGACATCAATGCCTTCATCAATCAGGGTTGATGAACCACTATATATTTTGAATTTATTTTTCCTGGGTGCAATATTAAATATATTTATTAACTCTAGATCATCTCATACATTTTTTTGCATTGAATTGGTATAGTTCATCTGTCATCTCATTTATCTATATAGACCCTTTTTTTATTAAATGCCATTTTGTAATATTAATGTCGTCATATATTACTAATGCATTGTATGGACAGTTATTTGTCATTTTTTATATACCATGGTAATTTATTGGGAACACCCTCCTTACCATGGATTCTTAGGAATTATTTAATGGTTATATATATATATATATATGTTTTTTTCCTACATTTCTTTTTATTTTATATGTTCTTATCTATAATTAAGATTATTATTAGTATTCAGACTTTTGTCTGTAAATTGGTAGACTTTTTCTGTTCTGGTGAATCGTTTTCTGTAGATTTAAATATCTAAGAATATTATTCATATATATTTGTACAGATTTGAACAGGAATTTTATACATTCCTGTTTTTAAATTTCTCCTTTTTGTGTGTCTGAGATTGCTGTCATGCTTGTGTTTGACTGCACGTTCCGCTGCTTAAAACGAGGCTTGGATCGCACTGATAGGCGCTGTTGCACATTGGCTCTCCAAACCGAGGCTAGAGACACATGCTGTGTCCTTCCGGTTTCAAAATTGAGGCTTGAGACACACGCGGCGGCGCCATCTTGTCGGAAACCGGAAGTTGATGACGATTGCGCCCCAGACATGTGTCACAGCTGTTCATGGTAAGGGGGGCCTTCTATAGCCATAAATATGCGGTTTTGAGGGCAGGTCAGCACCCCAGATGATGCTTAATCAAGCGAAACGCATCGGGACTGTATGCTGACCTGCTCAACACTGCTGTCTTGTCCTAATAAGCGCTTGTTATTTGGAAGCATGTAAGTGCATTTCCTACTACATTGTTTTAATAAATACCTTTTATATGGAATTATGCTATGTTCCGCCTTCTCTTTTCTTATCTGGCTTCTTTGATGAGTTCCCATCATATTCTGATCCCATTATCTGAGAACAATCCCCGGAAAGGTCTGATCTGCATCCATTAATCTGGGACCCCTGGAATTACATTATTAAGCCTGTTTGACCCACCAAGTATATGCTTGTGTGTGTCATTGTGTTCTGGTAAGCATTTCGTGCTGTTGGTGGTGGATTACGTTTGTCACTTGCTGGGTTGGACACTCACAGAACTGTTATTTGTTCAATAGCCACTCATCATTTTTGGACTGCACATATACTTTTTGGACACTTTATATCTTTGGACTTTTTGTTATCACATATTCAGCTTAAAAAGTTTTTACTTTTTTCTTATTTCAGATTCAGTTTGCATTATATAATTTATGTCACTATATGGTATTTTTTGTGCATTGTTTGAGTGATTTATTCTTCATTTATATTTTGGTAGCACTGCACTTTGCCTTTTATATATCCTTTCCACAAGCGCTTCATGCCTCGCTTTCAAATCGCTCTTCTGCAGGGTAGTCTTCCTGGTCACGGTTGCAGATTAACAGTGGTGAGAACCGGCGGTGTGGAGGACGGTCTATGTGGACAGCTTTACCCTGGATGCTTGCATACTTAGATGTGCCTCTTTTAATCATCAACGATGTAAGTTGCTAATTGTTGTACCTTCATTAAATGTAACCATATTGCTACACTTAGAGGCGCCTCTCTTCTCTTTTATACTCTGTAGCTCCTGCTTCTAATCTCCTTGTGGAGGCGGTCATTTGTGGATGGACATTTATGGTTACACAACCTATCACATTGCTATAATCTTTTTATTTAGACTATAAACTAAAGGACTTATAAATAAATGGTTGTGGAATGAATCATCTGAGTTTCCATTATTTCTTATGGGAAAATTTGCTTTGATATACAAGTGCTTTGAATTACAAGCATGTTTCCGGAACAAATTATGCTTGCAATCCAAGGTTTTACTGTACTGGTTAATGAGCCTGAAGAGTGATTGGACTGTGTGTGGTGCAGCAAGGAAACTATTGGGAAAAATACCTAATGGCTTCTACCGGGGTTTGCACTAAAAGGGCAATTTTCCCCTAACAATGTAAGGAGTCACTCCTACAACGACATCTAATGTAAGAGGCTGCCATAATTTGTACTGTCTACCTATTTTTTCTGCAGTTGTTACTTATTGCAAATTATCAAAAATAATTTTGTAGGGGATTGGTAACCAAATTTATACCCTGGGTTTTAAATACGATAGGTATGCCACATTACTTATTCTTTTATTTAACCACTTCAATACAGAGCACTCCCCCCCCCCCCCCCCTTCCTGCCCAAGCCAATTTTCAGCTTACAGCGCTGTTGCTGTTTAAATGACAATTGTGCGGTCATGCTACACTGTACCCAAACAACATTTTTATAATTTTCTTCCCACAAATAGAGCTTTCTTTTGGTGGTATTTGATCACCCTTGCAGTTTTTTTTTTTTTTTGCTAAACAAATAAAAAAAAGAATGAACATTTAAAAAAAAAAAAAGTTTTCCTTGTTTCTGTTATAAAATTTTGTAAATAAGTATGTTTTCTCCTTCACTGATGGGCACTGATGAGGCTACACTGCCAGGCACTGATATGGTGGCACTGATGAGCACGGATGATGTGGCACCAATGAGGTAGCACTGATGATGGGCACTGATATGCGACACTGATGGGCACTGATAGGTGGCTCTGATATGAAGCACTGATGGGCACTCATAGGCGGCACAGATGGGCACTCATAGGTGGCACAGATGGGCCCTCATAGGCAGCACAGATGGACACTGAAAGGCTGTACTGATGGTACTTATGGGTGGCACTGATGGGCACTGATAGGCAACACTGATGGGCACTGATAGGTGGGCACTGAGCATGAATGGGCACTGATAGGTGGCACTGATAGATGGCACTGATTGGCATCACTCATTAGGAGGCACTGGCAGGTATTGCTGGTGGGGAATGATTGGCATCATGTGTGGGCACACATTGGCATCATGTGTGGGCACACATTGCTCATTGGTCAGGATATCGCAACCACTTTGCCAACGTCATTTTGCTATATGGCGGGCGGCAGGTGGTTAAAAAAATTTTCAACTAATTGATCACGCTAATGTACTATAAAAAAGGTATACACACCTTTTCCGCAGGTCCCCCCAAGACCTAAAAATTATTTCAAGGGTTCATCAGGTGTAAAATGATAGAGAAAGGCCGATCTAATGTCTATAGGGACAAATACCCCCATACCGATCAATTGCATTCGGGACTACATTGACTGGACAGGTAAAAAAAAGCTGGTAATTTTTTTTTTAACCCTTTAAATACCGTAGGTGGTCCCATCAGACAGTATCTGCTGGCATCCATTTTATAATCTTTATTGCCATAATATTTCCCTGAGGAGAATGCAAACAGGTCATATCACATTAGAGGATGTCAGGTTCAGAAGAAGCCTGGAGGGCAGTAGAAATCTGTATTGATTGTTTACTTTTGCTATTAAATATCCTTTGGTTAGCATGGCCAGATTCCCTGCTACCCAAACCCCAGATCATGGCTCACCAACATGTAGCCAGCACTGCATTTCCTGTCAGAGTTAGGGCCAGCATTGACAGGATTTTCTTCACTTCCAAACTGCTCCTTCCCACATACAAATACAGTATATAGAAATTCAAAAGCAGCTGAAGTAGGTCAAGTTTTGGTCAACTTCTGATCAACTGCACCTGCAATGAATTATGTGTCTCAAACTCATGTTAAAATTTTGCTGCATTTGTCTATCAAAACTCTTCGACATAAGCCCTAAGGAAGCGATCTCACTTTTTCCCTTTGACCAGATCTGAGGTCTACTGAATGAATGAGCTTATTGCAACTGAAATGTAACTTGCTGAAACGTTAATTTAACCACTTCACCCTCCTTCATGACCAGGCCATTTTTTGCGATACGGCACTGTGTTAATTTAACTGACAATTGCGCGGTCATGTGACACTGTACCCAAATAAAATGTATGTGTTTTTTTTCCCACAAATAGAGCTTTCTTTTGGTGGTTTTTGATCACTACTGCATTTTTTTTTTTTTGTGCTATAAACAAAAAAATACCAACAATTTTGAAAAAACAAACAATATAATTTACTTTTACTGCTTAAAATTTTTGGAAGAAATATGGCAGTGGGGTCCGTTTTAGATATGGCACCTCATCCCAAGGCTAAATTGCAAAAATGGATGGTTGGGCATAAAGGGATTATTGCGCCCCCTGCAGTCACACTGAGGTGGTTACCATCGGGGTGCCAGCTACAGGGCTCACGCTGTGCCTGCTTTATCGCGGGGATATTTTGGGGTATGTATGCAGTCCTTCAGGAAGTGATGTTGATAAACTATCTGGGAGTGGGTTAGGATTGTGTGACCATGTCCGCTGTGTGGATGTTAGCCCGTTGATCTATGCAGAATATAATCAATGCCCATTAAATCATTATATTTATATTATGTTTTTCTTTTTCTGTAGAATAGTTTTTTCTTAGTATTGGTCCTAGCTTCTTTCTCCTGAGGAAGCCATTTTAATGGCGAAACATGTAGGGAAGAATTGACCCGACAGCACATCAAGGCCACTACTACTTAAAACTCATGTACTTCTTGGAGAAAAAACACAGTGATTATTTTGATATATGTATACTGTGAATATTTGTCTTTTTATGCTATGCTATAATAAACGATATATAGATTTTCTTTAATAAATTGTTATTCTTACTTTAACTGCTATAAAACATTTCCAATAAAAAAAATAATTATAACAAAAAAAAGAAAAAATGTCTTCGTAAAATTTAGGCCAATATGTATTCTGCTACATGTTTTTAGTAAAAAAAATCTGAAAAGCGTATATTGATTGAGTTATGCGAACGTTATAGCGTCTATAAACTATGGTCTATATTTATGTATTTTTTATTTATTTATTTTATATTAGTAATGGCGGCAATCAGCGACTTATAGCAGGACTGTGATATTGCGGCGGGCAATTAGCCGCTAAATTACACTTTTGATACTTTGTGGGAACCAGTGACACTAATACAGTGAACAGTGCTAAAAAATATGCACTGTCACTGTACTATTGACACTGGCTGGGAAAGGGTTAAACATCTAAGGCGAACTGTCTGCCTAGCCAGTGTTTTTGTGGCATGTATATGCTGCTTTTACAAGTTAAAGGGATGGATTTTATTCCCTGTTTTGCAGGAACACAAGCCATTCCTTCCCCCCTGTCAGAACAGAGATCTACTTTGTTTAAGTGGGCAGATCCCCATTCCGTGTGTTTTACACACGATTGGCGGGTGCCGGCAGAAATCCAGTGCCCAGCACCCACAGATCGGCTTCTGCTGTAATTAATCACAGCAGAAACAGGCCGCTGGCAGCGAGTGCGCAAGTCCTCCCAGGCAGAAATGCAAAATCACGTATATATACATGATTCTGCACAGGAGAACCACCCTTTAGCAGTAAATCTGCTATGGGCAGATGGTAAGTGCTAAATAAATGCTTCTATCACCCTTACATCCTACATCATAGATATATGTATGCACACACATTTACACATATATTGCTTCTATCCTCTTCTTTGACCAAACTCTTGTACTTCTGTTTGCCTCTACTTCCTGTGCCCTCTTTATTGTGCCCTACTATGTAGTGTGCATCTTCTACACTCCATTACTTCCTACAGTTTGGCCTTACTTCCTATTCGGCAGCCACAAGTTTGTCAGACTTTGAGTTTGACTTGCCAGCCAGTGGAGGCACAATAGGGAACATCTAAAATGCATCCCTATGTCAGGACCTATTGGACAAGCGAAAACACCACCATGATCTTTAACTGCAGTGAAATACTACTAGGGGCAAAACGGGGCATTTTGTTAGATGAGATAAGTGACTTTCTGGATGTATTTCTTAATTCACATACATTATTGTTTGTTTGTTTTTTTGGCACAATACTACAGTTTCCTGTCACAAACCGATACGGAATTATCTTCGGTTGTACTGTTTCCCCTTTATTAAAATAGCTCTGCTTTACAGAATACATTGCAACAAGGATTAGTGCTATTTTGCAACATGTAAGCTGAAGAGGACTTTATTTAAAACATAAAGTATTAAAAACATCAAGACAAAAAAAATCTTTATAACGCATTAACATATTCTATTTTAGTAAATAATAGTGAATTCGTCTTGAATAGTTGAGAAAAGGATTTTAAGTATCTTCTGACCAAATAAATGTTTACATATTACACATAGTTTAAAGTATTGCCAGGAAGTCACTGTAAAAAAAACAAAAAAAAAACTGATCATATTAATTTATATTTGTGTCAGCAAGTTAAACATAATGTTACGCAATAGAGATGCACCGACTCAGAGGCTATGAACATGTCAGGTTATTAAAGTGGTGTTCTGCTTAAAAAATTTTTTTTTAAAGTCAGCAGCTACAAATACTGCAGCTGCTGAATTTTAATAATCGGGCACTTACCTGTCCCAGTGTCCAGCAATGCGGGGGATCAAAGCCCTGCTCGTCTCCCCCTCCGCTCAGCGGCGCCGGCATTGTAACTTTGGGCGCCCGGCTGTGGCTTCACAGCCGGGCACCCACATGAGCATGGGCGAGCGGCGCCGCGTGCCGAGATTGGCCGCGCCATCATCTGGGACCTGTGTGTGACAAGAGGGAGGGGAGAGAGCTGATCTCCCTTCCTGCGCCGAGGGAAGTGATGTCAAGAGCCCAGGCGCTGAAGGAGGCAGACTACGAGGGACCCCCTATCAACAGGCATTTAGAGTTGAGTAAAAAAAAAATTTCTCAATGTTTTTTTTTTTTTATGCACATAAATTATATATATTTTTTTAGGGTGGAACTCCACTTTAGGTCTAAGTAATTATAAAAGGATAAATATGCTTGATGATACCTACATTTGTAGGGCAGATCTTTATAATTTGTACCATTCAATACAGGTGGGACAGAGGGCTGAATAGGGAGCAGGACTAATAGCACTGAATGGTGGGTATGGCAACATTTTGCTGACTTTGGGAGGAGCTTAAAGTGGTATCATTATAAAAAACCTGAGCCTATACTGCGCTGGGTCAAAAAGTGCATAGTGGAGTGCAGGTGTGCATAATGCACAGAACGCAAGAGGTCAGGTGTATGTAATGCACAGAATACAGACATCAGAGGTACATAATGCACAGAGTGCAGAGGTCAGGGGTAAGTAATGCTCAGGGTCCAGGGAACAGTAGAAAGTAATGCACAGAATTCAGAGGTCATGAGTGAGTAATGCACAGAGTGCGGAGGTCAGAACTTAGTAATGCTCAGAGTGCAGAGGTCAGAAGTAAGTAATGTTTAGAGCACATAGGTCAGAAGTAAGTGATGCTCAGAGTGTAAGGGAAGTAGAAAATAATGCAGAAAGTGCAGAGGTTAGGAGTGAGTAATGCACACAGTGCAGAGGTGAAGATTAAGTAAGGAAAAGAGGGCTGAGGTCAGGAGTGTGTAACACACTGGGTGTAAAAGTCAGAAATACGTAACACACAGAGTTCAGAGGTCAGGAGTAAGTAAATCGCAGGGCGCAGAAGTAAAACATAAGTAAAACCACCACTAACACTCATTCACCCCTCCCTCCCTGACTTGAAACCATGATGCATGTGTGAAACAATGAATGAGAATCATAGGAATGGAAAACATTTGCATAAAATAGGAATGCTGAGGCCTGCCCTTTTGCTGACTATTGTAATTTAGCGACTGAACGTTGCAGGGATGCTACCGATGTGCCTTTTCACCCTTATACATTTTTTTTTTCAAGTACCCCTAATGCCCCATACACACGATCGGACATTGCGACAATAAAATCCATGGATTTTTTCCAACAGATGTTGGCTCAAACTTGTTTTGCATACACACGGTCACACAAAGTTGGTCGGAAATTGCGAACGTCAAAAACGCGGTGACGTAAACGTACGACGAGCCGAGAAAAATTAAGTTCAATAGCCAGTGCGGCTCTTCTGCTTGGTTCCCAGCATGCGTGGAACTTTGTGCGTCGGAATTGTGTACACACAATCTGAATTTCCGACAACGGATTTTGTTGTCAGAAAATTTGAGTTTCAGATCTCAAATTTTGTGTGACGGAAATTCCGATGGAAAATGTCCGATGGAGCCTACACACGGTCGGAATTTCTGGCAAAAAGCTCCCATCGAACATTTTCCGTCTGAAAATCCGACCGTGTGTACAGGGCATAAGTGTACTGCTGTGTACCCCATGTTGGGAACCCCTGATGTAGAGTATGACTAGTTTCATGCACCAATGACAGAAGGACTATCTGAAATTATGCTCTAAACTGTCACATTTATTGTGAAACTGGATTCATACCTATGCTTTTTCCCCCACTGTTTTTTCCATTAAAATCAATAGAAGTACATCAAAACACATGTGAATGCACGCAGTGTTGTCACACTTTTTCAATGTGTGTTACATTGCTACTGTATGTATTCAATGACAGCATGGTTCATATTGCACATCATCTTTTTATGCATTTTTATTTATACATTTTTTACATAGTATTAACACAGAAGCGTTACAAGCTAGAAAAACAAAAACAATACAACACAAACCACCCTACAGTGGGTTTACTAAATACCTAAGAGTAACACAAACTAAACAGATATGGGTCATATGACCTGGAGTTCCACCCAGAAATGGAACTTCTGCTAATCGGACCCCCCCCCCCCTCCGGTGCCACATTTGGCACCTTTCAGGGGGGAGCAGATACCTGTCAAATCCAGGTATCTGCTCCCACAAAGTTTGCTGCAATCTTGTGCAGCGATCTGCACAATGTTCGGCCCTTCTTCTCCCCCCTCTGCCTTCTGGGAGACACAAAGGTTCCAGAAGACAGCGGGGACCATTCAGAAAGTGCAGCACCATTCACGCATGTGCAGTAGGATACAGGCTATGAAGCCGTAAGGCTCCACTTCCTGTTTCCCTTAGTAAGGATGCCGGCACCTGCACTCGGAGCCGAGGGATGGGTCGGCTTCGGGTGAGGACATTGAATGTTCCCTGGACAGGTAAGTGTCCTTATATGCAGTATTTGTAGCTGCTGACTTTTAATATTTTTTTAGCCAGGCGGAATCTATAGATAGATATATATATATATATATCTATAGATATATAAATTATATCAAGGACTTTACTGGACGTTGGTTGTAAGTATTGTAGCTTTTTAATCTATGCATTTATTAATCTATCAATTTTATTATTCGTTTTAATTGTATTTATGTTAAACTGTACAATAGTATAGCTTTTAGCTCTTGGTATCGTACTGTGCTCCTGTGTCTATATTTTCCCATGGTTACCCGCTTTGCTAGCCACTTGGTTTTTGTGCTAATGTGGCATATAAACCAATTCAAAGATGGCCCCCAGCAAAGCCTGAGGAAGCAGCACGCATGCTCCGAACGTGCACATCTACTGACACTGTACCTGGGAGTGGCGTCTCTGTGTATCTTGCATCGCTGATCTTTGTCCCAGCTTTCCGGGAATGCTGGAAACCACCAGTGTGGCTGGATCATGGGCAGTGACCTCACCCAACAACAGCAAGCGGCACCAGGCATCACTCCAGGACAGTGCGGCTGATTCCTATACACTATGCTGGAAAGATTTGCTCGTTTGTGAGTGCTTCCATAATTAATTTTATCCATTAAATGTCTCATTGATACACTTAAAAGGCACTGCTTTTTGTCTTATTTGTGATTGCTGAAAAAACAGGCATGGGACAGAGAATTAACTGATCCGGGTTCACTGCGGGCCAGCGTGCGTTCCACGGAGGGCGTAAGTGGCGTTACTGTTTGTAAAACTGGGCGTCATCAAGGACATCACTTACGGTTTTGCATAATCAATTTTATATCCGAGGAGCGATACCTCCTCTATCATTAACCAATGAAATGTTACCAATTCCAATAGGTGTAATAGCACCAACTTCCTCCACCAAAATGACATCACTTCCTGTGTAAAATTTACATATGCAATCGTTAAAAAAACCTCTCCATACACATCATAGAGATAATTTCTTTCTACATCATAACATTTTATGTGACAAAAAATACATATATATAAATTCTGTTAAAATAGAATATTGGATAAAAATAAAAAGAAGAATGCAAAATAAAAAATGAATAAATAAAAATAAAATAAAAATAATTAATATAAATAATATTAAATAAATAATAAAATAATATTAAAATAAAAATGAAAATGAAAATGAAATTAAAATAAAAATAGAAATAAAAAAATAAAAAATATGATAATGTAATATTGATAAATAGAAAAACAAAAATAAAAATGTTCAGATTGTACCAGTGGAATAGGGGTAGCTCTTCTAGCCTAATAAACTCATGATACCCATCAAACAATATAGATTCTACCAATTGTATAAGAAACTATTTAAATCGAGTTCTATGTTCAAGCCAAATGGACTAATAGTACCCAGCCTATGGATCCTTTGGGTTTCATTCTGGGAGATGGCCTTCTTGAGATTAGACCCTCTGCATTGTGCCTCTACCCTATCTATTCCACAAAAGGTCAACCCTCTTGGATCTCTATTGTGTAACAGTCTATAATGATTAGACAAACTGTGGTGCCTGAAACCCTTTCTGATTTTATTGACATGTTCTCTCAAGCTTACACCCAGCCTCCCTGTGGTTCTCCCTACATATTGGAGACCACAGGGACAGGACAAGAGATAGGTGGCATGTGTAGTTCTACAAGTGATGAATTTCTTGATCTCAAAAGCTTTCCCATGGGAGTGAGACTTGAAATGCGTAGTCGTCCTATTCCTATACTTGGAGGTTCTTCAGATTACACATTTTCCACAACTAAAAAATCCTGTTTGATCTAAAAAAGTATAAGGGGGGATTCATAACATTGTGTGCCAACTTTAACTGTAACATTGGAAGTTTAGTATAAATAAACTGTGGTTTGTCTGGTAAAATATTTTTTATTTTTTATTTTGAACTCTCTATCATTTAATAGTAGGGGCCAATGTTCTCTAATTATTTTTTCAAACTTTTTGTATTGACGAGTGAAACCTGTTATAAAAGCTATTCCACAGTCCCTTCTTTTGTTTTCCTTTTTCTTAAAGCGGAATTCCACCCAAAAAAATGTACTTTAATCAACAGCCTTATCCATCAGCATGAACATTTGGAAAAAAATTTTTTTACCCCCTCCTTCAGCGCTGCCACTTCCTCTCTGCGGCACTTAACGTAATTTCCCTCGGCGCATGTGCTCGCTAGTGCTCCTGGGAGATGTGTGTCATCCTTTCCCAGGAGTCAGTGGGCAGTGCCGAGGGGCGAGAATAACGGGGGGGTGTGCACTTCCGCCTCCGCCGCCCGTTGTGATGGCAACCAGAGAAGTTTCCACCGCTATGTGTGCTTAATGCGCATGTGCGAGATCGGGCAGTGCACGCTGGTTAATTCAGCAGCACCATATCTCGGGAAGATCATCCTTGTGGGCTTCCCCTGCCCACAAGCAAGATGGGAAAGCACAAGAAGAAGAAATATAAGGTTTAATTTTTATATAAAATACAAACTATAGCAGCGTAATAGAGAAGAGTAATGTGTGTCACATTATAATAGTATGCTTATAATAGATGGATTTAAAAAATAAATTGCTAGATGTCGTTGGAACACGCTTTAAATAGAGGATCTCTATCTACATCTCTTATTTCTTTCGTTTTCTTCAGATCTTTTAGATTGTAACCCTTTTCATGGAATCTTTCTAAAAAATTATTTCAGCCTGTGCATGACAATCCTCTCTCTTATCGCAATTCCTTCTCACCCTCAGCATCTGGCTTTTGGGAATGCCCCCTAGCCATCTTGGATGATGACAACTCTCCAATGGGATGGAATTTCTATCGACATCCTTAAAATACATCCAAGCTTTTAATTTACCATTCTCCTTGTATATGACAAGATCCAGGAAGTTGATTGCTTCGTAGACTCATCATCTTGTGTTGACATGTGTCATGATACATTTACATATCAAATGACACGTCAATGCGTGTCATGATGCACATCAGTGTGCATCTAAATGTGTGCATTGAAATGTGTTTTGATGAATTTCCATTTATTTCAATGGAAAATACATCAAGCAAAAATACAACAATGTGAATCCAACCTGAATGTGAAATAAACATGACCACCAATACCTTGCATATTTGTAGATAGAATTTAGGATGATATATAAGACACAGACTACAACAAAATAGTATGGCAGGAGAAATATCACAGCAAAAGTTGGTTTTGCTAATTTATCTTTAGACTATTCATTTTTTTCTTGTTTTTTTGGGAAGAATGGGGTAAATACTGCGCTGTATATGTACCGTTTGTTAGAAATGTGGAGCAGCTGACATTGCCGAAAGACTATCGGTGAAGTAAGGTTTGTGTGTATATAAATGTAGCGCTAAAAGGAAAATAGTTCTATTTAGGAACTGGTATTTTTGTTTATATGTTTAGGTGTGATACCTTGTACAAAAAGCACAAGAGTAAAAAGGGAAAAAAAGGGGCAATTTCCCAAATACAGCTTGTCTGTCTCTGTACCATATAAACAAACATAAAAATTATAATAAGTACAAAACCTTATTAGAGCGTAAATATAGGTGTAAAAATTACATAAAAAATAATTTTATGCAATAAAACCCAATTAAAAGAGGGGGTTTTTAAGATTACACATGTGATTAAATAGTGAATAAAATAACAGGTGATACCGTGATAAGAGCAGTGTGTGACAATTATATAAAAAAATGACTTGTGGTAAAATAATCATAAAAACACAAAACTGAGATTAAAGTGCTAAGTGGAAGCAGCTATATAAATAAATAAATAAATATATAGTGAAAAAGTCCATCTAAAATTGGTTAGTGAGTGAACCAGTGACGTTTAATTTAGATCCATATAAGAGATGGCTAGTGACCAAACGGATGACACTGTTCAAATAGGTGTCCCACGTGCTGGGTGTACCCCAGACGACGTCTATGAGGACGAAACGCGTCGGGTGGACCACTACGACAGCACAACGCCATTTCTCCGCATTTATAAACAGGCCTGTTTTACTTCCATAAATGTGAGTGTTTTTAATCTGTTTTTATACTATTAAAATCATTCTAAACGGTATTACACTATGCAAGACTTTCTTTTCATTACAATTTAATAACACGATTGGAATATGAAATATTGACGCCCATTCCCCATCGGCCGTCTACCCTCCGGATGTTCATCCGCCCATGCTGTATTGAGGTACACCTTGGAACCATTGCGTGGAACAAGGATCTGCCAACCCCATACTAATAAGCTCTTGCGACTTGTGAGGCATATGCCCCTTCAAGTCCAATATTTCTGGTAAGCCTTATTCCTATAGGCTTAGTTGTCATCAGTCAACAATCACCTCACCCAGCACGTGGGACACCTATTTGAACAGTTTCATCCGTTTGGTCACTAGCCATCTCTTATATGGATCTGAATTAAACTTCACTGGTTCACTCACTAACCAAGTTTAGATGGACTTTTTCACTATATATTTATTTATTTATTTATATAGCTGCTTCCACTTAGCACTTTAATCTCAGTTTTGTGTTTTTATGATTATTTTACCACAAGTCATTTGTTTATATAATTGTCACACACTGCTCTTATCACGGTATCACCTGTTATTTTATTCACTATTTAATCACATGTGTAATCTTAAAACCCCCCTCTTTTAATTGGGTTTTATTGCATAAATTATTTTTATATGTAATTTTTACACCTATATTTACGCTCTAATAAGGTTTTGTACTTATTATAATTTTCTTGTTTTTTTGGCTGGAGTTCTGGTTTAAAGAGATTTTACAGATGTTTTTAATTATTTGAAGCCACTACATGGAACTGCCTGGCATGCTTTGGCCACCCTGGGAGTTTCATTGGTTTTAAATGCATTTCTAAGGCTGGCCTGCGTCTCTTCTCCAGAGAGAAAAAGTTTAATGCTTGTAGTCTTTCCCCATAGCTGAGATCCTCTAGTCCCTTAGCTTTGTTGCCATTCTCTGGACTCACTCCGGTTCCAGCACATCCTTCCTGAGGACTGGTGCCCAGAACTGGATGGCATACTCAAGATGCAGCAGAATCAGAGCCCTGTAGAGTGGGAGAATTATCGTTATATCTCTGCAGTGAATCCCCTTTTTAATACATGCCAATATTCTGCTTGCAGCAGCTTGGCATTGCATGCCATAGCTGAGCCTCTCATTTACTAGAAACCCCAGGTATTTTGCCATCCTAGATTTCCCCAGAAGTTCTCCCCCTAGCGCATAACTTGCGTTCATATTTTTAGCACCCAAATGCATTACTTTACATTTTTCAACATTAAACCTCATTTGCCATGTAGTTGCCCAGCCCATTATTTTATTTACAGGTACCAAAATCCTATCGGAGCTTGGAGAATACCACGATTCAAATACATTTGCGTACTTACTATATATCTACACTATGTTGTGTTCTTTTTGTTTTTGGTTATGTCATGGTTTTAACCGATCACCACATGTGTGAAGTGATCCAATTTTATATGTATTAATAATTGTTTTTTTTCTACATTAGTGGTGTTGCTGCCTTTAAAATCCTATCCAGATTTTTCCTTTTTCCACACAATAGGGATGTGGCAGCAATCCACCACTTTCTGACACAGTGAAAACATATTCATACATTATTTTATTTAGGTTTTCTTTTAAGGTTTCCACATTCTGCGCAGAAGTTATTGCGCTGCTTAACTTTGTATCATCTGCAAATACTGCGCTTGAGCTGGTTATCCTATTCGCTATATCGTTTATGAATAAATTAAACAGAATTGGTCAGGACAAACCCTTTTGGGACCCACTTACCACATTGGACCTTTCCGAGTACTCGCTATTTATCACCACCCTTTGGAACAACCCCTGTAGCCAGTTTTCAATCCAGGTACTCACCCTATGGTCCATGCCTACATACCTCAGTTTGTAAAACGTTTCTGGGGAACTGTACCAAATGCCTTTGCAAAATCCAGATACACCACATCCACAGGCCTTCCTTTATCTAGATGGCAGCTCACTTCTTCATAGAATGGTAATAGATTGGTCTGGCAAGAACGATTCTTCATGAATCCGTGCTGATTACCACTAATGATACTGTTTTCATTACTAAAATCTTGTATATAGTCCCTTATTATCCCCTCCAATAGCTTGCAGACTATTGATGTTAGGCTAACTGGTCTGTAGTTCCCAGGGATTTATCTTTTTAAAATATTGGTACCTCATTGGTTTTTCTCCAATCAGAGGGTACCATCCCAGTCCGTAAACTGCTTGTTAAGGTAAAAGGTTTTTCATCTTTATGCATTCTCTGCATTAGGGTAAAAAAAACTTTTCAAAAGCTTCTCCCCCCAGCCCCCTTTTAAACACTTACCTGAGCCCTATCCTGCCCATCTGCAACATCTCTTCCCCCCTCTCTTTCTTCTCGCAGGAGACTCAGCAGCAGGTGGAGTCCTTGGCTCCTGTCAGCCTTACAGGAGGGAGCAGAGGTGGGGCTGAGCCATGCTGTGTGTCAATAGACACACACAGCCAGGCTTGGGATCAAGCTTGCACATGTGCCCCAATTGCAAGAGACTTGCTAAGGGTGCACTCAGAGAAGAGGAGGAGCTAAGAACGCTGGGGGGGGGGGGGGGGGCAGAAGAGGAAGTTTGGGGCTGCTCTATGCAAACCCATTGCACGGAGCAGCTAAGTATAACATGTTTATTTTAAAAAAGCCTTTACAATCACTTTAAATATATTAGGGCATTTGATCGCTCCATGGAATCTAGGTACGTTCCTTTTAATCCTAACATGCATATGCATATGCTAGTTCACCTTAGCTTATCTCTGCTTTACTATAGCAAACTATTGAAACTACTTATCATTTTCCATTGTGATGACGAGGTCCCAATGAAAGCTGCAGGATGGTTGTAAACACTTTCAATCTCTGTATAACTTGTCACATGATTGTCCTGGAATTGTTTACTTTGTGTAGCAATATAAATTCTTGCATTGATACATTTATTGTGCATACAGTTGCAATTAAGATAATGAGAATAACTGGCAAATAAAGTAGTTCAGTTTTTTTCTGTGTATATGTTGTGCTTAGGATAAAATGTATGCTAAGGCAACATCTATTGTAAAAGGAATATAGTACTAAAAAAAAGGGAATTTATAGTGTTATCTTTATTTATTTATTTTTTGTAAAAGACTTGCTTAAGGTAAAGAATCTTATTATTATATGTCAACATAAAAAAAAAAGTTTCTATGTATGGTTTTCAATTACTGTATATGTAAACGGGGTTGGCCATATTTGGAATTAAATATGTAAACTTTGCTGTAAGATTTGTAGTTTCAAAAGGAAGTTGCCCGTTGACCTTATAATCCTGGTTTTGGTGATATCTTATTCTAACAGTTGTGAAAGGATTAGTTCAGCTTTTCAGGAAAAATGAAAAAGGTGTGAATACTGTATGCCCTCCTATGACCCCGATGCATGCTGTACTTACTGTGATCAGCTGTAAGTGCCCATGCAGCGGCTGCAGCGGTTGTGGGATTTGCTATCCCTACTCTTCTCCCTCTTCTTTCAGCAGACTCTCTTTGCTGGTGCTGACCAATCAGCATTGCTCTGATCTGTCCTTCAGCACTGCAGAAAGGACAGGGACAAGAGCTGGAATTTCCAATCCCCAGACCACTGTAATGGTTGCTTGAGCATTGACAGCTCATTTCCCACAGAGGTAGCAGGGGTGGGGCGGGTATACAGTGTTAGTTCCCCTTTTCAATATTTCTGAAAAGGTTTACAATTTAAGCAGGAAGGCAGCTAATTAGCTAAAAGTGGTCCACTTACAAGGCTTCCATTCATTTTTTAGTGTTCTCCTGATTCATATAAATGCATCCCATCTAAAAGTCCTCTAGGAGGCCATGTGCCAACTTATTTGGGCAAACAAAGCTCTGGAAGAGTGATGTTTTTGCACTATTAATGAAAGCCTATCATTTCCCAAACTCACAAAATACAACAGAGCAATCAAAATTATCCAATTAATGAAAATAATTGTCTGCAGTAACTGTTCGACTGAGAATTTTCACCTATTCAATTTTCAGAATGAAGTTTGTTGAGTTGGGTGGTGCTGGCAGGGCCATGCATGGCTCAAATTTTGGCTGATTCAGCAGAAATTGGCCAAAGTATGAGCCATATATAGCCAGCATAAAAATGGACCTGAACTCAAAAAGTAAAGATTTGCTTTTCTATAAAGAGCATTTAAACATGTTTATTGTGCTTATGCGGTACTCTAAAAAAAAAAAAAAAAAATGTACCTTTTGCCTTGAATTCCACCTGAAAAATAGGAATGTGAGGGTACATAGGCACTCCTATCTTTACCCCCCCCCCCCCCCCCCCCGCACTGAATGAACTGTTTTTAAACCCAGACTTTAAAGAGGAGCTTTACACTTGCTTCAAAACATGGCTTCAGACATGCTTTGTTAAAGCTCTCTGAACGCCAGTCAAAGCTAAAATGGTTAGCTTACAGTCCTGTTTACACCTGCTTTTGCTTCGTGCTTCGATGAGACTTTGGGGGGCTTTGGTGGGGCAACGTTGGGGCTTTGGTGGGGCTTCGGTGGGGCTTCAGTGAGGTTTCGGTGGGGCTTTAGTGGGGCTTCAAGCTAGCTTTGCTAGCGTTCAGAGAGCTTTAACAAAGCCTGTCCAAAGCCTTGTTGAAGCCAAAGCAAGTGTAAATGAGCCCTAATAGAGACCTGGATACCGGCCATGATTTACCATTTGGCGCATATAGCTGAGAGTTCTGTGAGCACTAAAAACATCCCAGTTCTTGCATGGCCAGCATACTCACTGGACATGTCACCCATTAAGCATGTTTGGGATGCTCTGGATCGGCGTATACGACAGCGTGTTCCAGTTCCTGCCAATATCCAGCAACTTCGCACAGCCATTGAAGAGGAATGGACCAACACTCCACAGGCCACAATCAACAACTTGATCAATGCTATGTGAAGGAGATGTGCTGCATTGCGCGAGGCAAATGGTGGTCACACCAGATCCTGACTGGTTTTTGGACCCCCTCGACCCCCCCCCCCCAATACAGTAAAACTTCACATTTAAGAGTGGCCTTTTATTGTGGCCAGCCTAAAGCACACCTGTGCAATAATCATGCTGTCTAATCAGCATCTTGATATGCCATACCTGTGAGGTGGATGGATTATCTCGGTAAAGGAGAAGTGCTCACTAACAGAGATTTAGACAGGTTTGTGAATAGGGATGAGCTTTGAGTTCGAGTCGAACTCATGTTCGACTCGAACATTGCCTGTTCGCCGAACAGCGAACAATTTGGGGTGTTTGCGGCAAATTCGAAAATCCGCAGAACACCCTGTAAAAGTCTATAAGAGAAATGTAAAGTGCTAATTTTAAAGACTTATATGCAAGTTATTGTCATAAAAAGTGTTTGGGACCTGGGTCCTGCCCCGGGGGACATGTATCAATGCAAAAAAAAGTTTTAAAAATGGCCGTTTTTTCGGGAGCAGTGATTTTAATAATGCTTAAAGTAAAACAATAAAAGTGTAATATTCCTTTAAATTTCGTACCTAGGGGGTGTGTATAGTATGCCTGTAAAGGGGCGCATGTTTCCTGTGCTTAGAACTGTCCCTGCACAAAGTGTAATTTCTGAAGGAAAACAGTAATTTAAAAGCACTCGCGGCTATAATGAATTGTCGGCTCCCCGTAATACAGAGAACAGTCATTGAAAGTCATTGATAAGAAAAAAAAATGCGTGGGGGTCCCCCCAAATTCAATTACCAGGCCCTTTAGGTCTGGTATGGATATTAAGGGGAACCCCGTGTCAAATAAAAAAAGAAATGAAGTGGGGTTCCCCCAAATATCCATATCAGACCCTTCAGGTCTGGTATGGATTTTAAGGGGAACGCCACGCCAAATGAAAAAAAAATGGCGTGGAGTTCCCCCCAAAAATCCATACCAGACCCAGGGTCCAACGATGATGTCCAGCGCAGCGCATCCTGTCTCCACCGGAGACACTGCAGGAATCTCGGCAGCCTGACAGGTCTCTTAGCTGAGGAGGACGGGGCCACCCGTCACGTGACCCCATCACCCTCTGACGCAAGGGGAAACCCGGGCTTCCCCAGTGATGTGCGGGTGACCCCGCCCCCCTCTGATGTAACCCCCCTCTGATGTACCACCAAAGCACCCTCCCAATGTTGAGGGCATGTGGCCTGGTACAGTTCAGGAGGGGGGGGGGGCGCTCTCTCGTCCTCCCCCTCTTTTCCTGCGGCCTGCCAGGTTGCGTGCTTGGATAAAGGGTCTGGTATGGATTTTTGGGGGGAACTCCACACCATTTTTTTTAAAATTTGGCATGGAGTTCCCCTTAAAATCCATACCAGACCTGAAGGGTATGGTATGGATATTTGGGGGGAACCCCACTTCATTTTTTTTTATATTTGACGCGGGGTTCCCCTTAATATCCATATCAGACCTGAAGGGCCTGGTAATTGAATTTGAGGGGACCCCCACGCATTTTTTTTTATTTTTATCAATGACTTTTAATGACTGTTCTCTGTATTACGGTGAGCCGACAATTCATTATAGCTGCGAGTGCTTTTAAATTACTTTTTTTCCTTCAGAAATTACACTTTGTGCAGGGACAGTTCTAAGCACGGAAACATGCGCCCCTTTACAGGCATACTATACAAACCCCCTAGGTACGAAATTTAAAGGAATATTACACTTTTATTGTTTCACTTTAAGCATTATTAAAATCACTGCTCCTAAAAAAACATCAGTTTTTAAAACTTTTTTTTGCATTGATACATGTCCCCTGGGGCAGGACCCAGGTCCCCAAACACTTTTTAGGACAATAGCTTGCATATCAGCCTTTAAAATTAGCACTTTTGATTTCGAACGTTCGAGTCCCATAGACTTTAATGGAGTTCTAAAGTTCGTGCAAATTTTCGGTCCGTTCACAGGTTCTGGTGCGAACCGAACCGGGGTTGTTCAGCTCATCCTTATTTGTGAACAATATTTGAGAGAAATAGGCCTTTTGTGTACATAGAAAAAGTCGTAGATCTTTGCGTTCAGCTCATGATAAATAGGGGCAAACACAAAAGTAATTTTGCTCAGTATATATATATGTGTATATATATATATATATATATATATATATATATATATATATATATATATATATATATATATATATATATATATATATATATATATACAGTATATATACACATACTGTATATATACAGTATATATATTAAAACCTTGGTTTCAGAGTAACTTGGTTTAAGAGCGTTTTGCAAGACAAGCTAAATTTTGACTTGATATACAAGCGACGTCTTGATATACAAGTAGCGTCATGTCACAACTGAGTATAAAAGAGAAGAAAGGAGCCTCTAAGTGTAGCAATATGGTTAAATTTAATGAAGGTACAACATTTAGCAACTCACATGGTTGATGATTAACCACTTGCCGACCGACTCACGCCGATATATGACGGCAAAGTGGTTAGTTCCCGCGAATCGCCGTACAGGTACGTCTGTACCTTTAAGGGCAAAATCAGGTGCGTGCACGCCCGCTGCACGGCGGGGAACCCAATGCAAGAGCGATCTCGCATGCACGAGAGCAGGAACAGGGATTTGTGTGTGTAAACACACAAATCCCTGTTCTGTCAGGAGAGGAGAGACATATCGTTTGTTCCTACTAAGTAGGAAAAACTATATGTCTCTTCCTCTAGTCAGTCCTATCCCCCCACAGTTAGAGCACACCTAGGGAATGCAAAATATAATGCCCCCTAGTGTTAACCCCTTCTCTGCCAGTGACATTTACACAGTAAACAATGCATTTTTATAACACTGATCGCTGTATAGATGTCAATGGTCCCAAAAATGTGTCAAAAGTGTCCGATCTGTCTGCCGCAATGTCGCAGTACCACTAAAAATCGCAGATCACCGCCATTACTAGTAAAAAAAATAATAAGAAGAAGAATGCCATAAATCTTTCCCATAGTTTGTAGACGCTATAACTTTTGCGCAAACCAATCAATATACGCTTATTGCGATTTTTTTACCAAAAATATGTAGAAGAATATATATTGGCCTAAACTGAGAAAGAAATTTGTTTTTTAAAAACATTTTTGGGGATATTAATTATAGAAAAAAGTAAAAAATATTGTTTTTTTTTCAAAATTCTCGCTCTTTTTTTGTTTATAGCGCAAAAAATTAAAACCGCAGTGGTGATCAAACACCACCAAAAGAAAGCTCTATTTGTGGGAAAAAAGGATGTAAATTTTGTATGGGTACAGTGTCGCACGACTGCACAATTGTCAGTTAAAAAGGACGCATCGGTGTATCGCAAAAAATGGCCTGGTCATTAAGCAACCAAATCTTCCAGTCTGTAAGTGGTTAAAAGAGGCACATTTAAGTATGCAGGCATCCGGGTGAAGCTGTCCACATAGACCATCCTACGCACTGCCATCATCCCTTCCACACTGCACTTCACAAGAGATTCAAGCCTTGCTCTACTGCAGGGTAGTCTTCCCGGTCACGATTGCAGACTGACAGCGGTGAGAGCCAGCAGTGCGGAGGACGGTCTATGTGGACAGCTTTACCCTAGATGCCTGCATACTTGGATGTGCCTTTTTTAATCATCAATCATGAGAGTTGCTAAATGTTGTACCTTCATTAAATGTAACCGTGGCACCTCTCTTCTCTTTTATACTCTGTAGCCCCTGATGGCTTTAGTTTCTAATCCCCTTGGGGAGGCTGCCATTTGTGGATGGACATTTTATGGTTACACAACCTATACCTACACCACAACCTTGCTATAACCTTTTATATGGAGTATAAACTGAAAGACCTACGATTATGGAACAAAAGTTTTCATTATTTCTTATGGGGAAATTCGATTCATATACAAGTGCTTTGGATTACAAGCATGTTTCTGGAACAAATCCAAGGTTTTACTATATATATATATATATATTTATTTATTTATTTATTTATAATGCAACATGGACTACAAATATTATGAGCAAATATGACCATTTTTTTTTACATTTTACAATAAGCAACATCGCTAATATATTAGTGGTCGGTCAGAATAATGCCACAATAACATTCACAATATCCACTAAATTCAATACTTTTTTGAGCAACTAATATGTACTGTATACTGTTTTTTGATAATTAGAAATAGTGTGTTAACAGCCATCATCAGCTGAAAGCCTGTAACACAAATGCTGTATGTAAACTCATATCTATTCAGAATGCAGGGACAGGTAAAAGGGTAAAGTTTATAAAGGGCCAGTCTATGTAGACACAGCAGCTCTTATCTTTTGCTGTATTTTTCTTCCTGTACAAATAGTTAAACATTGTTGAAATTAATGAAGAGCCAAGAAAAATACTCCATATTTAGCCACGTTATGTTATATAAGACAGGTGGCATGTGAGTGTTGTTTTCTGATCACTATCTACAAATGGTCTGATGCTTTTTAATGGTTCTGCTATCTTTAAAGGGATTATGACACAACTTGTGATTTTATCAGGCAAGCATGAATGTAATGCTAGGTGTGATTGAACATACAGGTGCTCTTTTTAAAACAAAGAATATTATTTATTAGCCTTCCCGCACAGCTTAACCTCTTCATTGCTTGACCAATGTTTCACTATTTATTTTTTTCCTAAATTGTTAATTTATAAATGTTCTAAAAAAAACTATAGGAAGTCAGTAAAGCTGCTGCACCACTTTTCTGGCATAAATCCCTCTTGTTATAGTATTGCACCATATTCATGAAGCATATGCGAAACACTTTAAGCTGTGACATTGATTTATATACCAAATTTCTAAATGCAAAATAAAATACTGACAGTTTGTGGTGGATTTACTAAAGGCAAATAGACTGTGCACTTTACAAAGTGCAGTTGCACTTCTCAAGAGCAGTTTCTCCATAGCTTAGAAAATTAGCAAAAGCTTTACTGACTTTTATCATCCAATCCTGTGCAAGCAAAAATGTATAACCCTTTATTTGGCCGCTAGTGGGTGTTAAAAGTGCCCCGCTAGTAGCCTAAAAGCTCCTCTGAAACGACGGTAAAGCGCCGCTGAAACTAGCGGCGCTTTACTGCCGACGCCCTTGCGCTGTTAGTGTGAAAGGGACCCTTACAGAAAATCTGTAAGGGGAACTTACACTGGACCCTGTTCCCATCACACCGGGTCCTGCTAACCTGGAGAATGACAATCATCCGTTCTGACACATTGTATCGCCGCTTTACCAGTCATGGATTTAAAACCCCTCTAGCTTTCTCTCCTCTTTGCCTGCGGTGACAGAATGGGCTATGTGGGTGCTAAATGGTCGGCACCACCCATGTGCTGGCGCCGACCAATTAGAATGCTCCTAAATGTACCTCCTGACGAGGTAGGTTTTGGAGATTAAGCCAAGGAGATTTCTAAGCATGGAGAAGCGGCTATACGAGGTGTCAGAACAGGTGATCGTCACGCTCCAGGTCAGGGGGACTGGGGGGGGGGGGTGAGGAGGGGGTCCTGTGTAAGTTCACCTTACAGATTTTTCTGTAGAGGTGAACTTACCCTTTACGTACACACTCTGGACAGGTACATGAATTTGGTGCATGCTTGCACCACTTTTAGAACAAATGAGAGACACTTTTGCAAAATCTGTCTGCACCAGTGTTTATGAAAAAGCAGAGAATCTATAGAATAAAAAGACAGTCATGTTTTTTATTTTTATGTAATGTACATTTTCAGTACAAATATATTATTATAATTTCATTATGTTCAACTAAAATAAAAGTCTTAGAGACTGTATCAAGTTAATAAATTACAAATATATCCAAAACTCCAAATTACACAGACTTGCAAAACCACAAAAAAAAATACAATGCACAAAATTGTAAATAAGCAATGCATTAGAGACTTTTATTACTTTTACTGGAATGTAATTCATGCAATTTGTCTCTTATCCCCAATAAAATATAAAAAAGTTGATCTAAACCAAAACAAAAATCTCATATTAGCTTTAACAGGTTAATATAAATTCAAAATCACAATGTTTAAATCTGGAGCTCTCAACTGGTGATACTTTCATGAAGATCGATGTGCAAGTATCTCTTGTGGGGTAATAAGGCTTTGTTCTTGTCTCCCATTTGCTGTACTTCACTGTCACCCTGACATACGAGCCCCTGACAAAGATTGCACATTGAGCAGGCATGTTCTTCCGCTGTTAACCTCAGAAATCCCACCTAGCCATCGATGGAGTGAGAGCATACAGACAAAAGGTGGCTGAAAAAAGCTAGAGGAAATCAACCAATCCTAAAATGCATAACAGTAATACAAGCAATGTAAAACAGGTATTTGATGAAAAAAACAACTTGCACAATACACTTTTTCTTCGCTCCCTCAGTACTCCATTCTACTGCTAAAGAAGACAGGAAGCCCCATGCAAGCTCAAAGTCATGATTCGATGCCTACACAGAACTGAAGACTCTGTTCTTACCCAGATAAACCATGATGCTTATGAATTCTGAATTCCTGTTCTCAGGGATTTTTTTCAGGGGAAACACAGTTCCGGCACCTCCAGCACTCAATGGATTCTATGGCAAAGTGTGCTTAGAGTCAATTGATGCTGACTGCTGGGGATCTATTGTCACTGGGGATCTATTTTTTTTGTGGGGGTCTATTGTTGCTGGGGTGGTATTTTGTTGTGGGGGGGGGTCCATTGTTGCTGGTGGAAGGTCTGTCGTTGTGTGTCGGGGATATATTGTTGCCATGGTGGGGTCTGTTGCTGCTTGGGTGGGGTCTATCAAATTCCATACAATTTGGTAGCACAAAATGATACTTGGTGGGTAGGGGGTGGAGCCAAGAGACAGTGCTCGGAGGTGGGTAGGGGGGCAGAGACAAAGGGTGACTCATAAGGGGGGAGTTCCTGCACCTATTCTCTGAGAAAAAAAGCCCTGCCTGTTCTACATAGTTGTTGTAGGCCATCAACCAACAGGGTTGACAGCCCTGGAGCATGCATGTTTAGAAAACAAGCCGGTAATAGCAGTGTAGTTTAAAGCATAAGCATAACCCCTAACAGTGAATAGGGTGGTTAGGACATTAATACTGAAAACAAAAGAGACATATAAATTGAATTGACTAACTCGTTGTTTACACAAGGACATAATATTCTTTCATTTATGAGTATATTATCTTTTAATCGTGGAGCTGCAATTACAGCAGTTCCATATGTGTTACCATAGTTTCAGATATCAGTGAAGGTTTTCATGTATCCAGGCTATTGTATAAGCTAGTAGCAGTTAGTCATGTTCAGCTAGGCTTGTTCTGTAACATTTAGGATGTTTTGACACTCATCCAAGTGGCTTACTTATTAGAATTGAGTAAGCCACTCAGATGTGTGGTATAGCGTCTTCAACATCGCAGTCATCCAGTTGAATGTGGTAAACTACTACTAGCTATAAGCATATTCACTAACCCCAGTCTTGAGTGCTTTAAGTGCTTGAAAGGTGTTAGCTGGAATTCAGCTGAAATTTGTTAGAGTATGTAAATCTGCTAGTGCATCTATCACTCCTTTCTCCAAAGATTAACAATGCTGCTGTCTAATGGTGTCTCAGTTGCTCCTTCATCCAGAGTGCAGGCACTCTAAAAATACAGGAGTTACTGTCCAGATTACCAGATGAAAACTGAGGGAATAAGCTTAACAAATCCAAACTAATGCAGTCACCACATTTAATGACTAGTAAGCTGCAATAGGCTCATTTCACAGAACCAGATCGCATGCAGTGTGTAGGTGGCTGGACACATTTACCCTAAATATGCGATCCTGCAACTGTCAATTCACTATACGGTTTTGCTGTATTTACAGCAAAACGCACGAAACTGTTAGTAAATGCTGCATGAAAAGGGGTTAAAGTCAATTCACAGAAGGAAATAAAAAATTTAATAAATGAATGTGGTAATTAAGTAGTGGCCCAGGCATGCAGTATTTAATGAATATACAAAATTATTAGCCAATGTTGAGTAGTCTCTGCCTTTTTGGATCAGTTGTCTCAATAGCGATGCATAGAAACCTAAATATGGAAATACGGAACTCATTGGGAATGATTTACTTAAAGTATAACTAAAGGAAAACCTTTTTTTTTGTAGTTTTGGATAGAGTGGAGATTGATTAGAACACCTGTTAAGTTTTTATTGTTGTCTGTGACCCCATTAGGTAGATTCACCCTCTCTACTGTATATTTGTCCTGTTTACCATTATAATTGAACATAAAAGTAAAAGAAAATCCCAAATTTTGGGTTGTCCCCAGAAAAATAATAGAGGGGAATCTTCCAATGGGAGACAGATGAAAAAAAAAATGTAATAAAAAAATGACAGGGATTAGCCTCCCTTACTTTATCCATAGTTCTACTATGCAAGTTGCTCCAGGACTTAGTAAAAGAGGTAAAGCTTCACTTTACAAAGAATACCTAGTCACATGCAAGGGGGAGAAAAAAAAAATTACCCACTGCATGCCTGGCTGTCTCTCCCCCTACCTGCCACACATTTAACACGAGCAGCCCCATCCAGATGTATTGTCCTGGGAATGCGCTAAAAGCTTCTCAACCCTTCACTGCCTCTGAACTCCCCCCTCCTCCTCCCCAGATCCACTACACAGGTAGCTGCTGCAATCACACTGCAGGTCTGAGAGCACAACACAAGTGTGCTCTGCTTAATCTTACCTCCTAGCAGCTTCTTCAGTGATATGCCCCGATCCCCGGCTGACTCCTCTGCTCATGTCTCGTGTTCCATTGGACCAGCCAGGATGAGTCACTCAAAAAAACAGAAGTGATTGGTGGGTCTGATAAAAGCACCGCCCTACATCCTATGGACCCGCCAATCACTAACCACCACAGGACACATAATGCCAGAGTGGGAGTGTGGAGAGCACAGAGCGTAGAGCTTTGCACTTCATGGGCAGTCTAAACGCCAGCCGATAGATTTGCTTGCCCTCAATCACATGATTGCGATGGCATAATGCTTCCCATAGCACCTCTGTGTCCAGCGCCACGGGCCGCCACTGGTATATACAAGCATATACATCATTTGCTGCAAACATCCCAATAACTCCAAACATAATACAATGCACATGCATATCACAATGGTCTAATCCCAGAAGCGGCTCTAGGCTTTGTGAGGCCTTAGGCAAACCTTAGACATGAGGCCCCACTCACTCCCATAACGGAAAAATAATAATATAATAAATAATAATAATATAATAATAATTCAGGCAATAGAAATTACTGCAGAAAAGACTACAGGGGATGGTCCGAGACTGCAGACATAATACAAGAGATGGCCAGACACAGCAAACAGGATACAAGAGATGATCAGAGACTGCAGACATGATACAACAGATGTTTAGTGACTGTGTGGACATGATACAAGAGATGGTCTTATTATGGTAATGACAAGCAAACTCTCACCTTGCTAACATGGTAACACCACATTGCTGCAGCAGCCACCAAACACTAGAGCCACAGCCACAGATGATCCCACCACAGACAGGTTGCAGACAGATGATCCCTCTATACACTGCTCTGTCCCCTACTACAAGCAAGAGAAGCTGACACATTTGCTTTGAGTGCCCAAGTCTAGTGTGTGGTGTGGAGAACTACAAATCCCTCCATGCAATGTGATGCTGGCTGTGGGTGAAGGCTAGGACCGCGCTAGAGCCTGCTATGGCCTGCAGCTGATGAGATGTTCTCCTTGTTGGGAGGGGGAGGGGCAGCTGGCTGGAACCTCCATGGCTTTACCCCAGTGTGTGCCGGTCCGCTCACCCTGCCAGCCAATTTTGTTCTGCACTCCAACATCCCAAAAAATAAACACGCACATAGAATTATCTAAAAAAAAAACTTTAATAATGTAAACATAAAATCTGGTTCACACTCACTGATTGCTTCAGGTGAGTGTGAACCACTTGACAGGGGGATGAAGAGCACGGGGGGTGGGGTAGTAGGAAGCTGGCAGAGGGGTGCAGGGGAGATGAAGATGATGGGGGTGGGGTGGTAGGAAGCTGGCAGAGGGGTGCAGGGGGATTAAGATGATAGGGGGTGGGGTGGAAGGAAGCTGGCAGTGGGGTGCAGTGGGGATGAAGATGACAGGGGAGGGGTGGTAGGAAGCTGGCAGTGGGGTACAGAGGGATGAAGATGACAGGGGGCTGGGTGGTAGGAAGTTGGCAGAGGGGTGCAGGGGGGATAAAGATGACAGGGGGTGGGGTGCCAGGAACAGGGAATGATGAGGAGGATAATGATGATGACAGGGGATCAGTAGGTGGCATCATATGCCGGACTGCATACATATCATCAGTGCTCATGGGATGCAGTCAGTGTCCAGCAGGAATGTCATGTGTAGTACCTTGAGGCTCGATGATCAGCAGGCGCCAGCTATAGTAGGTCCTCCATTATGGATTAGATCAGAGAGCTGCTCAGCTGCTGTGGGCATTATCCAAGCTCTGTCTGCACATGACAGGAGATTATCAGAGCATGTCTTAAGGGGACGAGCCAGAAGAGGGGAATACATGGAGCCACTCAGTGATCCTGGTCTCTCGGGCAGTGATCAAGTGGCCGGGGAAAACTAGTTGTGCGCACCGCTGGCTTTTGCCCCACATTAAAGGCTCTGAGGGCACCGACCAGGGGACATTCACTTCCACGTGTTAGGCTAATTAGGCGGCCACAAGGCCCCTAGGAGTAAGAGGCCTTAGGCGACCGCCTAATTTGCCTAATTAGAGAGCCTGCTTGTTAGAATATATGTCATATGTAGTGGGGGTACTTTACTTATTCACAATTATTTTAGAGATATGTTTGGCTTAAATATTAACAAGACAGATTGGGATTATGAAAAGGCAAGTGTTCTTACACAGGTGTGGAACTTGAGCTGTTAGGAGAGGGTTGTTATCACTTGGAAGGTTTGATAGATGGATACCAGAGTGACACTTTCAAGAACATCAGAGAATGACAATGGCTATTCTACAGTCCAAAGTTATAGCAATTAATTCGCAAATATCACAGCAAAAATGACTTTAAAGCAGGGTTTCTCAACCAGGTTTCAATGGAACCCTAGGGTTTCTCCAGAGGTTCCCAGGGGAAATAGTATTAAAAATTATGCATATATATATATATATATATATATATATATATATATATAGCTATGGAACGCTCTACCTACGAACATCCGCTTGGAAGGAAACCATCGGGCCTTCAGGAAAAAACTCAAGACCCTAACTTCTAAGGAATCAACGCAGGTCGGATCAAGCGCCTCGAGGCAATTCAGTTCGCAGTTGCATCGCTATACAAATGATTCATTCGTATAAATACCCTTCTTTCACCAATAAAAAAGACAACGTTGTATTTTTTATTGGTGGAAAAAGGATATTTATATATGTGTGTAATATTTGATACTATTTTCATTAAAAATTGTCCTTTTTTAAATATATTTTGTATTGACTTAATTGAACTTAGTTGTTTTTGATACACCACATGTCCTGTGAAATCAGCTTCCCTTTGATTGGTACTCTAGTCACCTTTTTTCTTTTGTATTAATTAGTGTTGCATCGATAACAATACTAGTATCGGTATCAGTGCCGATACCAAGCATTTGCGCGAGTACTTGTACACGTTCAAATGCTCTGATATCCGATACCTGGGCAGTCAGGGGTGATCAGTGCGGTGGTGAGGGCTGTTACAAGCACTTATCCCCCTGTATAGTTTTCAGAAAAAGCAGCTGACAGCCGTTTCTCCTCCTCTCCCTTCCCACAGATTTCAGCTGCTTTATTGAAAGCTAAACAGGGAGATCGGTGTTTGTAACGGCACCCATCGCCTCACGATCACCCTGACTGTCTCCTGTGTCCTCCCTCGGTCCCCCTCCATGTCCTCCTCCATGCTGCTCCGGTCCCCCTCTGTGTACCCTTCCGGTCCCCCTCTGTACTCCTCCGGTCCCCCTCGGTGTCCTCCTCCGTGCTTCTCCTGTTCCCCTCTGTGTACTGCTCTGGTCCGCCTCCTCCGGTCCCCCTTGGTGTCCTCCTCCATGCTGCTCCAGTTCCCCTCTGTGTACCCCTTCAGTCCCCCTCCGTGTCCTCCTCCATGCTGCTCATGCTGCTCCGGTCTCCCTCTGTGCTCCTCCCCCAGTCCCCCTGGGTGTCCATGCTGTTCTGGTCCCCCTCTGTGCTCCTCCTCCAGTCCCCCTCCATGCTCCTCCGGTTACCCTCTGTCCTACTCCAGTCACCCTTGTCCTGGATCTGTGAGGATGGAGAGCAGAGGAAGGAGCCTCTGTCTCCTGTCTACTGTATTCATCTTTAGTGCAGCTGCTGAGAAAAAGGCTGGAGAACCTGTGTCCTCAGTCCCTTTCTTTGTCTGAAAGGGGAGATGTCAGGGGTCTGTTTAGACCCCTGATATCTCACCAAAGCTCCCCCCTCCCCCAACACGGTTGATAAAAAAAAAAGTAAAAATTTAAATAAATAAATATTTAAAAGTAAAATTGAGAAAATAATAATAAAAAAATAATTAAAAAAAAAAAATAAAAAACACTGACACCCCCCCCCCCCCCCCCTAAAAAAAGAAAGCATTGTAAAAGAATAAATAAATAAAGATGGGTAAAAAAAAAAAATTATAAAAAAAAAAAAAAAAAACTACTGACACAAACCACACGTCATCAGTGCTGCATATTAGTGCTAATGTCACATGGCATTAAAAAAAGTATCAGTAATCGGTATTGGCGAGTACTTGAAAAAAGTATCGGTATTTGTATTGTCTTGAAAAAGTAGTATTGGTGAAACCCTAGTATTATTACATATGTTGCAGGGACGACACTGACTTAATGAGTTGGCATATTTCTCCTGTTTACAATATTTTACCTCTTTATTAGCAGTAGAAGCTGACAGGGGTTCTAATTCTTCAACACTGTATCCATCCCACTGAATATCACATGAGATAAAATACTGCATGGTTTTATGAAATAAATACAGCATATTACGATGAAATATTGCATGCAGTACTGTAGTAGTTTTTTTGTGAATTGCAAAAACATTTTTGAAAAACACTAGGAGCTATTTTACAGCACATTTTAAAGAGTAAAATACTGCTTTGTGAATGGAGCCCATTATGTTACAATTTTGGTTTTGGGTTTAAAGTGGATGTAAACCCACTCTCATCCTTTCTAAACTACTGCAATATTGGTTATCTAGAAGGATATACATGCCTGCTGCATGTATACTTATCTGTCAAATGTCTCCCCTCTGTCTGCTATGAGACCCGCAAAAACTGCAGATTTTGTGGGTGGGTCTGTTTTCCAGGGCTCAGTGGGTGGAGTCGTGATGTCAGTAGACTTCCCGCCCACCTCTATACTCCCCTTATCAACATGCATTTTCTCCTGTGTATTTCTTACACTGAACTTCTGCTATGATCACTAACATCCAGTCAAAACCCAGAAAAGTCCCCACATGACTTTAGCATGCCAAATCATGCTCAGGTGTGAAACAGCCAATCCTTGCAAAATAATGCATGTCTCTTAGGCTAGTAGACGAGATATGCAAATCACCTGTCACTGACAGCAAGGGGGAGGATTTGCCAACGTTTTTATCTGTTTGTCAAGATTTATCTCACTGAACAATAAAAGAGGATTGCTCAGAGCTGGATTAACTCTTTGTGGCAAGACTGGGCTCAAATTATAGGAAATCGTATACTCTACATTATGATATAAAAATATTTTTTTTCGGGTTTACATCCACTTTAATGCCGCTTTAAGCCTTCTACAAACAATAGGCTACATTTGCCTTTCCTAACTGAGTCAAATCCTTTTTCAGCAATTTCATGAAGTTGCTCTGTGCAAAAAACATTGTATAGAGCTAGGATTTAAGTAAGTATAAGTAGAGTTAAGTATAACATTTTTATTCATTTAAAAAATGTAAAAAAATAAAAATGTAACCTTTAATATAATTTTAAGAATACAGGAAGTGCCTGAGATATTTACTACTAAAAAAAGCTTAGGGTATTTGGTAGAGCCACTAAAGATGCTGGTTATTAACTTCAGGAATGACACCATTAAGTGAGTTCAGTCAAAATTCAGAAGATTCCACTAATAGGATTCAGGAAAGCCAATTATTATTTAAACTGCCTCTAGCCT
This sequence comes from Lithobates sylvaticus, assembly GCA_028564925.1. NCBI lineage: Eukaryota > Metazoa > Chordata > Amphibia > Anura > Ranidae > Lithobates > Lithobates sylvaticus. The sequence continues at coordinate 249,483,669 of CM053026.1, forward strand.
CTAGAACTAGCTAGAGGCAGAGGAGGCATCAGAGATCTAATAGACCACTGATGTCTCCAAAAACAGTAACTGTCGCTGCCTTACCACTAGGGATGAGCCGAACACCCCGGGTTCGGTTCGCACCAGAACCTTCGAACCGACCGAAAGTTCGCGCGAATTTTCGAACCCTATACGTTATAATGGACGCGAACGTTCGAAATCAAAAGTGCTAATTACAACGGCCAATATGCATGTTAATGTCATAAAACAGGTTTGGGGACCCGGGTCCTGCCCCAGGGGACATATATCAATGCAAAAAGAACTTTTAAAAACTAACGTTTTTTCGGGAGCAGTCATTTTAATGATGCATAAAGTGAAAAAAAAAAAGTGAAATTTTCCTTTAAATATGGTACCTGGGGGGTGTCTAAAGTATGCCTGTGAAGTGGCATGTGTTTCCCGTGTTTAGAACTGTCCTTGCACAAAATGACATTTGTAAAGGAAAAAAAGAAGCCATTTAAAACCACTTGCGGCTTTAGGTTTGTTCTTAAGTAGAATCTGAACAGGTACATTATGAAGTGTAGCTCCATCCCAAAAAAATATATTTTTAAGCTTTTTGGAGAACATAGGGAGGGGTTATCACCCCTGTAACATTTGCTGTCTTTGCACATCTGTTCAGAACATGTCACCTCACTTTCCGTCCCAATGACAAATGTTTTTGGAAAAAGTGGGGTTTTAATTGAAACAAGGATTGGTGATAAAGTATCAGTAGAGAGGAGATACCTTTTTCCCAAATTAAATCTAACAGGATAGAATTTCCCTTCCTAGGGGTAGATTTCCTCTCACTTCCTGTTTTCTTTCCATTTGCAAGTAGGAGTCGTTTGTAAGTTGGATGTTTGAAAGTAGGGGCCTGGCGTATATACTCTGCAGAAATTTGCCCTATTAGATGTTGGTGTAGCCACAAGACTGGTGGGCACAGGAATGGGCCCTGCTGTGAGTTAATAGATCAAGATTTGTAATTGCATGCACCTGTTGAACAGGGCAGAAAAATTGGGGGGGTGGTGGTGGTGGTGGACGGTGTTGCCACAAGACTGTAAGCTCTCACAGTTACTCTTGGTGGGCGCAAGAATGGGCCCTGCTGTGAGTTATTAGATCAAGATTTGTAATTGCAAGCACCTGATGAACAGGGCAGAAAAATTGGGCCTTGGCGGTGGTGGTGGACGGTGTTGCCACAAGACTGTAAGCTCTCACAGTTACTCTTGGTGGGCGCAAGAATGGGCCCTGCTGTGAGTTATTAGATCAAGATTTGTAATTGCAAGCACCTGATGAACAGGGCAGAAAAATTGGGCCTTTGGCGGTGGTGGTGGACGGTGTTGCCACAAGACTGTAAGCTCTCACAGTTACTCTTGGTGGGCGCAGGAATGGGCCCTGCTGTGTGTTATTAGATCAAGATTTGTAATTGCAAGCACCTGATGAACAGGGCAGAAAAATTGGGCCTTTGGCGGTGGTGGTGGACGGTGTTGCCACAAGACTGTAGGCCCTCATAGTTACTCTTGGTGGGCGCAGGAATGGGCCCTGCTGTGAACTATTAGATCAAGATTTGTAATTACCCGCCCCTGTTAAACAGGGGCTGAAAAATTGTGCCTTAGGCACTGGTGCTGGTGCCACAACACTGCAACCCCTCACAGATACTGTACTTGGAGCACAGCAGTCACACGTGTTGCAAAGCATTTTTTTAAAAAATTGTAATTACCCTCCCCTGTTAAACAGGGGCTGAAAAATTGTGCCTTAGGCACTGGTGCTGGTGCCACAACACTGCAACCCCTCACAGATACTGTACTTGGAGCACAGCAGTCACACGTGTTGCGAAGCATTTTTTTAAAAAATTGTAATTACCCGCCCCTGTTAAACAGGGGCTGAAAAATTGTGCCTTAGGCACTGGTGCTGGTGCCACAACACTGCAACCCCTCACAGATACTGTACTTGGAGCACAGCAGTCACACGTGTTGCAAAGCATTTTTTTTAAAAATTGTAAGTACACGCCCCTGTTAAACAGGGGCTGAAAAATTGTGCCTTAGGCACTGGTGCTGGTGCCACAACACTGCAACCCCTCACAGATACTGTACTTGGAGCACAGCAGTCACACGTGTTGCGAAGCATTTTTTTTAAAAAAATTGTAAGTACACGCCCCTGTTAAACAGGGGCTGAAAAATTGTGCCTTAGGCACTGGTGCTGGTGCCACAACACTGCAACCCCTCACAGATACTGTACTTGGAGCACAGCAGTCACACGTGTTGCGAAGCATTTTTTTATAAAAATTGTATGTACACGCCCCGTTAAACGGGCTGAAAAATTGTGCCTTAGGCACTGGTGTGGTGGCATGGATCATTGAGGAGGAGGAAGAGGATAGTCAATGAACATAAGAGGACAGTCACTCAGCATCAGCATAGGCAGTCTTGAAGGGATGTGATATTAAAAATTATTCGGTTATATCCGCCTCAGGTGCCTGGTAGCTGGTGGTGATCCAAGACTGATTCATTTTGATGAAGGTCAGTCGATCAACCGAGGCGGTGGACAGGCGCACCCTATGATCGGTGACAAATCCTCCAGCAGCACTGAATGTGCGTTCGGAAAGAACGCTGGAGGCAGGACAGGCCAGTAGCTCAATTGCATACTGTGCAAGCTCTGGCCAGTGATCCATCCTCAGGACCCAGTAAGCCAGAGGATTTTCGGTGGGAAAGGTGTCCAAGTCTGACCTTGCCCCAAGGTATTCCTGCACCATGTATATCAGACGCTGGCGATGGTTGCTGGAACCGATCATACCTTGGGGCTGCGGACTAAAAAATTGTCTGAACGCATCGGTCAGACGTCCACCTTCCCCACCGCTCCTTCTGCTACTGACCGAAGCCTCAGCAACTCGTCGCCCAGGACCATGAGTTTGTAGCCTCCCAGTTTCTGGGAACGCGTTGCACAGACCTTTCTGCAAGGCCTCCCTGAGATGTCTCATCCTCTGCTCCCTCTGCGACGGCAAGATAAGGTCCGCAACCTTACCCTTGTACCGCGGATCAAGGAGAGTGGCCAGCCAGTAATGGTCCCTCTCCTTGATCCGAAGAACACGAGGATCCTTCCGCAGGCTTTGCAGGATCAGGGAGGCCATGCAGCGTAGGTTAGCTGAGGCATTCGGTCCGGAGTCTTCTGGGTCACTGAGGATGACATGATCGCCAGCCACCTCCTCCCAGCCACGTACAAGTCCACTGGTTTGTTGGGACTGTACATCATCCCTAAAAGACTGCTGCTGCTGATGCTGAGTGCCAGGCTCCACCTCCATGCTCACACAATCCTCCTCCTCCTCCTCATCCTCTTCCTGTGTGATGGGTGGGACAGAAGGAACACTGTCCGGATAAAGGGGGCCTTGAGAGGCAAGGAAGTCCTCCTCTTCCTGCCTCTGTTCTGCCTCAAGTGCCCTGTCCATTATCCCACGCAGCGTATGCTCCAACAGGTGGACAAGAGGGACAGTGTCACTGATGCATGCACTGTCACTGCTCACCATCCTCGTGGCCTCCTCAAATGGTGAGAGGACAGTGCATGCATCCCCGATCATGCTCCACTGACGTGGGGAAAAAAAACCAAGCTCCCCTGACCCTGTCCTGGTGCCGTAGTCGCAAAGGTACTCATTGATGGCCCTCTGCTGCGTGTGCAGTCGCTGCAGCATGGCCAACGTTGAGTTCCACCTGGTGGGCATGTCACATATTAGGCGGTTCTTGGGCAGGTTCAGCTCCTTTTGCAGCTCAGTCAGCCGAGCACTGGCATTATAAGATCGGCGGAAATGCACACAGACTTTCCTGGCCTGCCTCAGGACATCCTGTAAGCCTGGGAACCTGCCCAAGAACCGCTGCACCACCAGGTTGAGGACGTGAGCCATGCAGGGCACATGGGTGAGCTGCCCCTGTCGCAGGGCGGAGAGGAGGTTGGTGCCATTGTCAGAAACGACCATTCCTGGCTTAAGCTGACGTGGCGTCAACCACCTCTCGGCCTGCCCCTGCAGAGCTGCCAGAACCTCTGGCCCAGTGTGGCTCCTGTCCCCCAAACACACCAGCGCAAGCACGGCATGGCATCTTTTTGCCTGCGTACTTGCGTAGCCCCTTGTACGCCTACGGAGCACCGCTGGTTCCAAGGACAGAGCACTGGAGGAAGAAGAAGAGGAGGGGGTGGAGGAGAGAGGTGTGTCACAACCAGTAGCAGTAGTAGCGTTTTGGAGGCGTGGTGGCGGAACAACCTCCAACACTACTGCACCTTGTCCTGCATCCCTCCCAGCTGCCAATAGAGTGACCCAATGGGCCGTGAAAGAAAGGTACCGTCCCTGTCCATGCCTGCTGGACCATGAGTCAGCGGTAATATGCACCTTACCGCTGACCGCCCTGTCCAGCGAGGCATGGACATTGCCCTCCACATGCCGGTAGAGAGACGGAATCGCCTTCCGTGAGAAAAAGTGGCGTTTGGGAACCTGCCACTGAGGAACCGCACATTGAACAAACTCACGGAAGGGGGCCGAGTCTACCAACTGAAAAGGCAGCAGTTGAAGTGCTAGCAATTTAGCCAGGCTAGCATTCAACCGCTGGGCATGTGGATGGCTGGGAGTGTACTTCTTTCTACGGTCCAGCAGCTGGGGCAGGGAAATTTGCCTGCTGCAATCGGACGTCGGTGTACTGCAAGTACTTGGTTGTGACACACCTAATTCTACACCTTCAGTCCTCTCAGAGCAGCTTTCAGAGAGGACTGAAGGTGTAGTGGGGATGGAGATCCCAGCTGAGGAGGAGCAAGGAGAGGTCCGCTTAGTTCTTTGGTGTGGGTCTTTTATGTGTGCCTGCCAACGAGCTGCATGGCAGGTCGCCATATGTCTGGTCATGCTTGTGGTGCCCAAGCGGCTGATGTTTTGGCCACGCGAGATACGCTTGAGACAAATATTGCAAATAGCAGTGGTGCGATCTGATGCACTCGTCTCAAAAAAGGCCCACACCAAAGAACTTCTCTGATAACGTGCAGAGGCAGCGCCCTGCACAGGCGGAGCTCTGCGGTGTTGTACAGTTGCTGTGCTGGCCTCTACCTGGCCTCCAGGGGGCATCCTGCCTCGTTGGACATGTGACGCCGCATCCTCCTCCTCCTCGTCCTCCTCCTCATCCTCTCTCCCTTCAGGCACCCACGTGGAGTCAGTGACCTCATCATCCCCTCCCTCTTCACCACTAGAGCAAACCTGGCAGTAAGCTGCAGCTGGTGGAACAGTACTGCCAGATTCCTCAAGCTGGGTATCATCATCCGAGCCTTCGAATCGTTGGGCATCCTCCTGGAGCATGTACCCAACACTGTGCTCAAAATCAATCTTTCTAAATGAATCTATCTAACTCAATCTCTCTAAGTAAATCTCTCTAACTAACTAAATCCAGCAGAGTGTCACAGAACTATCCTGCTCTATCTGCGCCGGAACAGCATGTGACCGGCGCAGACGGCGTGGCGGCCTTTTATAGGGGGGGGCGTGTACTAAAGCCCCTGAGCTGTAATTGGCTACAGGCGTCCTGCCTGTAGCCAATTATGGCTCTTCGAGTTTCCGGCGCTGTGATTGGCCAAGCATGCGGGGTCACAGTGCATGCTTGGCCAATCATCAGCCAGCAATGCACTGCGCCGGCCGCGCCGGCCGCAATGCATTGCGGGGCCGCTCGCCTCACACGAACGTGATGCGAGCGGCCAAAATAGTTCTGGGCTCGCCGAGCGAGCGAACACCCGGTGCTCGATGCGAACATGGGTTCGCATCGAGCACCGGGCCCATCCCTACTTACCACTATCACATTGAGGTGTATTAGCCACCTTGTAAAAATTGTAATAGTTGCAAGGTGAAAAAGAGTGTAAACAATTTAAATAAAACTACACACGTAAACATGCACATAGGCAAATTGAACACATATATACATTAATGTCAATGATTCCTTAGATACCCGTACGCACACAGGAAGTAGAAGGATAATTTGTTTAGTTTCATTCTGAATTAATGGGCTGTAATCGTTTTTAACATATTGCACATTTACAGTTATGAGCTGTTTGTTTTTGTCATTTTGCAAGCACATGCAGCTAAAGTCTGATGTCAGCTGACGTCACAGAGCCGCTTCAGGCCCTGGAAGGTTCCTAGCTATATTGTCAGGATCCACTTGGATGCCTGGTTGGCAGCTGGCTCAGCCTCCCAGCATGCCGCTGAAGGCGGTCACTGATGATCACCGCTCTCCACTCCAAGCAGACTGAGAACTGAGCAATCAATGGTCATGTGACTATAGTAATTATTCAAACTTGACAGATATCAATAGTGATATAGTTACTATAATAATTATTTAAACTTGACAGACATACATTATGTAATGTAATGGAAAAAGTATGCCACCTGTAATCTCATGATCAAACCTACTGTTGTAATGGCAAACATTCCCCGCTAACCCCATCTTTGGCATACCTTTTAGATCAGGGGTCTTCAAACTATGGCCCTCCAGTTGTTCAGGAACTACAATTCCCATCATGCCTAATCATGTCTGTGAATGTCAGAGTTTTGCAATGCCTCATGGGATGTGTAGTTTTGCAACAGCTGGAAGGCCGTAGTTTGAGGATCCCTGCTTTAGATGCTTAACACTGTCCTCAAGTAGCTCACCAAAGATTATGTATGATCAGTATTTATAGATTTTTTTAAGACAAAATGGATGTATCTATTAAAACTGGTGCACTCAGAATCTGGTGCATCTGTGCAAAGTAACCAATCAGCTTCTAACTTCAGCTTATTCAATTAAGCTTTGACAATAAAACATAAAAGCTGATTGGTTACAATGAAGAGCTGCACCAGATTCTGCGTACACCAGTTTTAGTAAATTTCCCCCAATGTGTCAACAGTATAAAAAAGAGGTAAGAGTATAGGTTGTATATAGTGGCGGCTGGTGCTTAATATTTTTTTGTGTGGGGGGGGGGGGGCTTTAAAAAAAACTGGCCCCCTCACTCACACTGCTGCCCCCCCTGCGGGACTGGCGGGAAGGCGTGATTAGTGGTCTTACCTTAGGAGGCCGATAACGAGGTGGTGCTGGATCCAGGGTAGGGCTTCTGGAAGCTGAAAGAGGCTGTTGGTGCCCCGCCGCCCCTCCACCTGCTGCTCTTCGTTCTAGCTTGCAGATGGAAGAGCTGGGGTGGTTGCTTTTCCTACCGGCGAACAGAAAGGGGGTCCTGAGACCCGATTGACCCGAAATTCCTAAAACTCCCTGGCCAATCGGGTCTCAGGACCCCCTTCCTGATTGGCCGGGAGAAGAAGCAGTAAGACTTTAGCGGATTTTAATTTGATAATGTCACACAACTGGGTGGACTCAGGGCGGAGTGATCTTCTCCCCGAGCCCACCCCTTTTTGGAGCCAATTAAAACCTCAGGATCTAATCATGTGATTTAAAAAAAAAAAAAACCTATTGAAATCCATGCATCCAGCCCCCTGCATGTAGATTAGGGGCCGGACGCATGGTTTAGAGGGGCGGCGCCCATGCGTCCCTAATGGAGTGGCCACCACTGGCTGTATTACATATTATATGTTATACAATAGAAGTTCTAATGAGACAAATATGTATTAATTACCACTAGCCTATTACATCATTACTGGTATAATGAAATATGTTAGGCAACAACAGTATTTGTGTAGATGTGAAAACATGAAACAAAGTCAAAAGTATCACGTGAACAACCCTTTTCCCAAATAATGCTGCAAGATGTAGTGTGACCAAATTTTCTGCCTTTAAGGGACTGAACCACTCGCTGACTGGGCCTTTTTCTGACATTTGTTGCTTGCAAGTAAAAATCTGTATTTTTTGCTAGACAATTACTAAAAACCCCCAAATATTATATATATATTTTAGTAGAGACCCTAGAGAAAAAGATGGCAGTCATTGAAATATTTTATGTCACACGGTTTTTGCTCATCGGTTTTTCAAACGCAAAAAAATACACTTTATTGAATAAAAAAAACACATAATACTAAAAGTGGGGTATGCCTGTATAATATGAAAGATGATGTTACACCACGTAAATACTGTAGATATCTAACATGTCATGCTTTAAAATTGTGTGCTTAACCACTTCAATACCAGGCAATTAGACACATTCCTGCCCAAGCCAATTTTCAGCTTTCAGCGCTGTCGCAATTTGAATGACAATTGCGCGGTCATGCAACAATGTACCCAAACACATTTTTTATAATTTTGTTCCCACAAATAAAGCTTTCTTTTGGTGGTATTTGATCACCTCTGCAATTTTTATTTTTTGTAAATAAGTACGTTTTCTTCTTCAATGACGGGCACTGATATGGCTGCACTGACGGGCACGGATAAGGCGGCACTGATGGGCACCGATGAGGTGGCACTAATGAGGTGGCACCGATGACGTGGCACTGATGATGTAGCACTGATAGGCGGCACTGATGGGCACTGATAGGTGGCACTGATGGGCACTGATAGGTGACACTAGTATGCGGCACTGATGGACACTCATAGGCGGCACTGCTGGGCACTCATAGGCGGCACTGATGGGCACTTATGGGTGGCACTGATGCATACTTATGGGTAGCACTGATAGGTGGCATTAATGGGCACTGATAGGTGGGCACTGATGGGCACAGATGGGCACTGATAGGTGGCATTGATGGACACTGATGGGTGGCCCTGGTGACACTGATGGGTGGCATTGCTAGGCATCCCTGTTTTGTAATGTATATATGAGGTGCCAGTCAGTGCCCATTTGTGGGCACTGATTGGCAAATTTTGGGCATTTATTTTACATGTGGATGGCCATGGGGGATGTACCTGGCCATCCACATCCTGGGGGCTTCCCTAGTGGTCTAGTGTAGGCATCTGAGGAGGGGCTGCGCTGATAAACAATCAGCGCATACCCCCCCTGTCAGGAGAGCCGCCGACCGGCTCTTCTCTACTCGCGTCTATCAGATGCGAGTGAGGAAAAGCCGATCAATGGCTCTTCCTGTTTACATCGTGATCAGCCGTGATTGGACATGGCTGATCACGTGGTAAAGAGTCTCCGCCGGAGGCTCTTTAACGAGATCGGTGTAGCAGTGTGTCAGACTGACACCGCACCACCGATCGCCGCGATGTGTGTCCCCACGGGTGCACGGCAGGTGTTATCCTGAAAGACGTCATATGACTCCCAGTCAGGATAACTGAACCACTTCCCGGACGTCAATCTGCTATTGACCGGGCGGGAAGTGTTTAAAAATCTTCATAGACGACGCTTTAAACAGGTTATCAGTTTAGATTTGCAGAGGAGGTCTAGTACTAGAATGATTGCTCTCGCTCGCTGCGATACCTCACATGTGTGGTTCAAACACCGTTTACATATGTGGGCATGACCTACGTTTTGCTTTCACTACTGCATAACGTCAAACTAATGACGCATATTTACAGTTAGGCGGTTGGCAAGTGGTTAGAACTGATCTCAATTTATGGCAAATTCATATAATCGGTAATGTGAAGAGAAGAAGAATAATCATGAATTTAGGAAAGAGAGAGAGAGGGAAAAGAAAGAAGGGAGGTGAAAAAGAGAAAAACATAGAGGCATAAAAGGAAATATCAGTTTTACGCCAATACTTTGCTATAATCATTCAAACGTCTGTAAGCATATGCTACAGTAAGACCTTTCAAATACATTTAAATAATCCAGAATAAACTGATAAAAGTGTAATGGTTGCATTAGGCTTAACCCCTTTACGCTGACCTTATGCAAATATGCGTTCATGGCTTGAAGGGGTTATACCGGGGTGATGACTGCAGCTGCAGGCATCACCTGGTAACGCTTTTTAGAGCCAGCGCCTGGCTTTTTAGTGATAACAACCGATGCGGCTAAAAGCCGCTTGGCTGTTATCCTAAAGTAGCAGGAGGGGACTTGTCCCGCCACCTTCCGCCTCTCTTCCCGTCCCACCGGGAGGCCCAAGTCACCATTCGGCGCGTCCACCACCTAGGCTGAGACCTGTACGAAGCCAGATTCGGCTCCGATCGGGTTTCCGATGTAAAATCCTGGAAGCGATGTCACAACGTCACTTGTGGTTTACTTGGCTGCCAATCGTACCGATTTAAAAAAAATTACAGTATTCAGAAATGCCGCTTTTGGCGATCTGAATACTTTTAAGTGATCAGATTTTTTTTTTTAAAGGGACACTGTTAAAAAAATTCAAATAAAATAAATAATAATAAAAAAAAGATTTTTAAAGCACCCCCTTCCCCGCGAGCTCGTGCAGTAAAGAAAACGCATACATAAGTCGCACCCGCAAATGTAAACAGTGTTTAAATCACACATGTATCACATCACACAGGTATTGCCGCAATCATTAGGGTGAGAGCAATAATTCTAGGAAAAAACCTCCTCTGGAACTCTAACCTGGTAATCGTACATTTTTTTAAAGAGTCGCCTATGGAGATTTTTAAGTACCGTAGTTTGTCACCAATTTCAAAGCATTACATGTTAGGTATCTATCACATTATACAAAAAAATTGGGCTAACTTTACTGTTTTTTTTTTTTTTTTAATTCATGAAAGTGTCTTTTATCCCCAAAAATTGCGTTTGAAAGACCGCTGCGCAAATACTGTGTGACATAAAAAATTTGCCACTTTATTCTCTAGGGTCTCTGCTAAAAAAATATATATAATGTTTGGGGGTTCTAAGTAATTTTCTAGCAAAAAGTACGGTTTTAAACTTGTAAGCAACAAATGTCAGAAATAGGCTTAGGCATGAAAGGGTTTTTAAGATGTGTGTCCATGATTTTATTATAGATTTGGAGCATTTTGGACCAAAAAGGGAATGATAAGGAAGCACATGGCCAGAACATGGGTCATAGTGCCTATGGCTGAGAATTCACAGAGTACAGGCGCGTGGCTCCGGCAGTGCGCGCGCCCTCTGGTGGCTCTTAAAGGGCTGACGTACACATATGGGATTTTGCACACCCGAGCCACAGGGGACAGCGCTGGATCAAGATAGACAAGCAAAAAGGGAGGTGAGGTGCGATACAAATACTGGGACTCTTTGTAACCTAATGCGGTCAATGCATTAAGGTAAAAAAATGTCTTACCTTTACAACCACTTTAAAGCAGAAGTAAACCCATCCATAAAATGTGCTGAACGTGCCGGAAATGTAACACTCCCATTGGTTGTGTTCTCAACCAAAATGTCAAACCATCCAATGGCTGGTGTCATAACTGATCACATGTGCAGCATCATGGCAGTTGTAGATTAAACAGAGGCAAAGTTGGCAGCTTCTTTGGCTGAAAACGATAGGAGGGTTTACTTAAACTTTAATTTACAAAATGGTTTCTGCAGCAACTATAAATGTTATGTAAGGTTTTTTTAAACTGGAATTTTTATTTTGCTTTGCAAAGAAACATTTTCCACGATGAACAGAAAGAAGAGAAACAATTATATTCTAAAGCATTATTTTTTTTAGTGTAATATAATTAATTTATATTCCTTCCTGTTACAAAATCCATTGCCAGAACACAGCATAAAATAAGTAAAAAATAATTTGTCATGCTAGGATTGGAACTGATTTCCACCATGACGTTGCTGCTGACCACTCTTGGATAACCACATTTTATCCATTAAGTGTTGTTACAGCCAACCCTGCTCACCTATTACATCTCTCCACAGTATATTTATATTTCAAACTGTTGAAACAAAAAGTGGTAGACGTGTATAAAACATACTGTAATTGTGATAATTATGGGGTATTATGTGCTAAAAGGATTGTTCTAATGTAGATCCTGAAATCTGACTAAATTGCATGGCATTAATTTTGCAGGAGCTCTGCGCTATTTCAATGAGGAGTAGACAATGAAAAAGAATTTAAACATGATTTGAAGACAAGTTTAATACAAAGGAGGGAGCTTTGGAGACAAAGACTATGATAACATAAGGCTGAGCTCATACTAAATGTTACCAGAGATTGTCATATTTAAAATATATAGTTAAAGCATATGTAAACCCAACATTTCATATTGCTGATATGTGCCTGCTGTACCATGTACTTGTATGAAAAAGTATCCTGTTCTCTTTGCATTGCTTCCCTAGTGTGAAATTACCTGGTGTTCCTGCTAGTCCCTCTGTTGCGCTATTAAAAACTGACCACACTTGGCAGGAGGCTCAGTGTTTTGGCTTTTCTGGGAACTCAGCCTGCTCTCCTCCAATGATCTGACTTGTCCTGACATCCCCCATCCCCGACCAGTGTACTGTTGTTTCTCCTCCCCCCAGCTCTTTTGCGGCTACGAATAGAAAGTATAAAACTGAGGAAAAGAGGTATTTATAATATTTTTCATATCTATACACAAATGTTTTGCCTTTCATTTCTATTTTAAACTGAATGGGTTGTTTTACAAGGTGAGGGTTTACACATACTTTAATTACTGATTACTTTTAATTTCTCCAGCATGACATAGAAAAAATAAAATGTACTAAGGAACATAGGTCTTATAACAATGAAATTATGGTACATCTATTGCTATTTCCAGTTTGTTAAAAGCCAATTATAGTCACAAAAATAGATATACAGTCAGATATTGTACTAACAACCTCCATTTTATGTTTCAATGTATTTATTGGTTTTACCATTCAGTGTAAAAGATCCAATGCAAGCATATAAGTCATATAAGAAATAGTATTACAGAAGATTCCATAAAAATGACAAACATAGCAACCATCAATAAACAATTCTATACTATGGAGATAGTATCAAGGAAAAATAAATGCTAAAGAAAAAAAGACCAGTGTTCACTATGCACAGAACAACCTCCAATTTCATAGTCTTTGCTCCACTTTCCTGTTACCGCAGTTGTGTAAAGTATATAAATATGGGCTTAAAAAGTTGAACTCCAGAAAAATTATAGACCAGTCACTGTTGCTCGCTCCCTTGTGCAGAGTGATTTGTCTTGTCTTCACCCCTTCCTGTAGTTTTCTGCAGACAGCCTGCATTGGGTGGGCCTACTGGGTCCCTCCCCCACCTCCCCCCACCGTACAGGCTATGTACATCACAGTGATGGTATCACTGCTACCTTTACAATGTAATATTTGTGTTTTTAAATGCTTTTAGTGCTTACAAAGTGGATTTATATCCTTGTTGGTTGTTAAGGAATATATTTCAATTAAAGTTTTTGTGATTGGGCTTCCAGTTTAAGAGTGGGCTGTGACCCAAAATAGCATTGGTATTCATATTTACCTTAATAGTATTTACATGCGTAGGTGTCTCTTCTGAGGGAACTGCAATTACCCCTACCCCATGGGAAACCACATTCTTTTAACAGTCCTTTTTTTTTAGATATAAAATGATTGTAATCTGCTTACAGTGACCTATAGATATAAAAATGGGACCTGCAGACAGTGGGCTTGGCCAGATCACATTTGCTAATTGGACTTAAGAGAAATTAGTTAAATAGAGTCTGAGACTACTAGCTGTACACTCTGCACACATATTCTGAAGTTTTGTATCCACAAAATATGCCTTATTACTGTGCCACAAGTGAAAAGACACACATAAACTTCAGCACAAAGAATCATATTTTAAAAATCAAACTCTTGCATTATATTTGCTTTTCTGCACACAGAATATACATTAGCACTGATCCTACCTTAAAGAAGAACTTCAGTAAAATCATTGGGAACTACTTTACAACTAGCAATTGTTGGGACAATAAACATCAAGGTAAGGAGTATGTAATATACAGTGAGTACACCCCCCTCACATTTTTGTAAATATTTTATCATATCTATTCATGTGACCACACTGAAGAAATTACACTTTGCTACAATGTAAAGTGTTGAGTGTACAGCTTGTACAACCCCTCAAAATAACTGAACACAGCCATTAATGTCTAAACCGCTGGTTACAAAAGTGAGTACATCCCTAAGTGAAAATGTCCAAATTGGACCCAAAGTGTCAATATTTTGTGTGGCCACCATTATTTTCCAGCACTGCCTTAACCCTCTTTGGCATGGAGTTCACCAGAGCTTCACAGGTTGCCACTGGAGTCCTCTTCTACTCCTCCATGACGACATCAAGGAGCTGGTGGATGTTAGAGACCCTGCGCTCCTCCACCTTCCATTTGAGGATGCCCCACAGATGCTCAATAGGGTTTAGGTCTAGAGACATGCTTGGCCAGTCCATCACCTTTACCCTCAGCTTCTTTAGCAAGGCAGTGGTCGTCTTGGAGTTGTGTTTGGGGTCGTTATCATGTTGGAATACTGCCCTGTGACCCAGTCTCTGAAGGGAGGGGATCATGCTCTGCTTCAGCATGTCACAGTACATGTTGGCATTCATGTGCCGATGTTCTATTGATATGTGCCCTCCGTCGAAATGTGCCAGCGCATGCACAGGATGGAGCCGCACTCCAGCTGATTTGGCAATCAGCAGGAGTGACGTGACCATGGCACATGCGCACATCAGCAGAGGCAGTTTTCGATGGGAGAGAGAATGTCACAGACACTATTAAAAGCTATTCACAGAGCAGAGGGACACCGTAGTTCTCATATTGTGCCTCGCTGTTGCGGGCGGGGTTTCAGTCTGCTCAAGGTTGCCTCTAGTCAGTTTTGCACGGGGGCTTTAGTGTCTTGATCAGCACCTGTTGCCTGTGTTTAAGGGTGGTTTGCAACACAACAAAACCCGCCCTTCAGCACACCCACAAGCTGCCCTGCAACAGTGAGGCATAATGTAACAACTACGATGTCCCCCTCTGCTCTGGGAATAGCTTTCAATTGTGTCTGTGAAATTTCCTCTCCCCTCGAAAAATGCCTCCTGTGATGTGTGCATGCTCCATGGTCACGTCAATCCAGCTGATTGGGAAATCAGCTGGAGTGCGGCTCCGTCCTGCACATGTGCGGGCACTTTTAGACGGAGGACGCATATCGATAAAACACAGGCAGCACTCATGCAACCCTAGACCAAGACACTCCCACCACCATGCTTGAATGTAGGCAAGACACACTTGTCTTTTTACTCCTCACCTGGTTGCCGCCACACATGCTTGACTCCATCTGAACCAAATAAGTTTATCTTGGTCTCATCAGATCACAGGGCCACAGTAATCCATGTCCCTAGTCTGCTTGTCTTCAGCAAACTGTTTGTGGTATTTCTTGTGCATCATCTTTAGAAGAGACTTCCTTCTGGGAGGATAGCCATGCAGACCAATTTGATGCAGTGTACAGCGTATGGTCTGAGCACTGACAGGCTGACCCCCCACCCCTTTAACCTCTGCAGCAATGCTGGCAGCACTCATATGTCTATTTCCCAAAGACAACCTCTGTATATGACACTGAGCACGTGCACTCAACTTCTTTGGTCGACCATGGCAAGGCCTGTTCTGAGTGGAACCTGACCTGATAAACCACTGTATGGTCTTGACCACAGTGCTGCGGCTCAGTTTCAGGGTCTTGGCACTGTTATACAAGCTGTACACTCACTACTTTACATTGTAGAAAAGTGTCAGTTCTTCAGTGTTGTCACATGAAAAGATATAATAAAATATTTACAAAAATGTGAGGGGTGTACTCACTTCTGTGAGATACTGTACAGCTTAGTGTATACAGTGAAGCAGTAAGGGCAATATAATGCACAATGTAGTGTATAGAGTGCAGCTGTCAGAACTGTGCAATGTACAACATAGCATATAAACTGCAGCATTTAGGCCTATGTAACGGACAACACAGCATACAGGGGGTCCCCGGTTTACAAACAAGATAGGGACTGTAGGTTTGTTCTTAAGTTGAATCTGTTTGTAAGTCGGAACAGGTACATTTTTTAAGTGTAGCTCCAGCCAAAAAAATCTATTTAAGTTTTTTAGATAACATAGAGAAGGGTTATCACCCCTGTAACATTTGTTTTGCTGTCTGTGCCCCTGTTCAGAAGATTTCACCTCACCTTCTGTCCCAATGACAATTGGATTTTGAAAATTTTAGGTTGTTAGGAAAGCATGGACTGGTGATAAAGCATCACTGGGGAGACACCTTTTTCCCATATTAACTCTTACAGGAGTGAATTTCCCTTTCCTAGGGGTGGATTTCCTCTCACTTCCTGTTGTCTCCCTCCGTTTGTAAGTAGGAGTCGTTTGTAAGTCGGATGTTTGTAAGTAGGGGACCCCCTGTATACGGTAAAGCAATCAGGGCAGTATATTGTACAACATAGAATATAGAATGCAGTGGTCAAGACTATCTACATATAGAGCAGCAAGAACTATGTAAAATACAACTTAGTTAAATAGTTACATAGTGACATAGTAGGTGAGGTTGAAAAAAAGACCCAAGTCCATCAAGTCCAACCTATGCTTGTGATTATATGTCAGTATTACATTGTGTATACCTGTATGTTGCGGTCGTTCAGGTGCTTATCTAATAGTTTCTTGAAACTATCAATGCCCCCCCGCTGAGACCACCGCCTGTGGAAGGGAATTCCACATCCTTGCAGTAAAGAACCCTCTACGTAGTTTAAGGTTAAACCTCTTTTCTTCTAATTTTAATGAGTGGTCACGAGTCTTGTTAAACTCCCTTCTGCGAAAAAGTTTTATCCCTATTGTGGAGTCACCAGTGTGGTATTTGTATATT